>OZ035955.1:39229225-40459029 GCA_964034955.1 Orchesella flavescens
AAAGGGACACGCGTTACTCAAAAGCGCATGCAAAATGAAGAATGCCTGGTTGACAGTTCAGACCACGCTGTGTTGAATATTAGGGAGAGATTTTTTTTCCAAAGTTGTTAGCTGCCGAAATGGGATTTGGATGTATGTTTAACACAACGACTAGATAATTTTACATCCATGAGGTCCATTTCACCATATACCCATTCAATATTTGTAATTTACACGGTTGATTGGATAGCCGTATTGTTTCATGGATTAAACTGCTTACTTGAAGTTTTGGAAGCCAAGTCCGAAGCATTTTTTTCTCACGAGACATTTGACCGAAAGCAAAAGGAGAGGGTATAATAGGATGCAACCTTTCTTCGGGGATGACATGAAGTAGAGAAAACATAACTCCATGTAATACCATTGAAGCCGTCACCACTGTTTTAGAAGAGTCTGATATTCCGCTTAGGTGACGGGTTACCAACAAAGTACAGCATATAATTTACCAAGTCCGATGAAGAATCCATGCAATGCTAATACCTAGAACCTAGAGTCCTACAGAGAGAATATATACATGTAACAAAAAAAAAACTCTCGGCAAGTTAGCAGCAGCAGCAACCATATAGCGTATATTATGAATCTATCCCTCTACTCCATTCTTCGTCGTGGCATGGCAAGGCAATGCCTTCTTCCTATTCCATGTCATACATAATAGGATCCTATCAAGATCTAAGCAAAACTGGCTGAAGTTACGGATATCACTTTTATATATTAGCTCCATATGTCGTCTCTGTTCTGTTGGCTTCATGAAAAGCACAGCACCTTAAAAAAGTTAGCTTTAGCTCTCAGATGTAAACATTACATGCAGACACACACGGAACAGAGATATACACAAGGTCCAAAAGACCCCAACCAACCAACCAAATGCAAACCTAGGCATCCAAAATACATAGGCAGTGTAAGTGTGTGTTATTTGTTGGAAGCTATGCACATGCAATGCATTCATCCACATACATTCCTTGGAGTAAATGACGGAAAGAGCTACAACATCAGCAACTTCTAAGTTTTCCCCCTTCTGATGAAATATTCCATGCTTCCAATTCCAATATTATTTCTGCTCATAGCGTACGTACGTACACAAGGATCCTGATTCCATGAGCATCAGCATAGTAGCGCTCGCTACACGGTATAGGTTTACAAAAAGCTGATTGAATACATGCTTGCGTATTATGCCTATACATTATTGTATGTATTTTTCATCCGTGTACCTAAACTCATAGACACACACAATCTCACATACAAGAAAATTCTTTTCAAGCTTAAAATTTACACACACACACACATGCATGCATGATGCATATAGAGAGGGGAGCACGTTTGTTATAAATCTGAGAAGAGTTTCCAACTTGCCATATGTATAGTGAGACAGACGATCATCGAGTCACTGTTTGTCGCTGCTTTTCTTTTAGTAAAGTAAGTACTCCTCAAGTTCTTTGCTAACTAAAAAATACTACACATCAGATCCATCCATCCACACACACACACTCAGTCGTCAGCAGACAGACATACATACACAATAATAAATCCAACAAAATACAACAAAACTGCTGGTTTTGCTGTTGCCTGTTAGTTCGTCTTCTTTTCATCATTAGTAACATCATCGGTTCGCTCCTACAGTTGTTGTTGGATATATAATGAAAGCAAAGCACAACGCTAGCCTGAAAAAAAAGGAGCAAAGGCAAGCCGTAGAGTAGTTGTTGTTATACAATAAATACGGAATAGAAAGACCATTACTACAATTTTTAACATTACTTTTATCCACATTTTTTGGACCAGTGAAGTGAGCTCTCACCCGCATGTATACGGTTTATGTACAACAAAACTATCCATCAATACATTAAAACTTTTTTTTCGTATTACTGCTGCTCTGCTACTACTACTACACTAACTTCCAGTCGAAGAGAGGCTCTCATGATCATCATCAACCTCGTCAATATCAACAGAATTAGCATAGAAGTAGCATCACTGTTACAATTATCATTTACTCTTTAAGTCCTCTCTTCTTCTTTCTTCGAGCTCTCTCAATCTCTCTAATCATCATCATCATCATCCCAACCATCAAAAAGAAAAGAGACATTGATCAGATCAGATCAGGAGTGATTACTTGCTATCATCATATTGCATCAATAAAAATTGAAATAAAAAAGTACCACGTTGATATTTTATGAGCATGAAATGACATCAAATCATTATTGCTCCTCTCGTCCATAAGTGACATGCAAAACTAACTAACAACTCTTGTGAAAAGAAACTTTCAAGTGTTTGCTCAAGACTGTGAACTTTTTTTTATTTATAAGTGAACAAAAAATAAATAAAGTTGCCGCAATTTCTGCTACTGTTCCGGATTATTTTGTTATCTTTGCTGGACATATTTTTGGAATCAATGCAAAGAGGCACAAGAGGCACGGATTAATTTTGGCGAGCATTGAGCATGCGATTTGATTGTCCATGCTTTACCTAACTTGATGATTATCAGTGTTGTTACTGTTACTGTTCTACCTGTTTGGTTGAATTTGAATGTTTGCAAAAGAGAAAAATCATAGTTAATCTCTTGCTCGCCACCAGTTTAAAGATCATTTAAACTGTCGATGAACATTAATTCATTTGTGTGTTCACTGTCTTCATTATCTTGGTTTAATACCTGCGTTTTGGAGAGAGAGAGAGTGAGTGAGTGATATAACATAAATATATATGTTTCAGCAGAGTTTATAATAATACACACACTTCTGATGATTGGAAAACATATAAACGACAAGATTGAGAGTGACATGATGACAGTGTTGTAGTAGTAGCAGGAGAGGAGCTCATCATCATAATCATCATCAACATCATCACACAACTCTTGTTGTCTCATGCTAATCTAGCTGTCAACAAAAATCAGATCAGTCAGCAGCCCTTTTTTTATTATTTTATTGTTACACACTTGTACTATGTAATATTATTGTTAAGTAAACACCCAAGTGACCTAGAGACACGACGATTTGGCGATATATATCAACATAAGCACGGATTGATACGAACGATACGAGGGATGGGATACTAAATCCGCAAACCATACAAAAATACGAATACTACCATCATCATCATCATCATCTCATCCTAACTACACTCTTATCTTAAAACAACAGAGACTAAAACTCAATCAGTTTTGCTCGCGTTTTATTTTTTGGATTTCAATAACAACTCAATACTTTCAACAAATCTACAGTCTTTCCACACTCCAACAAAAAAAAATTATTATATTTGTGACTTTGACTCCATCATAATTTATACAATATTATTTTTTCATACCGCTTCACTTTACGAGTCGGTGTGTTGTGTTCAACTAGACAACTGAAGTAATTTGCATTTTATTGCAGTTTTATGTGAACATCAACCTCGTTTTGTTAGTGCAAGCGTCAGAATCGAGATTCACCGGTGTTTTAATGTTCTTCTTAAGAACGTCATCAGGACTCCTTTTCAACAACCAAACGGCAATTTCTCATCAACTGTCGTAGTGATTGTAAATCATATATTTTTAGGAGTTTTGAAACGGTTCGTCACATCTCCCACTGTTTTGAAGGAGTTATTTTTTTTGCAAAATCTGCTGAAGTTTACGTGCAACGGAAGGGTTGCAAAAGGAGAACGCGCATTCTCGCCGCGCTGTCGGTTGCTTATCCTGCCCGTCCACTCTTGTTACATCCACACTTGTCTGGGTAAATATCATCTACTGAAATGTTACACTGATAATAATGCTATGCTGTAGTTACACAATGCTTCATAAGATGCCATTACATATTATAGCGAATGTAATGTGGTGCGAGAAAGTAGAGAGAGAGGCGAACACACACACACACACACAATGCTTTCTCATACATCTTTTTAGCTTACGCTATATTTTTAATGGGCTTTCCTTGTGTGGATCAAATAAACTATCCGGATTCGGGTAGTTCACTACTTCCACATAGCTATCATTATTATCATTTCCAAGTG
This sequence comes from Orchesella flavescens, assembly GCA_964034955.1. Taxonomy (NCBI): domain Eukaryota; kingdom Metazoa; phylum Arthropoda; class Collembola; order Entomobryomorpha; family Orchesellidae; genus Orchesella; species Orchesella flavescens. Next base: position 39,233,234 of record OZ035955.1, read on the forward strand.
CCCATCTCCACTCTCATTCCATCCCGCATATTCTTCTCCTCTTTTTTTTGCTCCTTCCATTCCATTCCACTATCCACCACCAGACCACCATTCCTTTGTTAACAGCTATAACGACCAGCGAAGCCGGAGCAAGTTGAAGCGGCAGTATCAGTTAGTCAGTCAAAGCACTGCATGCTTTGCCATTTTGATATTGCTCTCTTATAGTATTCCTATTGTTTATTGCAATTTATTACGATACATAATAAAAAAAGGCATATTCTTATCCATGTTCCTTTTCTTTTCTTTATTGTGCCATAATAATGATCTAGGTAACAACGTGCGTAAACATTTCCAAGCACTCCTTCAGTCATCATTAGTGCAGTGAATGAGCCGGAGAGTTTCTTCCGAGGAGGAGCAGCACCCTTTGACAAACGTTTCGTAACATTTAAAGCTGAAAAATTTTGCTTTTTAAGAAAAAAGTGAGGGAAATTGTTGTCTTCTTCACCTTGAATGTCTTCAAAAAAAGCACATTATTTTAGTTTGGAGTTTAAAAGTCAATTTTTATGAGGAAAAAAATCACGTTTAATGATCTAAAAACGAAAACTCTTTAAAAAAAATTAGTGATCATGAAATCATAATAAGAGAGTAAGTAGTGGAACCGTTTTTTGTATCGCCAATCGCCTGTCTATGAAAACAAGTTATACGAGAAAAAACACATCCATTTCACCACTAAAGTGCCACCATAATCTATAAAATTCTTAACTTTTAGGCTGTTCACAACTCATTTTTCAATAAAATAAATGCCACTTTTGGCAAATATAAACATTTATAAATCACAATAAACATTTACGCAACCAAGTAAGGGTAAAAAAGTATACAGAGAATACAATTTCAAATTATTGTAATCAACAAAAAAAATTTAGAGGTACCTTTCACATACTTATATGTATGCACTTGCTATAACACGAATGCTTTGGTTAGATAAGTCTTCGTTATCTTTATAAAAAAAGTAAATTTACATGAGGGATACAGTTTACAATGTGATACAGTTCAACAAAATTTTAAAAAATCGTCAGCGTCAAAACCAAGGACAACTATGGAACTTTTCATTGGAGACTCAATGAGTTTTGGATTAAAGTAAAAGTGTACATGTGATTAGTGACAAAGAGGAAGAAAATTGTAAGAGATCAACATTTGAGAAAAAATTTAATTGTGCAACGAGAACAGTTTTCTCAGTTTGTTTTTAATTAAAAGAAGGTTTGACAAGTGTCAAAAACTAAAAGTTTTACAATGCATCCAGTAAGTGCTCAAGTGGGTGTCATGCCTCAGCCTTATGGGATGCAGGGAGTTGATCCGACCCAAGCTGGGCCAGGAACCCCTGACCAAGATGGGAGGAGACAGGATATAGGGGAAATCTTGCAACAAATCATGAACATCACTGATCAGTCATTAGATGAAGCTCAGGCCAGGTAAAAAAAATATCATCTATTAGAATTTTATTTTGGTTTTTAACTAAAAAATGAAATGCAAATGAGTCTAAACTATTTTCTAAACTTTTTGTTTCAGAAAACACACACTCAACTGCCACAGAATGAAACCTGCATTATTTAGCGTCCTTTGTGAGATCAAGGAAAAGACAGGTAAGATGAATGCATTTTCATTCATTCAACTACTTCGTTTCGCTTGTTGCAAATTGCATCACGTTGCATTTAGGGAACAGTGAATAATACGTCCATATCCTCCCCTTATTTATTCTATTTTGTTCCCAAAAATAAAAGTTTAGAAACAAGCTCGAAAAGTGTAACAATAACAATGTCCTTTCAACTTAGTGTCTCAATAGAAGAATGAAGATTTTGCAATCTCTTAAAAAATCTGCCAACTGGCCTTTATTGTATTATCTAGTTCAATATCAATACATGTTATTGGATTAGACGGGCATCTTTTGAGTGAGACGATCATTGCAAACTAACGATATAGTACAAAAAAATGTTAGTTGACTCAGCAAAAGAAAAAGAGGTACGAAATGCTCATTCTCAGTCTTAACTACATTTTGTGTGCATGCAGTGCAGTTGCCAATAAAGTTGCCTTGAGAAGAAGAAGAAGAAGCGAAAGATGCTACTTCTTCTTTCTTGCTAACAAAGAAGTGCCACAACTGAAAAGCAAACGTAAGCTGAATATAGTAGCTCTACATAACATTACAACGCTGTTCAAGCGGTCGGGTAGTCTAGTCTAGACACACAAACGGCACCGTAACTCGAAGCCGCTCTCTGAAGCTACTCTTCTGCAGCTCTGTTGTAGAGCAAACACTTTATCAATGAACGTCCCATCAAGGGACTGTCACTCAAAATCAAGAAAATTTCCGCTACATTTCCTACGTGACTGAAATAAATGTACATTCAGAAACAGCTTAATTCGAATGGATCAGTTAAAGATGTAAGCTGGTAACATAAATATGCACATCATTTCATTGCCATTTTCAATAAATGTACAAAAAACGTGGTTGGTTCTGCTGCTCTCAGTCCGATTTTGTTTACTTCACCTAGTTTCTCCTTTCCCTTAGTCACAGCTCGCAAAGTTTCTTCACTTTGGAAAATGTCCTTTCTGGATCTGAAGAAAGTTTTATGGTGTGATGATGTAATATGAATGACATACCGAAACATTTTCCACTCTTCGGCTGAAATATATGATGGGCATGGTTTCGAAATAATTACATTTGGTTACCAGTTACATCTGCGAGTCTCTGAGCAGCGTGATATGAAAATGAATGTGCATATGTGCGTAAGGCAGCGCCGTATTTTCTGTCATAATTTTTCAAAATATCTGGCATCTTTTTCCAAACTTGTGCAAGTAAAGAAAGGGGCGGACGAGGGAGCAAATATGATTTACTGAGCTCATTTGTTTTCAATAAGATAGGAGCAGTCTTGAAACGTTTTTCACCAAGAATATATATATTCCTGTGCTGTTGATATGTGCACACACACATTCGATTTCGATGTCTAACATATGTGGCGGAAGATAAGCATATACAAGGCAAGGCCAATGCATTTTTCATATCAAGAGAATTGGGTTTGCTCACACACAGCAAAATGTTATAATTCATTTAACAAACAAAAAATAGAGCAGTATCCAATTTGAAATTCACTCTCATCGCCATCTCCCCTAAGATAAACAACTTTAATTTTGAGCCAATTAACGACTAAATTTATGACTTGATCACTTAGTTTTGTGACCTTTTAGCGTTATTGACACTAACCCCCACTGAAATGAATCTAGTATATGCCATAAAATGTTTTCTTTTTTTTTGTTATGCGTGTACTAAAATATCTTGAAAGATAAGCAAAGAGCTCATGAAATACTTTTATGCTCTGTTTAAAACATTGAGCGTAACAGGGAAACTGATGTGACGTGAAACGTGATGCCCAAATGGCGATCTCAAAAAAAGACAATTTTAAACTTTACATTTTGAGCAAGAGCATTCGACATTTTAGTGACACTGCCAAATTTGTGCGCATACATATGTAGTTTACTCAAGGAGATGATTATAAAATCCGAATTCGGGAACTACGTATTTACATATGTCTGGTTTGGTTGGTGAAGTAAAATGAAATGAAGGATGAATCCATTCCATCTTTATTGACAAAGATGCACATGGTTTGACTTTAGTGAGTAGTAAAAACATTTTGTCTTGATATGTTGTTGGAAGAAACTCCGTTTGTACTCCCTGGTTTTCCATTTCTTTAAGATCAACAACGTAGCTATACTGCAAACATATAATAATATCATTGAGAGAAACCGTTGGAATAATCAGTAAGCAAAGAAAATTGGAAAGACAACTAGACGACGGAAGGAAGGGTTAGGTTTCCAAACTAACACTTTGCTTTACAGTGTCTTCCATAGAGGAATGCTACTCATTTAATGGGCTGAAAAATGGGAATAAACCATACTCAAAAATGCCTTTATTTTTAGAATTAACTCGGAAAATCACCCAACTTGGAATTCTTAAAATTTGCTCTTCACTCATTTGCAGAGACATAACAATTCTTCACCACCACTCCCAACATACTCTGCGTTCCTTGACGCTTGTAACACAGGAGTAAACACAGTACAACAGTCAATCGCATTCTCTTATTTATCTCATTTCAGTTCTCAGTCTCGACATTTTCCATGTTTTTCAACATCAAAATAGATTTTAAACTCTAAAAACAAGGAAATTGCTTCGATCACTAGATCCGAATGTTGTTAGCTACAATATAGGAAAACTCTCATTAGAATTAGTGGCTCATTTGTTTAGTATCAGCCAATAACAATAACCGTTCTCATCTGATAAGTATTGCGTGCAAAATTAATTTGATGGAACTGATGATGGTGATGAACAAAAGGTTGGGAGTAAATAAATTATTTCCGATCTTATACTTTTTATAAGTGTTTCCGCTCAACAAAACGCATCTCTTTTCTTCCAGATGACAGGCAATTGCAATGAAGTATCATAAATTCCTCAAATTTTATTTCTCCATTGGCTAGAGCATCTTCTGAAGCAATTTTAGACTATAAATTGAATGCAGTAGTATCTTACTAAAGTCCGTCATCTTCTTGACCCCAAAGGTCAGTTTGCAGCTGTACAAAAGATGTTTTTTTGAGTATGGTGGAGGGAGACGTGTTTTTGAAACGGAAAATCTATTTTTCCTTTGCCCATCTTTTTTCATAACTTGAAACTTCATTTTTGTACAACGTTTTCCATCCATCTGAAAGGAAGAGAGAGAGAGAGAGAAGAGTTAGCCCCTGTCTAATTTTAATTTTCTCTACTGAACCCTACCCAGTCTGGGGAAGTCAGTGATTAGGAGATTATTGTATGAAAAATATAGAGCAAGCAAAGGCGCATAACATAACATAACATCACGAAGGGAAACTTGTACAATCCACAAAACATCAAAAATATTCTGTACATGGTGTGTAGTGTACGGTGTACGTACACCATCGTAATTCACATGGGTAGAGAGGGATGATAATAGCATCAGAGCGCATCGTATAAGAGTAGTAACTTGTCATGAAATGATCATCATACAACTCGTTTTGGGGTAACTTTTTTTTTCGTGTTACTAATACAATGTCCCTTGAAGAGATACTAACTGAATACATATTTCTATCTCTAATTCTACTACCCAGTTGCTGACCCTTTTATGGCTCACTACTGCAAAAGCTTGAAAAGATGTGAGTGCCTCTGTACCTTTCTCATGTGACCTTAACTTCTTCTTCTTTTTGGAAAAAGGAGAAGTATTGACTAAGAGCATGATTTCATCTGACTTGTTAAATTTGAATCCATCGTACAAAACACGAAAGTTCTTGTAATATTTTTTTCCGGATGCCTTCTTCTTCATACTATACTATCCAGTCATATATACAGATAGTTTACACGTAATATACTTGCTGAGACTATTATTAATACAGCTACATACATTGTTTGTATGTACGTACGTACATGTTCCTACTTAATACTTTTCAAGGAAATAATAATAACCTCACTCACACACACTTCATTCCATCAGCTTTAAACAAGTCAAAACCTTGTATTCATCATCAACCTTACCTTTTCTTTGGTTCTCTTGATCTCGACGATGCTTGGTTGGTTGAGCCCGTTTGGATATTGTTAATATTTTTTTCTTCTGAAATTGAGTTACGAGCTTCCCTTTGAAATAGAAACTTTTAGCTTTAAAACTAACTTCTTCTTCTTCTTAGTTTGACTTTGTTATACTTTACGAATCAACTAGGAGCTCATATAGGAACAAGGGTAGTTTTTGATAGCGTGAATAGTAGTAGTAGTGGATGGAGCAGGAAGAAAGGTATTAAGAATAAATAAGATGATATGCCTTCCCCGTTGCAGCAGCACCACGATATAATACCTTAAAATGACGACAAAGTGCCTTTTCAAAGGTTGTTATAATGGTGTGCACACTACTTGAGTAAAATGCATCAGCATCTTACACAAGAGAGCAAAAGAGGATAGTAAAGATAGAAGTAAAGAAGTTGGAGTTAACGAGATGAGCTTGAGCACCCATATTCCTGGGGTTTCCTTCTTTGCTCACCTTCTTATGATGTACTCCTGCTGCTATTACTTCTCTTTCCCTTTTGTCATGAGTTCCTTTCTTATTCAAATCAAATCAGCTTTTTCTCATTCTCATGTTGATGATGACTCTTTATCCGCGTTAGTAACAATGGCATTATGACTCTACCACAGGACCGAAACACAATGCCGTAATGAGCTATGCATCCTTCGTCGTGCATATGTTGAGGAAGGTAACCTTAACCTGCAAAAGGAAATAATATTGTTCTTGGATCCTTATCTTTCCTAGCTCTTATATTTTTCCCTTCCATATCTCAACAACTCAAAGGGATGAGATATAACATATATTCTGCAAGTGTGTATAGTGCTTTCTTGATGCTGCTCTTATCATTAAAATAATTCTCTTCAGTATCAAAAGTCTATATTCAATTCAAAGTTTATCAAATGTCTTGAAAATGGATATTTCTCCAAAAAAGTAAACTTTAGCAGTTGTTCAAATACTAAAGGCAAAAGCACCCTCTCACAAATTCGAATATTCACCCCTTTTGCAAAAAAAAGTGGAAGATAAATGTAAGAATTTGTTTGGCAAGTTATCATCAAACAACGCCATTGAGCTAACAAATGAGTTCATTCAGCATAGTCCCTTTCTGTTTCTCACATGCCAGATGACAGTGTCAAATTTACGACCTTTTAGCATAATCAAAGTTTATCTATTAACATTTTTGGTCATCACAAGTGAAGTGGGCTTTTATATAAAGTAATTCCATACGACAAAAGAAAGATGTACTTCCACACTCACACACACACACGCATCCCATCTCATATAATATATTATGATTGTAGGCAGTTGTTAAAAGAGAATATATTTCTTCACCATGATCTGCAGAGGCGAACAAGTAAACATTGTCAACTGAAATCTGAAAAGCCACAATTCGTTGGGCGAATCAGTGTATGTTTGGTTCTTGATGAACATGAAGAGAGAGAAAAAAAAAGTTGTTTATTACGGAACGGGACAAGTATGTAAATCTAGAAACCGAGCTCATCTTTTTCCATTACAGCATGGCGTTCTCACATTAACATCGTCAGAAGACCACAATGAACAACATCTATCGATAAACTACAAGAGATATTGTGTGAGAGGACGGAGAAAGAATACATATTGTTATCATACGTGATTTGGCAGCAGCAGTCACTGCGCGGAGGTATAATAATATGATTTTCATTCAAGCAAGAAATGAAACTGCCTCCTTGCTTACAACTCTAACTTGCTGAGTTAATAGGATTACCAGTCATAATATAATGTCGAACAGTGATAGAAGGAACGTGCATGACGTTTCTTCATAATGTGAAAATCAACAACAAGACACAAGAAATGCAAATGGGAGGAATGCCGTAACTAAAAACTAAACCTAGAATGTACAAAAAAAATGAATGTTTAGCACCTTGCATAAATACAATGAGAAGATGAAGAAGAAGTAGAAGAAAAAAGGAAATCAAATCAATTCCTGTTTTCTCAAGCAGAGCTGTAACTTTTTTTTGTGTGTGTGCTGTATCAGAATCATCATCATCATCATCCATTTTTATAAAGGTCTTTTGTTAAAAGTGGTGTACGAGGACGTAGACGACAATACAGATTGAACGTTGTTTCAGTCACCATTGTTGTCGTCGTCGTTTGGTGGGCTATTTGTTAGGGAAGATTAAAGTGTTGCTAACTCATGTGATATGGGAAATATATTACAAATTAGAATATTTTACATTCTGAACCGACAACTTTTGCCAGTCAAATTTATGGACGGAGTCACCAGTTACCCCATACATTACTCCAACGGGTTCACCAATAAGTATGCATAGGTATAATATATGTAACATATTATCGTATTGTGGAAGCCATTATCATTTTCAAACACATGCATAAGAAGAGTAACAAGATTGTGAGTGCAATTTATATGTTCAAAAGTCGCAACATGGTTAATGTTGATATTTATAATGTTGTTCGAACGAATGGTAAACCTAAAAAAACCTTCTCAATTTCACATCATCTAAATTTTCTCTTTAGAGTCAAGGATTTCAAAATAGTAATTGGATTCAATTTAGTAGGCTTCGACTTTGGCCATGATTTCCTCTGAGTTTTGAATATATATACTAGAGAAGAGGAAAATACGAAATACGAAATAAAAAAACAACTTCCGTATACCATTGAACCTATTCTGTGAGACTTTGTTATACATTATGATTATTTTTGCATTTATCCGTCCATGGAAAAAGTAGAGAGAGAATGTGAATTTCTAATGTATAATGTAATGTATTGCGCTACTACTACCACCACTCTGTCTTTTTTTTTCATGCTGGCGAATCTTATGATTGTTAGTTGGTTGGTATGCAAGAAGTTATTTAAACGATTTGCAAGTCAGCAGGTGACAGTTGAGAAACAAGTTTTAAATTTGCAATGCTATTACGCTTCCTTTCCGCTTCGGTTTGTTGAATGTGTGTTCTTAAGCATGAAAAAAACGTTGATGCACAAAAAGCATGTACATTTAATAGTCTGTTTTTGACTTGTACATAGAGATTTTCTATCCATTCCAACACAATGTTGTAGGCAACATTCTCCGTAATTTTTTTTTCTCATCGTGTGTACGCTAAAGTCATAAAACTTATTTATTCATCCTTTTCCAGTAAAGGAGGTACCCCGTGCCCATTGCTCCTTCAACTTTATTTTCTTCAAACAAGGGGTTGATATCAATGAATATTGCCCATTCTAAGAAGTTGAATAATATCATCCAGTGTGCCATAATCAAATAGCTATAAAAGGCGATATAGTAGCATGATTTCTTTTGGCAACTCACGTATAGTACAACGTCTCGCTGGGTAGACTAGACGCAATTTTGAATCTGCATCTATAAATTTTATACCCTTTTATATTATCCTCTTTTCACCCCAAGTATTATTATAGTATGAGATCCTCAAACAGCCTACAAGAGCAACAACAAAGTTTATATGTAAGATGAAGAAAATAAATGCAGTCTGACTTGTGACTCTCTTTGAATTGATGATGCTGTCGTTATTCCTTGTGTGGGATGATTAGTACCATAAAAAGGCATAAATTTACCTACTTTCGTGCATATAGACATTATAAAAGCTATGTAAAGCTTTATCATTGTAAGGAAAAACAAAATATTTGGCCCAAAATGGTAACCGCGTATACATATACAAAGTCGTGTCCCTGTCCACTGCAATATACTTCAATTTAACAAAAGGCAGAACCTTGAAGAGCTCATGTTATAAACATTCAATATTAGAATAATCCGAATTAACTTAAACACTCTTCTGCCCACCTTTCATCACACTGTTAGCTCTTGGTTGTAAAATGTGGATTCGAAACTGATTTCTGCCTTTCTTCTTGTCCTATATGATTTGATGACGGTCGCAGTCCCACCAACGAAAGGTTCTTAGCAATGTTGTTGACTGTTGTGTTGTGTGTACATACTTAAAAATAAATGGCTAATGAGAGCTCATTAAAGTTGCTTTTTATATGCATTCCTATTTGGGTTTCATATTCATGCGCTTTCAATAAGTAGTATAGAAACATGTAAAAAATTCATATACGCACTAGCTTTAGTAGCTTTAAAAACCATTGAACAACCCATAAAAGTAAGCTTTTGCATTCATGTGTATTTTTATGTCGCGCACTTGAATGAATGCTCGTATCATCATCATCATCAACAGCATCTTTCCATCAGAATTCATGTGAAGCTTAGGAACTGTTTGTATGAGTTAAAGTGCATTTTTAACGAAGTGCAACAAAGTGTCACATGCCTCAACTATTCATTCACCAAAAGTCCTCATAATGTAATCACTTAAGTTTATGCATCCAGAGATATTAGAAGAAGAAGAAGAAGAATACATTCATTTGGTTTGACATATGCATATAGTACACCCTTCCATTCCGTAAGCCATATAATATTATGCTTTTCACTAAAACTATAAAATAACACTGAGTGACTTGGAACAAAACGAGCTGAACAGGGGAGCAAGCTGAATCTATTTTTCTGTGTATAATGATGATCGCATAAATGTCAAGCTTGTCAGATATAAAGTTGTCAAGTTGCCGCAGAACTTACAGCGTGGTAAGGAAAAGGCAGCATGGCCTAGCGTTCAGCAGCGGTTCAAGTGTAACGGATGCCATGTTGTGTGTATATAGTTTGTACACTCGTATATGATAAGGAAAGATGAAATGAGTTTGTTAAGGGTATAAGGTGCAATAAGTATTTTAGGAAGTTTTTTTATGAAGATATATCTACTTTTACAAGAGTAGTAGCAGTAGTATTCGGAGGGAAACAAACTTTTGCTCCTTTCATTAATATTGCTAATCAAGCTTCTGTGACTTTATGGAGAGCAGCAGCAGCAGCAGTGTAGAATTGATTAGTTGGCGCATGTGGAAAACATTTACTATAACTTGTACTACACCACAATATTTTACAAGTTGGAAAAATAAATTATGAATGCACTGCTCATTGTCAACTAATGAGTGAAGTTGCACTTTGTAAAAATCCTTTTCAACAAGTGTCTCTTCAAGCCTTTTGTTAGTATTCACTACTGCTCCTCTTTTTAGTAGACGTGACTGATGGCTACCTCTTCAAAGTGATTAAAATAGTAGACAGAAAGAGGATCGGATGTCTTGCTTAAGTCAACCGTATTTGTTTTTGAGCTGTCAAAAAATTTAAGGGATTTAGTGGCTTTAGATTTAGGTGCTATACAGGGAAGAAGAAGAGAAGAGGAAGCTCATATAATATCTGGTCATTGTCGACAAAGGATTTTGAGTCAAAAAGAAAGTCAAAACGTCCTCTGATTATGTTCAAGTGGGAGTGTTAAACCTCATAAATTTTGAGTGTAGCTGTTATTTACACAGGATATTCATTGAGAGCGACGACAGTCCCAAGTATTTATGTAGATTTTACGGACGAATAAACTGATATGTGTTGTGTTGTGAATAAATGACCGCCACTGAAGAACTATAGTATTTTGGGTAGGCTTTAGGATTACCATTAAGACTTTTGTTTAGAGATTTTTTCCCATACACTCTAAATTGAGGAGGTTAATATTTTGCTATACAAAAATAGAATCTTATTACACCACTCTCCCACTACTGCCATGGCTTGTCACTCCCATTCGATTAGAGTCAGCCGTCAGAAGAAAATGTATTAAGTAATAGAAACAAAAAAAGCAGCCGAGAGAGTAGCAAAATTTGTCGTTGAAAATACGATTGTGTAGTATTATAATATATTATAAACAATGATATTGTTTTGATAGTTCATGTAAGTTCAATACATACAGTTGAATGTACTATGAAGTCATGAAGATCATTGTGAAGAAAGAGTATTTATTATATTATGTAGTATTGGTTATAGGTTACACGGCTGGTTTTTCAATTCCCTGTGACAGTTTCAACGCAATTGAAGAAGGAGGGTGTGCCCCCCGTCAGTTTTGCTATGCAGTTCGTCCGTTGTAGGACTAGTCCCTATATATATATACCTACTACCTAAAAGTACCATTATTATTACCACCATCACGATCATCATACCCACATCGACATGGTGTATGTGTGTATATTCACAAAATATTTCAATGTTGTGTTGTAAAACTGCACAAAATACTTTACTTTGGTTACACGATTACTTCAATGTCTACAAGGAAATTGGCTGCGCGAGCCTCTGAAAGTTAGACGCAAACAAAACTGCACCAACCTAACACATCATACAATGCTTAAATTCCTTGTGGCAACATTTCATCGTCCAAATGTGACCTTAATTTCATCTAATTTACTGAAATGAGGTTAACTCCTCGTCATGAATATTAGCTTTGATATCAACTCTATATATGTACTTATATTATTATGCTTTTGCATTCTTGCAAGCACAACACTACCAAATAAAAAATGTTTTGGTAAAATGAGCCATGCTCGTAGCATATTTTTGTTGGCGGACGCTAAGTAGTAGTATAAAGAAGAGCCGAATAATCATGCACGAATGAGCATTCTGGCAGCATTTTGAAGTACTAACGTAATAATAAATGTCCACTAATGATCATGGTCTTTTTAGTCATTCTCTTTTGCTGCGGTTTTTTTGACAGCCACCTACGTCGCGCACGCCATTATATGAAGCTCAATTGCTTCTTGGGTCTTCAGAATGAGTCAATTTTGCATCAGAGCTTAAATGTCTTGTTTTAGTTTGGACACTTGAACCTAATCATGAATACTTTTGAGTGGTATTATCCTTTGTTCTTGGTAGGATTATTTTGAGCATTCTTTCGATTTACATTTTCAATTGATATAACCTTCCATAATGTTGGAGCAATTGTCAATGAAGTTGAGCTTAAAAGTTGCGTTTGTCATAATGGAGTTTTGTAGGGAACTTATAAATTTTTTCCAAATCCGTTTCGAATAAAGACTATTCATAGAATGTGGCTTATATTTTTTTACGTAAAATCTCACAAAGTAGTTCTACGTTGCAGTTCAAAATATACACATACATATATATGTGCATGTAAAAGCATAATATTGTTTGAGGGTAGCATCATATGCAAAGCACTCTCCGTAATGCAAAGCTGGGATAAAAGAATCAGATGATGGTCTGTTCTTTCCATGAAAGATTTCTGTCTTGCAGGAGGACGAAAGAAGAAGCGAGAAAAGACGAGTGGAATTTTCATGAGATTAGAAAATGATAAATTTCGTTGAGACTGCCTCTAATGGACCTTGTCTTCATGCTTTGATGTTTCTCGATCTGTCTTTACTTCTCACACTCTCTTTACAAAAGGATCGTAACTGAAAAAAAGGAAGAAGAGATGCAGTCACCCCCTTCTTATATTCTTCGTTTCCAGCACAACTTACGACCACAGAGTTGAAGCTTTTAGGGACAATCAAAACCGTTCCCAAATGCTTTTCTCTTCTACGTCTCAGGTTGGGTTGTATGTGTACAACACAAACATCCTGAAATAAACGCATGTATGCATATTATAAAGCTAAAGCTTTAAAAAAATCTTGGGATGGTTCTCCAACAAGAAGAAGAAGAACTGAAATCCATTTTTACAAAAAGAACTGACTTCTTTTTCCTATGAATCGTTTATCCGATAAGAGCTGTTGTTGTGGCTTGATTCTCAGAGGTTGAAGGCTGGAGTAGTTGCAAAGCTAAAAAAAAGATTTCAGGGTGTGTTACTTGACTTTCTTCATACTTATTTTAAAATATGTTATCCGTAAGCGGATTGAACCACCAAAAATATCTTATTCAACATTGAAAGTTTCGAAAGAGAGTCAACACGGAAACATTTTGGGAACCATTTTTGTAATTGCATGACAAACACGCACCTCAGCGGATGACAAAATGTATAGCATGTAGCATACATAAATGTACCTAAGTGAGTGATTCCACTATTGCCCCATTACTTCACGTCTGCGTCCGCAGCATGGTGCTATATGGCATTAGATTGGGCCTACTTTTAAATATTTTAGGTAAAGTTTCCTACCAAAAAATTCGCTCACTCAATCCATCTATTTGGTTTAGCAAGTAAAACAGAAAACTGTCACAAAATAGAGCTTTTTTGTCAGTAAATTTCGATGTGAAAAGAAGAAAAAAGTAAATCCCTTGCCTCCAATCCAATCCATTTGTTTCTCATATAAAAATCGATAACCATTAGAAGGAACACGCTTATCCTCTTTCTTCGCCCGTTGTATTATTCATGGATACATACTTATGCATAACGCACATGGAACTATTTCCACACGAAATACAACATCTCTTCTTAAGTGAATGGATAAACAAACAAGGAAACTTTGGGGGAAAGAAAACGTTATCATGTAGACAATAATACACATATATAAGTATAGTAGTTGGGTAGGTAAACTTTTGTTGCAAATTATGAGAGTCTGAGAATCCAACGTCTGCTTTTTTTTGCTGGAACTATGCTACTACGATAACGATAGTATATCAACCAATCTGAATATTGTGTAATTTAAGGAAATTACAAAGAACATTCCTATTTGTTCATTCTTCTTTTCGTATTCCACTCCAGGTTTACTACCTATCTGATTCTTAGTAATTATGTATATGATTTTTTCTTGAATTGTGAATTCGCACACGTGATGAATACTATAATGGTGTGATAAGATAAAAGTTATCATGTTTAGATTTGAGTTTGCATGAAATATATATTCTTCGAAAAAATACCTATAATTTTTATATATATGTATCTGTAGGTTCTATCTGTTAAATTTTGTGGAATCTTACACATGTTTTACACTATGCGTGTGCATTAAGTAATGGTTGGAATCCTGTTTGAGCTAACAGTTCTAAAACAAAATGGAAATAGCAGCATACACATACCTCCAATATTTTCGTCCCCTCTGAATCTTCATGGATGCTTTCATGGGAAGATCTATGAACTTTACTTAAGACACAATTCTGGGATGTATAAAATGTACTACATATAGTTTTACTTGTATAGAATTTCAGCTTGCATGAATCTGTACAAGGATATATTTATATATATATGTATGGTGTGACGTAGTAAATACGTTCCTTCATACATGCGTTTAGGGTTCGAGAAACATTGTGCGATAGTTTATAATAAGTTAAGGATAGGAAAAAAATCCAAAAGACCTTGCCTGTCAATCAGAGTTAGAGTCAAGTTACTAGTGACTAAGTAAAACTTCTTGACAAGAGTTTTGTTTTACGGTTTGTACCTCTTTTTTATTCATACAATTTTATTTTTGTGTGTATCTATAGATGTATTATTTCTGCACTCTTCTTTACCTTCCCAAACTTGCGTATGAGCATGTAAACGTGCATGAATACATACATTTTCCAATTCAATCCCATTTTTTTACATAAATGTGCATGCAAACGGATAAACAATACTAAAAAAAATTGTCTTAAATCATAAAAATGGAAAAAAATATTTCTTTATCTTTATCTCATCGACAATTTCACCAGTAGTCAGAATAAAAGAATATATATTTGCTTGAAATAATTGATTCAGGTTGATAAATCGAAAGGGGGTGAACGCTGGTCAATCTAGTCAAGTTGATGAACACTGAGGTGGTTTTGGTTTAGCATTCTTTGTAAAAGATATGTATAAGTTTTTAAGCACTCAAAAGAAGGAATAATTGGTGTCTCTAAAATAATTATATTTATCTGACACGATGAAAACGGTTATCTTCTTGCGTGCTCATGAAGACTTTGCTGGTAGAATATAAAAATAATTCAGTTGTTGAATTAGGTGTTTTGAGCAGGCAAGAGTAATCAGGGTTCATTGATGATAGTAACCGTATGAAACGAACCTGATGTATTGCATCGACGAGCCGAAGAAAACTGGACTGGCTAAGTTTTTGAAGAGATGTAGTGTGTTGTGCATTGCACTCCAACTCTTGTTTTGCTCTAGCTTGTTTCGTCTCTCTCTCTCTTTCCTCCTCCGTTCTCTTCTCTCGCTGACTAACTCCTCGCCTCTCAGCTTCGTCTCTAATCACATACGTACGCCTGATATTATTACCATGTAATCCATGGTCTGAAGGGAGATAATGATAGTCCTCTAATTTACGCTTCAATAAATTATCCCAGCTTCTAAAATTCATTAGTTGTTACATACATGCTTGAATCTTTATCAACTTGTGATAAACGCCCTACTAGTCTCGTTTTCGTTCCTTTGCTTAATTCAACTTTATGCAGATGTTTTTTTGTACATATTTCTCTCCTCTCCCTTCGTCTTTTTCATTCTTCTTTGTACACATATATACGGGAATATCAGATCACAATGCTGCTGGCGGTGCACATAACTAACCAAAACCTACCTACTCGAGAGATTGCAATGGCAAGGCAAGCACCTTCATAATATCATTCTTTACGTGTTGTTAGAGAGAGGACTGTCTTCTGCGTGCTAACTACAGTCAAGTTTCTTTCATCCATCCAAGTGAGTGCCTTCATCAAAATTAGAATTTTACTTACCCTAATTCCATTCTCCTGTGGTCAGAATCAAGTAATTTATTGAGTAAATAACAACTCTTGAATGGTCTTGCAATGAGTGTTTGGGCTTGCCTTCGCTTCATTATTGACGGTGATTCTCATGCTCATCATCATTGCATGCTTCGAGAATGTGCCGTGCCCTGCAAACGACTTCATGAATGTGTTTTCTTACGTGTCGAGGAGTGTGTAGTAGTGTAGTGTGTTTTCATTCTTATGCTTTATCGTTTCGTTTACAATGTTTTTATAAAATGAAAAATATATATTGCGATCCCGATTGTGGATTGTGAATGTAGGTTTTTTGATAATGAAATTTCGGATTATAAAGGTTGGATCATATCATAAGAGACACATTGTATATAATACTTGGAAGCTTTATTTCGCTTCAAGCTACAAAGAAAATTGTTAAACATTGCAGTCTTGATTCCTACGATATCGACAAGATGACTTGCTGGACACATGGGGTTCTACTTACTACTACAACGTTATAATTTGTAATGATACCGTCCCATGACGGCAAACTGTATGACTTCCCTTTTAGTTTTATGTATGTTGTTGAGTTATTACCCACCCATTTCGTCATTATATTTTGTTCAACCTGCTCATCGTATCTCTTCGGTATAAAATTTATCTACGTATGAACCGTATTTCATTCCAACTGTAATATGGTGAATGGGGTTGAAACATTGACTTGCAAGATTTTCTAGTTGTGTTTCAACACAAAAATTAATTTAGATTTTACTACCAGCCACAACTATTCTACTTTTCATTACTTGTCAGAAATTTTTAATATACTCATCGTCAGTTTCAATGTTGCTGTTATAAAACTTTAGAATAATCTTTTCAGCAAGTTTACAGCAACCATGATGATAGCGCATTTTAATTGGAACAATAAAAGGTCAATTGGAGTTGCTGAGGGCAGAAGTTGGATTTACTATTCTATTCGCGTCTACCCGATGCATACTTTTATTTGCTACATACCACACAAAATATCTAAAGCAGTATCATGTACATATCATACAACGCATAAACGTCAAGAAAGTTGAGATACGATGATGTACCCTTTTAAAAATTATGGTTATGAATTTGTAAAACAATATCATTTAACATGCTGACAACAAAAACGAGTACGATTGATTAAAAGATTACATTGGATTCAGTCAGTCATTCATTCTACTCCTATTTTTTAATAACATTTTGCTTCAAAGTAAATGACAAAATGAAATAAATATATCAATGTATTAAAAGCGTGTTTTAGGATGTAGGGGTTGGATTTAAATGGAAAGGTAATCGAATCCTATGCATCATGCATATGCTTGTAGTTTCATAGCATATTGTAGTGCTGTTCACTTCACTTGCATTTCAGCATGTAAAAATTTATGTAATCACAACTAATAGGGATTACACGCATCCATTACCCGGCACACAAGCTAGGGCTTAGTGCAATGAAGGAGAAATATGTCTCTTTCAAAAAAAAATTGTATCATAATAAGCTAGGTGAATTACATTAGAGCTTTGTACATGCGTTTATGAAAAAGCAAGAATGAAACAAGTAGCTTTCTGTGTATGGCAGAGAGGACAGGGGGAAGGTTCTTGTCGTTGAAATCAGAACTGGGGTAAGAATAAAAGAGGAGAACAAAGGTTCCAGAAACATTTTGTAATAATAATACAACAAAGTTAGATTGTTGGTCTAATCAGTTATCAGGAGTCACTCATTCAATTTACCTTGTCACTTTTATGCCCTCTTCACTCATTTTGACACTGACAACAAACAACAAAAGGAGCCTGCTCTCTACCACTCATTGGATCATTGTAAACATGAAATTTTTTATATGTATGTGCCACATCTGATAAATATTCTCGTTTTTATATATTGTACATGGACTACTATAATGGTCCAGTACACTTCTACTCGTACGCACTGAAAATTAGTGTTAGAAAGGTAGACACATATGATGCATGGGCAAAAACAGCATACTTTCTCAAATAAACAAATTCCGTTGCAGTAGCAAGAACAAGAAGGCTTTTGGCTCTATTCATTGGACTTTTTTTCAACTCTAGCATTTTACTCTTCTTTTTGACATTTTGTTTATTTGTGAAAAAGAGATGAATGCAGCATATTATTGTGAATCTGTTTCCCAATAACGTAACACGTCACATTTTTACACTGGATATACAACCAGTATAAAGCAAACTAGAAGGTAGAATGAATTAATCATTCTTAGTAAAAAGTTTGTAACTCTCGGAGTTTGTAACCTGCTTTAAAAAGCTTTATGAATTAATGCTAGAATATTTAGGCATTTTGATCAATACAATAAAAAGCCCTCTCAGGTTTGTAGAGTGAAGACCCTTATGTATTTGAAAATTCTGTAGTGCACAAAACTCAAAATTCAACATAACATTTCCTCTTGTCATGTCAGGAACGTTTGTAAGTACGCTTTTTAAATAAAAATAAGGCTGCAATGTGGGTGCCACATGCGTCCGTGGGCATATAATCTCAATATACACATTAAGTTACGTGTATCATTCACCATTCTTCACCCCTCTCATTTCTGAATTTCTTCTGACGATGGGGTAGTTGGTAGTTTATCTCACGACGAGTGGAAATGGTATAATGGGAAATCAATACATTTATGTCGTTGTCTTCGTTTGCAATCTAGCGACTTAATTAAAATTGTTAGAGTTTGTGCAAATCGATATGAAATGAGAACATACACACGCATAAGTAGCGTGTACAATGGAACATGCAGCAATGCAGAAAATGTCACGATTCAAATATAAACTCATTCAACTAGCAGGAGACTACTTATCGTTCGTTAGCTTGCGAATTTTGAGGGGAGAACTCTTTTTTATCCTGTTTGCACATGACAAATATCAGTTAACGATGATATTTAAGCTATGGTCGTAGTGTGTTTAACATTTAATTTATGGGAGAGTTTTCTCCTTTTTCGAGACTTATTGATACCAAAGTTTGTAACTCAACCAAAATCCGCCTATTTCATACAAACCAAATTAAGCTTGGAAGGAGGCTTTTGCATTCAAACGAATTTAGCCGTTCATAATATGTAGTATCTGGCAAATACAGTGTGGATGTTGTGTGTTTCATACCATTTGGCTGATTTGGTATAGCATAAAAGCATATTCTATATAGTGTGTAGGTCTCTTGTTACTGTCTTTGATTTAGAGCGTTCGTGTGAGTGTCCACTACAGATATATAAAAAACGTGTTGGGTTTTTGGTATGCTAAATGCTTGTGGGCGTTGGAATTGTTGGAATGGGATGGGGAGGAGGGTGTTTCCATATCATTCAATTTACGGGCATCTTTAACTTACCAGTGACTTGGGTGACCAAACATGAACTAACGTTTACTCCTTACCGTTTATTAAATTTTTTTTTGATGATCAAAGTCTGAAGTAAATACGTGAATGAATGTTCACACAATAAGGCCGTAAAAATTCCAATTTGACGGGTCGTTGTTTAGTATATCTGTTAGTTCAACCGTCGGAATGATATCTTAAAACCAAACTAATTTTTTGTCTTATTGCCAAAAGTTCATTTTTTGTCCCCAAAAAAATACCCTGATCATGCTGTATGTCTATCATCATTTTATGACTATAAAATGATTCTTAACGTGAAACTACTATCATGCAAAGAATGACTTGATTTCGATTTGTTACTTCAGATTTTATAGTATACGCTTGCGTGAAGTTTCTACTGCCTTTCATTGTCTTTCTTATCTCGCATTGAAATCAAAGATAGTAATGTGTGCTTCTTACTGTCATTACCTGGTCTGAGACATGGTAAAACTTGAGTCATAAAATTCCAAGAATTTTAATTGAGCCGAGATGCAACCACTAAGAATATGAGACGAGGACGAGAAGAAGTTATATAGAGGCGGTTTGGTGAATGTAATAAATACACGACTATGGCGTGATGGTGTAGTGGTTGGTAGCTGCTGTCCCAAGTCCCAGCTGTTGCATAACATAACTTGTCATCTGCCTTAAGGCTAGGTAGTTGCATGACTGTAGAAAATGTTACAGGAAAGGAAAAATCTACTTTTCGGTAGTGGTGGTCTGCGCGCAAACGAAGACTGGAATTAGTTTTGGCATCTTTATGGTTATGAGCATCCAACTCCAGGGGTCTGTCGCATTTTCCACGAATGCAAAAATCAAAAGTTGCTTCGTGACTATCAAAAATGAACTCTTGTTCTATGAAAATTCGTTGTACAAGTAGAGAAGAAGATATGCTTTCCTTCATGATAGGAAGAGCCGATACAGACTAAAGTCGAGGGAAAGTTTCGGAATATTTTCTGCTGAGGTAAGCATATTAACCAGAGTGACGAAGTGACAAGGGGCACTTTACCGGTGGAATTCATTTCTTGAGATATCTTCAAGAAGTATTAGGGTGAGTTACGACAATAGTTTGGGAACTAGAGTGTACGTACGTCTTTCTTGTTCAAAATGTATTTCTGGTAGTTTCTCCATTTTCCTTGGTGTATTACCTCAGCTTCATTTCCCCTTGTACTTGATGCATTCACCCAGTGGAGTAAAGAGAGAGAGAGACGAGGAGTAAGCAGAATCAGCAAAAGAGCCGCGTCTCCTGAAAAAGGAAGAGAGAAGGGATCATTTTGAAACAAGGGCTTAAGGGTTTACAGACAAATAGGAATACGTTATTTCGTTTCCTTCGCTTAAAACTTGGTTGGGGAGGGAAAAACTTGGAGAATGAGGACAACACACCAACGGAAAAAACTGAGAGAGAGAGAAAGAGATCTCGGGGTTGAATCTTTGAATAAGGGCAAAAAGGAGGAATATAGCAAGAGTGACTGAGAGATGAGAAGATGGAAAGAAGGTGGGTACATACCATCAACATTTCTTTCGCTCTTTCCCAAGAAACCAAACCTTGCAACTAGCACTAGCGTTGCGTCTTTCTTTCCTTCCAAAATATTATAATAATACCTAATGTGTGCGGCGTAGGGGCATTATTGCAATATCTTCTTTTCCACCGTTATATATACTTTGATAAGGAGGTTGTAAGCGCATTCATCCATCCATCTACTACTACTTTTTCTCGTCCACAACAACCAGAAGGCAAAGTGAGAGGACACACAACTTTTCGGATAGGAGAAACTCCACCCGGATAGTTGAGCACTAAAACGAAGTGAAAGTCTCAGAGTAAAAACACACTCGCCTCTCTCTCTCGCATGCATTTACCACCACACACACACACACACACACACACACAAATACTAGCGTCATAAGCATATATCTGTATGTTCCGTTCCCTAGTTTCTTTTTATAAGGAACAGACAAGGAAAAAGACGAAGTTGTAGTAGAAGCAGCAGCTTTTTCCAGGAGACAAGGGAAAATTTATGTTGAGTTCAATGTAATTTATTACTATTACTTTACTCGGTTGCTGCTTCTGCTTTTGCTGTTGGTGCTTTACTATGTCATGTACATGTACTTTTTAGATCTTGTGCTTTTCCCTCTGCCTTTCTCTCTCTCAAGAAGACCCTCAACTTTACTTTACTTCATTTTAGTCCATTTCACATCGTTTCACCGGCCAAAGTATCTTACATCGAATGGATGGTTGCATCGGATCCCATAACCCCAGAAATTCCACATCAACCAACCGAGCAGCTACAAAATCTTCTTTCTTCTGTCTTTCAACTTTCGTTACCACTTTTCTTCACTTTTTTTTACTCAACGTTCCATTTCAGCCTTTTTATACATCATTCTCAGACCTTCCCCCTTTTTTTGAATCATAACGTGGAAAAAGATTTAGATGATATGGTATGGTATATGGTATGATGTTGGTCGGTCAACGAAACATTATGCATGAAACTGTTTTGAAATGCGTTGTGGATTATCATCGTACGTAGATTTTTCTCTAGAAAAACAAGCTCATTATGGGTAGGAGGAGAAGAAGAGCAGAAGGAAAGGTAAAATGAAATAACCGCCGACTTGGACTCTAATGTCACCTGAGGAACATTAAATATTAATGGCAGGCTAGCGTTCAGTTTGAAAGCAATCGCATGTAGTGTTCTTTCATTCCCCTCGACATAAGTTTTTTTTGCTACAAATGTGATGGTAGTAGTAGGTATATAAGAAAGCAAGAAAAAGTTGTTGGTATTATTATAAATATATATTATATTGGGAGCATGCATAAACATAGTGCGTGGAATGGAATGGAACGGACGAACGAACAAGTCTTTTAGTTCCAATTCCAATATAAAATTGTGAGCATCCATGTGAACTGCATATTACAATGTACAGAGTACAGCAAAAGAAATACAGTGAATAGATAAAGGTAGCCATTTGAGTTTGTTGTTGCAATTTTCAAATAAAAAATTTCCTCTCAGCAGCAGCGGCAGGTAGATAGTGTTGTTCACAAAAGTTTATGGAAGCTCCAAAGAAGGCCAGAAAGTTATATGGCCAAAGAAGATAATATTGGTTTTCTTCCTAAAAAGGAAGGTCTTGTCCAATGTATGTAATTGGCAAAAAGGTATGTATAATTTCACTAGGCGTCTCGCATTGCTCACTTATGTATTTCATAGTGTTTCACCTCGTGTTTAGAAAATCTATCTCTCTACTCTCTCTCTCTCTCTTTCGCTCGCTGGAGAAGATGAGTGTTTTAAGTTACACAAGAAAATGTGATAGGATCTACGATTCGCTCTCTCTCTCTCTCTTTCCTTCTCTTCAACTTGGTTTGAGCGAGTTCCTGGTGCTCATGTTGATGTTGTTGTTATTTAGTTTGCCATGAATTGCATTGCGGCACTATCATTCGTGCTCATACGTTTTGTATAGTAATGAAAAAGCTTTCCTTTTAGGAAGTTGTATGAAAATTCGTTCACTCACATAGGGAAAGATCCATTCCTTTTTGCTTGGCGAGTGTGTGTAAGTATATGGCTATACGGATGGGGTATTATATGGGCGAAATAAGCAACCTCCATCCACTCTTCCGTCTTCCCTAGTTCTTGTATATGTAATTCACATTTTCTCATTAGAGTGTTTTATTAGCTCTTTCCTTCCTCATTTTACAGCCACCTAACTGCCCATCTAAATAACGAAAAGCATGAGACTACTACTACGTTGTGTACATGTAGTTTAGTTGTGTGGCACGGCCAAACACATTTCACCAAACTATACTATAAAGGTATACGTATAATATAATAGTGTGTGTGGCATGGTCTCTTTCATCCCCTCTTCTAATTCCAGTAGTTGCTCTTTAACTCTGCACATAATGGAATAGAAAGTAGAAACAACATTATGTGATGCCGCTTGGTGTGGTGGTTTACTCGGAGAGAGAGAGTGAAGTGAGTGTATTGACTTGGAGTGAAATGGCCTAGCCCCATATCTTTTTCCTTCCTTCCTGCCTTTTCCATTTTTACTTGGTGGGGATATGGATCCGGCTCATCCTAGGAAAAGTCAATTTATTTATTCTTTTACCTTCTCCTAAAAGCAACTGCCAAGTCATGAGCAAATGGTTAATGCAACATGAATGAGCTTAGCTACATACATTTTTGGGAGGTAGCTCTCACTTACTAAAACTAAATGCATACTCGATTTAAAGTGAAAGCACGTAAGTAGCGGGCATGCGATCAAAGATTACAGAATTTTACAGCACATTCTTGACTAAAATAAACACGTTGTGAGCATATATATTTTACCTTTGCTAACGTTTACTTATAAATAAAATACCTTTATAATTCTATGTTCAAATATATTGCGGAATATTACTTATTGGTTGTTGATTAAAATGAATGGAGTTATGTTGGCACTTTTAAATTCAGTTGAAGATGTCATTCTCTCTCAGTACGGCACAGTTAAATAATACGAATTTTAAACATAGTTTTAGGTACGTGTGCATTTGTAAAACCAAAAATATTATTGCAGTTTGGTAAATCCGCAGAGATTGCTTAAAGCTATGAGGCTGTAACTAATGAGCCAACTTTGCTTGTCTTCCATCCTTAAAGCACGACATATCGACTAGAACCAAGCGCAAAAGTGCATGAATGGGAATAAAGCTCACATGCATGCAATACACGAAGGATTTATGTATTTGAGGAGAAAGGGTTGCTGCTTGTTCTGACTGAACTTGCTTTTCTACTTGACTGTTGTACAACATAAAGTTTAGCGATGGCATGAGCATTATTAAGTTCCAATCTTCCAACTGGTGGAGCTAACCATAGAAGAATACTGCTGATCTCTCCACTCTTTTCATTTTCATTCCGGTGAAATAAGAGCATTGATAATAGTAGTGGTCCGATGTGATGTCATGTGCTCCTCCTGCTGATAATGTCCACACACAGGATTGGAATAATGTTTCATTATATTTCGGAGGGGTGACAGCATTCAAAGTGAAAGTTTGTTGGCCACCACGAAAAACTGTTATCAGAATCATTCGAAATAAACATAAATTCCGGAGGAGTTACCATACATAAAAATTCCTCCCTTTCTTGCCCTCTCCGCTTTGTGTGTTGGATCCGTAATGCAAACGTTCAGTTTGTGATTTCTCAAAGTAAAGTTGAACGAAATGAAAAACTCGGAAAGAATGTGAACATTTGATTCTAAATGTAGGGTTAATGTAAATCACACAGGCTATATATATATTCATTCCTTCTTTCTACAACAACATTTATCCCGTGACATTCCTCCCAAGAACGACAAAAAAGTGTCAACCCTTCTCTTAGCTATTTTTGCAGATTTAGCAAAAGCTCATTATTTTTTAGCTTCTTTTGACAAAGGGACAGCAATGTAGAACGAAAAAGATATTGCAAAAGAAAATAAATCGAATTGTGTTCTTTTCGTAATGATATCTTTTAAGTATGTAAGTCTGGAAACGATAAAGGCCAAAGGGAAGAGAAGATTCCTTGAGGGTATTTCCATGTAAGAAGTTCTATTTTTTCCCAACGTGTATTTTCCTTAAGTCAGCATTTCTCCCGTAATCATGTGGAGTGAGTGAGAAACCGGTGTGGACAGACATAAGGGTGACACTAATGGCTACACCAGTGTTACAACGCCTCTTGTTTTCCTCCTATACGGGCAAACATTCTTTATACAGTGTATGAGTCGTCTCTGATGATGATACACGATAAGTTCCAAAGAAGTACATTAAAATCCGTATACTTAGCAGCACACACAGCTATATCCTACGAAAACAATACCATTCGTAGTACTCGTTGGGTGATAATGTAGAAGTGGAGAATCATCAAGACAGAATGAGTTGTGAGATGTCCAACACAAGGCAAGGACTCCAATAACATCTCTGCCCATTTGATCTTTGGTTGATAGGCTTGAATGGGTTGCTTGATGGAGGTCTCATTTAATTAAATGGACTCTCTATCTCATTCTCTGTCATTGGAATCATGTGACTACACACACTCATCCCCAAATACATGCATTGTGATCCGACCTACCCACCAACTCTATTAAATCTTTTAGCTGTTGAAACAATGTAATGTTCAAGTATTTAGTTGAAATGCTGAATTTACTATATAATATTATAAACTGGAGCTTAATAGAGCTGGGCTTTGGAATACTGGAGAGTTTCTGTCTGATCATGCAATCAAATGGTGTTTCATTTAAAATTTCCATTTCGACTCCGATTTCTTATGAGGTTTTGTCATCACAAGTTTTACCACAGTAGAGCATATTATTTTATCGAAATGAACTAATGTTTTTATATTCACGGATGTTCTTACTTCCTCCACATAAATATTATTTTCGTTGCATGAATTTAAACGTTTACAATCATCATTATTATGTCCTATTGTATTTGTGAATTTTAAACACAATTTTTTTGTACCACATAATATCTATTCATGAACATGCAAGGAAGAAGATCTCTCTTGTTTAAAATGTATGTAAGTATACTATTCATTCATGTATGCGTGGTTCGTGATTGGCAATGAGTGAAAATACGTAAAACATTTAACTATTGTTCTGTCAGGATGGAATGTCAGAAAAGATCTGAATCTAGCAGTATTTCCCGTATATTTATGTGGAATTAACCTCTCGTTCACATTCACATCATGATTCTATGCATGCATAGCATTTATATATATGCTCGTATGAATTTATTTTCTCCTCTCTTTACCTTCATTTCATAATGTACTAAAATACTTGTACTAAAACTTGACAGAATTTACATGAGGACTATGGGAGTTTATGAAAAGAATGAAAGCAAAGCACAACAAACACATCGCATTCAAAATTTATTTTCATGATACGAATTCCCTTTGTGAATTAAAGAATTCTATGGTGGAAAGCTACTCAATAGATACTGACATTAGGTACAAACAATTGTTTTGGATTATTACTTTGCATATTATTTCATTTATCTGCTTTGTATTCGAGTATCAAAACAGTTTTATTACGCTTTTGACTCCCTCAAGTTTCATAATTTTAGAGTGTAGTCTTCGTCGTGCACAAACATATTTAATGCCCCTCATATTTATAGGAAAATATTATGTTTCAAACCGAACTACTACGATTTTGAGGATTTTGCCAAATGTTATCAGCAGCACAATAAATATAACATGCGTTTTTTTTCTCGATTTGATGGTTCAAAAGGGAAAATCATAAGGTATATATTTTGTTTCTGCGTGTAATTTCTTCACCCGAAGGCTTCGTAAATTGTGCATGAAATATCAAATTCGCGCAAACACAACAATATTTTATTCAACAAAACCTTAATGGAGGGAGCTACGTTGTAATAACCTATTATAAAATGCAGCAATACCCAAACTTAAAGGAAAAGTGCAATTATTATTGTAAGCTGGTGGAGCTGGCTGGTAAAAAAATGGTTTCGCATTACATAGGTGTAGCTCTCAAGTAATTGTAATAATAAAGAGGGCCTTCAAAGTCTTTTTGTCCTGCACATTACCATGTCAGTGTTTGCATGCGTACTTGTCAAAATATAAATAATTACAAGGGAAAAAAGGGTACGAAAAGCGAAAAAAAATTGCTTAAAATCTGGAATCAGCTTTTGGCATTTGTTCCGCATAGGATTCAGTAAGTCGTAGCAGTCGTGTCCTCGTGAAGCTTAGTGTATTATGATGATATGTGTATGTAAGTTACAAGATAATAGGCAGGGCTAGCTACGCCAGAGTCCTGTTTTTTGGTAGTCAGAATTGGCCGAGAAAAAAGCCTACAGAAAATAAAGGCATGTTCATCAGGATGTCATGTCATGTCAACTCTCCTGCTGACATGGCACGTCACCGGACATTTCAACCGTTTTCTCGTCATGCGAAAACTGGTAGCATGAAATATACATTGTTAGAAAGGGCCTATGGTAGGTGATCCAAGGAAATTCACAGTGCAAGTTGTTGTCAAGAACCTGTGTGATACGGTACGCATTCATTTTTACAATCATCATCATCATTACAACTATTATGTGAGATCCATTCTATCGTGCATTACTAAAACCCTTTTTTTTAAACCGTACATGTTTTGCCTTACCAAGTCGAACGATGGTTGCATGTGAATGATGACGATGAGGGACGAATTATTTCCAAAGCTTGAAACACATAAGTCAGACTTACAATGCTATGCATTATATTTTAAGTAAGTATCTTCTTAGGTTTGGTAATGCGTAGGTTTGTGAGCGGCATTAATGATAATAGGTTGAAAATAATAACAGTAATAGTAATAATAATGATATGATGGCTTCTACAATTGGAATACATAACGAAGAGGGATTGTACTGTAAAACCAATAGTACTACACGATAACTACTAGTTTGGAGCCACCGTGCGCCCCAATTTATACTCTCCAGTTTTAGTTTACATGGTTGCTGACGAGAGAGGCGTGGAATCATGCGTCTGTTAAACTTCTGAGTCCCACTTGATGTGCCTTGTGTGTTTGTATGTGTTATGTACTTTTTCCGTCTCCTCCGGCTTCAACCAGCTGCTCCTGTCTTTCAACCTTGCTGACTTTTGGAAGCGACATTTATAACTTTTACCAACTTGCAAACTCTTTCAGTTTTGGCCTTTTGCATTTATCAACACACATACATATTATGTAATCACACACTGATTATCATAATTTGTTATCTAAGCAATCAAAATTTTATCGTCCCAACATTTCATCGTGCAGCATATTCAATCATAATTTCAAGACGTTTTTGATTAGGACATTTTGTAATTATTTATTCCGCGTACATAAACTTACATGAGCATTCATTCAATTCATTACGTAAGCTGCATAATGCAGTGTAGAAAATACGACTTATGGAGTTGGTTGAAGCAACCGAATCAATATAAGGAAACCGGTAACACACCAGGGGACAAGTAGTATGTATGTATGTATTAATGAACAATCAGTAGTAGTGCACCTCAGCTGTCATGCTAGCTACTAATTAGAAGCAAGCTAATCTCACCAGCTTGAAAATGAGAGGAAGTTGTAAAAATGCGTTTTGTGTCCAGCTCGGAGGTTCGTTGTTGTTTGATTATGATGACAGCAGTTCATTTGAAATCCAATCATTTCATTCCTCTTGGGTGAGCTCAAACTTTGAGGCAAAAGCTAGAGTAAAGTGAGATTTTGAAAAGGCTACTTCATTTCACGGGCGAGAGGAGCACCCACTTACAAATGAGTTGATGAATAGTAAGCACTTTACCAGAAATTACTCTTTAGTTACAAGATACACACACTTGGAAATATGTAAATTATTTATTCATAATGTAGACGCATAAGTAGTATCACGCATGTTTCTGCCAGCCAGCCAGCTTTGTCAACAGAGCGCTTCATGAGACCTGCAAAGAGGTTTAATACTTGTGTGTATCTTCTTTTTCGCACAACTGCCGATGTTGTTGATGACACGATGGAATCATAATCTATCGTAAACTCAGCAACCAAGTGACATGTCCCCCGATATCCTGCTGCCTGTCGTCAGAGTGTTTAGGAAAATTTCTTTGCAACAGGTTTTGACAGATGGGTGAAGGAGGAAAAATATAGAGCCATTTTGTTGACAGACATCTCAGCAGCGAAGAAGACACCTCATGTCACCTACCACCATATACTTTTTCCACCATCATCCACCAACCAAACATTCAAAAGTTTACCACTACAAACGAAAACTCGAACTATATACTTTCTTTCATTTCATTTACTTAGTTGTTGAGGAAAGCTGATGTAGAGGTGATAGAAAAGTATAAGTAGGAAGAGGAAGAAAACCAAAGGGAAGGTAGATTTTTGTGTCAGTTTACATAGAACATTCACTCACAGTCAAGGAGACGACGAATGCCAGCAGCGCGTAGGTATGATATTGGAAGAAAGAAGACCACCCGTTGTCCGGAGACTGAACATCAAGTCACTACGGCTCTATAGCTCATTTCACCACTCGTCATGACAAATTATCCCCGGTGTCGACAAACATGAGGAGGAGAAGGGGAAAGACAGCAGGCATCTTTTGCAAACCTTTAAAACGATGACACGATGAGGACGATGTTAAACTTTTACTCAAAATCTTGTCTTAACCGAATCATGGTGGTGATGATTGCAAAGATGAAAGCTGCTGAAGAACCAAAGCAAAGTTCGTCCGGTTTATTTGCATACGCACGATGTTCCAAGTATTGGTTCCCCCAAATGAAAGGCTTACAAAAATGAATGGTGCTTTTACCGAGAAAAGGGCATATTGTTAATTAAATATCAGCAAACTTGTATTTTGGGATCAGAATACATATGTACACACAAACTTGCTTCGTATTTTTGCTTATACTTGTCCCATTTTTGGACAATCATACTGAAAATTCATCTAAATGTTCGGTAAATCGGACGCTTTTGATCTCACTTTATGTGCATCGGATTGTAAACGTTGTAAATTTAGGACCGGATTTCTTTTTTGTGATTTTGAGATTGTGACTGGAAGTTTTTGTGACAATTCCAAAAAATTTAATGGAAAAAATCGATTCATTAGAGGGACGCGGAGGAGGAAAGCAAACATGAAATTGTGATACGACAGTATTTTCTCTCTGTAGGAACGAAGTTAGGGAGATACTACGGTACGGAGTTTATGGAGGTTGACATGTACATGCATATTATGATGGTGGCACAATGCCAAAACATTTTTACAAACTCCGCTTGCTCTTCTCTCTCTTCTAATCATGGTACGATGTTCTATTCTGCCCTGCCGTGTGCATACGCTCATGTTCTGGCAACCTCAAATCGGATATATATCCACCTCCTCCTAAAACTCCTACACTGGGGGATGCCGTCTCTTGTAAAATGTTTTTGGATGCAAATGATGAGGATGGCATGTGACTGTGTGTGACGAGAATATTGCTCATCGTCGTCTCCTAACCTACATAATACATACATAGGTGTAATAATATGTGTTGTAGGAACGAGAAAACAAACATATTTAAAGAAAAATGTAAACCTTATTCATTTGATATCCCCTCTCTTGTATGAACGCATGTAAGTGAAGATTTATTTCACAAACTTTGCTCTTCTGTCGTCTCCATCATTTTATCTCTGTAAAAAGAAACAAGGGAAGAGAGAGATGTACTATGTACTACTACAAAAAAAACATATATAAAATCAGATGAAAGAAGTGTAGTAGCAGCTGAGACGTGTCGAAATAAGGAAGCAAGTGATGCAAAAAGAAATCAGTGACTGGAAGAGAGAAAAAGAGTGAGAAAAGAAAGGAGAAAAAGGAAGAGTCTCCGCTTATCTGATGATTTTAATGTTTAGTGATGCCGTTCATACTTACAACTACTTCACTACACACACAACTACACTATACTATACTGTTGCTGTGTGTCTGCAGTGGATATATATGTTGTTACTGTAACTTTTTTTGTGTACAATATTATGATGCTACTGCTATACTATATGTCCCAGCAAAGTCACTAGTGGCTAGAAGTTTATATCTAAACATTTCTTGATCTCTCAGTCAGTCAGTTCCAGTTATTGTTATCGTTATGCCCCTTTTTATGTTCACAACACATTACTAATGCTGCTATTATAAGAGGGGGCATCCACTTCTATTTCAATACTTTCTATTCATGCAGACTCTGTCTCTCTGGTGGAATATAAAAGACGACAGGGCACAGCAAAACAAAAACTGCAGAGGATAGATGATAATATTAGCAATATAACCTGCTAGCACGGATTAGCTCTACTACAGGCTCTCTCTCGGTTTGTCCCATCCACATCCACACTAAGCCAATATGACGATCTTTAAAGCAAGTTAAGATTAGCTTATAGCGTACTTTCATTTCCCATCAAGCCAAAAGCCAGAGAAGGGAGTAGGGAGTCAGAGCAGAGCAAACAATATCATTTAAACGCTTTTATTTGAACTATTTGTCCGTACCAGAGTTTAACAGGGCAACACTCATTTCCGTCATTTGTACTCCATGAAAACTTTTTGTTGTCTATTATTGTAGCAATATGAAATTCTTGCCAATTTGCGCCATTCTTAACTCAATCCCTTTTGTATGTATATTGTTTTTATGGGGCCAAAGAGTCAAAAGAAAAGCGGGTTGTTTTGTGGCATGCCATGCCATGGCAAGGTCCGCTTCATGTGAATACAACAAACAACATAACATGATGTTATGAAAGGAAAGAGCAAATTTTCCAGCTTCATGTCTACCAAACCAAAACCAAAAGTAATCGTGAGAACGGCCCATTTTATCTTGCGTGATACAGATAATTATTATTTGAATCCAAGCGCAATCTTAGCAAGGAATCAAGAAATCATGACAAAAAATAAAATTTTGAGAATTTCAGCTCATGCCTTTGATGCTCAGTTTCATTTCAATAAAGAGAAACAACCTTAAGTAATGGATTTAAGTTGTTTAATTGGTTCTGGGGTAGATTAATTGAAAGCCTCAATATATTTGGGTATCATGCAAACTTTCTATTAACACCCTTGAAAACTCTTACGTAAGAGCAATTATGACGAAAGCTTGCGTTTCTTAGTGGTACTTGAACAGTGAAAAATTTTACATTGAGACTTGTATTGTTTGTCTGCACATCTCAGCTCAGCCTTTCGTTAATTCCAACTTGTACTTGTACCGTCTGTGTCTTTTTGATTACTTTTACGTACTATAAAAATGCAAATAAAAATAGTTTTCTCGTCAACAATCACCAGCCAAACACATTCACTCATTTCCTTATCTTTTTATAACTATGTTCTGCTATAAAAGTTTTTGAAATGAGTAGGCACTCGTGTTGTTCTTATTGTTGTCTAACCAAACTGGATAGGCTAATAATGGTATGTACAAATGTGAGTCTTGACTGTTGCAATCCAATACACCAAACAATACGCATAGCAATGCAATGGCAATAGCAAATGGTATGGTAGAAAGTATAAGTGGTTTTGAAAACGACTTTGAAGCAACATCACCATTAATGTTAACGACAACTGCTTACGATCAACATCAAGAAGGAGCCAAAGCCAAGTCAAAAGCAAAAAGGTTTACTTTTTCATGAAATTGAATGCAGTTTTTGTATGACGAGGACAAGAAGATCACATTATGAAATCTAGATCTTTTGCTCTGATCTTCAAATGGCTTTGATTATTGCTCCGAAAATGTATTTCATTCTTTCTTGATGAATATATACGATTGACGATACGATGAAGAAACTTGAGTTTTGAGTTTGAGTATGCGTGTGTGTAGATGTGGGCATCATCATCGCATTGCATTGTGTGTAAACCCTAAAAACAAAACCCTTTTTTTCTATCCACCAAAAACAAATGGAAGGTTACACTTTGAACAATAATCGTGACTTTTAAACCCTCTTCTTGGATAAGATAACCTTTGTGTAAACCTCATTAAAATCTTGAGATTAACAAGATGAATAGAGGGAAAACACTTTCAAAGAGCTTGTAATACGTAATTATGCTTATTGCTTGAGCAAAACAGTATCATTTTAAGAATGGTCATAAAATTTAACGATTTGTTTTTTTTATTCCAGGTAAGAACCACAATCTACAAAGTCTTTTTTTTACGATTTTACGGCCTTTCTCAAACTCTCAAGCAACAACAGAAAGACCCAAAAGACAAGCATACACACGTACTGGAACTGGAGAAGAAGCTAAAGTGGAAGGAAGGCTTTATTGGAATCTGGTCTTTCATCTCGTGAGATAACTGAATATATCTGCTGCATTACAATAAGGCATCATAAATTAGTTTGTCTGGCCGATTATATCCATAAAAATTAATTTAAATGGGACCACATCAAACGGATGCATTGTAATCAATGTCAATTTTAATCTTCAATGGTTCATATCGATTACAAGCATCAATACAAAGTCATCATGAACATGAATTTGATAGTGAGAAGAAGACTCCATGAAGTCTGCTTGCGTTTAAATTTAAACTGTAATTTTCCTATTTATTTAAAAAGGACATTTCCCATGGCTTTGGCTTAAAAAGGAAGAGTTACTGCTTTTCTACACTTGCTTCATAAAATAATGAGATTGAGCCGAAGAATGGTAGGGTGTTATTGTTATTACAACATGGATGATATTTCCCAGTGCTTCACATACCAAAAAACTAATAGTAAAAAGGGAATGGGTAGCAAAGACGAAAGTTTTTTTTGTGTTATTGAGAGCAATAATCAGGAGCAGAAACAGGACAAAAAAACAAGTATTTGTTTTGTGCACTTCACCAACAAAATCATCGCCCACTAGAAAAGGGGTCTCGTTTCGTTTAACTTTTTTTGATTTCGCGTCAAAGACAAAAATATTTCTTGGCCTTGTATTTTATGTATCATGCATTGCACTCGCAGACCATTTATTTGAGGCTCATTATATGAAAGCCACTTTTCTCAGGGAATTAGATTTGGATGAATCTTTGAAAATAAAGGCTCTTGCTAGAAGAAAAAGAAGAAGAAAAGACGACAAGTGCAGAAAGGCAGAGCAATTATACGGTTGCAGCAATAACAGCAATCGAATCTCTTTTTGTTGGCTTGTTAAGTTTTTTGTCAAAAGCCAAGAGAAGCAGTGTATTTGGTGTATACATCTGCCAATGCCGTTTTTTTATATGGGGGTTGCAAGAGGAATGGGAATTGTAAAAGGATAAATCATTAAATTAGTACAATAGTTTTTCTCCTTTTCCTATCCACATCGGAAGGAAGACCTCACACAGACAAACTTGTCTTGAAGCACTTGTTCTTTTACTTTATGCTCCTCATTCCTCTCGCCCATTCTTTTTATTCTTTCCGCGAGTGAACAAGCATCATAATGACTTTATAGAGTTGACGACTTTTAGGGCTCTATCATCAGGCACCAAAGTTTATTTTAAAAACTTTACACATGCACATTATTCCATCATCATACCATCTTCTGAAATCCCTTGTTAAGTTAGCATATTATATATTCAATATATTGTCATAAAACAATGGTCATAGGTATTTCCACTATGACTTCATCGATCAATTCGTTCTGAATAGTGAGCTAGAACCCTCGATTTGCTTACAGTGTCTAATATTATCTGTAGTTTTAAATAGTTTTACATTACATATTACATCACATGTTCAGCCATACATGAAGTAGTATATTGTTTGCAGATAACAAAGTGCGTACATAATGTTTTACCAACCAAACTATTTCATTTGTCATATGGGAGAGAATAAGTGTAGTGGGCGACCGACCCCTTTGTCTATTGCATTCTCTCTTGGTTCATCCATTTATCGGTATAATGACGCATGTACTGCTTCTTCATCCATAATGCTTTTCCTCCAAAGGAAATGTCCGGGTTATTTTTGGAGAAATTTGACATTCAGGTCCCGTCACTTGTCATAAATTTTACACTGATCCCTAATACTACATAAAGCCTGAAAGCTTTTTTTTCATGCCTTTTCCATACCAAAGCACATTCAACATCTTTGCTAGAAGAAGAAAAAAATGAAGAAGTGTACAAGCCTTTTTCCTTTTTGCTCCTTTCTTCATGGAAGGAACAGATGAAAGAATTTTAGAAAAAAATTGTTCAAGTACTTCTTGCATGTTATATAACACGACCAAAACGTGTAAAAAGGAGCATGAATTTATAGTTGGTTACGTAACATGCCTATATTCTGATGATATGTGTGACGACCTGCAAATGCAAAAAGGTTTTCTCTTTACAACTGTGATCAGAATTTAAAATTTTGAAAGTATTTCCTTGTTCCAATGTGAAATATGAA
Organism: Orchesella flavescens; assembly: GCA_964034955.1. Taxonomy (NCBI): domain Eukaryota; kingdom Metazoa; phylum Arthropoda; class Collembola; order Entomobryomorpha; family Orchesellidae; genus Orchesella; species Orchesella flavescens. Next base: position 39,268,404 of record OZ035955.1, read on the forward strand.
TTTTGCTTCATGTTTCTAAATGGAAATTCTATGGTTGTTGGCAGCATTAGAGTGCAGCACCACACCACACCACGACGAACATCCAGTGTTTTAGTTTAGTGGAAGGATATATGAAGGAAATGTTAAAAAGTCGAGGGTGTGTTTGAAACAATTTTTTTGTTTAAAAATCTAAAAGATATCCTCAAGATATTTATTTCTGTCAAAATTAGATCCTTGAGTTTAAGGGATGGTAAAGCTTGGTTACGTTTCATTGATTCGATTCCCAGCTTCTCTCGCTGAGCACAAGAACCATCTGAATCAATGAATAAGATAAAACCAGCAGAAGCTTTGTGAGTTTGAATATATATGGAATGGATAATATATACATTTATTATAGATAAATATGCAGACTCTTTCTGAGGGAAATCCAGTATACATTGAAATAGAGAGACAATAACACCAGCGAATCCCCACTATAATGGGTTGGCAGCTTGAAGGAGAAAAAAATGTTCTGGTGGGAGACTTGCCATTTGCAATTAAAATGAAGAAATTCCACTTAAATTTGAGCTGGGCTGCTTCCGAACATCATATTATAACATGGAAGCTAGAAAGCTCTTTTGGTGGCACTTTTTGTTACATGGTGGTATATACTATTAGTATTATATATGTATGTACAGTAGTGTGCATTATTATAGAAAGTAAATTATATTTTGAAAATGGGAAATGATCAGGGAAGAGATAAAAAATTATTCATTTCGAATATGTCAATCAATGTTTCTACATTGCTTCCAGTAGCACACCACACCATTATATATACACCAACCATTGCTGCTACTACTGCCATTTTCATCAGACACATTTCGTGCTGATGCATGAAAGAGAGGAAAAAAGAGAAAAGGGAAAGGGAGCAGCCAAAACTGCGTCATATATCAATACTTAAAGTTGTATCCTTGCATAGATATATATACTTATTTGTGTGTATGGATGTATACAGAGTGTAGTAAACTGTTCTTTATAGACAACTCAACTCACACTCACATTTTTGTCTACTCAAGGCTGAATGTAATGAAATCCCATTCTGAATATCCACATTGAATGACGAAAAAAAGTAGGAAAAAAAATAAGTTGAACATCGACTTAAATTAAATGAATGTTCAGAAGTGAGATCGACTAGAGAGATGGAAATGAGTAGGCAGAAAAGTTGATGGCTTTTGAATAGATACATACATACATAATTTTGTGTTCTGCTACTTATCATTGCTTAGCACTATGCATAACATCCACTGCACATGATGATGATCATGATGACTATGATGAGTAAAATGGAAACTCCGCAGCAGCTTTCTTTTTAAAAAATCGTAATAATAATGACTTGTATGCATTTGAAAGGAACGTCAACCGCCGTTTTGATTTCTTGCTTACAATCTTTAAGGAATACGGACCTGATCACCAATATATTTCTTCTTAAACAGTCATATTTTGTAATTTTGGGTTTTGATCTGGTGCTACATCTTTGATTTGAACGGAATTGGAGAGAGACTACCAAGCATAAAAATAGGCTCGTTAGATTTAATTTAATTGAATAGGTTGTGAAAGGAAAAGTGGAAGGTCATATTAACTCGGCTTTTCAAAGGAAGGCAATGAACTCATCATTTTTTTAAGTGAAATGTCTTCATCAGATGAGTAGCAATAGGAGCTAGGTTTATGCTTACTAATAAAATTAATTTATAGTGCGTCTAAACCAGGGATATAAAAAATTAATATAGCCGCAACCCAAGCCTCCCATTGTGTAGGAGATCTATAATTGCCCAGACTGTTCAGTTGGGCTAAGAAATATAATGAAATTTGAGTGCAGTGATGAGAAGTGGAAAAGAATGGAAAAAATGCTGTAAATTGAGAAGAAATCAATTTTCCAACGAAAGAAAAAATAGGGGGAGAATATATAGTTTTTTCTGTTCTAAAGAGGGATGAATGTATTCTATGCAAATTTTGAAAGAAAAGGCAGGGTAAAATTAGCTGAAAAATGGTGTAACTGTTTTTTATACCAAAGTGAAGAAAAGTAGCAACAATAATATATTATATATGAGCCCCATATACTATACTATAGTTGATGGTAAAGAAAATCAACGTTAAAATACAAGGCAGTTTTATCTGTCAGTTCTTTTTTCTCTCTTGTCTATCCATTCCCTCTGTTAACTTCGAAAAGCAAAGCAATTTTCACAAGGGAAAGGGATTTTTTTTACTTAGACATTAGAAATAGGTCTCTCTATGAAGACTTCTTCCTTGTACCATGGTGTAGACGCCTTATCATCATATATGATACGCCCATTTGCCTTCATCTTCTTTTGGTAAGCTTAGCACACAACAGAAGTCAAGGAAGAATATATATATAAGCTTATATATATATACTCCAATCTCCAACTCAAATAGTAGTATATAGTATTTTATACTGGTATGGTAGTGCTGCCACAGTTGGGAATTGAGCTTGACTGACAAGAGTAAAATATGAGTGTGACGGCTGAGCCGAGAAATGAACTGAAGATTTTTGCAGCCTGTAAAGTTAATTGGTTTGAAATCAACATGGGTATACAGGCAAAGAAAATGGCTCGCTAGAGACTCAAGTCATCCAGGAAACTTATCCCTTTCCATCCGATTTCCATATCATCATAACACTTTTTTTTTCTCTCACACTCCTCTTCACGACGAATCTCAGTATATATTGCTCGTAGTAGTAGTAGTAGTGAATATACGTTTAATATGTAGCGAATTCAGTAGAGTCTGACGTGTATGTAAAGCTCAACCTCGGAGTACATTGAGTTTTTTAGTAGGTTTTCTCATTTGCAACGGAGAAGAGTGCTATAACAGTCATCACAAACAGACGGAGCTGTGCATGAAACAAGAAATACCAATCATGATTGCTTAGTTTACTTACAGAACTCTCTGCAAGTAAAAACATGTTTCTCAGTGCTATCCGTCCGTACGTACGTACGTGGATATTATGATGAAAGAAAAATGTGAAATGAGTTGGATTTCGCTATTTTCTCCCGCTCTCTCTCTCCTCTCATTCTAATGGGAAGTTGAGTGAGGCAGCCGGGTGTGAAATGGAATCTCAGTCCGATTAGAACCTTCTTCATCATGACCATCCTCATATTATTCTTGCTCGTCTCCTCTCTCCCTCTACGTCTTAAAATCTCTTTACTTTACGTCATCCCTGTAATATCCCCACTCCTCTGGTTATCCCATCTCTCAGCAGTTTTCTCAGAGTCTTGCATTTGCTCCTCAACGTACTGCTGCGTTACACTTTCCTTCACTACTGTTTAAATTTTCTTAATCGAATGCATATGTACTTATATATACTTACTAGTTCCTCCTATTATACGGATGTTTGTCTGCGTTTAACTTTAGTTTCCCAGAAAGTGTGTGTTGTATGTATCATCAGCATCATCATGAGCAGTTTCCCAGGAATAAAAATGCTGACGAGTGTACACACAAAGTGGTAGTTGGATATGGCTTTTCTTTCTCCTCCCATTTCCCTCATTTTCTCTTTGGTATGTGTTTCCCGTACCTTTTCCACTTAATGAAAATTCTAATTTTATTTACAAAAGAGGAGATTTTGAATGGAGAATGAGCCTGTTCTTTTCCTTATTCTTCCTCTCTCTTGTGGTATATTTTATTCCGTTCATTTCCAAAAAGGAGGCAAGACCAAGAGAGAGAGAGAGCTATGGTTTTTAGGGAAGTTGAACATATATGCATAAGAACGAGTTAAAATGCCAAGCGGGATTAGCTGGGTGGAAAGCAAGTGGAAAGCCAAAGCCACTCTCTTTCCCTTTGCCTACTTTCGCCCTTTTGTTCTTCGCCTTGAATCCAAAAACCAAAAACTCTTTTCTCTTCTCATTTTACGTTACTCACTTACTTCCACTACACATCCCAAGTGTTAGTGGGCAAATAAAACATGAGGATTTATTACCTTTTATTAGCTAAGCTCGAGCCAAACTTTTTGCGGCTTTTGTTTAAAACTACGAGTTTTGGTGTTGTGTAAAAAGGTTTACACGGATAAGGAACACCACTCTCCACGAGTACAAAATCAAATCTCGCCTTTTATGCTTTTACATTTATACATAAGAGAACATCCTCTATTCATCTGTGGCCATGCAAGCATCCATGTAATTTTTGATACAATATAATATTCAAAAGGACTTTAAAATTGGAACTTTCTTTCCGCATATAGGAAAATGTAGGTATTTAGGCTCTAAACTTTTTTTAGAAGGAATTACAGAATAATTCTCAATACATATTTCTGTGGAAATTTGATGAAATTTTAAATAATTGACTTTGTTTTTCATGCATTCATTCATTTCAAAATTTGAAAACTAAAATTAAAGAATTTTGCTGCAGTAAAAATTAACTACAATATTCATAGCGCCAGAATGCACAGCTAGCTACGGTTTGGTTCAAAGCCATGGTTTAGTACACTCCTTCCCTTTCAACAATGTGGATAAACCTATGGAGCATAAAATTTGGAATTTTTTCTTGTATGCTCATTTGGATGAGAAAAGAAAACTAATAGTTGGCAGTGCAACTGTAAAAGCATCCATGTTATACAAAAGAAAGTAAGAGAAAAAAAAATACTTTGAGCTTCTTTTTTTTGGTCGCATCACATCAGCCAGGACGGAAGTTACTAAGACTTTCCTCTATCTTCCAAGCCATATCTCTTTTTCCTGACGAAGGAGCTTTAAAATAAAGAAGGGGAAAGAATTTTTTTTCGCCTTTATGGAGAAAACGCAAACTACCGCTTATTCTTGGCTCACATATTCCTATATACACACTACATACATACTTTCTTGCTCAAGTAAAATAAGTAAAAATGAAGAAAAAAAACTGGAATAGAATGGAAAGTTGTTTTCCTTTTTTCCTTATTCTTTTGCTTCTTCAACATAAAATGTGTGCATGTACTTTCATGAATGTGGTGATATTATTATTGCTATTTTCTAGAAGACGGAGGTTTTTCTAAGATGCTGCTATTATTGCTATTACATTCTCGCTAGAATATGTGGCGCACATTCTACTTCGTACATCGCACATCTGTATAGTTATAGGGGACTGAGAGGGAAAAAACGACTTTAAAAAGGAATCGTCACGTCTACCGTCCTAGTGTAGTAGTACTTTTAGCAGGGCATATTGCATTGCAATCATGTGTGGTAGAGCCATCCTAAAACATCATGGAATACAACCAAGCCACTATATATCATAGAATTTTCTGTAGATTTTTCCCAAGAAAATTGTACTTGATAGAAGCAGAGTAGGAGAGCAAAGAATAAAAGGAAGAAGAGGGAGAGAGAGAGAGAGTGAGGAGAAAGCCTTGTGGCAAATAAATCAAACTTTTAATCTCGACTGGAAATGCCTGAGCTAAGCTAGTCAACCCGCTAGCGTAGCCCTAACTGCTTTCCTAACATGAATGCAGCTTCCACATCTACAACCACCACAGCAGGAAAGAACGGCATGGAAAAGAGAAAAGCGATGGATGCCACGGCACGGAAGGCAAAATGAAGGGAAAAGTCATACAGAATAACTACTACAGCTGCTGCTGCTACTACCATATACTATATATATATACCCCTTCTCTCTTGTTGTAGAGCATCCATGCACAAAAGAAAAAGAAAGAGTATCATGATAGGAGTGGCAAGAAGGGAGCAATACAGTGACACTGGAATATTATAACAGTATGAAACATAACATGCTCACGGCTCTCTAGGACTGATATATTATATATGTGTATGTCCATTTGTATATGAGCCTTTGACATTATTGCCAGCTATCACACACTGCCGTATCATTTTTATATGGGGAGGTTTTTTTCGGTTGAGCTTTGAATTTTTTCTTGTGAACATTTTCGGATTTTTTTTGCAAGATGTCCAATGCTCAATGTAATGGTTCGGAATTTTAACCATGTAAAAAAGCACATGCCTATTTCAATGCGTAGTAATGTTTTAGCGCATTCGAAATTGAAAATGTTCACATTGTGAAATAATCATTAGCTTGCCGTCGCTTGTTTATGCGTATTGTGAAGTTGATTTGAGTTCATCAATGTATTCAACTCAACCTCCTACTGTTACATACATCAAATCATTGTAGAAGTTTAGATAAAGGCTACAGGTTTAGAAGAAAAAAACTGAATGAATTAGCAACAACAAGCACTATTGTTTAATTAAAATCCCATTATGTTCTTGAGAAAGGTATGAAATTGTCACGTGTACAATTGTTCAGCAGTAGTTCTTTGTACATTTCATAGCATTGATGATATGATGATAATATTGCAGCGTCTCTGGGCTTAGGATTATGATATGGATTAGCAAAATGAACGTACGTACGTTGCATTATGGACGTGCAGTAGGAAAGACAAATCAGTTCGCTTGAAGATGTTTTAAGATTCCTTCAAGGCAGATTACAAAAGGTCCAATACGAATTTGCATAATATATAAGAATTCGTATGAGAGAAATGCACTTCACTACCACGGATGTTTCAGATTATTTTCCCTCCAATGGTTTCTATATGCTTTCATGTGGTTAGAGTGTATGAAGAAGATATTTTTTTTATATAAAAGTATTCTCTTAGATGGACCGTTCTCCATTCTTGATTCCATTTGTAATCCTTCTCTCACTTAATTCAGAGTTCTTTGTACTACTTTGTTCAGCATATTATATGTGCATAGTAGAAAAGAGATGCTGTAGCTAGCTGGCACACTCACTTGTTTTTCGATGTATCCATAATCAAAAACTCGTACTTAACTTTTCCATATTCGGTATACCTTTTTCGCGTGTTATACACATTTTTTTTTATTTATTCATGCAACCATATAGTCGTGCCTACAATCTCCTCGTCATCGTCATTATACTAAACTCAAGGGAAGAATGGAGCAAGATGCAACCACTTTTTCTTTGTCGAGTTGTTTTTTCTTGTACTTTGGATTCCTGTGGTGATCTTTGCGGTCCAGCAGCTTCTCAGCTGTATTCACATTTTTCATTTACCCTGCTATACACACTACACACAACATAACATCGTTTATTTATCCTGCATCATCCAAAATATATTGTTAAAAACAAGTATAAACTATGTATATTATATGTGTTCAGTGAACGAGGTAGTATATAGTATGTGTAAGCTGTTCTCTTTTTCTTACGCTCCCTTTTATAGTACACTAGCATCTTATCCTATAGCGTCTTTGGTACGTGGCACTTGCTCATATTATCATTCTCCTTCAAAACTTTGAGAGCCAAGGATATATAACATTTTGATTTTTGATATGATGATGGTGAACCGAAAGCTAACAAGCTTGATAAAAAAATCCGTCTCGTTTTTAAGGCAATGTATTACTTAGTGGCTCCTGACAAAAATGATCTTAATACATGGATTTTACTACCATTTTTGACAGTTTCAACCGCTCCTTATGAGCTTGCCTTTTTTATTGAAATCATTTACCCTTAAATCAGATACTGCATGACGATGATCATCCCTGCTTTCGCAAATATCAGGTGGGAACTGTCAACCATACTGATTGCGCCATACCTTCGTCATTCTTAAAATGCTTCATGAATCATATTATATTCTAATGTGAATCTGGTTTATAAAGGCTTAAACCAGAGTCAGAATTTTAAAAAAAAATGAAAATAATTGACAGGTCTGCGGTAGTGAAGTATTAACTCATTTCCTCTCATTTTGGTGTAAATTAGATATAGAGTTCACGACATATAGATCATAAAACTCAAAAAAATTTAGTACAATGACGAACTAAAGTCACGAAAGTGTGGTTAAAAGTACATTCAATGTTTTATATATGCTCCTGTACAACATCTGCATATATGGTAAACAAAAGTGGTTACCGTATATATCATAAAAGCAATTGAGAACACCGTACTCTGTCCTGCTGCCCACTGTTTCTGCCAAAATATCTACCGTTATCCATTAATTACAACCCGAGGAGAAATCAATTTGCCACGTTTATCATGCTTCCTGGCTGCTGCGAAAAAATGCCACACATACAAAGAACTATGTGGGTTTTTGTAGGTAGTAGCAAGCATGTATTACAATGGTGGTGATGTGAAGTAGTAGTTGAGTAGGGGATGACTGAAGAAGTGATAAAATCGTTCTTTATATACTTTTTAAGGTGCTGTCACACCCCGTCCATCATTCAAGGTTTGTGAAAAGAAGCGGTTTCATTTCACCAGCGAAAAAACCTTGAGCTTCAGTTAATGCATTGCCTATATACACGCCGTATTTTTAAGCAGCAATATTACAGAACACAAGCTATAATGAAGTTCTTAAAGATATCTAGCTCATTGACTTGTTAGGCTTCCCGTAAACCCTTTTTTCTTCTCTCTCTCTTTTCAGCTCATCTCAAACTTTTCTTACGCACATCAGCCATCACATATTACTAGCAAGATGGCACATTCTTTTACCTTGTTTGCTACATATCCACTGCTCTTCAACGTTTTCAACGAATACATCATCCATAAGCACTAAAAATGGTTGAAACATGTGCAATTAGTTAAGAAGCTCTCTCCTTCCCTTTTCTCTGCCTTTTGAGCTTTTATCTATGGCTTGTCAAACTTGAAGGTAGTATTATTATTACCGCAGATTTGTGTATCGTCATACAATCTTCCACAGGGATCGCATTCAATCTTTACTTTAAAAAGAGTTGTGCATTAAAATATTCAGTATAGTATAAGCTGAGCAAAACACAAGGATCTCTTTACTCATCTCTGCATCTCTCTTATCCTCATGCATCAGTTTAAAACGGAGGAAAAAGATGACGAGGGAGCAAGAGAGATCAAGAGAAAGAAAGCTATCTCCTGTCAAAATGTCAGTCCGTTGTGGTTTCGCTGCAGAGAAGCTGTCGATGAACCAACAGATTTTTTTCTCACTGAACCAGATGTCTCAATCAGTAGTAGTAGTGTAGTTTGGGGCTTGTGATATGCTGCGTTAAACACCAAAAAAACTTTAAGCTTATGCTTATGTTGTATCTGTTTTCATAATCGAAGTAAACACACGAGTTTAAGATACACCCTATTACTCTATTTACTTCCATTATGCATTACATGCATTTTATCAATACTTTCCAAATCCTTTTCAAAGCGTTGTAGACATGGTGGAGTCAGACTGACATTTGAATGGTAACGTCATGCTCATGATACTTCCACACGGAACGGGATGAGCAAAATTAAAGAAAATAATAAGCAGAAACGTGGCCATCCCTAATTTTAGAACTTCCTCCAAAGAACTAAAGCTAAAAGTCAAGTCATTTTCCGTTTTACCACAGACAAAAAATGTCTGAAAGTAAAATTTAAAAGAATGATTATCATAACGGAATATATTCCTTTTGAGTGCATATAGTTTTCAGCTTTCAAACTAAATAATCTTTAGGATCGTTTAAGATTTTTATTATGAAAAAAACATCTTATCCTCAGGTTCCGGCAAGTAGAAAAATCCATGAATGAGTAAACAAAAAACAAAGTTGAACTGTTTAACACGAAGGTAATGATGGAGTACGAGTGCGTCGCACGCGTATCTAATAGCAAATTACACTTGCTCAATTATTTTACCTAAGAAGAGTATAGAGGCAAGATAATCTTTTCCTTCTTCATCTTCAAGCTTTTGGATTAAAAGGGCCAAGTTTTTTTCTTCTCAAAACTATAAAGTAGCTACAAAAGTATGAACTTACAAATCGGATTCTTTCTTGTTTTTGCCCAATTTTTTATGCTACACTTTGTCTTCTTAAACAAGTAGACACACACCAACAACATAATACATTACTTTCAAGTTTTGTTTGTTTGCTTGCATGGTTGCCTTTCTACGAAACAAAGTTACAAAAAAAAGTTAGCACTGAGATGCCCCCTTCTGCTATTTATTTCATCGATCGTTTGTTTCATTTTTTTTGTGTTGACTCTCTCTCTCTCTCTCTGAGTTGGGAAAATGATTTACTTGCTTGAAGAAAACTAGTAGTATTACTTTGTTGGAGAGTAGTGAATCATTTCAAGTTCCTTTTTATTGAGAGTGCAATCGTGTAATCGATGTACGCGCCTATTAGTACATACATTACCACCAGCCCACTAAAGGAGTAGGTAGATGAGTATTTAGCAATTAAAAAGTCGTTTCTCGCACTCACTTAATTTTCAATTCGCAGTTTATTGTAACTCGAAACTACAATGAGAATTTATAGGCGGACGCTGCTCTGCTTTACAATGCATAGTTGAGAAGGAGCATGACGCATGCAAACTACAAAAAGCAGGCTATAACAGCGGGTAGTTAAGTAGGCAGGGAGTTTTTTCTTTGCTTCTTCTTCTCCTTTTGCAGAGCCAGAGCCATTATCCATAAGTAAGTAATAAGCGATTGCAACCTCTATCATTATCGTCATTAAGTAAAACTTAAGAAGAGAGGTCTCGTGTTCTTTTCTTGTCGGATGAGTGGAAGCATGAATGTATATTAGGTATGCATGTATGTATGCATGCATGCCATGAATTATTTAGAATGGAATAAAATTACAAAAGAATAATAATACAAAAAATGCCTGTAAGGCAATAGCATATTATTATTATTATTTTCATCATCATCATGTATGCATATTCCTTGTTCTCGGAATGGCATCCCATGAAAATTTTAAAATCGACTACTCATCCCTTTACTAAAAAAATTGGAAGAAGCCGTCGAAAGAAAGAATTGAGTGGCTGACCGGCATGGTCCTCTAATGATAATAATTTCAGTGCATGTTTGATCATATCGGTTTGGTAATTATAGGTAGATTACACGTTTTCTCCCGTTTCGTACCATTAGCATTACCATCATGGGCACCAGCAGTAGCTTTGCCTTTATCATCATCATCATCATTCTCCAAGAAGGAGTTGCGTTTATAGCCATCAAATCTAGTTTTTTTTTCTTTTTGGGTATTGATGTTCCACTGTTGGTGTGTGTGGTTGGTTGGGTTCAAATCGAAAAATTGCTGTCGGGTAAACTGCAGTATTTGTCTGACACATTGTCTACACTTTAGCAAAAGAAATTACTGATATTACAAGCTCCACAAGTAATAATATTTGTAAGTACTTTGTGATTATCAAGAGTGGGAAAAGGTAACGGTGTAGTACATAGTATTATCATCCTCATCAGTGTCATTACGATTGTATTTACATATGCGCAGCTTAAAACTTAAGATAAAGAAAAAGGACTGGGCTGTTGACTGTGGGTTGTGAATTGTGAGTGTGTTCCATTTGCCTTTTTCATTTTGATACTTCCCTTTAATGGCAATATTACTTGTATTAAATGACTTCATCATGGCAAACCACTTTGCGCCTTCATAAATAGAAGCAGCATCATCACTTTATTTCAATATTTTTCAACATATATGTATTTAATGAGACCAACAATTTTTATTCTGAGATGTTGGTGGTGAGACAAAACATTATTACGTTTTCTCAATCCTCATTCAGAAAATCATATTCTTGCTTCTTTCCACGTTTTAGGCCGAGCTGAGAGTAGAAAAAATGATGGTGATGATGACTGGAAGGTTTTGCCACGATTATATTACGGATTATAGCTCATTACTTTACCTTCTTTTAATGCGTCTCAAAAGTGGAAAGTGTAACGTTTGTTTGGATGAGTAGTAGAAGTAAATGTTGATATTATAAATGTACTCAAATGTGTACATTTGTGCTCATGTTCAAGTATCAAAATCATAAGAAGAAGATAAGTCGCTTATCTATTGCAAAAGAATGGGGAAGAAAGTCCATTCGAAAGAAAAAGTTTCCGATTCACCAGATTTAATGGTCTTTGGACAACAATAAGAAGTAGTACAATGTATAAAGTTGGACAAGATTTTTTTTTGAAATACGAGCTACAGACGAGACGGGGATGAAGTCTTCGTTACTTTGAATCGTTCAGGTTACATAAAAAACGATGAATTCAACAATGTAATGTGGATGTGATGTGAGGAGGATCTAGTGTATTTCCATACAATGCCGTTTCTCATTGTATATGCGGGTGAATAAAAAAGCATTGCATAGTTGTGATGCTTTTGTCGACGGTAAATCTTTTTTGAATGTGGATATGTATGTATATTTTACCTTATATATATGCACACATGTATGATGTAATGTACACTGATAATAAGAAACCATTTTTATAAAGTATCCAAGCTTTATTCCTAAAGCTAAAGTCAGAAAGACGAAAAATATTCTAGCACAGAGCAATTCTAGAAACAACTTCAAAAGCAACAGGAAACTTACACAACAAAAGCTCTAGGCTCAGCTCATTTGCATGAAAGAGAATCTAAAGTGGCTGTTTTTTGTGCCTCTGTGAAATGTTCGTTTTGTTGTTGCATCTCATCTCATCTCTTTTTTTTCTTTGGGTTGTTTCTTGACTTTTGTCGGTTCTAATCAAAGAGAACAAGCTAAAAAGATCCTTCTGCTGCAATGGGACGATGGGATGCGATGATGGGAAGAAGAAGTTACCAGATATGAAAATAGACAGGATTGTTGGAACAGAGTTCACTATAAGAATAAGATGCAGTTACAAACTACAAACACATTCTCAACTTGGAGAGAGGAATACACATATATATTCATAAAACATAAATATGTATGCAAGAATTTTGTTGCTATTTACAATTTCGTTTGGTTTACAACTTTCAGGTGCATTTCGTTATGATGCGCGCCATTGTTATAATGAATTGATATAAGCACATACATACGTGTATTCATCCATGTATCTGACTTTTATGCGATGGTGTGATGATGAGTGATATTGGAATATGCGATCTTTGAAATGTGTTTAATCCAGAAGGATACAAATTCTTAGAAAATAATAATAATGAAACTGAAGCATTACTTAAAATAAAATTATTTTTACTTTGCCAACAAATTCTCCATTTGTCTTAATCTAATTGACGAAATATATACATATAAAAAACTTCATGAATGTTTTAGTGTCAAGAATGGCGTAGGCGTACTTTTTCAAATTAGTACGTTTCCCTCAACTCAAATGAATATTTTTATAGTCTTATTTCTACACAACTCGTTCTCCTTGGCTTACGAGAGTTTGTGTGGATTCAAAAAAAGAACTCAATTTATTCATGCGTAATGTAATCCAATGCTATGAAAAGAACGCAAGTTTCATCCCAGTAATCTAACCCATTGCAACATCATCACAACATTGAAAGCCAAATGTTATCCTTTCTCTCTCTCTCTCCAAGTTTTCATGAATATGTAAATTTGTTCTCACTAATTAGCCAACTTGTGGTTTCATGTTTGGCACAAAGTAAAGATGCATGACTGATTAATAACGTAACAGTAATGACTGTAGGTTTAAGTAATATTTATTCAAACAAATGTATGTGTACACAAAACTTTAGTAAACGTATCCCATCTCGGCAGATAATTGCACGATTATTTTTCATCGAGTTTGGGGTAGAATTCATGCGAAACATTCACAAGACAAACATTATTATTTCATTTGGTAGTAAAATGGTAAAAGATAAGTTAATAAGTTTGGCTTGAAGGTTTAATCAAACTTCATGTATCTACTAATTAGCATCTGGGCGGATTTTCCCTTACCACAAAAACCACTTTTGTGTCTAATGCGTGTAACCCATCTTGATGGTTGAACTGTGATGAAAAACAGCGGAATAGTTGTTTTTTTTCACAAACAAATTCTGATTGATTAGTAAAATAGCTTCATGTTTTAGCTGGGAAAGTATCAATTTTCAAATTTTTTAGACAGAATAATGGCATTTTTATACCGAGAAAAAAAACTTTTAACATTTGATATCGCTCCAGGAATATTTCATCACTTCACTCATTCAATTCTTTTTATCATCATAACTAAGAGATATCTGACAGAATGGTTAATTATTATTCCAAGACCGATCTATCTCCCCCATGTATCTCAACTGAAGTTTGTGTTGATAATATGTTCTCCCTTTACATACTGTGAAGCGTAAATGTGCGAAGAAGATGATGATGGTAACTAAAAAAGAATGTAAAATAGCTAATGAATGACAGTTCTTTAGCTGAAAGGCAATTCCGTATTTCTTACATGAATACTTTTGTTGGAACATATCATACATATGGCAGATGTGGATGTGAACCAACATTTTCTACTACTGCTGAAGCTGCTGCTGTAAGTCAGCGGGGTGAAACAAGTGTCTATGAATATTAAGTGAAGAATTGCTAGCTGGTACCTTTGTGTCAGCAGCAGCAGCAGCAACAGTACAGAAAGAAGTACTTTGAAATCAAGTAGACTTGCAGATCCGGGATGAATCGTTTTATCTTCCTGAGCAATCCTTCTGTCAAATTCTCAAAAAGCCAACATTCCACATCACCTGTAGCTGTGGCTGAGGAGACGAGGAGCAAGGGAATGGGATGGAAAAAGAAAAATGCATTCACCACTTAAGTTGTTGTTGGGAGTGCATACAAACAAATACCCATAATAATATGTACACAAGCAGAAATTCAAGTTTGCAAATGTCAGCAATACAAGTTGACGCGTTTGCCATAATACATTTATTATCCAATTTATCCGTTGAACTTTTTATACTTGCTCACTTAAACTGTTTATGTGAATGGAAGCATGTAATCCAGTTCAAGTATCTTTAATGTTGTGCCAAGTCAACTCATCAAGCGTTACGAGACACATTCAAAGAGCTGTTCCATTTTGTTTATTGTTGCAATTAGTCACTGTTTTATCTACGACTCTGCACGTCTTCTGTGACTAATTACTACATGGTGAAGAAGAGATATTAAAGAAGGCTCTAAAGCCATGCCGACTCAAAAAAATTGGAAGATATATGCATACCTTGGTTGGTTGTGCTGTTAGATTAAATGGATTGCATTAAAAAGACTTCATGCTCCATGTACTACTTCTTCTGCCATTTCATTATTAATTGTCTTTCCGTCGATTTCAAACATTCACGCAACTTTTCAAAACCTCAAATACTTTATTCAAACAATGATAATTCGATGATAAGGATGCGTAAATAACAACAATATAAGATTTTAATTCGAAATTCAAAGCTTTTGATAAGTAGTAAGTATCTCAGGTATAAAAAACATTTATTTATTGAAGCTCATCACTATAAAGCGTCAAAATGGCATAAATGCTCAAATAAAATAGCAGTTAGCGGAAGGAAGTAATTAATTACTTTTTGGAGGAAAAGTAAAAAACAAAATTTTGGTCAGCTCATTAAATTGATGGAAATGGGTGTGCGTTTGGCGTTTACGTTTACACGCTGTGCATGCACAAGCTGTGAATCCCCGAATAAAATTAAAAATGTTTTATGGTTACAGGTCACACCTAAAATACATCCTGAACTACCTTATAATATTCTGTACAAGGTTTGAAATATTAAGCCTATACTTTTCAAGACGCAGCAAACAAGAGTTCCTTAATTTATAGCAGAATCGTAAACCGTATTCCATTTCCATCTCTCTGTTTTAAGAAATTTATAAAAATGCGTGTCTGTCATACTTGTATCACACACACACACCGTGTGTCTAGAAGAGATATTTTACGTCAGAGCTAAATCAAGTCTCTTGCTGCGTTCACAGCTAGAAAATATATAATAGCCAACAGTTTTGAATTCTGTCATCAGAAATTATTGCAATTTTTCACTGGTATGAAAACACTTAAGTATTATTGTTTGTGAGGTGGTAGACATAGATTCATAAAATTGTGGAATTTTTTTCTTGATATATTTTTGACTGCGAGACCTAGATAATAAATTACATTTTTGGCAATGAACTTTTGATTTACTATAATATGAGGTTGTATTATTATTAGGGATGTTGAAAAGAGAGGATAATTCAGAGATGACACATTGCCCTGAACCTTGACTGGAAAGTAAATAGAGAGCATATTATCACTATTACTTTGTCGTAAAGATTGGAGGCTTGAGATTGAAATAGCATACCTTATATTTTTTATTGGACAAATATAGTTATAGTACAAAAAAAATGAGATAAAACAAGAAAAATGTGTTTGGATTTCGGGGAGAAAGAAAGAGGGTTAGGGCAGGTCGGCAAGTAAGTAAAAAGCTGAATAAAAAATGTGTGTGTATTGACGTTGTAGAGTAAACGACCGGGCATGGAAAAAAATGATGATTTCACAGGAGTTTGTACGTGTGTTATAGTGTGTGTGTACGTAAGTTTTTATGCATTTTATGTACGTAACGTCTCTGGGATGCACACCCATATATATATTCCAGTATGGAGTGTAGCAGTAGCACTCCACCAACGTAACGTGGTATTTTGTTGGATGATGATGGGGAAGGGTAATGGGCCACTTCCATTTTTACGGGCAATTTTATGCCCACTTTTATCCTCTTTCATTACATTGCCTAATGTCATCATTTTCAACACTTTTTCCCTCCTCTTTCTCTCTCTCTCTCTCTATTTTTGTGTCTCTTGACATTACCTTTTCCATTTTGAGTATCATATTTACACTACTTAGTACAGTTATATTATCGATTTAAAACTTTATTTACTTCATTCTTCAAATCTACATGGGAGCTGTCTCATTCTCTCCATTCTTTCAGTCCGTTGTTCTCATGTAATGCTAATTAATGAAAGTTAACTGAAGATTTAAAAGAATCAATTTTGTTACTCAATCTCACTGAACACTGAAACTAATAACAATAACCATGTTCATCTGATGATTCTCGATCCAATTGCAAATAGGATTTAAATCTACTCTAGCTACGTACTTGTTGCAAAGGTTTATTCCTTCTCGCACTAAAAATATTTCTCATCTGCTGCCGGATATGCTCCGACATAACAAATCAAGAATCAAATTGAAAACGGTAGATTTAATTGAATTCTGGTTGATGCGCAAATCAAATTTTTATAGCAGCAATATAAAGATTATCTTGGCCTCCCACCAAATTTCTAATTTGTTTTTATAAGTTTATTGTTCTACGAGCTAATCTAAAATTAACTGTAAATCTCTGATTATGTACTTTCTTTCCCATACGCTCACGGCGGTGAGAAGTACACACACATACAGTAGCTATCTTTATATGTGAAACGGAAGGGCATCCATAAGTTACAATCATGACACGTCATATAATCGTGTGAGGCAGAAATGAAGAGTGCGGCTTTATTTCACCATTTTATGACTATTAATACAACCTATTCGGGCTGAAGTTGCAGTCGTATATATGTAAGCATCTCTTATATAAACTTTGCTGTTGGTTTACTAACTTCTAAAAGATCTAAGAAAGAGAAGAGCATCGTTTTATGGCACAATTCTCGTCACTCATCACGTAGTCGTTGATAGATAGTTTATTAGTATTTTTACTGATTCATTTTTCCCTTTTATTGGACCATAATTCTGGCCATAACTCGCGTCATAAACATCACACTCGGTGGAATGTTGTCTTTCTTTTTTTTCTACATCGGTTTACATTTCTCTGGGCTCAGCTAATTTGATTTGACGAACAGAGAACAGAACAGCACCCGCTATGAGAGTGACTCTAGCCTTCTTGTGAGAACAAGGAGTGTGGAGTCAACTCATTTCTAAAGTTATTATCAATCTCAAGAAGCGGTCTGGTCTTGTTTGATGATGGGAGAGCTGACATCATGTCGCAAAACGGGATCGTAGAAAGGAATGAGAAATGAAGGAAAGGAAATCGGATGTTGCTAACTTTACGACCATTGCACCGGCTGACGACAACTTCAAGATACTCTCGATTTGTGTGTAAACACAATAGTGAAACGACGTAAAGCTCCATTCTTTTAAAGATCCGCTACGGGTCATAAACAATCTTCTGGATTCTCCTTTTGTCGAATGGTTTCCAAGCACACATGATGATGTGAGGATGCTAGAACCTTGACCAACTCGTGTGTGTGTGTGTATTTATATACAAATGTGTATATAAGGAAAATGGGACTTTCTTCCATTGAGAAAGGGAAAAGATCCTAATTCTCCGTGGAACGATGAGTTGAGAATGAATTTTATTGGTGAAAGTAGGAAAACAAAGTGATATGGTCTTATGAGTAGCTCATAAAACCCGGGTTTTATAGCAAAGAAAAATCCAAAAACTGCCACAAAGATGGCCTTAAAAGAAGGCTTCTAATGACATCACTAAGAAAAACCCCCTATTTTTCGTCATTCTCCCTTTTTCTCTTCACGATGAGACAACAACGAGAAAAATATATAAGGAAAGGGAGATGATGTGGTTTGGTTGCAAACATTGGAGAGAAAGAGAAGAAAAAAAAGAGAGAGAATAGAACCAATGGGAAAACATTTTGCTTCTGTTTGAGAGCAATATTATATAAGATCAGTGTGGAAAGAATGGGTAAAAAATCCCAAGCATTTTTTATCCAGTCCAATGGCTTTTGGAGTAGGTTTGATGGGCACTTGGATGACCGGGAATGAGGTTGGGAATGACTCTTTTGATTACAACTTGCATACCACTAGTATGAAGAACACTACACACACATTGCCAGTCGCCACTCCACACAATCCAAAGAAATGTATAATTCTGTGAAACGTTGACTGGAACTTGCTTCCTTTTTTTGTTATTTGGCAATATATATGTGTGTGTAACGCAATCCAATGGCATTTTTCCCGTCGTAATAATATCCTTCTACATATACATTCCACCACACACAAATACTTTGACTACTAGCAAACCAACCAACTATCCCTATTCTGGAATCTCTTTATGGCAGTCCAGTAGCGTTTATTATTCTTTTGGCCACTTTTCAAATGGATGATGGTCCCAGTAACCCTTGTTTTCCAACCCCCAGCGACTAATACTGTACTATATTGTACATCAAGTCCAGTAGAGTTGACCACCACCACCATACCAGTGCGAGCCATTATATTATACGTATAGTTGTTATATTTTGCTCATATTCTTCTCAAGGTCCCTAAGTAGCCATCAACAACACTTTTTACGACAGGGTTTATGGAGGATATTTTGGCAGATTTTACTTTGGGGCCACCGCTGGATCATGTGTTATTAGGAAAATATATGCTTTCAAAGACCAAACATCATATTTCGATTGCTTGGCTGTTAGTGCTTTTTCATGCTACATTTTTTGACCAGCCAAACGACTAGACACTCAAGCTTCATTTGCAATAGGTATGTACATTCCATTTCTTCATACTTATAAGAAAAAAGAACATTCTCAAGTAGTTAGCTTATCCAGATGTAAAAACTTCTCGCATTGCCCTGTTAATCTAACAGCAGAGAAATATTCTTGTAATTCAGGATAAGACACAAGGAATAATTTTTTTAAACCTATACTCAAAGACATCTGCATACCGGGGAGGGCAATATTAAGCTTACATCAAACTGTAATATAAATTCCTTCATGGGTTTAGCTTGCAAGTGCATAATATCGTTGTGAGAAACATGTTGTATAAGATGCTAAAACGAATGCACTCCGACATATTTCACATGAACAGAAATTCGAAATTCCTTTACACGATGAACGTGAAGCAAGAAAATATGGACGAGCCTCGTTTTCCATGTAATTTATAAGGGTGAGGGCTAAAAAGGGGCTCATTAGTGGCTTAACCTTTGCTAAGCAATGCCTTTCTTTTCATTTCCCATCCTTTTTACTTTCTCAATTTTTTCCACTGAGTTGGTTGGCATTTCGTGGTTGAGGCTTAGGCCATGTTAGATGAAGAGAACCAGAGCTGCTTTTTGGAATCTATAATAATAAAAGCAAGCCCTAACCGTTTCTGTACACGAAATTGTTTCGTTTTGCTACTCTTTTCATATTATGTACAAGAGTGAGTCAAAGCCAAAGCTTTGCTTGCAAGTAAGTAGTATTAGGAAAAAAGGTATTTTTTGCATTCATTATTTTAAATGGGCCTGGCTTCTCCCTCTCGTGCTCATATAATTTTAATAATATGCGAGTTGTGAGTATATATTCTGTAGTGGGAAAGTTGTAACGATATGTAGGCACACCATATTATTCTATTGTATTATATGTACATGTATGTTCACAGAGCCGTGGAATTTTGGTGGTAGGTTGGTAAAGGTAAGCATATTATAGAAAGAGTAGGTATGAATACGTAACTTTTTCTCCTCGTCTCTCCTTATTGTGCCCATGCATCGATGATGGTGGTGAAACATGAAAAAGCTTCGAGAAATGAGCGTAATATATGCATGTACAACAAGGAATAAATGTATATAAACTGCACATAATATACATACTTGCTCATGCTAAAAAAAGTTATATGTTATGAGCGTGGCTTAAGTATAATTCACACTTTGGCAATAGACACGCATCTTGGCCGAGTAATGATAGGTTAGGCGATCCAGAAGGCGGTTATAGTAGACCCGTTTTAGCAACCTCCCATTTATTATAAGCATAACCATACAACAAGGCTTTTTATTGCTTAATGCAGAGCTCACTCCTCATCATACATTGTGTATGAACAGCCCAACTCTTGTTTGATAAGCCATTATTATTGGTATTAGTGCTTTTTTACATTTAACATTATGATGATGATATGATTATATTCCTCATCTTTTTTTCTATGAAAAAAAAATTGTCTGAACATTATTCAGCATACAAATGTTCTTTCTCTCAAGTACTTGACAAACTTACCGACACACAATCCCTTCCTACTTTTTATCTCTCTTGATGAAAGTAATGTGATCCGTTTATCACATAATCATTACATTACAGTAAAAAAAAGAAGTTTCATTCACTTCCTTTTTAAAAATTAGGACATACATATGGCTACTAAATGCACATTTTTCTTCCTCAACTCCTTCTGTGGATCGTGGGATCAAATACATTTTCAAATGCAAGTGCGAATTTATTTTATATAGCGAACCATTTCAAAAGGAATTTTAACCCATCGAATTTGCAGTAGCACAACAGATTTACGAGTGGCTCATTTCTTTTCTACAGATTTTCAGGTTCATGATGACGACTTTTATGATGAAGTTCCACAAATTACCTCAAGTTTTTTATGGACTGCTTGTTGTAATCTATGCCACCAAACTAATGAATAATCTGTAAAGTCTTTTTATGACTTGTCTCAACTCTCTTTAACATTATTAGTAGGATGCAGAGATGGAAAAGTTGCCACAAAAGTTCAAGACTCAAATTGCAGCTATTAAGATTGCTTATTAGTGTTGTCTACAAGATGAGCTTTCCACAGCCGACACAAAGTGCCAAAATGTTTGGTTGGTTGTTAGAGCTTTAGCCTGCAATTTCCAGGTGTCGTATGAAAAATGAAGCCCACAACATTACACAACACAACCCAAACCCTGAAGCATACTTAAAGTCGACTATGTTTTAAAGTTGTTTTTTTTGAGAACACCATTTTTTATTTCATTGAAAGGGATTTTGTTCTCATGTAATTTATGACTTGTTGATAAGGAGGTGCGTTTTGGGACTGCCTTTCTGAGTTTTATGTGTAATATCAGAGACATAAGAAGATGAAACAACAGTTGCTGTCATTATGTTTTTAAACTCTACTCTTCTATATCTCTCTTTCTTCCTTCCTTGTTTTGTGTTGATGATATTGCCTCCGGTCCGCACAAACAAAATGTAAAATGAAATGTAAAAAGAATAAAAAAGGAATGTATGGGAGGATTCAGAAAGAAACGTGTGCATTTCTCCTTTCTTAACTCTTGTCTTGTGCTCAAGAACAAGTAAGTAGCTTATATATAGGCACCCACATATAGTAGTTTTCTGTGTATCAGGACCAGAAGCAGTAGAGCTCGTACTTACATACATAATGACAGTAATAGCAAAGGCAGTAATAATGATACTAATGATAATCTTTGTCAGTGTGTTCGTTTTCTCTTGTAATAGTCATAATCATAATCGTAATGGTTAATGGACTTGTAAACTTCTCACTTCAAAAATAGCTGTCTCCTCCTTCCCCATAACATAGTCTTTTAACTTGAGCTGCTCCTGATACCTCTTATGACTCCTACATATTCAGTTTCCATTCCATTCCACCACTGACATAATAAAAATGAAGCCAGGGTAAGTAAGTGCAAGTACATAGATACATAAACACATAGTGTATTCCACATACACGCCTTTTTCCTTTCCTTCAATGTCTCCCTTACCCTGTGTAACTTTTAATATCCAACGCTTAGAACATCTTGTTATTATTGCGTACCGTTTTATTTTGCATTTGAACGATTTGTTTGTGGTTACTTTAAGGTTGTTAAATGGTTTGTCTGTTGGTAAGACTTGGAATTTTTATTGAAAATTAGGGTTTCAAACACCATCTTATGGGAACATAAACCTTTTGACTTTGTAAATCGTAGATCGTAACCAAAGAAAACTATTAGAAAGGTCATTTTAAAAACACACAAAATAAACAGCACTCTTTTTTTTCTCCTCTGGCAAAGCTTGTTTGTGAATGTTATTTTGGAGGATGTAGGGCAACTTCATTGTCTTCCGTTGCCCCATATAATGGTTTTGAGTATGCAGAAGACAAGAGAGAGAGAGAGTGTGTGTGTGTATGATCCTAACAATGTAAAAAATGTAGCTGTCATGCACTTCAAGACAAGACTTTGGCAAACACACAAAACTCTTGCTTCCTTTGTTTGTGTAGTGCTGTATATTTTACGTATAATGTATGTACGTCTTGCATCTTCCAGTGCATTCATCCCATGCCATGCATGCATTTCGTTATGTTTTATTTGACTTTTTTTTGTGGAAAGCTTCAATGGCTCTTATACACTTTGCGTGGCTTTCTCTTTCTTTTTTTTACCGAAAAAAGAGCAGTCAGTCAAGCTGAATCCATGAAGATAACGGAGTTCTGGCAAAGAAAACAAGTTTGCTCCTGCATTTTCATTCTCATTCCTTTTTCTTTCTCCTTGATGGAAATACATTCTTGTACAATGAGGAATAAAGAAAAGTTCCAAGCATTTATTGATTAAATATATATATACTTTTGAGTATAGATATACATACATTTCTCGTCCTGTATTTGTCTCTTTTTTCTCTATTTATATCAGTAGAACAAACTACTACTATACAGATGAGTCAAATATATTATAAGAGAGCTCTCTCATACAAAGGACTCAACGGAAGTGAGTCTGCTATTCCTTCTACGATTTGCTACTAGGATCTCAGCAACCGGAGAGAGAGAGAGAAAGAAAAAAAACGGGGAAGTTTCATTTCCATTTTGGATAAGACCTAAAAGGAATAGGAGGGGAAATAAAATGGAAGCAAATGAATTCAGAGGTTTCAGTTTCGTTCTTTACCGATATGATGATGCCAACAGTGAATACACATTTATAAAAATTCAACTGCATAGATGCAAGGCACTCTATCTCCAATTTCCTTTCAAACTTATTCATATCAATTCCAAGCGTGCTGTAATCATAGCCAACATACAAAAAAATCTTATTGCTGTTGCATCTTGCAATTGCATCACATGCCAATCTCATTTTTAGACGGTTGATATAGATGTACTTATATATGATGATATGAATAAATATGAAAGTGGATGCGAATAATCATTCGTATTATTAGAGCTGAAGTAAATCGATAGGATGAGACGAAGAGATAAAAGTGATGATAAAAAACACTGGAATATTTATTTTTAGCTCTTACAATCAAATGGCTTGGAACTTTGAAGTAAAGTTTGATTTAATTATAAAGTGACAAAAGTAATAACAAATAATGTAGTCCGTAGTCAGTTCGTTTCCTATAGCGGCTATTATGATATGACCTCTTTCTTTGTCAATCCATTGAAAGTAGAAAAGTACAAGGTTGTATAAGTATGGGCAGAAGCTTTGATAACGGGCGTTTCGGTGCTTGTATGTGATACTCACTGGACCTTTCAACGTACCTAGGAGCTAATGCAAGTTTTTGATTTCTTTCAGCAACCAAACAAATTCAATTAGCAGCTATCATTGAGCAAGACAAACAAATTAATTTTGAAATGATTTCAATTGAAACTGTCACTGGTTTTGTTAAGGAATCCGGGGATGAAGCCATATATTATATATCCTCCCATCAACTATTTAACTCTCCGTCATGTATTAGTGATGAAAGTGACTATAGGGTTTGTGTATTGAAATGGCGGTGGCGGTGTACATTATTTTAGCAAAGTTGCTGAGCCAGAGGGGCCGTGTGTGTGCTTCTCTTGACATGACGTTAGCTGACTTGTGGCTATCTGTAGCTGACTGTGGTCATCTCACTCATCATCACGGCAGACACTACCACCACACACCACCGCCGCCATACCATATCAGTTTTTACTACAAATGAATCAAGAGGAAAAGTAAAACCATAATCCACATCAACTCCCTGCCACCACTCGATTATCGGGAAGTTATTATTTCCCTCTGGATGGACAGATGGACAGTACATTGGTTTACCATTTCTCATTGTGACTGACTTGACTGACTGACATGTGGCTCTTTATATGAAGTAAAAAGAGAAAATTTCCGCAATCCCAATCGTTTGTAATTATTGTCTGACCATATTCGTTTAGTCATTTTCAACTTTGCCGATTCTACCAAAAAGCATAAAAGTTTAAACAGCAACTACCGTCACGTATGGCTCATTTAGAAAGCCAAAGCCGTTGATTTCACCCTTTGGGCTTCCCTCTTAATTTTCCTTTATACTAAATGCAAATATTATGTTTCCTTACATCGATCGTTAATTCCAGGGTACTCTAATCTAATGTTTAAAAAGTTGTAAATCATACTATGTATAGTATGCAAGCTTAAAGTGAAGGCGAGCAGTTGAATTCTCTGGTACATTGGAATTAGTTGAGGACTAGGACTAGGGTAACCGGTGTCTATATATTGACTAAAAGCAAAGTGCATTAAACATGTCGTGTAGGAAATCCATCCACATAGAGACTGTCAACGTAATATCGGAATTGCTTGGTTTGGTTCGTATACGTACACAAATAAATTGTTAGTGTATGTGCTACACGGGAGTCGACGAGGAGGGAATATTCTCCGGGATGATGATGATCACACAACTATGACGATGCGATGAGAAAAAGCTTTTCGAAAAGCACCATATGTGCCATCCACTACGGCCGCTGTACCTTTAACTCACTGCATTGTGCATTTCCACAGAAGAGGTTTCCTAAATTCCCAGCTCACCCTCGCCTCGTTTCCAAACTCCTTCCTAGGTTGGGTAATATGTACACACGAACGTATAGTATCTGCAAACATCCTCACTTTAATTTCGTTATAAGAATACATATAAGAATCTATCATCCATCTAGTATATATTATAGATATTTTTTGAAGAGTTGAATCTTATATGGAAACGTGCTTGATAGTTAGTTCAGTTCAGAAAACTATTGATTTTCAGAGTGAGTTAGCAAGCTCATGTAAAACAACGTCGAATGGAAACTACGATTCCATAAGTGTTCCCAGCAAAAAATATATATATTTCAGCTAATACGGAGCATCAAATCTTACTTTGTTACTTTCTACTCTTTTGCTGTGTCTCTGTGTATTTAAACATGTACATACGTATATGATCGCGCTTAGGAAAATTGAAGTTTTCAGGTCTTCTGCAAACTATATACAAGGGTACATTACATTGTACATAGTTGAGGCGAAGCTTTCACTCAGTTAAATTTGGTTGGTGGCAGGAAGGAGCAGCTATAGTAGCTTCATCGCTCCCTTTAATGCAACTAATGCAATGGATAAAAGGGAAGCGAAAAACACAGCTTTGCAATATGTCCTTACGCTTTTTAATCAACCAAATGGCAATAAAATCGAGAAGTGACTGACTGAGAAGTAAGTCTTTTCCCATCCACCACTAATCTCCTTCTAATGGCCTATACTCGTAGTGAAGAAGAGGAAACGACAACTGTTATTTCTTTGTTAAATGTGTCCACGTTTCCTAAATATCTTTCCCATTGGAGAAATAATAAAATGTAATAATACCTGCAGGAAATGTTCATTCGTGGACATGGAAAGGTCTCTATTTACCAAGTTGAGTGTGTGAGAGAGAGGGAACCTTCCTTTTTACATTGAATTATTATTCTATTCATTCATTCAAGAAAAGCTTTTCGGCAGTCAAAGGGTGTTCTACGCAAGATGATGCAACATCAACCAACTCACATCGCATCGCATGTGCTCCCATTCTCTCCTTTCCTTCATCTGCTAAAAAGTCAACGAGACTCATTCTTCCACACAGCTCCAAAACCAAAGGCATTCTTATTTTTTGGGTATGTAGAAAATTTTTGGGTGATTGCGGCCTGAGTATATATATAGTGATTAGTTATTGATTCCTGTCGTTTGTAAAGGATCAAACAGAGGCATTTATGAAGGGTTCGTAGAAAAAAGGTTTTGGATTTCTTCTTCTGTCACATCATTTTACATTTAACTACTATTTTATTCAAGGTATCATGCAACTCTGTATAAATGCAATTTTAATTTGAAATAAAGAAGAAAAAGAAGAAGAGGAGAAGGTGTAATGTGAAAAGATCAAAAGGTCTTAGACATTCTTTTTCAGATAGCATCAGCAGCAGCGGCGGTTCCTTTGTTAATGTATCAAATGCTTTCGAATGAATTCATTGAGAAGAGAAAAAAATGTAATCTCAATGTTATCATGGTTAAAAATGCCACAGAGAATTTAGGACACATCAAGCACTTTAGAGTCCCTCTGCTTAAGTTGGTTCGCCAAAGTTATAAAAGGTATGGTTGACGCAAGAAGATAGATTTAGTGGTGCTCCAAATTTCATTCCATGTGTGGGTAAAATACGAAGAAAAGAGCAAGTATGAAAAGGCTATGCTATAGATATAGGTATAAGTTTGGGATGATGGAGATGTGTATCTTTAATTTTTGTAGGGAATTCACAATGCAATGCTCATGTAATGTATGTACATATATATGTGTATGCTTTTTCGTATGATAAGGGAAGATGGAGAAACTGGAGAAAAGGAAAGTAGAAACTTTCCTTTTTCATAGTTCCTCTCTACTCAATTTCGTCGTTTGCGTTGCCCCTTCGAGGTTGACTGACTCCCATGAATTAAATTGAAAATGTAGAATTGAAATGCATTTCATTTGAAAGGCTGCTGCTCAAGCTATTACTGCTCCGGTATTGCTCTCCTCTCTCTATACACGTTCAACCTTATATGGAGAGTACATATTATGTATATTTTCTTAGTTGAGGATTCCAGCAAAGTTTCTAAATCCCCCTGAATCCGCTAAAACGATTTGAGCCCGGGATGTAAACGATAGATCGAGGAAAGAGGCAGGCAACCAACTTTTTTTTCTTACAAAAGTAGAAATACTTAAAAGTGGTTGTGGAAGAAAATGCAAACATGTGTCTGGCGTACGTACGTACGTACACTACTCTTCATCCTATGTATGTTTATGTATGTGAGGTTGCTGATGCTGCTGCTGGTAGTGGTGGTGGTAGAGGAATACATAAAAACGCGCAGAAATAAATATTTTAGAAGCTACCTCAAACTTTCCATAGTGTATCACCTCCTCAGCTTTAATGCAATGGTTCCTCCCTCATTTTGAACTCGTTGAAAATGTGGGAATGCATGATGGGAAATTTGGAACGATCCGTGATCCTTTTTGCTTACTCCTTGCAACAACTATACTACTTTCCCGGTTGGTGAGATCACACAGGCTTGGAAATTATATATGTGCCTAGACATCAATTTGGAAAGAGAGGAAAATAACCCTAAACCGAAAGTTGGTCTCTTTTTTTTCTATTTTTTAAATAGATGTTGCAAACGACCAACTTAGGAGATGAAACAAATGTGAGTTTTTTTCCTCTTCCTCTCGTCGAACCAAGAAGCAAACACAATAAAGAGTGAAAACTGTATACTATACAGATACATCGTCATTTACATGGATGCCAGACAGAGCCTGGATAATATATATGTGTGTACATTTGTTTAATACAAGTGCTCAAAAAAGAGTGAACATAAATGTAACAAGAAGACACACAGTGCAATTTTGTTGCTCGCCTTATTTAAACTTTAGTTTACGGAGGTTACACGGTAAAATTGTTTGTTTTTCAAGGAAATTATTTATTTCTTATGCACGACACGGCTTAGAGAGAATTTATATATGAGAGAAAATGCATGCATGAATGCATGTCCGTCCACTTATACTCTCGCATGCAACGAATGTAATATAACAAGTTACTAGTTGATGCATGAAGAAAGCTATACGAGCTAAAAGGAATGAGGTGATCTTGGAAAATTATAAGTAAAGCTTGTAAGAAGTTGAGAAAAATGGGGAAATAAATATCTTTGTGCCTGTGCGTGCCTGTCAGCTCTTCTAGCAGCTGTGCAAAAAAATTCTGCTCTCATTTTTCTTTCAGTTTCACGCCATGTCATGTAATGACATTTTGTTTCTCGGCACTTTACTATATACTACTATCCTGTGCTTTCCATTCTGTATCATGTCTTGAAAATGTGTGTGTGTGTGAAAAAGAAAACTAAACTTCAAATAACAAACAGATGTATGCTCACAGTCAATGACTGGAACTGAAGAATAATATTAATAATCATAATGTAGCGTATGCACAAACACACACACACACGTGAAAAGTAAAGCCCTTAAGTAATAGCTGTTATTATTGCAACTTTTTTTTCTTCTTCTCTAAAGCCCTCTCACCGAGTAATCTGACCGATGATCTGATTACAAGTAGACAAGGGTTGATTAGATGATGATAGGTTTCAAAAAAGCTGCTTTGCTTCTCGCCATTTCTTAACTGTAGGCCACTCTTCAGCAGCATGGTCAAAGACAAAGAAAACTGGTAAATTCTCATGTGCTGGTGGATAAATAGCTTTGTGGAATGAATGTAAGTATATATATATATGTGTGTCTAAGCTTAGATGCTTTTTACCTGCTCACCCACTCACTTTTACTTCGTTCGTGGTCACACGATGAAATACTACATGGAATAACTATGATGTATTACATAGCTCTCTCCATATTTATATATGTGGGTGTATTTTCAGTATAAATTTTCAGTGTAATTAGTGTGTGCTTGTTATATCTCCTGCAATTTGATTCCATTTAAGCCCGGCTGCAACCTGATATTAAAGTAATAGAGCGGTTTATATAGCCATATATGTATGAAATTACACTATTCAATTCAAGCTGCTGCGGCTAGTTGGTGCGTTGAATTTGTGGCGACTATGTTGTTATTACTGGCCTAATTAGTGGAAAATAATTACATGGCATAGCACCTCAAATGTCTTGAACTCCACATGAATGAACGAATTGTTTGCAGTTTTGGTGCATTTACGTAAGGCTTTCAATTTGGGGTTGAGTATGGGAATGCATGCAATTGCACAGTTGTGTTCTTTCTCTTTCTTTAAAAAGCAGCTCTGTTTGTTGAACTATTTTTTAAAAACAATTAAAGAAACTTGGGAGGAAAATAACAGGCTATTTCTATAAAGACAAGTTAAATGCATTCATATCCGTAATTTAACTTTCCTTCAGACATGAACAGAATATGATCAATATATAGTCTGAAGGTTTTTTTTAAATTTGAGCATTGCACGAACAAACGCTGAAGCAACTGAAAATTGGAGTTGCTTCCGCTTTAATAGTTCCAAATGACTTTTAAAAAGGATCACCAGCCATGAGTACTAATCCAAATTTATGCATATCTGATATCATAAGGATCCACCCTTTTTGTGAGGGTATATACAGTAGAGTCCATGCCTTAAAATATGGATTAGGACGTGCCGAACAAAAGATAATGGTTTTATTATATGATGTGTATACATGTACTACGTCGATCGTGTTGAGATTCCTACCTCATCAACATCATCAAACGTCGGAGTCATGATGAAATAAAATGAGACTCAGTGGATTCTTAATGGGATGTCTCACACTTGAATATAATAGGTTCCACTTGAAAGGACCTGAAAATCTCTCCGATATCATCATCGAATTGCTTACACTATGGCCACGACACGGCCACCAACTTCTGTTCTAAACTAAAGTTTTGTAAGTCGTGAAACAGTAGTAGTGGGTTCTTGGCAAATGTTCCTATTATGTTATATCAAAATATGAGAGTATGGATCCTCGTATATCCAGCAGCACTCATCCTCCAGAGCTCCTTGCTCTTTAGTAATTTTGGAGGAGCATTTATTGAAGCGCTACGCTACGTTTGCTTTCTTTTCTGTTGGATGAGTTCTCATTCGTTGAAGTGAATAGAATTGAAACTGAATGAATGAATCAGTAGAGGAGTATATGGGAACAGTGGTGATGTGATGGGATCCTATAGAATATTAGAAACAGAGTGTTATGTTGGTAGTTGGTATAGTTTGTTTTTGGGGAGAAAAGAAAAGAGTTCAGAGAAGTCTACTTAAGACTAAACTAAAACTCTACATAACATTAAAACTAACACTTATAGAATCACACAGGAGCAAGTAGTCTTCTTTGACACTTACCATAATCACATTCCCTCTTCAGTTTTGTAAGGTCTGGTCTACCTAGACACACACAAAACACTTTGGATTTGATTGTGCAACACTCCTTCTATTTGGAGTTAACTACATGGAAATCTACACAGCCATACCACCATGATGGACTTCACTCCTCATCATCATGAGAGAGAACTTGTACGGGCATTCATTTCATGTATACGCTCTAGATTTATGAATGGTTTTTGAATAAATGGTTTGTGTGTTTGTGTGAGGAAGATTCCACCTCTTCAACTTCTGTCATTCAGTCGCTCCTTGACTAGAATGAGAATTCGCAGTTCCAGTAGGGATGAGTTCTGCGGACTTTTTTCATTCATTCATTCATCCATCCATCCATATCATACATATCAACATCAACCTCTATCTCAAAGGGTGAGAGTTATGTAGACATATAAGAAATATATATATACATGTTTTTCACTCATCTGTGTAGAAATTACACTTGGAAATAATGGAACTGGTGCTAATAAGCTCTCAAACTTCATTCCGCCTAATTTGTGCTAAATGTTTTATCCTCTTCCAAAAGGGATCTGCTTGCTTTGAGAGCTACTATGCTGCTGCTCCTCTCCTTGAAGTCTCCACCATTGGGTGCACAAAACGGGTGGAGTTTTTATGTGCTTTTGTTCATCACACCTAGTAGCTTTTACGTGAGTCATAAAGCATAATAATACAAAACACAGGATTTTGTTGAGTAACCCTTCAAAAATCGTTGAGTTTACCATGTTCTACGAACATGCAGAGCGAAGATTGCTACCGTGATAAGAG
Source organism: Orchesella flavescens (assembly GCA_964034955.1). NCBI lineage: Eukaryota > Metazoa > Arthropoda > Collembola > Entomobryomorpha > Orchesellidae > Orchesella > Orchesella flavescens. The sequence continues at coordinate 39,299,573 of OZ035955.1, forward strand.
AAAATTGAACTTTTAGTTGGTTTGCTGCACAGAAATCTCAATTTAGACAGGAGCAGCAATGGTGGTGCTCCTGAAAGTAACGTCGTGCCATATAACTTTTTCCGTTTGTAAACAATACAATGCTCCCAAAAAAAATAATGAAAATGAATCATTGTTGGCGCATTAAAACTGTTATTATTTGCATGAAAAGCATCACTTGCCAATCCTTGATAGAAATGATTATTATCGCATTGTGTGTGATACGCCTGCCAGCTTTATTATCTCGAACGGTAGGTGCGGCAGGAGCCAAACTGTTTGTTGTAGTAGTAATAATTCTGCTATTATCAATACTCGACTAAAATACAAGCAAACAAATAAAGTATAATAACAAAGAAGACTTTCCCTGACTAACTGACTCTGCGTGGATTAGAACAAACAATAGAGTTAATTATCCAAACCAGGTCCTGGGCAGAGAGTGAAGATTTTGATTGGATTCATAGAGCTTATCGCAATCATGATGACTAAACAACGGCGAGTATTTCATGATGTTGAGGAGGCTGACAGAGAATGTTTGGTTGGACTATACGAAATAATGATAGATGCATAGATGAAGATTTGATTTTGATCCTGATTGACTCATTGTTACTCGCTTGCTTGAATCTCTTGTGCGATCCCACAAACGCACGTATTATCTGGTGCTACCAGTTAAAATAGACTTCAAAGAAACAACGAGGATCATGCCATAATTAAATGGAATATTATTACCTTGCAAGAAGCATTTCGTATAGCCACAATTTATGCACAACTTTCTCCATATATCTAACTTTTACGCGACGCATCTTTAAGTCAATCAGAGTGTGTAAAGTACTATTTGCATACATAAATTTCACATGCCGTACGTTTGTCGAGAAACTATATATCATCGGTTACACGTTACGTACATATGTATGTTTCGTATTATTTGTAGACTTCATCGGAAAATAATTTATTAGGGGTGTCACTTAAAGATCAGCAATTGTAGATTACATATTTGCAGAGTAATAATTTGAGTCAACATTATCGTATCAATTGTTGTTGTGTCAGAGATCTGGTTTAAGGATCTGCATCTTCAAATCCAACCTAGAGTGAGTGTGGTAAACCATTAAGAACAAATAATGTATTACCCTTATCATTCACCCAGGTGAAGTTGTGAGTGCATACTATCACGAGCAGACAGGATTCCTTGCTAACTTGTTGTTTGTTCCTTGCTGAGCGCAACACACTGGCTACTTGTTATGTCACGAGATGAAAGTTTCAACTTTTTGTACAAGCTTAAAAATAATATTTATTAGCTTAAATGATGGCATGGGGCTTGTGCCCTTCTTGACAAGCTGACATGGGCTCATACATTTTATAATCCTTGTAGTTGTAGTATTATTATTATTATGAATTTATAAAGTTATCTGTGTGTTGCTTGAGAGTTTGAGAGATGATGTAAAACATACATAATATAGTGTTTTTAATATAAAGTATTCAAATGATGGAGTATGGAGTATAATATTGAACAAATAATTTATAATTTTTTTTATTAAATTGCAGTACTGAGTCTGAGAAATACGCAAGATGAAGAGCCACCTGATCCACAACTTATGAGGTTGGATAACATGCTGATAGCTGAAGGTGTTGCAGGACCAGAGAAAGGGGGTGGGGCTGGAGCTGCCGCAAATGCCTCTGCTGCTGCATCCCAGGACAGTGCCATCGAACATTCAGACTATCGGGCGAAACTGGGACAGATTAGGACGATCTACCATCAAGAGCTAGAAAAATACGAACAGGTACATTATAATTTCATCATCATCTTACTTCTTCTTCTTCTTTTACTTGCCAAAAGTTTTGGTTTTGCTAAGCATATTGAAAATGCTATCCATATATAATGTCTATTCTTCATTCGAGAAGGTATTGTAAAGCTGACTTGACTTGGTTTCGGTAGCTTGCTTGAAGCACATTCATGAAAACGTCTTTATGAAAGATGTGGGAAGAGTTTTTTTCTTGTAGGGAAAAGTTATTACATAAAAGTCTACCTCTTTTTACAGTAACTCATGAGCAGGAGAAGTGGGAAGTAAAAATGAACAAACTTCCTTTGTCATAACTTTTCGCACAAATTGTGGTATATTGCTTAGCTATTACTACACCGCCAGTTGGTAGTACAAGTACCTCTTGAACGTATCACACACACACACACACACACACACAAAATGACTATTTTTTTTATCTAAGCATATATTCCCTATCTCCTCTGGTAAGAAGTAAAGTTGAGTGAGTTGCTAAAAGTAATTTCGTTTGAGACTTACCAACTCTTGGAAAACTCATACAGAAATACTTAATACATCAGACTTAAACTTTGTTGTTGTGTAGAGAGGAGAGAAGGAGGAAAGGAGGAGTTGCAGAATGGGTTGTTTAACGAACCATGAAACCAAAAATTATTCATGGTGTGTATACATACATACATATTTTATGCATAATATTATACATATTATCAAAACTACAGCCAGTAGCTCAGTCCGATTCCAAAAAGAAGAAAATACATATACACCAGAAATTATACACAGACAGATTCATTATGGTCAGGAAAAGCACAATAGAACAAAATATATACATATGTATGTGAGTATATGAAGATGAATTTGAGTGCTTAGTTGGTCTTGAAATTAAAGAATTTTGTTTTATATTTTTTTTTGCTTAGGACAAGACAAGCTATTATTTTTGCAAAGGAAAACATTCAGTTTTTGCATTTTTGCTCAGTCCTCCGTTGCATTTCTAATATATTAGGTTTAATGTTTTTATCCAAACAACTGACGAGTTACAATACATCCACAGTATTTATTTTAGTTTATTACTTTCTCAGCATTATATTTTTGCTCAATATTTTTTGTAATAGATTATGTTTATGTTCCTCTTTTAATGAAATGTACATAGGTACATGTTTGTTTTTAGTGACTTATGACTATGAGCACAACTGTTCTGCACGTACTACTATGTAATAATGTAACAGATTTTTGGTGCTATACCTACTTCATTACGAAATGCAAGCACCGGAAAAATAGAGCACATTTGAAAGGGTAGTTTTTTATTTATGCTTTCTCGAAACAATGAAAATTGTATATCTCATCCCCAGTAGTAATCGCTCATCAGCAGTTTTAAAAGAAACTAAAATGTATGAAAGTTGCATCTTCCATATGACCATTTCACGTCACCACTGTAACCATCATCGCATCCACACTATCCATATATGTACAAAAATACAATGTACTCGTAAGTCTTACCATCATCATCATGATCATCAGCAAAAACACATAAGAGTCAAGAATTTTTTTATCACGTTTAATATTTTTCTCATTAATCTTGGGAATTCATGACAGGATTCGGAAGTTGCCCTGCGTTCGTGTAATTAGACTTTTTTCTCCTCCTCCTCCTTCTTTTACTTACACACACACACTACTTCATAATAACGAGAGCCAGTACCATACATTATGAAGTGTACTTTTCTACTACCTTATGAAGCTCTCTCATGAAGTAGTGAGTAGTTGGTTGGAAGTCCATCTGGCATAATGTATAAAATAAAGCACATGAATATTATGGTGGGCACATCGTAACATCATGGAAGATATTATTTAATATTGAAGATTGAAGTAGCCTTATTTGCTGCAGTTTTAATATAAAAAAAGTAAGTGTTAGTACTTCTCGTCCTGATATAACCAAAGGATATGCCACATACTTGGATTACTTGAAGCAATCTTCTAAAAACATATAGCTTTACTGAAACTGCACATGTAATATATTAATACAAGTGGCATGTATAAAGTAGCTAACCAAAATGATATTAGTTTCAAGTTTTCAAGTTCGTTGACGAAACAAGTTACTAGCAACGGTTCCCTTCCCTCAATTTCTCCTACTTTTTTTGCCTAACAATATGAGCAAATCTTTCTCCTCATTTATATCTGTGTGTGCCGTGTGCTAGACTCACATATACGGACATAACATGCTATAACTGAAGAAAAGTATCATAGTGAGCGGTGAGCTCTCAAGCTGCTCTATCATGGAGCATGCATGATGCTAGTCAGAAAATGGAAGAGCTACACGAAACTTATTAAAAAATTACAAATTACAAGCGAGCGGCTCACGCTAAAACCTAAACCTGGCTGGAGAGAGAGAGAGAGAGCGAAATGCACTTTTTTAATGGAAAAAAATGGAGAGGTTGGTTTGGTTGTGTTCTTGCTGGCTTGGTTCAATGGTAATAATGTAATCATGGTGCATAAGTAATAATATATGCCCTCGTATTACTACAGACATGTAACATATAACACGGGATGAGGGTAAGTTACAAGAGTTGGAAGTTTTGGAACAAGCAAGCAAGCAAGCACACAATATTCATTTGCTCACCGCTCCTCTTTCATACCGTACAATCGGCTTGTTTCATGTTGACCCTTTTGCGTAAGAAACCTTTAGTTAGGAACATAAATACAATAATAAAGCAGCTAGTGAGCCAGTGGATTGCATTTCCAGTCTATTGTTTATGTATAATGAGATTTTTATGCGCTTATGAAATCTACACTGTATCTGGTCTCTGGTATCGGATTCACTGCTAAACCCATCCAATCTAAATCGCATTAAGACCATACACGTTCAGATGCAAGTAAGTTCGTTTGGGGAGTAGTAGAAGTGGTCCTAGATGATTTAATCAAAATCATAAAAATTACACCACTCGCTCAACCTTCTCCAACAACCGTTGTTGTACATACATCAGCCAACTCGTGCTTTTGTGTCTTATTCAAAATAGAACGAGTATTTATATTGAAGAGCGGTAGCATGCTTTGTAGTTTGCGAATGCAGATGCTTTACTAAAAATGATATGACTGCTGCTGATGAGAACTGCGTTTCATAGTCTTGTAGCTTGTGGTAATAATTCATGCGCTTGAAATTTGATATGTTTGTCGTGATGGAAGTTGGATTACAAAAAAATATTGAACATTATAGTTTGCACGGCCTGAATTTTTTGACAGCAGAGACATACATAGTTAAAAACATGCGCATTTCTGTAGTAGTAGTAGTATAATATCATCATCATGCGAACTACTAACAACCAGCAAACATATTTTCCATTGGTTTGGTGGTAACTTTAATGTGCACGCACGATTACAAACTATTTTCCGTCACAAAAGTAACTGCTGTAATGAAGAATGCATTCAGTCATCCTCATATCGTATCGTTGTAGTTGTTGTAATATCAATGTATTTTTCCTTTTCTTTCTTGGCTCATGATAGTCACGACGACGATGATGATGATGATGATGATGGTTTGGCGCAAAGGGGAATAAATGCATGGATACTCACTTGAGCAGCTGTCATGAATAGATATGAATTCTTACTTGGCTTGAGCTGTAAAGGATATAGTAGAATAACACAAAAACGTTTAAAATCAAATGTATCGAAAAAATGAGCAGGCAATGCAATATAGTATTAGTTTAGTAGCGCATCTCCTAAAAAAGTACATCGTCTAATCGTCTTGCCTTACCGTTCTTTTTCCTTTTACTCGTCGAATACCCTCATCTTTAGATTTTTTGAGAAAATACAAACCGGGTCGGATACAATGCACATATAGTATGCATGAGTTTGTTTGAATTTCGAAATGTGTGTGCTATATATAATATTTGTTCATTCATTTTCGGAAAGCATTGTGAGAAATAAATGTGCAATTATATTTTGTATGTCAAAATTTTCTAAGTGAGATGTGCTGTCGTATTAAAAGCTCGCAGGAGAGAGGACATTAAATATATTTCGAAGCTTGGAAAGTAATGCATTTCATGTAAAATGTAAAATGAATATGTGAGGGGATGAATTTATGCAGTAAAGGAGATGCAATATTTACTTATACATAAAGAGAAGGGGAAAGAAAGCATGCAGAATGAATGACGAATGTCTATTTAACCCACACTCTTCCAGACGAAATATTTGTATGCCGAAGCGAGCGAGCGATGCGTATGTATATGGAGCAAAAAAAAGACATGTTACTGCTACTTCTTGGTTGTTTGTAGTATAATATCGGTGCATTGAAATGGGATTGTTGATGTTTGGCTTGAGACTGGAGCTCTTCTTGCTGCCTGTCGTCCTACAAGAGAAATGTTTGAGAAGAGGGATGTTTATGGAAATCTAGAGTTATGTTTATGGATCTCGTGGGCGCTTGAAAACACTCGCATTCCAATTTTCTGTTTAGAGTTTACAAAAACTTTTCTCTTGATGTAAAACTTCTATAGCCTAGATGCATCTTTACATCTTTCTAATGAAAAAGAATACTTTCTTCGTCAAAAATGTTTGGAATTGGTTCAGTTCAGGTAGTTAGTAAACATTTCAACTGATATCTGCTTTTGGTTGATTGGTGTAATATCGTAAATTTTAAGGAGAAGTGACTTGATTTTTAAAACAATTTAATTGCCGGTTTTTTGCTATTTTCTCAGGTGATATTACAATAATATCTCATTTTACACAGAAACGGTGTGCGGTGCAGAAAGCTTTTGTGTAGGATTACTGGAACACCAACCAAGGCAAGGAACATTAGGGTGTGTGTGTGGATGGGTGCATGCATGCATATTTATACTTTCTTTTAGATCAGCAGGCACGAAAGGAATTTATATTTTAGAGTTTAATATTCATGAAAAGCCGTAAATCATCGCATCCATATCCTTTCTCACCAACCAAAGTGGTTTTCAGTATTCGCAGAAAATGCATAGTTGGTTAAACCATAGAAGCCAACACTACTACTACTACTACTGCCAAGCAAAATTCAACTCTTATTTCATCGTTAACAAAAGAGGGAACCTGTTCCAGCTCACATTGTATGAAAGTATATATATTATATATTGAGTACCATTTTATACCTTAACATTTTCTCCCTTGTACGAATAGTTTAGTTTATATAGTATATAATATAGTAAAGATGTGAAGAAGGAGAAGAAGTAGAAAAAAAGAAAATAATCGACAAGTTTTCCAGAACGTATGAATATTTGAGAGAGATGTCATCCGACAGCACAGTTGGATGATAGGCAATGATATTAAGACGACGAGATCCCACCGGGCCGTTGTAGGCTTTCTTGATTCTTTTGCTGCCTTATCCTCTTTCTTCCCATTCTCTCCTCTCATTCACTTCACTCTTCTCTCATTCTTGACTTGCTTTTTTCTTCATTCTATTTTCAAATATTTTTTTTTTGTATAAAACGAAATTCTGGAAAAATTTGAATGTACATATCACATCACATATGAGATATCATGAAAAGCGACACATATCATCATATCCATCCTCTCAAGACACCACACCAACATAACATAACACCACTACCACCACACACACACTATCATATCACAAGTAACCAGATAATAGTTATTTGTGAATAGATTCTTTTTCTCTCTGGGAGGAAATGGAAATACATAATGTAATGTACGTTGTTTGTATTCATGTATGGAAAAAGGAAAAGCAAAGTAGGCTTATGGAATGAACCAACCAACTGATGTTATTTCTCTAGACAGTCATGGAAGCGAATAACTCACATAGGCATAATATTTTTCTCCCCCCTTTCCACTCAACCTACACCTTTACCTAAACTCGAATAAGAGAGAGAGAGGAGCATCACCGCCGAATCTTACATCACATATCTTTATTTCATTCTGCCGAAAATATAGTCATTTTCTTTTGAGCCTCATCCACCTCACAGTCACATAATAATGTAACTTTACCATGTGCTTTAGCTGAGTGAGTTCCTATGTGTACATCATATCCTCATATATAAGACCTGCTATAAATGATGATGACGAGGATGATTATATAAGAGAGAAAGGGAACAAGATATTTTCATACTTTCATAGTCAATGTTACACACAGTCTCTTTCTCTCTCTCATATTAATCTCAAAGTTGCTATTGGATTGTGTGTGATTGTTCAATATGCCAATGCACCACACCACACCACCACCACCAGTAGATATCCTAATATAATACACGTATGTATGTATTATGAGCGTGAGCATAACTCTGTTGCTCATGTACTCCTTTTTAATAAATAATTGAGCTCCTTTTCTTCTTTTTTCTCTCCTACTTTCCAACCATATTGTTGACTATCTCTAAGGAGTTGTGTTTGTACTAGACTAGAGCTGTACTACTACTACTACCTTGGTAAAAAAAGGGACCCCATTTCCACTTGCTTCTTACTTTGCTCGGTTGCTTTCAAGTTAAGTTTATGCATGCATGCATGAACATGTACATGCATATATATAGATACATTCATATTGTTAATATAGAAAAGTACAATATGTACATTTATAGTTTATATAAACTACCTTCTTGGTTTACATTCTATTTTGCTCCATTCCATTTCCTTCCTTCCTATCTCATAGTCTCATCTTTTTTATTCTTCGTTGTCTTTTTTCGTTTCTTTCTTTTCTCGAGATGGCAACTCGTCTCTTCTCATGACAGGCTGACAGCTTTTTGCACAATGATTCCTTCTTCTGCCGTTTCTTTTCTTATAATTCCCCTTTCATTTTCTCCGAGTAGGCTTCACTCTATGAATGCTTGGCAGTATTCTTACTCCAGGATTTTCATACACCTTATCATTCTTTCAAGAGATCCTACATGTTATGAATGTACACACCTAGTAGAAACTACTGAAAATAATAAAACGAATCATATTATTGTATCCAAAACGTATATACATAATATGTGTCTGGAGTTCACCATACCTGTGAGAACTAGTGAGCCCCACATGAGTCGACAGAGAGAAGAAGAAGAAAAACAGTGGTGTAAAACTTGCATGAATTTTTTGTACAAGAGTTTTTCTCCTCCGTACAATATCAGAATTGAACGAATATACGAACAATGAAACGTTACCATCTGAATTATATAACATATTTTGCTCCTACCGTAATAACAAGAATAAGGGTTTTCTTTCTCCCACTTCTTTCTGAGTAACAAGTAATAACAACATGAAAATTGAGAGTATACTTATATAGAGGAATCCTTATTTGTTACTTTTGTGTCAGGGAAAAGAAAGAAAACTCAAGCTACCAACCAAAGAGAGGAGTTCAGGAAAAAGAAAATTGTTACAAAAAAAGTTGTTCACTTTTTTCTCCCTGCTCCTTCATTCAATTCTTTTCTTCTTTCGTGGAAATTGAAATAACAAATCATTACTTTTTCATATCATACATGTCTTTCCCATTTAGTTTCGATTTCATTCACATGCAAACCATATAAACTTTATAGTTACTGGGTACGCCAAATAATGTTGTGATAAACATTCTTTCATTTAACTTAAGAAGGAGATAACAGGCATGGCAAAAGATGTATAAAAAAATAGAGACCGAACCAAACTCATATAGTATATATTTGTTCTCTTTTATATGGCTACACACACTTAAAATGATGGAAATACATTAGGCATTAGGTGGAAATACGAATAGTTGTCCTCTGGTCTGGTCTGATGTCTTGAATGCACTTTTACTTTTACCGTGCCCATTAGTGACTGACTGGAATGAGTGACTTGATGATGAGAAACAAGTTGAAACTTCTTTTTTTTCAAGAGTTTTTCTTTTGCCTTGTTACTCTCATATCATCATCGTCATCAACATTATTATAGTGGGTTTACTACGTGTGAGAAGGGAAATCATTTTGATTCCTTTACTACGACACGGTTGTGTGTGCAATGCATTTTGTGTCGACTCAGATGTTTCTCCCACAGCTACTATAGTAGTATATTGCGTTGCATCATACAAGAAGATTGCAAAACATCCCCCTGTTATTTTCTCTGCGCCCTTGATTGGGCTTTTTTGAGGGGACAAAATGAGAGAAATGAGCAAGGGAAAAACTGGGATGGATGATGATGGTAAAGAAGAAGAAGAGGGTGAGGCATGGCACACCACTGATGCTAAGTGTGATTGTTGATGTATTTCGTGCTGGAGGTTTAATAAGGTTCACTTTGGTGAAATTAGTTTGATTTATATGAGAAAATGGAATGGATGAGATGAGCAAGGATCGATAGCAAAGATGCATTTTATTGTCCTCTAACAACTTTGTACACCCTCTCGGAACTACAGTTCTGCAACTTTTTTTGAATGTATTAAATCGACATGGTTTATTTAGTAAGTTTATACCCGGATGTTTTTCTTTGACAGGATAGTTGCAGTTTGTTTGTAAGAAAAAGGAGTAGGAATAAAGTATTTCATAAAGTTTTAAAAGTAAAAAGTAATACATGATGATGATAAATGAAAACCGGTAGGAAATAATAATCATGCATAAAAGGAGGCCATGTGCAAAACGTTTTTGATTTTGTGCGACTTTCTTTCAAGGTAGCAATATGTTGGGAAGAAGAAAGGCATAATCTAAATTCAGATCATGACAGAACCATTAAGCAAAATGAGAAGCATTTATAAACTCCCAGTGCTCCTCTTCCACTCTCAATTAAAAATTCTTGAGCAGTGTATATTTTCACGTGGGCTGGTGGTTTCTTTTCCTTTTCTCCAACACTCTTTTCCAAGATCATGGTGAAGTATAAACATCTGTTACATTCAACTTCAAAGAACCGTATCAATATTATTCACACGTAGATCCTTTAGTCAGATACATGTACTCTTGGAAAATACTTTCTTCATCATCCATGACCGCCTGAGTGAGTGTAAATGAGCAGATAGATGTACATGCACGGAAAAAGAAATGGAAGGGGGAAAGGTCGGCAGACCAAGAACTTTAATAATGCTTTAGGACTAAAATAAAAGTTCTTGTATAAAACTACACAATACCAGACCAGACCAGCGTTTCTCCTACAAAAGTGGAATGGAATGCTTTTTTTACTCGCTTTGTATATAAAGTGTATCCAGTTATTGTTCCTAACCATCACATCACATAAGTACATATTGCAAGAAAGCAGGGCTTCTGTTCTCTTCTACGTTCCTATATATAGAAAGCACTATCTCCACTGCTAAATCTTAGTTTTTCCAATTCTACTGAAAACGGGATGCATTGTGCGATCTCCAATTCCCACTCTCTCTTTTGTCTCTTAAAACTGTATAACTGGTCCAACATCATCCAACTGTAGCTCATCTTGTGCTAGTGTAAGAAGATGAATGGATGGATGGAAGCCCCAGTATACACTCTGGTAGTTATGCATATAACGATGCGATACATATATATATACGTGTATTCATAAAGTCGAGATTGTCGATGAAAGTCACGTCCTGAATTTTCACACTTCAATTACACCTATTATTTATCCTTCCCTTCCTCCTGCTTACTCCAATTTTCTTTCTCGAACAGAATATCGAGCTGTGATTTTTCCTACACAGGATTCTTTTTAACCTTATGTGCTCATCGGCGAGATGGAGAGTGAAAATGATGTGCTGTAATAGAAAGTACGTTTGACGGCTGATGCTTGTTTTGCAAAGAAAAGATTCTTCTATATATATCTCTTACATCCTACGTATTTCCCTTTGCATTTTTTATGCTGTGTCTGGTTTCTCAACCATGTACATACATTTAATCATGTGTAGCCAGAGCTTAGTTGGGGTAACGTTAGACTTCAACCTGCGCGTATTAATATAATAATGATGGTACATGGGCTGCTTTACATATATTCCAATATTCCAGACCAGTTAACTCGAATGAAGAAATATATATTAAGGATAAAGCTTCTTTTTTTGCTTCTTAATTAATAATAAACTGAGCGTATTTATTATATATATTTTTGTGTTTTTTATTACAGGCATGTAACGAGTTCACAACCCACGTGATGAACCTCCTCCGTGAGCAGAGTCGTACCAGACCAATCACACCGAAAGAAATCGAAAGAATGGTTCAAATCATTCATAAAAAATTCTCATCAATCCAAATGCAGCTGAAACAGAGCACTTGTGAAGCTGTCATGATCCTGCGGTCACGGTTCCTCGATGCCAGGTAAGCTAAACCAACATGATATTTATTTTTTTCTATCTCGAGCTGCTCCTAGAGAGTTGTTGTTCCATTGTGCATTTATGGCAATAGGATAACCACTACTAGTTGTTAGATCATCGTAATATGTGGTACCCAATCCCAAACCCATACTCGTAGAAAAATATCACATATCACTGACTGACTGTGTGTGGAGTAAGTAATGCATGCAGTCTGCTTCTTTTCTGCAGTTCCTTTCATGATTTACGATTGGAACAGCAGATTGTAAATCATACTTTAAGTCACACGCGTTGGGGCGAAAACCGGCTCATTAGTAGATCCAATCATGGTTTATGTGTGGTATGTTGTGTGCGATGATACACCTTCAACTTGCATTGCACTCCATGTGTACTACTGAAGAATAGCAAAAGATGATTTTTCTATCTAGTTGGTCGATTTTTTTATAAGTTATTCTGGAAAGATATTATACAAGTTTATACCTGGACGATTGCGTATAGATTTTATTATAATAAGCACATTATGCACATAAATATACCGTCCGGGGATAACAGGGCATCATTATAAAACGACGATCCATCCTCCATCTCCATTCCTAAACCGGGAGAATGGCAACATTCAACATATAAATACGTACCTACAGGTTGAGCTAACTGAAAATTCATGTGTCAGTTTTACAAAGGATTGATTCGGTAAGAATGTTAGTTATCAACAGGGGAAAGGAAGGTGGAGGCAACATAAAAAATGAAATTGGTTGCTCGCTCAGCCCATATATGTATATTAAAAGGTAGCCACGACGGGGGCACTGAATTGATTAGATTTGATTGAGTTATCAATTTCATCCTTAGGGATGGTTCAATAACAGGCGGAAGCATGTATACACACACACAGAGATCTTCATGCAATTTACAAACATAAATTTAGCTGCATTGTTGTTCAAGAGTCAGAGAGTCTTGGAGCACAAATCTGATTGCATTGGCGATTATTGCTGGTCTGGCCTGGTCTTCACAGACCACATGACGAGGAAAGTATATATATGCCTTAGTTCTTACAGTAATTGTTTACTCTCGTATTGCTAACTTACTTCTTCACATGTGTATATATTATTTTAGTGGCTAGTCTTCACTGACCAACCACTAACTACAAAAGTCATACTTGATTATAGCCATAACGCTCCCAATTTCATGTTGTACTATTCCCAAAGGATGCACACTATTCCTATCAACTACCATTTATCTGAGGAGTAATAATATAGAGGTAGAGGACAGTCCAAAAAAGTACTTTCTATCCTTTTCGAAGTCGTCGTTGTCATCAAATCTCTCGATATCTCCTTTTGCTTGTCCATTTAATTCTTTGTTCGCCGTTGCGCTGTTGTTGCTTCGTGGGTAGATTACAATCAGTCGCCGTGTGGGATTAGATATATCATATCATATCAAATCTCTGCAGCTGTAATAAGCAATATAATCTTTTACCATACCAAACCAAAACCATATATACTCCTCGCCTCGTTTGTATGAATATATATTTTACGAACTTATGAACAAGCTTTTTGGTACTATGGTTCACCATGTATGAAATTCATTACACTTGTCCGAAATACATGATGATATTATCCCAACGAAAGAAAAAATTAAATTGAAGCTATTTCATGCATAGCATATAGTCGTCATCCCAGCTCGTATTACAAGTGTTTGTGTATGATTACAGAAAATCCGATTGTTGGCTGCACACACTCTGCCAATGCTCATTCTCATTTTTTCTTGAATATGAGTTCATCACGAAATTATTATTGTGAATGGAAGCCACAGAACTCCTGCTGGCAGATTCAGACTTGTAGAATTCACTAACAATGGGAATATGGAATCTAATCATGAGCACTATAAAGTAGTAGCTTTGCAAATTCATTCAACTAACATATTATAGATATAGCATAACAGCAAGCAGCATGTTTTAGAGGAAAGTGTTACTTTTCTAATATTTGTGATGGTATACACGAGGAGTCCAACCAGAATTAAAATTTGAAAGTAAAGTTATTGAATAGGGAGAGAGACACATCTAAGCCTTGTGTGCTGTGTTTGGAATCATACGGTGTGGTGATAAATATGCGAAGAATTTTGTGAATCAAACCATGTGTATAAGTTGCCTATCATATCGTAATATGTGACCGATATCTGGATTAATCATATTGAGTTTCTTTTTGGTATATGAGATGACATTCAGGCCTTTTGGTATCATCATATCATCACATATATATATTATATGTTATCGTCACAGTAGGGTTGGAAATCCTGCTGAGAATCATAGGCTCACGTGGTTTCATGCATTCCAAAATATATTTCATTTACAAATTCTTCATACAAACGAAACAAAAAATGGTGTTCTCATACTCGTCAGTCATGTCAATCGGCATCATCATATCATGTTTTTGTTAACTGGGATGATGCAAATCAATATGAAAATATATGTTAAACAAAATGCTTTCCCATGATTTATGTGAGGAAAAGGAAACCCTTAAAATTAGCACTAATTATGACTGTAATATTATTCCATTTAATTAAATGCATGCGTGTGCGCGTGAATCATGTAAGGAGAGGAGTAAAATAATTCTCAAATAAATAAGAGTTCTTCATGTTAGAATATATAGCTTGAATGTGAATGTGAAGCTTCAATATTCATCATGCGATTAGGTCGGGAGTATTTCATATAAAAGTTGAGGTGTCTGAAAGTCCATACATGTCGGAGTTATCAGCATGAGTTGGACTTTCTGAACAGAACGCCTGCTGCTCCTTTCCTTGCTCATTTTCATCCCACGATATCCTTATCCTCTTTTTCTCTTTCCCCCTTGTTCATTTTGCCAATAAGCAATATATCTTATTTCCTTGGAGAGATCATGTGTGTTGTGAAGTGAGTGTACACATGCGAATATATATATATGGTAAAAAGAGTAGGGGCACGTTGGGAAAAGTCTTAGCACTTCATTGTATATATACAAAAACGGGAGCAAATGCAAGGCTCTTGGGATGTCAGTATCTTACTATTTTCTCAAGTATGTCATACGCTATTCCTAACAACTTTTTTCATAATTCTAAGCCATATCATGTGTGCACACACACACGTTGTTCAATAATGCAAGTAAAACGTGCACTCTCTCTCTCTCAACTTTTTTTTATGCTGAGCTCAATCAACTCCGAACCATTG
The DNA here is from genome assembly GCA_964034955.1 of Orchesella flavescens. Taxonomy (NCBI): domain Eukaryota; kingdom Metazoa; phylum Arthropoda; class Collembola; order Entomobryomorpha; family Orchesellidae; genus Orchesella; species Orchesella flavescens. Next base: position 39,314,703 of record OZ035955.1, read on the forward strand.
AATCATACTTTTGTATCCTCTTTCCATCTCCCTCTCAATATCTTTCTCCCCTGCCTTGTTGTAAATGCCTAGACATTCATTGCTTCTATTATTCTGTCCGTTTTAATATTAGATCGTATGAGAAAATTCTTTCTGCGGCTGTCACAAATATAAAAGTGGAATGTATGGGGACTTCTCTATGGATGTTTGACATCTGATGTAATAATAGCTCTCAGTCCAGTACCTTCTTTCGCTTTCTCGTTGATAAAATCTTGGGTTATTCGATTTAAAGCGACAATTCGAATTCTCCTTTTATTGGATAAAGTCAGTTCCTGTTTGTCCGAATCGAGCTGAAACTTCTTTTTTGGTTAAGATTTGAAATTGGCATTGTAAACGAGAAGGAAGGAAATTGATAAAAGTTAAGTTCGAATATGAATAGAAATTCATATTTGCCATCGTATGTGGATTATACAACCAAGACATCTATTAGTGATTTAATTAATTCAAATCATAGAAAATATAATGAAGACTACTACATTATGCAGAATTTCAAATTGTAATGGGAAATATCAAATCAATTTGCATTAAACCTTTTCTCTGAAAATAAATAAAATTCATGTGATTCATACATGAAGTTTTGATCTTTTAATGCTAAATCAAATAGAAACGGAGATTATCCAAAACCGGAATCTTCTATATAGAATCTGGTTATTTCACCCTCCGTACATTTTAATAAATTTATTAAATACAAATTAAATTTAGTTACATATATAGGGATAATATGACGGTAGTTTGACAAGTTTTTTATGACTAAAATGCTTAAAAATTTCCTTAAATATTCAAAAGTATCAAGAAAGTTTAATATCATGAGTATAAATGCCTAATCTCATGAACAGTAAATGACAAATCAGAAGAAATTCAATAAGTAAGACACCATCTTAATCAAGACAGGCAGTCGTGATTAAAGTCAACACATGCTGTAGTATAGTGGGTCTGCCAGCCAAACCCAGAGGATGTTTCACCTCAACATATATTCTTTTTTTTGCATTTTGACTGCATTTTATCTATTCCTCCAACTTATTGCCTAACCCATTCGCTCACTCACGACGAGTGGAAAAAGACAGGACCACCAAATAGCAACGGAGCTCCTGTTGCTTCCACACACACAAACAGTTTACAACCTGATACAAAATATTGAAATCATAATCTGTATGAAAAGTTGAAAGTAAAAGATGAAGAAATATTGAAGAAACATGCTCTCTGCTTCTTTGAAGCACGATGAGTTAAATAGGAAAATGGTTCTGATTGAGTTAAAAAAGATGATGAATCCATGTATATCTCAAAAGATTGGTGGAAAAGGAGTGTGTATATAACTCACACAGTATCAGGATCAGAATGAGGTGATTTCTTGAGCCTACAAGCATTATTATCATTGCTATTATTATTGTTATTGCCACCGGAGATGCTTCCCTATAGCATATAAAGCTGGAATATGAATGAATGTATTATTGGGAGCAAAGGCACAAAGTTTTTGTGTGAGAAGCAGTGGGTGCTGCTGATGATGACGACGATGAGATGATGCTGGTGAAGCTGCTGCTGGAGAAAGAGAGAGTGAGAAGTGAGATGAGTTGACAAGAATGAAAATTTGAATTGACTCCCGTCAAAAAAGGATTTTCTGCACGGTTGACTTTTCAATAGGAGCTCTTGTTCGGGACATTACCTTCTGCACTACGCCACACCAATAGTATCTTCTCACTTGACTAGTGTTTTTCAACTGCTCCTTCTATCTAACCCGCCTCTACTCACTTTCTACACGTAGTATTTATGTACTTAGTCATATCCACAGCAAAGAAAATCTTTACATCGCCCTTGGAGAATGCATTCATCCTTTGGAAACAGCTATAAATAAGTGGATATTTATATTATATATGAGTTTAGTATATTCAACAATTTTTAATGTATACTCATTCTTTTGAAGTGGAAGAGTGGAGTGACATTACCTTTTTTAACACCATCATCTCAACTCTCACCTCTCACCCAAACTTTATGCAAAATAATAATGTATTCATAGATAATGCTATCACCGCAGCACAACAAGTTACTACTAAAATTCACGTTCATATCATAGCATAGTATAAGAGGCTCCCGCATTTAGTCGAGGATGTTTGAAGCTAGTTGATTTTCGAGAGAAAGTCCTTAAATGACGAGGTGTAGTATTAAAGATAGGAAATGCGTGGAGGAGAGAGGAGAAGGGATCACATCGGATTCCTGGCAATTTTTGAAGTTAATTGAGTTTAAAAGTGCTTCTTAGAGAGCTGCAGTTTATCATCATTTCTCTCATGGATTTAAGGATGACTGCCTCTTGCTTTTGAGTACATGAATGAAGGTGATGTTAGAAAAATCACTCATCTGCATGTTTGTTAATAAAAGTGTCACAAAAGAGGAGCACAACGAAGAAGCTATGATGGCTCTGAGGACTGACTCAAGAAGACTCTTCCAGAGTTTTCTTTTGAAAAGGAAGGAAAAGAGATGATGATGATGATGAGGGATGCATGTGCCTCCCATGTTCTTTTTCTTTCATCGTTTTCCAAATTATTGTCACTCAAAAAGGCGTCAATTAACTGTAATGAAATGTAATTATGAGTTTATCAGTTTTACTTTGCTCCACAATCAAGCGAGGCCAGAAACCTTTTGCATGACATGTCAAGTTTTTCGTTTGGGAGGCGGAAAGAATAATATAGAAAAGTTGTTGGCAAGAAGCAAGCAACCAACTAATATATTCTGTGTTAATTAGGACAACGTAAAAGTAATCAAATTATAATGGTTGCCAGAATATTTTAGGAAAGTAGTATAACGAAACACAAAAAGGGCATAACATTCGGGGTTGAGTTGAGAAAGAAAGAGAGAGAGAGAGAGAAAGTGTCTTGAGTTTTCTTTTTTGACATTCCTCAGGGATTTTGCTACTTTTACCACTTGCAACAGCAATAGGAAATACTTTGTGTGTGTCGCTAGATAGATAGGAGGAAAACAGAAGGATAAGAGATAAAAAAACTAAACTAAAGTTTTTTCTTCTTTCACAAAAAAAAGTTTCTTCGTTTACTCCTGCTAATTCTTTTCCAAGGCCCCCTTCTCAAAACTTGTTCTTTCCTATCTATGTTCTTCCACTTCCAGAAATTGGAGTTGGAAAAACAGACATAATTGAGCGAGGGCTAAGTTGGTGAATGAAAAACGTGGAAAGTGGAAAACTTTTTCTAGTTATGTATTTATTATTTTTAATAATTAATTACTTATCTTTTGAACTTTGATGTTGGATGTTCTGCCTGTTATCTCAATTTTGTGGATTTTTATACAATTCCAAAGCTACTTGTTCGTGAATAAGTTTGTTCGAGCTGGAAGTTTGGAGTAGTCAGTCGATATAAGAATTGCTAATAACTTTTGTCAACCCCGGTAAAATCATCGCACATAGTATATAATAATTGTTATAATGACACGATTGTAGCAAAAGCGACAGGACGAATAGTTTAGTTAATACTTGATGCAGAAATTTATTTTAAATTTGTGTTTCATCGCTTTTTGTTGTCCCTGCTATAATAATTTCCACGCTATAAATTCTTCCGCTTCTACTTTACCTGATGAATGTTTTATTATAAACGACGACATAAATCCACCCGGGTTGTAAATCTAGTTGAAAAATTAATTTAGGAAGGCGATTTTATCACGTGATTCCAATAAAAATTTAAGCATTAGTTACTGAATGACGGAGAGTTAATTTAAAATTTAGAGAAGGATTTGTCTCGCCTTTTTCATCAGACTCGCAATCACTCAGAACAGAACAATAGTTTACCGGTCACATTTTTTTACTGGGACGACGAAGAGCAATCTCCTAAAGAATTCAGCACGGGTGAAGAATATTAGGCCAATGGACAGGCATTTAAATGAGCTGAAGCATACCATCAAGTTTCCAACTAAAGATTAAGAATTTACACAAATATATTCGTTGAAAGTTGAAAAGGTAGAAAAACAGGTAGACCCATATGATGACATTGTGTCATGAATATTTCATGGAAACTCTCCACATTCTGGAGTTTTAGGCAAGCACTTTCTACTTCATGACCACACATTGATAAGTAAGTATAAGACAATTTCGAGTTTCATGCATAGAACATCATCCACTCTGTCCTCTCTCTCTCTCTCTCTCTCTTCTGGTTTGGAATGAATACCAACATCAACAGAAGACATAAAGCGACGACGACGTGAGCTCTGGTTGTCGAGACCGACAATTCCATAGGATTGTGATGAGGAGTACAAGTGGTCGTAGAGAAACACAATGTTGTTGCTTTGCTGCTGCTGCTGCTGTCGTGGAGAAAGAAATTGCTTCATGTAACGACTACACCTCGTATTTTGTATGCATATTACATTGGATGGTGTGCATCATGGATGGATGAAATGGTTTTGGTTTTTGGTTGGTGGTTACCCCTTATTCGTCGTCTACCTCTAGAGATGTAGTTATGTAGTATGCTCTTAAAATTTGCACTACAATATAGTTTCGTTACATTCACTCACTCAGAAATGGACACTCAAACCACAGGACTGCTGCGCCTCCTCACTGTGATGAAAACCACTTGACTCTTTTGGTTGTGATACTATACAACACACACAACTGCCATTTCACAAGTGCACACACTGAGAAAATGGTGATTGGGATAAAAGAGAGAAAAAAAAGGGTTTCGGCTCCGGCTCATCATGACTAAAAACGTTGGATGTGCCAGTTGTATAGTTTGTATTGGTTAGAAATTTGTTTCTCTGGCCTGACGGAACTGGTAGATATCACATATTATTACAATATACCGCATCGCATGATTTTTTATGCAGGTTTCATGTATGTGTACTCCAAACCTATTTTTATCTGGTCGGCACACATGCCCGTGACAAAGGACATGCTACCTTAATAATTAACTAAATACACGAGTACATTGATGATCAAGCACAGGCTTCTGGTAGCTAACTACATGCATACATATATGGCACACTTGTAGTTTATTATTACAGGGAGTTTGAACACAATTCATTGATCTCTAATCAGCGATCAATGAATCTACTTCCAGATTTCTAAGCTTCATCAAAAATAATTCCTTGATGTAATGTAACAATGAAGCACGTTTCTCTATTGATTATTATGACATAACGTACTTCATTTGTACTAAAACATTGTAATAATTGTGACGCGTACACAAGTTCGCGGATGCCTCTGATGTGATATGCTTTTAGCTATATCAACGGAAACAATCGAGCAATGTAATGCATTACATGTTATGCACTTGCCACTTGAAGAAAGTAGCCGGTGGGTCTAAGAGATTGAAGTGTCTTGATATGAAGCCATCTAAAAGCTGAGCCGTGGTGGTGGTTGTGAAATGAGAATGACTATGCAATAAAGACATTCCATGATGTTAATAATGGACCATAATCCCCCCATGACGGCACATTTTCTTAATCCGTTGTGGTTATTGCCGAATATTTGTGGTACTCATGGCCGTTTTATGTCATATATTTCTAGATATTCTCCTTTGTCTCCTTCTACATTAGCGTGGATAATGTAAATATAAGGAGTGGTAGTAATGGTCGTCGTACTCTCTTACTGCCTGCCTATTGGCTTTATGTATATGCCGTCGTTGACATCACAGCAAGGGATTTTAGAGTTTCATGTAGTGCACATAATCATATTCAACCATCCCGACGTTTTGCACACCGTTTCTTTGAGCCAGTGTCGGGATCCTTTTGACAAATTTTCATAGACCACCTTATGCTTTTGAAGAGGTTGGGCTAGTAAATAAATGGCACAATTTCGATGGGGTTGGGGTTGGATTTTTTTTAGTATAGATGTACTAGTATGCAAACTTTGACTTTATCATGATTTTGATATTGAATTGAACTAAATGAAATTGTTTCTAATTTTGCAGGAGAAAGAGACGTAACTTTAGCAAACAAGCCTCAGAGATCCTCAACGAATATTTCTACTCACACCTGAGTAATCCTTACCCATCTGAAGAAGCCAAAGAGGAACTTGCAAGGAAGTGTGGTATAACCGTCTCGCAAGTAAGTAGTTTACCTATTTCTTAAATTTCAATGTACGTTTTACATTGAGTTATTTTACAGCAAAACTTGATTTACCACAATCTGATCTGCGTACTTTCACTTTCGCTGATTGCATTCGACTTTGATTAATAATTAACTTTGATTTTTTGCAGGTATCCAATTGGTTTGGCAATAAGAGAATTAGGTACAAGAAAAACATTGGAAAAGCTCAGGAGGAAGCTAACCTTTACGCAGCCAAAAAGGCAGCCGGTAAGAAATTAATTTTGAGTTGATTACAATAATATTTCATGGAGCATGCAACATAGATATACATGAAAACTTGAGAGATTGGTAAATTGAGAGTGTATTTTCAAGTTCGAAACGTATGAGCAAACACCGGAGCGATATGGTGGATAGGGCCCAAATATACATAATACTTAAGCAATTTAACCTCATTGGAGTTAGGTCATCTCACATGTCACAGGTATGATCATCGCATCGGCTGGTTTCCCCCATGCAGATTTACATCCGAAGACGATAATATATCAAAGGGAATTAGGAATTACGTACACAAAAAACCACATTAAAACATGAACTTACTTAATGATGTTGAGATGATGGCACCCGGGGGCAGCAAAGATAGAGAACAGGAAGATCAAAAAAACGAGCTGTCATAAAGACGAATATTTTTATTAGGACTCATGCGTGGCGTGGAGGAATATATCGTATACCACAACAACCCATCGTCAACTAGTTTGAGAGAAGAAAGCGGTATTTGTTGTAGATATTAATTAGCGAGTGTAAAGGGCTAATAATTCATCATCAAATAAGAAAAGGATGATGTTGAGTTGATGCTATCCTGCAGCAGCAGCTCCACCGAGAAACTCGGTTATTTTTTTCTTAGTTCAAAGAGGAAGACGAAAAGGTTGAATGAATTTTACAGAAAAGGAGTCATGAAGGGAAATCAACAAAAATTTTTGACTTACAAGTTACAATACAGTCAAGTAAAGCGAGCAGCAGTGATTATAAAAAGCATATACCAAAGGCGCTGTCGTTTCCTATCTTAATACACGTAATAGTAATGCCGTGGAAGTAAGTATACTTACCTATATTAGGCATATGATATGTATGTACATATCTGGGACTGGGAAAAAGAGCAAAAGCCAGAGAAAGAGAGAGCAATCAAAGTCAAGCCTTGTTAGCAAAGAGGGAATAACTTAAACTGACATGACATGACATGACTTGACATGGCTCAACAGATAGCAGCCCCAGCATACTACTTATAACTTGAATTTTATTACTTCCTTACAGAGAGAAGCTTCATCGCTAGCTTTTCTTCTTCCCAGAGTTGTATTGTTCAATATAATATATTATATTTCTATTCTCACTATTAAGCAGCAACCACCACATAATATTATGTATTTAGTATTTATTATTGTTAGACCAACTCAAGCTTAGATTTTGCTTTGAGTTGCTTATGGAAGGATTTTTGACACTGATTCATTGCATTATCATCGGGCATCAGAGCCACTGCTGAGTGTCTACGATTAGTAAACTACAAGAGGAATCGTTGTAATCAACATCATCGTCATCATCCAATGGATAAACTCTCACTTAACCTGTAAAAGCATGTAGCTTTTCATAGATTACAAATTACAATTTCAATATTTCTATTCGCATATCATACCCGGACGGAGTAAATATGTAGCTTTTACTTTTTTGTTTTGTTTTTATCCACTTTCCAAATTGAAACCCAATTTCCGCATCTCATTTGAAATATAAGTGTGGTAAAAGATTAGAATTTAAGTAGCAAATATCACGATGATGATGATGATGATGATCATGACATGATTGTCTCAACTTTGCATCTCTGACGAGCAGGCGTCCCTCTGTGGTTCCCGTTATGGAACACTTTTTCATTCCTGTTGTGGTAAATATTTTTTGTCAGAGATTTTTCTTTTTTTCAATCTTGTTTTCCTCTTGTGTTCTTTTCCATTTAGAAAATTGAAAAATCAGTTGGTGAAACTGAGTGGCGGGTTGTTGTTAGTGAATTTTACCTTTCATTTTGTAATCTCAGTCCAAACCATTACCATAATCATCATATTTCCTTCCTTCAACCTCCATGTAAAATAAATTGCAATTTTGAAAGACGTACGTTCGTACGTTCAGTAGGGAGGTATTTTACGCTAACGCTTCATCGTTAACTTGTAGCTTTTAAGTTAGTGATGTATGTGTGATACTGATACTCGTTCTTGGTTCTTGACATGTTCTTTTAAGTAAATTTTTTTTGAAACATGAAAGCCTCTTTGTGGTTTGTTCCTCGTCAGAAAATGCCGAAGTAAATCCTTTGCGCTTCTTCTTGTTAGCTTCCAGCTAAAGTCATATTACCTGTCGTAAGATGTTGTGATTATAGGTTGGATTTTTGGTGGATGCATCACATGCTCTCATGAGAAGCTCATGTTATAACGAATAGGTTGTCCTAACTGTGAGATAAGAATGATGAAGAGATGATTGAACTTGTGCTACTACTATCGCCTTGACTATATTAAATACGTAGTTTATGACATGATATCTTATATCTTGCGTATATAATCCCCATATCTCGTGTAGCAGGATTCTTTTATGCGAAGCATGTTTTAAATGCAGGTATTTCTATTGCTATCGAATCCTTCCTAAAATTATAATAATAAGAATGAAGACTACTACTACGTAGTTACAAAAGTTACAATCAACAAAACTAACTTTTACTTTGTGATGTTGAATGTGGCATGGCATGGCATGGCATGGCGTTTAGCGTGTTTAAACAATGATGCTAACTTGCATACCATGTCCACTGTAGTTTGGGAAAACTATGCGACTTTTCACAAGAGACATTTAAGCCACCACCACCAGCAAAAGTTAGCAAGAACAACAACGTGTGTCCTAGTGCGGTGTGGCGGTATCACATCACCAAGACACAACGCCACGCCATGAACGGCATGAGTAAAAGTAACAGCAGCAGATTATAATTTTGGAAATGTGTTCTCGACGACGACGAGTTTTCTTGCTCACTACCAGTATTCCATATGTATTTATGTATGTATGTACATTATCCGTACTGCGTAAGTGTGGTATTTGGTTAACGAGGATTGAAGAATATACGGAAATGCGATTCGATGGAAGTGGAATATCTTTGTGAGTATTAAAGCTTGTATATTGTAAAAGGCATGCATGCTTGCCCCCCTCGAATTTTCTCTTTTTTCCAAGGGAAGTTGGAGGCCCGCAAGAGCCATTCAGTCTGTCATAGACAACGTTAGAGTCTCGTGATATATTAACTCCATCCCATTCCCTCTCTTCTCTGTTGCCGCTGCTGTGTTATTCCTTCTTGTGCCGTCGTTGTCGTCGATGCTTCTTTCTGTTGCCTTTTTCCTATTTAGAAACGTCCTGTCTACTGGGTACATACATGTTTACACGTCACCATATCAGTAGATAGCAGTTGTCGTTGTAGTCACATACTGCCTACTATATATGTTTCATAGATGTGTATTCGCCTTTACTTACTCTTACTTTTGATACCAGTTTCACTGTCGTATTATTACCCGAATTCTTTCTTTTGGTACTGTAACAATAATAAAATACCAAAGCCATCTAGAATCTAGAGAGAATCTACAGAGAGAGGCTTGTGTATAATAGCAAAACTATCACCAAACCATACAACTCCTCTTCCCTGTAGCCATAATGATATAAACACTGCGGAGAAACAACAAAAACAGTAACGGCACAGGAGACAATGGCAGGATGTATGCAGGACCATCTACTTTTCCGTTTTTATTCCATGACAAAAAAAAGTACGTGCATGTGTATGTATATATACGTGCATTTACTATTTTGCCTGATGAAACTCACAATCAGCAGCAACATTTATATATTATGATTGTAAGTGTTGCTACTATATGCTGCCTGTTTCTGAGCCCCACTAGATTTGTAGAAGGAAAGATTATTGTGGAAGCCTTTGAGATAGGATTCAAATAGATTGAATTTGTATACGTACATACATACGTATGTTTGCATGTATGTATATTTAATGCAATCCATTTCAGCATTACAGTGGTGATTCCTCACAGATGGTCATGATTTATTTGACGATGATTGAAAATATAAGCATGGATGTATGCCATTATGCACAGGACATTGATGAGTACTTTGCCAAGGTCGTTCCAATGTCACTTGATTCACATGATATGATAAGTTGTAAGTATTGGTTAAATGAAAATGGAGTGTAGTTAAAATTTTCAGAAGTCCTTTTTCGTTCGTTGTCCTTTTTGTTTGAGACTTTATATGGTTAAAGGACAATGCTTATCATCGGATTTGTGTAGGCATCGATAGAAAAGGCACTTTTACTCCTCTGAAAGGGTGAGTGAGGGTTAGTAGTAGGATACTACTTATTTATTATTACATATTTGTGCTCTTGTGTGCTGAGACTAGTTTTTGCGCTGCTCTTTCCCTATTCATTCATTTATTGTTTGAATATGGTCATGAAGACTTTCTTTGAGAAAAGTTAGGGTTCTAATCTTTCTCTGCATCGACCACTAGTCTTAAGTTTGTTATATATACTGAAGGATGAAATAAATAAGAGAACATGCCGATGCCATTAAGGATGGATTTAAAAGCATGTTGTGGTTCGACAAAAATTCACGAGAAAAGCACATAAAGGAAGATGAGTGAGCAAAAGAAGATCGTCCGTTCGTGCCCATGCATGCCGCTGCCATAGTTTATGTAGTTTACTTAGTTTTTTTTGCTTGATGTCTCAGCTCAAAAGGCTGCATCCAAGGATATTGCTGACTCTTTACTAGTTATTCGTGTTTTCTTATAAGATCCTTTGCACATGCTACATCCCCTATATATACTCCATATACATATATGATTGTATAAAGCACATTACAAGCAAGCAAATAAACCAAGGTTGTGGAACTGTTCCTGAGTAAAGGGAGAAGAAAAATAAGAGAGAGAGAAAAAAATACGGGAAAAATTTGGGGATTTCGGGTATGAGAAGAGAAGTAGCTTCCTTATATAACTATGAGTTGATGTTGCATGCTGCCGTCTTATTTTCCAAGATTCTTTTCTTTAGTAAGCTGCTTCACTGGTGATGCTGCTGTTCGTCTTTTTTTTCTTGCTTTTTTTCTTGCTCATTCTCATTTCTCGACTTGTATAGAGAAGTGAGAGAGGAGATGAGAAAGAGAGAACAAGAGAGAACGACATTTCTCTGCCGTATTTTTTGTGATAGCTCAGGAGAAGCCAGAAGCAGCGGCATCAGCATCAACGGCAGGCAGTAATAGTAGAGCCTTGTACATCATGATGAAATGAAATGAAATGGAACTCTCTCTCTCTTTTTCTGGCTCAAGCGAAGCCAAAAAGAAGCCCTAGGAAGGAAATAAGGGAACCCGGGAATGGGATTTTATATCATCCAACAACATCTCTCCAACTTCTCGTATATTATCAAGAGTAGTTGCCATCGACTATGTTACTACTACTACTACTACTATACTACTTCTGTTCCAGCGTTTCTTTCCAATTCATGCGGTACTACTTGGCGTATATGGCCACTATAATGCAGAAAACAGCAGCTTGCTTTTCGTTACACTTATTTTTCCTTGCCTGGAAGCTCATGTAGTTCGTAACTTTCCTTGTGTGTCTGCTCACCAAAAGATATATATAATATATGAAAGTAACTTGTACTTTGTCGCTGGTTTTCTTACGAGACACGTTGGTGATATGATATAATAAAAGCTGATACATTTCACTCAAAGTTACGTATAGCCCCACACACCATATTTATACATGCATATACTCGCGTTTGTACACATGTACATACATTCATTTTTATACAATATATATCAATCCAAGATGGGAAGAGAGAGAGAGAACGGAGATGGAGGATTTTGAAACGAAAGCCCAAAAGCTATGAGACCAAAACGAAATAAGGAGGAAGGTAGTTAATGTAGCCCCAGAGAACTTACATTTCCCACCATCACCATCAAAACATTCAAGTTGAGCCATGTCTCTCTCTCTTTCTTTCTCAGAGAACTGTGAGTGAATCGTGAGTGACTTGAATAGATGGGTATGGGCATGCATGTGTGGAGTATGGAGTAAGTATATATATCGTTACATTTCATTCCTCCGTTCGTCCATCCGCTCATTCCCCTGACTGAAAATCTTGTCTCTAAAAAAAAGTGGCACTGGTCTGCTAACAGCATTTCTGGAGTAAATTTTGTACAAGTTTTGTGTACACATAGTCAAAAGACACTTTTTTTGTGTGGGGTAAACGTATATAGGTATATCACATTCACAAATGAAAGCAGAAGCTTTGGACTATAGAAGTAGTATGCATATTACTCACTCAGCCAGCAAGGAGAAAAATATATGGCAGAATAGGGCACAAGAGAAGTGAGAAACACTCAAGCTTTAACAAATATCACGCAATAAGTTGCAAATGTTCTATTGCGGCAATTTATACTATTGCATTGGCTGTAGAAATAATAGTTGACTTTTCATGAATTTCTCATAAGTTAACATTGTCGCAAACATCTCTCGTATACATTGAGAACACACTTGTTAGTTTTTTTCGAGATGGTGGTGGTGGTGATGATGATGATGATGATGACGATGAGTATGAGTATATTTTGAAAAGGGTCTTGTCTTGAAGTTTAAAGAAGAAAATGTATGAAAAGCTAGAAAAAAACTGAACTGAAATAAAAAGAGGTTATCATAAAATGAATCTTGCTTTCAAAAATAAGAAAGGAATGAAACGACAAATGCTTTCAAGTGCACTTGCTTTTATTTGAGTATGAAAGTGGAGTGGAGTTACATTGGATGCAGTAAATAAGTACATACAGATGAACTTGATTTTCGCGTTCATAAGTTTTGACGTAAGACCTTCTACACGACATCATCGCCATTGCATTGGCATACTGATGATACAAAACTTGTACAAAATACGAATGTGTACAATGTGTTGTTTAGGTATGTAGTCGTAGAATTTGTGTATAATATGGTAACGCTTATATACTCAAACTCAAACACACATCTTTTTGTTTCTTATCCGATCTTACAAACGAAACCTAAGAAATCTGGAGAAACGAGTTTCCATTTTTTCTTGGTATTTTCCAGTCTTTTCTCACTCAGCAACTTGAGGAAGGTTTGGTATCGTTTACTTATTTGCTTCTGGCTGTTGTGCATGCATGTAATCTTCTATTCTATTCCATGGTATGGAATATACCATGTTGGATGTTGGCTTCTCTCTCTCTCTCTCACTTTTCTGGTGCTAGATTTCCTGAATAAGCAATTAGATTGGTTTTTTGGGCATCATGCTTGCTCACCAAGATAAGCTTGTAAGCCGACGTGGATGGAGGGGTTGGCTGGCTGGTTACTTGGTTTTCAGAGATTTTCCTCTGATATTTCGTCGTGTTCATGTATATGTCTACATTATCTTATGCCTGCACAGCCTAGATGAAACTATGTTATAGTTTGAACAGCGTTAGAGAAACGAAACGTTCATGGCTCTCGATTCCGTGGTTGTGTTTTCCAACAGACAAGAAGAAAAGATCTCATGGTTAGATTTACAATGCCATCATCTTCGTCTTCTTGAATCATGAGGGATGGTAATGCTGCTGCTGATGCTAATACTGTAGCTCTGTTTAATACTCCACGAGACCACAGTAAAGGTTCAGCTATGACCCAAACAACAGAGGAAAAAATTCTGATCATGATGATGATGATGATGTTGGTTAAGATGATGTTTAGTAGAAGAATAGAAAAATAGATACATTTTTTTCACCGAGTTGTAGTATGAGACAACAAAAAAATCGTGAAACTTCATCTTGGAATTTTTACAAGAGATTATTATTCAAGATAGATTGTACTCCAGGAATTTTGCCCTTAAGACCTTGCGCTTTACCCCAACTGTACAGCCCATCTAATAATCAACGAAACATCAGATGTCTTGAGAGAAATGAAGAGAGATTCGGATAAAATGCTTCATATTATTTTAAACAAAAGGGGGTTGTGTTATATGTTATGTTGTGTGTGCACACGGTAAATTACTTTTATGCTGAAGGATCCTATTGAGACCTTGTACTACTGCTCATTATTTTTTCTCTTCTACTCTATGGCACATCATATAAAATTGCAATGAAACAAAAAAAAATAACAGTTCCAAGAACTATTTTGACAATCACTATCAACTTTGTTAAGAAAATCCCGTATGTAATATTACGAATATTTAAAATCCTAAACCCAAAATCCACCACGAATAATACTCTTCACGTTTTGGTATAGCTTTTCTCGGTAAACATAAATATACTCGCAAATGAAACTACCGAAACGTGCTCTCAAGTAGTCAATGAATCATGTATGCCTAATATAATCATGCAGTGTTAATTCTTAAGTCCTTCATCTTTTATACAATATTTCTAAATGTTGAATGCATTTTTGTATTTCTTTTATGTTCACCAAATTCATCAATCCAATGCTGATAAATCGTGTGAAATGAAAATTAGGAGGAAAATTCCGTCCTTCAAGACTGAGGGAAGATGACTTTCTGGATGGAGGTAAGAAAAACAACTGCGCTATATACAACTATTCCTTCTAAACCAAACCGCGCTAAAAGAAAAATTTGCTTTTTTCCATTTTTAATTTTTCAGAGAGTAACAACTTATTTAGAACTGAATAGACCAATAATTCAGAAGAAATATTTGTTATTTATGGTCGTTTAGGCCGATATCATCACATGTCTTCCTTCACAGGGATTGTCGAAGGACGCTTTGCAACATTTTTTTGTGTATTTAGTAACAAAGACAATAAATGTTACAGTCAATAGCCTGAAGGACAGCTACATACTTCGATTTGAGGGATTCTTCTTGTATTTAGAAAAATTGAAATGTAGCTAATAGGGTGAAAAGGAGCAGTTAATAGCGTCATAAAACTGAAAAAATCAGGGTAGTATATAATTGAGCCTCTGAGATTTCAATGTATGGACTCCATTTTACGTTACTGCGATTATTATTATTATTGTTATGATTATCACCATTATTACGACAATTTTGAACGTTTGGGTTAGCAGTAATACTCCCTAGTCCTCAAGACTTTTTTTTGTTATTCTGTTTTCAAGGAACTTAATTGACAATGCAGTCATGTTCAAGGGAGTTTATAGGGTGAAATGGCTTTAAGTAGGTTTTTACTATCGTAATATAAAACTACGATATGCACTACGTGTTTTCTGTTTTCAAAATCATATAATATGGAAAATACAAGTCATTGTTACACAAATGTGAGAAAATGGTCACCCTATCAAATTCAGAATACTTAATCCATGCACCCTGTGAACATTCCGTCAAAGTTTACAAACACAATTAGATTTATCTATCACACCTTTGGTTTTGCCATTGAAAACAAGAAAAGGTCCAGGCCACCAACATAGATTTACACCCTTGTTATTAAGAAGGGTAGCCATTGCCCAATGACAATACTAACAGTATAAGGTTCTCAGGAATCGATTTGCCACCCTTTTAACTTCAATCTTAAATGAATTAAGGGTTGTCCCTTTCCGGGTGCCTATCATCCATTTAATTCCCACTGGGAAACGCATAACTTATCAAAATAATGCAGAATAGAAAGACCCTTCCTTTAGTTGTCTTCGCAAGAAAATATAAAATATCCAACTTCTTAAATGTCACATTTAACAAATGTGTTACTATAAAAAGAAAATGTAAAAAGTCCAAAAAAATCCCCCCGTAAACCGTCATTCGAATCGATTTTGTATATTTGAGAAAAGAGGCAGGCAGGAATGTTATCAAATATTTTGTGCTACTGGTTCACAGCAGTTTATTATCACAAGGGAAAGGGTGTTTGTATACATATTTGAAGTTGGGTGTACAACGGGGTGGCTGCTAACGAAAGTGTTTCTGGATTTTCCTTCCCTGTGCGTTACTTAAGCTTATACTATACTACACCGCACGATGATATGATATGATTCATAAGTTTAAACAAATACGAATAAGAGGGCATACATAAGGGATTCTCCGGCAGTCCCACTTTATTTTATGACCCTTAATTTTACAGTTATTTGCACAGCGTGGAAAAAGATCCACCTCGACTGTATAGGCACACGCACACGCTCTCCTTAAAAACCATATATTTCAAATAAATATTTGTCCTCTATAATTTTTACGATCCTTTAAATGGTTTGTTTTCCCTAGTAAAGTGAGAATGAGTATGTGTTTGTGTCGCCTCTCAAAAGAAGTCGGAAAAATTATATTCCTCATGTAATATACTCTCGACATTGATGAATGCTCATCATGAGCAAAAGACCTGTTGCGAGAATTACATCATAATATCAGGAGTGTATGACTTTATTATTTGAATGAGTAACCATTTTTAGGATTTGTGGTCTCTTACTTTTTTTATGCATTCCGATTATGTTCATAAAAGGATTCAAGCAAGGATCTTATGATGACATGAATCTTCATTAGAAGTGACAAAATTTCTCTTTCGATAGATGCATACAGAGTACAATGATATTCTTCTTCTGACTATACTTCTTTAAAGCCGCTATTCCTAAATTACTGCTGTGCTAAGTATCTTTTTCACAAATAAAAATGTTTGTATGTATTCACTTAACTTCATGACATTTTTTAATGCTTACTTTTTTTTCCTTTTTGACTATAGCTGCCGGTCAATCGCCTTATAATATGGTACCAGGTGCGGGGACTCCAGGTCCTATGATGTCACCTGCCCCTAATCAAGATTCCATGGGATACAATATGACCATCAATGGCAGTGACTACACCCCCTCACAGGTAATTAACCATTAAAGATTAAACGTCTCATTTTATATTACCGTCCCCGAAACATACTTTGCTTTGTATTTTAATGCATACAATATACACACAAAAAAAAAGAGTTGACTCACTCACTCATCCTTCATCATCAAACACTATACCAAAAACGCAGTTATCCTTTATTTGGCGCTACATCTAAATTAATGCCCACTTAAACATTTGTGAATTAACATGAGAATCCTGACCCTTGACAAATCAAATTGCGTCTTTTAGCAGAAATTGTGACTGATTCTCACTCGATATAAAAAAACATCACATCACAAGTAAGGGTTGGTTACCTGCTACTGCTAAGTATATCTTCTAGTGAACACACCACATCATAGTCAATGCGTAGGATATCTGTATGTATCGTATTCGTGTAATAAGTACATGGAATACTGAATGCAGTTAAAGATGCGCAATATCAAGAGTGAATACTAGTTAACATGTTTATGTACCACTAAAAAATTATACAAGGTTCCAGAAAAACGAGCTCTGGGCCAGAATCTGTTTCAGAGCATGAAATGTACAAGCTGACAGAATGGCGGAGCGGTCTAACGCGTTAGACTCAAGCGAAAGCTTGCCTCTACTCATATAGGGGT
This sequence comes from Orchesella flavescens, assembly GCA_964034955.1. NCBI lineage: Eukaryota > Metazoa > Arthropoda > Collembola > Entomobryomorpha > Orchesellidae > Orchesella > Orchesella flavescens. Next base: position 39,332,209 of record OZ035955.1, read on the forward strand.
TAACATGAGATTTCTAATCCTCGAATGAGGGCGTGGGTTCGAATCCCACTTCTGTCAGAAATTTTTGCTTCTTTTTCATTTAGTCTCTTTTTTGCATGAATATTATACTGACGTAAATACTTTATAAAAGAAACAAGGTGTTCTTGAGTTTGAGTCTTTTACTACTGTATTAGATTAGTTGTCAAATGAATGACTTAAAGCAGAGGAAAACAAATAGACAACGTGTTGAACAACATCTTGAAAGAGTGGATGATAGGTATGATGTGATTTTTTGATGCATATAATGGGATGAGTGTAATTGATGAGTGAGCCTGACAGCACTTGTCACCTCTCATAAGCGGAAGCACTAACATTACTTCTATACTTATACATTGACTCATTCATAAGAGTTGAACACTAGAAGTGAAATGATGTCTAAAAAGCTTTATAGGCTAAGGACTAGACAAAGATACCGGATATAATGTCTATCACTTAGCCATAATATTGAAAATATTATATAATATACCTTTTCTAACATGTATAACAGTAACATGTCCTAATGCGTTTATTTTTATATTATTTATAGACCGGATACGGAGACGGTTCGATGGGATATGATAGCAGTATGCACCCGGTGAGCGTAAGGAAAAATTACATTTAATTTTTTATTCAATTATTATTCTTTTAAGCTTGTTGTAGTTCATGCAGATTGTAGTAGAATCATGATGTATTTTTGCAAAAAAAAACTTTGTGAAACTGTAAAAGTGAACTTGTTGAGAACATGGGGCAAACTAATAACTGGTGTGTCAAATTATATGCGATTTGCGAAAACATATAGTGCTGTCAATCAACGCATCCTTACATTTGAAGAAAACAAATGGTCATCTTTTAGAAATGATAACTTTTTGGGATTTGAAGAATTTTCAGTCATAAGGATAAGATCTAGAATCAATTTTGATAAATAAGGAAAACCTCAACTTTGATCTCCTGGATGCCTGGATCTCGATGAATGTAGTTTGCATTGCAGGATTAATTTTTGTGATTTTACGGAACAAATTTTCATCTTGTAATGCTCCAGCTAGATTTTTATGACCACATATCTGCTTCACTTTTTTAAATAGATAGACTTGCTACATGTTTATCATCCCCTTAGAGTATTCTTTGTACTTTATTTCTTATATGACAAGTCGCTGGCATTCTAGAATTTCTGTGGACATGAATTCCGTTTTTTAGTTCACTGTGCTAAACCTTTTGGAAATAATTTTTTCCTTTCTTTCATCTACCCTGCTCCGCTCTTTGCATTTTTTCAATGGATGACTTGATCCTTACGATAGGTATAACATCATACATAATGTTATGTACTTAGGCATACAGAATATGCATTCGTGCGTGATTGTACACACTTGATAGATACCGTATAAAATTCTACTATATGTGTTTGGTGTACATTCACGAGTATGAGTTCGTTGTTTCCTATTTCTTCTTGGCTATTTTCCCACTTGATCCCAGCAGGGGTCCGGCGTCTGTCTTTTCTTTCAAATTGTTAACCATGTTCACGCAAGACTTGTGTATGCTATTTTGTTGACTGTATTTTTCTTTCGATGAAAATGAAAAAAGGCGAGAAAAAACAACTGCCTCACCAGTTGGCATTTGCGATGACAGAAATCGCTTCGCAGAGTTTTTAGAAAAATATCTTTCACTGGTGAATTTCGTTGTTCTAATAGTAGTACCAAAATGAATATCTAAAAGCAGCATGAAATATTCACTACACTACCGAAAAAGGCGAAAATATTCATTATTGCATAGATGCCAAAAAAAACTCGTACTTCCCACGAAAAGTAATACGATATGGTATAGCATTAACTTTTTTATACGAAAAAAGTCAGTAAAATTCGTTCTTGATCTTAATCAAGGGCTTGAAAGCGAGCGGTGGTTGCCCATCGTCTTCGTCAAGCTCAGCTAGTCGACCAGGGTCAGTGTCATGGCACCATCCGAGGGAGCAAATCCCCGACTTCCCACCTGTCCAACCACCTAGAGATGATGACAGTGAGGATGATGATGAAGATGATGACGATGATGACAGTCAGGGTGCACTAAAGCGTCGAAAAATTTAGGCTAACAGGCAAAATTTTCATTTCCGATTTCTTCGGTTCGTTATGTATCTCTTCTTTTTTTCTTTATGTTTAACTGCTTTTCTTTGACTATCGCCTGAAACTCGTGAGTTCCTAAGAATTAACGTACGATTGAGCGTTTTTACTGCGTTGCATAAAAATGTATGTGTTAGGTATTTTTTAGGAGCAGTTAGTTAAAAACTAATGTGCTAGTATTGAAACTTCTAACAATAGGAAATGTTTGGAATGATGCATCCTCTAATATGAGTATACATACGATGGGGTTTATGGGGAGAATGATTGGCATGGATTTTGTTTGTAATGCCATCAAATACGTTCCACCCACGCTCTACTTTAGTCGAAACCGCTGGAAATAAAACAAATAAGTTGTTTCGGCATATTTGCAGTTGTTGCAAGCAAATTATGTTTAGTGACTCTTTTTGGAAGTTTGACCCTTTTGCGTGTTTACAGTCAGTTTCCTCAACCTTTTGCAAAAACAAATTGTCTCGTTCGCCTTTATGGCTAGCTTTAGTTGAGAGTATTATTAAAAGCTGCTTTAATGCATTTCCATTGTCATTAAGGACCTGAGTATTTAATCCACCTTTTTGTTTCCCTTACAGGATGACGAATTTTCCGATGAGTGTTGAAAATCACCCCCAAACAACTAGTAGCCCACGTAAAAGAAAACCAACGTTATACGTTACGTCTGTACTACACACCGTTTTTTTCTGGTGAAGTGAAAGGGAGAGACGAGAGACCTCAGTTATAAACTTACTGCTATTAAAACTAAAAAAAACTGTATTTCTATTCCTCTACACAAGAAGACACACACGCTAAATTTAAGGAAAAGATGGACGCGAAACTTTCGGAAAATCAGTTGAGTGTTATGTTGATTTGACCAGCGAATTACAACTTTACAACCCTGTGTACCACCACAGTGTGGTCAACAGAAAAAGTCAAAAAAGAGAAAATACTTTGTCAAACTACAATCCAGCGTAACCAGTGAAATCGAGGAGGAGAAAGAACGAGGCGACAAATTAAATAAGAAAAAAAATCACACTATTGAAGCTCAACCCTCATGTAATTTACTCTATATTATTAAATGATTGTGTACATTTTAAAACAACTAGTGATCAATAAATACTAAGGAAAAGTACGAATATATAGGAACAAGTTAATCATGTAAAAGTATATAGTTTTAAAAAACAATGCTACACATTTGTTGTATAAGTGGTAACGCTACATAATTATATAAATAGGTTACATATACACAGTGGTATATAAAAAGCAATGTGAGACGGTGCGCGTCACTCGGTTTGCAAACGGGAATGTAAATCCATGTAACATTTTTAAGTTTTCAGTGACTTTTTTTGAGTTGAGATTGTTTTTGCCACAATTTTTAAATGTGCCCAATTTGATTTGTATTATTATTATTATTGCCGGTAGTAGATATATTATGTGTAGGATGTATCCAAGTATTTAAAGACACATTTGGATTCTCTTTACTTTATGCTTATTTGTGTTTAATTGTGCTTTAATAACATTCTTTTTCTCTTTTGCTTCTATATTCTGTTTCATATAATTACAATCCTGTATTTTCTCCTGTTTTAGAACACTATTATTATTGTTGTTATTCAAAGATTATGATTCATTGTTGAAGTTAATTCGTTACAAGAAACAAAAGGAAAGAAAGAAAGAATTTACGGAAATGCAAAAAAATACCATAATACGCTACATCAAAAACAAGTAAACATAGGATGCTATTGACTATTAATGATAGAAATCTTTTATCAACTATATTCTAAATAATATATATACTTTTTTTAAACAGAAAAAAAGATTATTAAAACTGATCTTCTTTGCTGACCTTTTTACTGCAGTGTGGACTCACACTCTAATTTTTTTAGTGTGTCTACCTGTATGACAAAAAAGGGTGCAATCACCTTCCAATGAAAACGATGTATACGATTGAAAACACATCCATTTAGAGAAACTAAAAAAACAGAAATTTTTATTATACTATTACTACTACTATAGTCTATATATTACTACTAATAACTATTAACTTATTACTATGAATGCTAAATAAATTTAATATTGATATACTGTTATTATATATCCCCTCTTCAAAATTGTGAAGAAAAGAAGAAAAAAATTCGAGGAGAGTATAAAATGGAACGGCAATGATGATGAGGATGATGATGATATTATCTGAAAACAATCTTTTGAAAAACAACTTGTCTACTTTCAAAATTAATGTACTTTTAGTACAAGAGTACATTTTAGTACCACTAATAATCAACTACTACTACTACTCCTACATAAATATATTATTCTTCCTATAAATTCTCTACTTTTTGGTGACAAAAAAACGAAATGGGAGAAAAAGTTGGAAAAAGGTTACGAAACTGTTAAAAAAATAATATATTGTCATTTACTAGCGTGTGATAGTCTCTAATTAATATATGCAAATCTTATGCATTTGTGGCTTTGACTTTCAATTACTCACTCAGTGTATACGGTTTACAAATGTGCCGTTATTCATGTAAAATGTACAAGCAAACGTATCAACAGTCAGTGAAAAAAATGGATAAAGGTGAGAAACTACTCTTTTTGATAGGAAAAAAATGTAGGACTTTGATTAAGTTTAGAATTGGACCAACGGAGTTATTTTAGTAAGCCAGATAACCCTTTATTCGAAATTATTTAAATGATTAATGTCTTTATTCCACATTAAAATATTGGCTTAAGGTTTTATTCAGACGATTTAACAACGGTCCCTACCAAAGTACTTAATGTGATGGTATACAATTAGTTTTTAGCTCATTTTAACTAACGAACGATTCGAATTCCCCATTTTTCTAAATACTGTGAAGAAACATGGCAGTGTGGTAAAACACAATTCGTTAAATTTTTTAAGGTAGTAATTAGAGGATTTAAAAATTCGGGCATGCAATATAAATGTACATGACCTCTCTATAGTCTATACAACCCTTCAGTTTGAAAATGTTTTCTCGTATTCTATAATGTCTACGAAAGTTTTAATTAGAAATTTGAGAAAAATTCTCTCTACTCATTTTTTTTAAATTGATGAACTAGATAGCTAGAAAAATAGCTGTTGGAATTGAAGATGCTTGCTGACAAAGTTATCTGAAAAAAAGAATAATGTGCATTACCACCAACTGAAAATGATATATAGCAATAAGAAGGGAAAGGGTTTTTGTTGGAAAAATAATTTAAACATTCGGAGCAGTCCTCAAGAGTTATTTTCATTCTCATTTTCACCTGTGTCTCTCTTTGACTGGACGATTGTTTAAACTGTATTTGTAAATATGTGCGTGTAAGCATTTTAATTACAGGAATTGTATAAAAATCTATAGGGTATGATGAATATTTAGAGTGTACCCCGTTTTAGGTGATTTTTTAGTATGAAAAAAAGTAAGTAAATACGTATGTATTCCTCAATTCATAGGAGCACAATAATATTATGTAATGTAATTGTAGAGAGTTTTCTTAACGTGTATTTAAGCGTGAAGTTAAATTCATGTGTTTTGAATTTTTGACTATTATATGTACTGTACACACACACACACAACACTACAAAATGTTGTTAAACGGATCATCAGTAGTTTGTAAGGTTGATTTTAATTTCCCCAAGTTACTTGCCTATGCGTCAAGTAGTGGTACATAAAATTCATATGTAATGTAATATGTACTCCATGGTATAATAAAAATATTATTACATTGTATAATGAATAGCGCTGCAGTTTATTTTAAGATAGGACTAAGATTTACTTACGTGTAACGTTCTGTACTGTAATATTAATATATTATTCTTATTTTATTTAGGAGATAACAATGATGTGCAACATTATATTGATATGATTATTATTGCTACAATAACGATAATAAAGGAAATAACTGATAATTTTGTGGATTTCTTACGGAAAATTTATGTGCATTATTTTGAGCTATCCAGTATATCTACGCGTGCATTACACGACACCAAAGTTTGGTGACCAAACCCTACAATGTGCATTTTTATGGATCATCTCAATTAAGTTATTTTTATTTCTCTTGATGCCTGGCAAATCAATGGTTAAAATCGATTTCATCAAATGCTCAACATTTTTAATTGCGTCTACTTTGCTGGTACCCGTGTACAGCATAGCTATCTTGTATTCCGGATAATATTATGTAGTGGGAGTAACATTTTTGCCACCGGCTTAGTAAAGCAAATAAATATTTTTCCGCAATTTCATATATTTTTTTAAATTCAATTTATTTTAAATGTCCACAATCCATTTGATATAAATAGGTTGTCAAAATACATAATATGGTAACATTTTCATATATTTGATATAAGATAACTTCTTATGGTTTAGTAGAACCTTTTACAATACTGAGGTAAAAATGAGGTGACTTAATTGCTACTTGAAAACAAAATGTGTGAGTATTACTTTGATGTTGCTGTTGCAAGTTGCAATTAATACTTTGCATTTACTATTAATTATTTATAACTACTATTAGGGAATCTGTTCTACATAACATAATAAAACACAAAAGCAGCATTGAGCATTTAGTTTGCTGCTATCGGCTTTAGTAGGTAAAGTGGAAAATTCCTCAAAGTTATAACTGAATAGCAGGAGTTGCATTTCAATTAGTGAAATAATTATTACTATTTAGATTTACATACATTATTAAATTAGGCACCAGAAAAAGTGGATTATTAAGTGATGCATTAAGTGCTTTATTGTGGGTGTATCCTATGAAGTTTATATTTTAAGGTTGAACACAAAGAAATTTGGCATTAAACTATATATTTGTGACGGGTGTCAGATATTGAGTGGTACAATCCGCATTATCCAGATTCAGTTGTCAGAGGTGGCTGACTGACAGTGGATTACATATTATTATACATATCCATAATTATTTTTGCAGAGCATATGTACGTACTCTGGTAAGACTCCGATACAACTAGACATTCAATCAAGTACTATGTATATAAATCAACGTGGAAAATTTTGTTGATATTTGTCTTTTCATATAATTTTTGGGTGTACATTGTATAAAAATATAATGAATGGATCATGATTTCTTAAGCTATACTTTGATTACATTTTTACTCCACCAGCCCCGTTATGACTTGGTAGCAGCACTGACTTCATCCTCCAGCAAAAATACTAAGGATAAATACAAAAGTAGCCCGTTGAAATAGACGAGGAAATAGCGTTGCTCCATTCCGAAAATCTTGTCTCGTACAACTGTTGTTCCCGTCCTAAAAACAAGTAAAGTCAGGATTAGATGGTTTCATTCTACTTGTCAAAGAATGTATCAATCTGGAAGAGCCACGATCGATGTGATAGCGACGAGCATAAATACAAAATACGAAAGATCATATAATATATTGTCAGACTGCAGTTGCAGTCGTGTGCATTAGATATTACAAATACTTATATTGACTATATGCATACAAGATTACAAACATACTGTGTAACATTAAATCACGAGTTTCTTACTTTGGTCTTTCACTATCGAAAGACAACACGATAAGGCCAAATATCGTCATAATAATGCCGGCGACGACTGCCTTCATATGCTTTCCGCAACATTGGTCGTATGTCTCCCCAGTCTGCTGCCAATAATATTCAAACTGGTGTTTTAAACTAGGGAGATATTGCTCTGATATTTTTCTTAGCTCCAGCATCTTTCTCAAGATTCTCTATTACTAATATATATATAACCACAACCACAGCCCTACTTTTGCATCTATCTATATCACTCCAGTAGCAAGTAAATACAGAGTTCCGTAGGGAATTAAGTCCTAACCTAACGAAGACTCCAAAATTGAGTTTGCAATTATCACACTATATATGTTTGCATTTGTACCGTATGATGAGTATTTGTGCAACTGGAAGTTCACATAGCGGTGAATGCATGCATGCTCATTATTTTCCAAAAGGACATCCTATGTATGTATATTGCTCTTGCTCAGCAGTGGTGGCAGCAGCATAAAATATATGCACATGGTATGGTCTACAGCGTAGGCCGATACATATACCCAAGGACACATTCTGTGCTGTATTCTATCCCTCTCTTTATCAAACGGTTTGAATGGACCTCTGCAACACCGTGTTTACCAAGAGACCCTGCATTTAGCCCCGTAGAAGTGTGTTTTGGAAGCGATAAGCTCATACATAAATGAGTTGGAAAAATCCATTTGTTCGTACTTGGAACTCAGGTAAACCGGAAGGAACGAGAACCTAATGCATACGCTTGAAATTGAATGAGGTTTACGGTTGACCGAACCATTGTGTGTGTTGTTATTTGAGAATTCCTCCGTGATTCCGGAGTTTTATTTAGTTTGTATTATGAAAGAGCATGAAAAATTCATTACTCACGTATTCATAGTCCGCAGCCTGCAGCACTCAACATGGAAATACCATTTGATAGCCTTTTTCCATCGTCAGGTACTTGATCACATCACAACCTCGGCAATTCCACATCTGATCTGACCAACCAAAAAAAATTAATGGGGAGACGTAGACTATTTGCTAGTTTAATGAATATAAAAGAATGATATACAAGTCATTTCAGTGTATATTACAAAGGTTGCGTTGATAAATAAGCAGTAAAATCATGTCTCTAGTGGCCGCATATCAAGCTTTCCTGCAGCAGCACACCATATATAAGCTTTAAAGCACTGTAATGCCATAATATATTACGAGCTGGAAATGGAATGCATATTAAAGCTTGAGCAAGTCCTTGCTGCTGCATCAGGTCTCTACTCTTTCCGACAACTTGGTCGGCATCAATTTTCTCTAGTCGCTTTCTTATACAGAGCAGACTCTAGTTTCCCTGAAATTTTCGCCTATTGTAAGAACTTTACTGTTTCCGAACTTTTTTTTCTCACGTGGTCTTATTCCAAAAGGTTTACGTGCCTTCCACCTATCTACGCATACAAATGTGATTCTTTTGCTTTCACTGCTTTTAAGATGCATATGCGCGAATTACTAATGTATCTAAATGCAAGTGTGCATACGATGTTTCATACTTGACAATTATTCGAGATTCTACTACTATCTCCGATTCTGTTGAGAGCTCCCTTGCGTCGACATATATATATAGACGTTCCTTAGCAAGATCAATATGGACGGGGAAGGGCTCTCACCACATGTTACTTGTCGTACATGCTTTCTTACTTTTTGCAACCTAGATATTATTCAACGAAATGTTTATATCGCATCAAGGCTCCCAGAGAGACATGTTTACCTGCTACAATAGAGCGAAATTTGTGCAGATTAATATTAGATAACGTCATGTAGCATCTCAGTGAAAGCTCTTTGCTTCCACAGTGAACATGTAATTCACTTAAATCAATCCTACTAGCTCCTGGTTTTAAGCTCGCAAAGCTCTCACATTCTCTCATTCAGCTTTTCGTCCTCGCATTGAGAACACAGGTGGAACCATAAAAATCTTAGTCACGATATTCCATTCTATTTATTTATTCAATCTCCGCAGTCAATACTTATAAGAAAATTGTGTGTGAGGGATAAAAAAATTTGTTCTTTTTGTGAAAATGTTTAACTTTCTTTTGTATAAATTTCCTATTGCTAACTAATTAGCATGAAAGCAAATATTTTTCTTGAAATATATTACTATTGTAACTAATACTAATAATAACTTGCTCTTGCTACCAGTAAAAGTGCATTGTGCTCTCTATAATTGAGCAACATATTGTAGCCTTATAAGCTAACGCGTATTTTTGTTTCAAGACTTTCACCAATTCTCAATCAATACAAGTGCCATAAGTAAGAAGAAGTTAAAGGTAAAAGACAACGCGGTGCTCCGCTCGTAAAAATTGGTTACTGTCTTGAAATCCTTGCTTTAGAATATCGTACATTTACACTATCATTTACTAACATGTATTATGCGTGTAGTAGTAGTCCAGTAGACTTCCGATAGCATAACTGATGTAATTTCCTGCTGTATACTCACTGACTGCCTTGCTAACGTAACGTAACACTTGCTTGTTCTAGCAAAAGAAGGAGCTGGAAGCAATAAGCATATTTTTTTGCAATAAAACCTAACTCTTCAAAATGCTTAATACATAAGTACAACATAACCACAAGCTGCTTGGACTGAGGTATTTTGACACAGCCATAAGTAATGCACTAAAATTGATCGTGAGCTAGTTAATAACATTCTACTTCATATAGCACAAGCAGAGTACAAGCAACTAACAGGCAGTTTCATGTTTGCCTTCAGACTGTTCACAATGGGAACGACTGTGGAAATTCGTTTTAACAAAGAGTCAAAGTCGTATTGGGCTGGAGAGACGGTAACCGGAAAAGTAATTGTGGAGTCGGATGACGAAAAATGTCTTCGTCTAATCAAAGGTAATGTAATTTAAAATTTAAATTTTCATCTCCCAAAAGCAATGTACCTAATCAGCTATAAAATTATGTTTAGTGATAGTTTTAATTAAAATAAGATTAGTGGGACATAATTGACAGTCGTACATGTGACATGTAGAGTGTCAATTATGTCCCTATAACATTTACACGCTAACTCTACAAATATGCACATGCTACGCAACTATATAGACTTTTAGACGGGGCAATAAGAGATATCGCATCCTGTCACCCATTTCTAGTTCTATTAAAAGAAAGCACTTTAGATAGAAAGGCTAATTTCATTATGCAAAGTTTTCTTTATATAATTTTTAGGATTGCGTGTCCGATGCAAAGGCACGACAACCGTGGATCTAAAATTTGGGGCAAGCGAAACAGTTGTAAATTTTGTGGATGAAGATGCTAAGCTATTTACGGGTGAGAATTTAATGAAATAAACTGCTAGTAAGCAGGCCAGAGACGTAGCTGAGGTGGGCGTTGAGTGAGCACCTCCAAACCCCCTCCTCCCATGTCCACCAAATCTCCTCCACCACCTCTCACTCTCTCTCTCTCTCTCTCTCTCTAAACCCACCTTCGCGATCCTCTCCCAACGTATAGTGAAAGCATTACTAGTACAATACCATTCCGGATTCTGCATTTATGCACAAGCTCATGATTCCGGATGTATGCACAAGCTCATCCACACGGATACTATGCAATTCTTACGTATGACCGATTTGGCTGAAAAGTATTCCCAGAGGTCCTCTTGAGTAATACTACCTGTGTACCAAATTTGAGCCAAATCGGTCAATGTATGTGACCAGGAGAGTGCGCACAGACGGACAGACGGACAGACAGACAGACGGATAGACAGACAGTTTGAGTAAAACCATTACTTCGCTGAATACTCAGCTACGTAATAATGTTGATAATTGCTACAATGACAGTTAGTTTTTTGACACGAAAACTTTATTTTTCAAACTTTTCTTTTAGATAAATTGGTGAAAAGTTCAAGCAAGAAAAATGACGCCGAGGTGATTCGCTACGAATATCCATTCTCATTTCAACTGCACAAAGATCTACCATCATCTTTCAAAACTCCATACGGAAAAATGGAGTATCTTTTTAAAGCCTCACTTCCGTCAGGCGCTGCTTTATCATATTTTGAAGGGAGAGGTTACTTCAGTGTCGTTGGTATACTTGACCTTAACTCAAAAAAATCCTTGAGAAATCCAGTTGAGCTGAAGTTGGAGGCTACAATGACAACGCTTCTACTTAGCGATTCTGGTATGGTTAACTTTTATCTTCGTATTCCTCACAAAGCTTATGCAATCGGTGATGAAATAAGGCTTCACCAAGAAATCGATAATAAGAGCAAGCAACATGTGAAAGCAAGCATTTCACTTATTCAGGTAATTGATTCCAATCAATCTTGTTTTAATGTATACACCTTAGGTAAATAGGATGACGCTTTAGCATCCGATTTGATTAGTATAATTTGGAAACAAATGCCATAAGCTTTTACGTTTTAAGGAGTTATATCTGTTAAGTTCCGATTTTTTTGCTGTTTTAATTTCAGAAAATCATCTTTGAAATTCTGGGATCTGTCAGACTTGATAAGGAAAACAAGATGAAAATTTTGGGGAAAGAGATAGCCCCTCTGACCAAGGAAACCTACACAGACCAAACTTTTGAAATTCCTGAGGTGCCCATTTCATCAGAAATACGTTTAAAAGCAGAACATAAAACAATAAAAATCAGCTACTTCCTTAAGGTAAATAATTGGTTTCATTTTCCCCATACATACACTATTTAACCCGTTAAGGTCATGCAAATTTTTAATAAATCACACTTTTCAAATTAGTATGAAATTGTGAGTCGACCTGGATGGACGAAGAAATTGAAAGGATACATCCCAATCATTATAGGGTCGATTGGATTTAAGCAGAAGATGAGCTGCGAAAGTTTATCTAGCTCAAATGACACAAATTGAGTGATGAAATCAATTAAGCAGTTAAGAGCATTATCATCCCATGCGTACAATCATGGAAGGAGAAATCAAAGGCGAATGCAGTGGGACAAAACTTTTATTAAGAGCACTTGACTACTTCTTGTTCATTTTCTCGATGGGTGATTTCTCCATAGTTCTATTTAATCTTAGTATATAGAAGCGTTTCAGTAGTTAATAAGATGATATTACATTATTCGAAAAAAAGAAGCCTGCTACACATACAATGAGCATGAGTATGCAAGCGGTGAATTTTTAAGCAGTGTGTAGCAAGCAGCAAAGTAACTTGTGGGCGTACAATTTAAATTTAAGAGCGTGCCTGTAATTTCGATAATCTTGAAAGTCACTTTGCTAACAACAAACTTGCCTAAATAAACATTTATGTATTAACGGAATGGAAGAAAATTACTAACAAGCTGATAACCAATTGACAATTGAATGGAGGGCAACTCAACTCAGATATTATTGTTAGAATAATTTATTGCTCATGTGTTTGCCTTGGTTTTAAAAGACGTTTAGACATCGTATCTGACGATGAGTGAAGATTGCGATGGAAAGTTTCGTATCTACATTTATTGAAACTCACCGTGCACTCGTGTTGTTGCTACTAAAACTAAACTTTAGTATGGTTGCCTATGTATTACAGCAATAATGTGCACCGCGTGTGGCTTGCTACGACATTCGGGTTGGGATGATTGAATTAATTTAAATTAAGCGATCAGTGCTTCCGTATCATAATTTATGTAGAAGTAAATGATTCGATACCTAACTGAAAATGTGTAATCGTACGTGTGTTACTTCTTTCTAACCGACATTCCTAATGTTTTCCATTTTACAGCCAGTATAACCTATCCATCCGCCCTCCACTCCACCCTTTCAAAATCATTAAATGCAAAGCAAAAATTCATTGGACTGAGCTAAGCATGAAGTTTACATATTGCCCTCCCAAACACGTTTACCTCTAATTCTAATCTATCATTTCTATCGTCCGTATCATTCTCATCGGAAAGACTTGATTATGGAGCTAACCTGATTGAAACCGACACATCAGTAAACAACTTTTCCTAATTGCATTAAGTATGTATAACTGGTCGTAGTGACAAAAATATGTTATATTGGCAATAATGTACAGTTGTATAAAGGTATTTATTGTCTTAATTTATGAAAATGCAAATCTTCAATTTAATGTAGCAGAATAAATTTCTTTACATAAGAGATTAAATTATAACATCTCAAATATGATCTAATAATGTATTAACAACAGCTAACTCAGTGAGTAAACCAGTATTATAGGTATATTATTATATTTTTTATAAGTTTTCAGGCTCTTGTGAAGTAAACTTATTTCTTGAAATTGACTAAAATCTCCTTCCTTGTGATGTTTAACCTTTAACCCATTTTAGAACGTAAAGTTTTGCATGTCTTTCAAAATTATTGAGCGTATTAGTTCATAATGTAACATATGTTGATGTCGATTACAGAAACACACTTATATAAACGCATGATATTGATAATTTCATATTATATAAGATTTTCCTGTAACATTGTAAACGTAGGTAAGCACTGTGTGCTATTCAATGTTTAACATTCCTAAAGTGGTTTGGATAATGACTGGTAATAAAAGTGTTTTATTGTGTCTCATAAATGGTCACTGTCTAGCATACGTTTACAGTTTACATATCGTCATGTTTGGTCTTCCAAATACTAGTCTGAGGATCTGACTAACGGTACCTGCATACAACTTTTCAACATTTTGTTGCATTTCACTTTCACTTAATGCCACCATCATGTAAACAAAATGCTTTTTGTGATTGAACGAGGATTTTTTACAAGAAAAGGTTGAAGATAGAAAGTTCAAGGTTGTTTCACCATGAAACGAAGAATGAAATTGAGCGACATGCCTACCCAATGCATGCATACTGCGTACCTGTGTAAAATATAGTTAGCAGGTACAAAGATGCTTTTCATTTTTTAATCTTTAGAATTTCTTCCAGCATAAAATAGGATATATCGTGTACGCGTGTACCCATTGAAAATAGCAGAGCACTTACTGGTGTATAATGGATGCTTATTTCATGGAACATTTTATGTGCATGTACAATTCGAATATAAGTCTAAGGCCATAAGATATTCTGTGTTAGGTACAAAACTATAAATAAGTCACTGCATTAAATAAAACGGAGTTTAGTACTGCGTTTTCACCTGAGTATTGAACTAGCAAAGTTTGAAAAATGTCCCGTTTCATTACGTTATCGCTGCTTTTGGTAAGTACTACTATTATTGAGTGTGTATTCATTAAACATGTTTAGTTTGAGAGCTTAATTTCTTTTTGAAATTTCCAGGCAGTAGTGGCAGCGTCATATGCAGTGGATGTGGAAGTGCTGAACGAAGGCTTGGTATGCGAATAGTGAATATTAATTTATAAAGTAAATCGGATTCATGTCTTCAGTTAATCCCAAAATCCTTGAAATGTGTATTGAAACTGAGAGTTACCAACTGATATAGTTACAGCATACATATCTCTGATCAAACATAACTCAAAATAATTTATGTGGCACTGTATTTTGTAGGGAAACGGTTCCTTGATTCTACCAAATGGAACAAGGGCTGGACGATCCTTTTTAACGAATCTCTTACGGCAAACCAAGTTACCATTTGTGGTTCGTGAAATTGGAATGATAGAATGTATGGGGGCGGACCACTTTTTCGGTGGAAACTTTTTTGAAACTTTATTAGGACCTGGAAATGACTTTGGAGGAAATTTCGTTTGTGGGCCAACTTGTGGAGGTGAATGTATTCCGAACCAAGACATTGGGATCGCACCAATCAGCCTTTATCCTTTTGGTTGCCGCTGTTCTCCAAACCGTTGTAATCAAGAAGGACCAATTGTATGATAAATTTTTCAGTGTGCTTTCTTTAAAAAATATAAAATTTTGATGATTCCGAAAGGATTTCTAATGCATGTTCATTTTATCTATGTAGATCACCGATTTACCACCTGGAGTCTTCAAGGTTGTTTGTGTCCGTGACACAAGGTAAAGAATGCTTTGTATAGACAAGGAAAACAAAATATTTTAATTCAAACTAATCATCAAACTTTATCTTTTAGGTGTTCTTGCCAAGGCATGAATCAAGGCCACAGTGTTGGTTATCTTTGCAACTGGCTCAATCTGAACTCTCACCGTGTTGTGTCATTTTTGGACCGTCCTCCCAGACCTGATATTAACCCAACTTATTCCCCAATTCGTTGGTGCAGCTGCTGCGAACAACCTCCTCCTCCTCATCATTGAATCCATAACTGAATCATGTATTGGATGAATTAAAACATTATTGAAATTTTAAGTTACATATTCATTTCCAAATTTTCAAGAAACATATCAGATTAATAAAAATGCAATAAAAATGTCTCGTAATTCCTGAAGATGTGGTCTAACATACAAAATAATCTGGATTTCATTTTAAGATTTATGGGGCAACTTGCATGAAAATAAAAAAAATGATGTTTTATAGTATCATTCATTGAGATTTATCTATACTTACTAACAAACAATTACTAATAAGTGATGCTTTTGGCTTTTAGAGGTGGTTTTTAGGATTTTATTACTTTTCTCGAGCTTCCGCTAACTATGCGCTAGCATTTTCAAGAGTAACAAAGAAAATTTGAAAATGAAAGATGGTTATAACCATAGAAATACATATATAACCTAGAAGGTAGGTCACCATTGAAGAGATGGGGAGATCCGTGTGACGAAATCGATTTATGACTGATAAGCTAGAGTGACCATAACGCATCTTGCGCAACCTATTCGCATCTTTTATCTCTGATATGAGGAACTATTCGGGATTTAAGTATGAAATCACCGACACCTTTTTTTGACCCCACGATGTATGCACCATCGGATAGTACATAAAAAGTTATGCTGAAACACGCGGTTTTGGGTTGCCCCAGTTCACTCCCCTTTGTGTTATGGGGCAAAAGGCGACCAAAACAGGGTTTACTGGTCCGTATTTTCTGTGAAAACGGTTTAATGTATTGACTTGATTCTTTTTGTGTTTTGTAGGAAAACGCATTTGGCAATAGGGACTTCTTTTAAATTTTTTAAATATGACCTGTGCTGCCCCCAAACGGGGCCTCAATTTTGGTAACGCTAATTTATTTTTATAAACTGGCCAAATTGAGTTTTTTCATACATTTAAGGCATGGCTAGGCTCAAATAAGAATTATTTGATGGTTATTAAGTATATAGGTGCAAGAAAAACAGTTTATTTATTTGTTTATTTTGGTGACCAAACTACCAAAAAAGTCGACCTGAAATTGAGGCCCCGTTTGGGGGCAGCACAGGTCACATTTAAAAAATTTAAAAGAAGTCCCTATTGCCAAATGCGTTTTCCTACAAAACACAAAAAGAATCAAGTCAATACATTAAACCGTTTTCACAGAAAATACGGACCAGTAAACCCTGTTTTGGTCGCCTTTTGCCCCATAACACAAAGGGGAGTGAACTGGGGCAACCCAAAACCCCGTGTTTCAGCATAACTTTTTATGCACTATCCGATGGTGCATACATCGTGGGGTCAAAAAAAAGGTGTCGGTGATTTCATACTTAAATCCCGAATAGTTCCTCATATGTGGTCACTAGGTATTTTGTAATCGCCATTCAATGACGATTCCAAATATGTAATTTATTTTTTTTTCGAAATCGCATAATTCGCATCTTAAGCGCACCTTTATGATCAATTTGTATCCTACAGAAAAAAATTACATCAGAAACGCATATTTTCCTATCAATGATAGAAAAACATGCGAATATTTTTACCAGACCATGCAATTATCGACGTTTTTATAGCAATTTGTTCAGAATTTCTCTAAATTTTTATACTTCCAATTTTGCTTGCAATTCAGCTTAATTTGTAGAAAATTATAATATCTAAGTAGAACTTTAAGCATATATTGAAAATCAGTATTTTACTATTTTAGACTACATATTTTTGGATTTTTCAAAACGCATCTCGCATCCAAAAAAAATCATAGGCGCATCCTGAACCCTACCCAAAATGCATCCGCGCGGTCAGTCTACAGTGATAACTTTGTTTCCTGACTACCGTTTATTTGTGCGTCGGATGTTTGAAATATGATGACCCGTGGGGGTTTCGTAAATATCGTATGAATTGGGAACTCACATAATATTCATTTTCTAAGTTCTAAGAACTACCCTGTATGCTTAAAACAAACGGTTCAATCGAAAAGTAAGTTTGCTTAAGTTTAAGAAAATCAGACTGTTTGTAAGCAAAACCCAAGGCATCCAATTGATCCAGTGTCAGAAGCAGTATGACATGCTTGCGAGACTACGGTGCATGTAGTTTGCAAAATAACCATGCTTTTAATAGTGGTCAAGGATACAAAGTTATCAGTCCGAAATTCTTTTCGGCACACTTTTTCGCCTTGACCTACAAGATCTCTGAATATAACGAAAAATATTTTGTATTATTAAAAACTTGCTATTTAAATTAACTTGAAAAGAAATGGTAACCATTGTGAACCGATTTCAAGACCATCATTTCTGTTCAGTGTCGGCACCGTATAAGATAATCTATAGTAACCATACATTACTGATTTTAACACTGAAAAGTAGAAACGAAAAAGTTCAAGAAGTTCCATGGTTATCTGTCAGGTGGCGACACAGTTTTATAATCGTTCGAAAAATAATAATCAAGCCAGTCTTATCAGCTGGAAAATCTTTACCACAAGCAACCAAAGCACATGCACTTTTCCTATTTTCGGTCTGGTCTACAGTTTCAAAACCTAGTCATTCCTTCCACCGTCGGCGATTGAGCCATCCGAGCATTTTTATTGCGTGGTTTTGCCCTAAACAACTCTTCTTCGAGTCGTGGCATTTCTCAATGTATGAAATTTATAATTATGTTTTATACATTATGTACATGGAATACGTTGAAGGGTGAACTTTATATAAGCTGCAATGAATACAAACCTATGCTTGTTATATAAGATGACTTGTTATATACGTTAATTTCGAATACTGTAGAGCCAGTTGTGGTTGAGACACTGAAATGCATTGATGGTTGCATTGATTTCATTCACGAGGTTGTTGATAACCTTAGCAGTATCAATTTGTGAGGTCTCATATGTAGCTTTTGGATGCTTTACCCAAATGTTTTAATTCTTTGCTAACATGCACTGGTGTGCGAAGTATTTTGGATAAATCTGTTCTAACTGAGACTTCCATTGTCATTTAAACTAGACAATGGCTAAAAATAGATCTGAGCATGAGCAGTGCTGATTGTTCTTGGAATTTTCAGCTCCTATAAAAGGAGCAGAAAATGAAGAAGTCGAGACCAGTTGATATTTTGATTTTGAACCAGATACTTCCTAGTTTTTGCTAGAGGTTAAGCTGTTCTGTTGAGTTCGCTCCAGAAATGCTGCTAGTTGTAAGTCTGACTCACCTGTCGAGCTAGCTCCAGGCGTTATTTTAGGTTAAGGCACTGAAGCAGTTTAAGTGTTTAATTTCTTGCTGTAGATACCAGAGCTAGTCTTACTTTCTGATTTGATTTCATCCTTAGAACGTTATTTAGGTAACATGTTGAAGCACCCTGACTGTCAGCATTCCCACTTCCTCACATCCCTACGAACACCTTTAAGGGGTTTTACATTGAGTACAGAAAGCAAAAACAAACTTTTGTCTTACTCATATTTATCAACATCTTTTTCATACATCTTGGCATTGCGAAATACCATCATTAACATAAAAGACATCAGGAAAATATATACTCTGCTAGCGAGAAAGAACCTGTGAGGGCTTCAGGTGCCTCATATGCATAAATTGCAAAGCATCCGAAAGTAACCTCACAAATTGTACGTGCATTGAATGCTCGGAGGAATATAGGCAAGGGTTTGTTTCAAAATTATATGCTAGTATCTGACTTGTAGAAACATAAACAAAGATATGAATAGTGGAGTCAGCCGAAAGCTAACTTACTCTTAAGTAAGTTAGCAAAGTTAACTTGAGTTGAAAATGATGAGTTATAGTTAAAATTATGAGCATTTGGAAAATTAATAAACTTTTTTCATCTTTGTTAATTTTACACAGCTAATGGATGCCACTAAAAAACTTGCTAGATAGCAATACAGAGTTCGACAAGTTTAAAACTTAAATGCTGCATATTCATAGTATACATATGGACCAACAAATGTAGCGCAAATTTTATCACGTTATTAATTCGTGCGTATTAATAAATACGGATTGTTATGAAAGACATCAAATTATTCATATCAAGCTAAATTGAAAAGTAGAGACCATAAATGAACAAAACGGACCGACACTTCACGTAAAACTATATTTGCCCCTGCAATTATATTGACTATTATAGTTCGATCGATTAATAACTACTAGCGCCGCCACGGAGAAATTAGTAACTATTTGATGTTTCACATTTCAAAAATTACGGATCATTCATATCTTATATCATGGTGTCGGGTTGGTCAATTTCGCCTTTTTGATTAGTAGACCTTCTTTGAATTTCCTCGGAAAATATCTCCTTTTTTTAGTTAATGCGGGCGATGGAGCCTGTTTTAATGACGTGAGATGGGTTGTTTGCTTGGTGTTCAGCTAAAGGTGATTGAATTATTCTTCCTAATCTTATATCTGCTTCATATTCCTTTTGCCGGATCTTGATATCTCTTTTTGTTTCCCCGATGAAAATTGCTTTGCAGGAATAGGAAATAGAGTATACACCTGAAATAGTACGAAGGCGAGGGTCCTTATAGTTTGATATAAGTCTGAACATTTTTCTTCCTGTGTAGTATCCTAGATTTCTGTCCAAGTTTGTTCGAATGATGTTGGCAATTTGATAAGTAATTGTTCCACAATAACGAATTGCACATCATTTTTTCATCCTTCTTTTTTTGAGTCCGCAATGGTCGATTTTTCATGACGTCAATTCTTTTTTCGACAATGTATGGAGGATATCCAT
The DNA here is from genome assembly GCA_964034955.1 of Orchesella flavescens. Taxonomy (NCBI): domain Eukaryota; kingdom Metazoa; phylum Arthropoda; class Collembola; order Entomobryomorpha; family Orchesellidae; genus Orchesella; species Orchesella flavescens. The sequence goes on from OZ035955.1 coordinate 39,352,689, forward strand.
TTTTTACTAGTATTTCTTGGATGAAGTTGAGTTCATTTGTGATTGAATTCGAATCACAAATTCTGGAACGCCGTGGTACAATGCTTTTGTATTTTTGTGTAGATGGTAAAGTTATTTGATCAAGTTTATGCCTTGTCAGTAGGCTGAGGTGGTAAAAGGTGATGATGATGATGATGTTGCTTCAGCAAGAGTACAAGTTATGTATATGGAATAAAAGAAAGGCAAAGGCAAGGTACAAAAGTAAGATAAGGAATTGAAAAGTATGGAATTTATTTTAGTCAATTGGGGAAAAGTGAAACTTCAAAGGAATTTGGCCAGAATGCATGGCAGCAATTGAAATGTGACTGAGAGCATAGAGAGGCCGTTCTTGCGGCTATTTATAGTGAAATATTGTACATACATACGCCAAGTATATGGCTTTAGAACGAAGATTTAGGCATATAGCGAACATAGACATAGAACAGAATGTAAATCATTAAAAAGTAAAACATTCACAGGGATTTCCTGCATGAATTATTATAAGAAGATCCATCACACTTGAATACGTACATATTAAATTAGAACTCAATTACAAAAGGTCAAAAATACAAATAATTCTCTCTCAATATTCAAATTCTGATGGCTCTCGTTACAAGAGAGTCTATGACTGCGATTTTTTTACTACGATGGTGGTGTGATGTCCAGTCCAAATATCTGTTACTATGCGTGGGTTTTCTGAATACACTCCGATTTAATGAGCCATCTTGATTTCTTGATAAACTAACATCCAGAAAATTGATCGATTCGTTTTGCATATTTCCTTCATCAAATGTGAATTTTAGTCCTCCAGGATGATTGTGGAGAATGTCCAGAATTTTAACTCTTTCGTATTACAGCAAAGATATCATCCACCATTCTGAACCAATGCTTGATGTCGGGATTTCCTGGAATAATGGTTTTCTCTATTTCTTGCATAAATATTTCTGCGAGGATTGGAAACAGAGGACTTCCCATTGGCATACCGGAAGTTTGAATATAATAAGTTCCCCTCCATGTAAAGTAATTTTCCAAGCAAAGGTTTAGTAGAGTCAGAATGTTATAAATGGTAAGTTTCGGGGTATGTTTTTTTCCAATCCGTTGTTTCTTTTAGTCTTCGTTCTATAATTTTTATTGTTTCTGGAACTGGTACATTTGTAAAAATTGGACGTAACATCAAAAGGGATCATCATGTCCATTGCTTTGATTTTGATAGTTTTTATTTTTTCCACAAAGTCGTAAGAATTCTTGAGTGTGTGTTCATGATTTTTAACTAGGGATTTGAAAATATCCTTTAAGAATATCTAATTTAGAATTCGAATTTTGAAAAATCCTTAAAATACCCTATGGGGAATCAGGCCAATAAGCCCCATACCAAATTTCAGGTCAATTGGTCAATGTATGTTGGAGTAAATCGCATTTCGTGGTTCGATTTTCAGGTAGCCCCAGTTCGGTTACCTCAACATACCCCGACTAGAAAAAAAATACGCATGTAATATTTTTTCAAGGTCTTTCGATATAGCAAATAAAAAGTTAGAAAAAAAAATCATGTTTTTCCGATTCCTATAACTGCCGTTGTTACTCAATGGCCAATCAATTAAGAATAAAGACTAAATTTAATTTTTTTTAAAACAACAATTTTAATGGAAATAACAATGAATAGATTTAAAGATAAAATATTTCCTCCATGGGAATGGAGGAAGGTATAGTTCCCAACATGCTAAATTAAAATTAAATTAAATTAAATCAAAGACTAAATTAAACAACAGCTAACTCAGTGGGTAAAGCAGTATTGTTTATAAGTTTTTTAATAAGTTTTCAGGCTCTTGTGAAGTAAACTGATTTCTTGAAATTGACTAAAATCTCCTTCCTTGTGATGTTTAACCTTTAACCCATTTTAGAACGTAAAGTTTTGCATGTCTTTCAAAATATTGAGCAAATTATTAGTTCATAACGTAACATTGTAACAATGACGATTTCAGAAACGCACTTCTATAAACGCATGATATTGATAATTTCATATTATATAAGATTTTCCTGTAACATTGTAAACGTAGGTAAGCACTGTGTGCTATTCAATGTTTAACATTCCTAAAGTGGTTTGGATAATGAATGGTAATAAAAGTGTTTTATTGTGTCTCATAAATGGTCACTGTCTAGCATACGTTTACAGTTTACATATCGTCATGTTTGGTCTTCCAAATACTAGTCTGAGGATCTGACTAACGGTACCTGCATACAACTTTTCAACATTTTGTTGCATTTCACTTTCACTTAATGCCACCATCATGTAAACAAAAGGATTTTTGTGATTGAACGAGGATTTTTTACAAGAAAAGGTTGAAGATAGAAAGTTCAAGGTTGTTTCACCATGAAACGAAGAATGAAACTGAGTGACATGCCTGTACCCAATGCATGCATACTGCGTACCTGTGTAAAATATAGTTAGCAGGTACCAAGATGCTTTTCATTTTTTAATCTTAAGAATTTCTTCCTAGCATAAAATAGGATATATGGTGTACCCATTAAAAATAGCAGAGCACTTACTGGTGTATATTGGTGCAATGGATGCTCAGTTACAAGGAACATTTGATATGCATGTACAATTCGAATATGAGTCTAAGGCCATAAGATATTCTACGTTAGGTACAAAACTATAAATAAGCCATTGCATTATATAAAACGGAGTTTAGTACTGCGTTTTCACCTGAGTATTGAACTAGCAAAGTTTGAAAAATGTCCCGTTTCATTACGTTATCGCTGCTTTTGGTAAGTACTACTATTATTGAGTGTGTATTAATTAAACACGTTTAGTTTGAGAGCTTAATTTCTTTATTAAATTTCCAGGCAGTAGTGGCAGCGTCATATTCAGTTGATGTGGAAGTGCTGAACGAAGGCTTGGTATGCGAATAGTGAATATTCCTTGCAATGTTTATTGAAACTATGAGAGTTACTAACTGATATAGTTACAGCATACATATCTCTCGTCAAACATTTTTCAACATAATTTATGGGGTACTGTATTTTGTAGGGAAACGGTTCCTTGATTCTACCAAATGGAACAAGGGCTGGACGATCCTTTTTAACAAATCTCTTACGGCAAACCAAATTACCATTTGTGGTTCGTGAAATTGGAATGATCGAGTGTATGGGGGCGGACCATTATTCCGGTGGAAACTTTTGGGAAACTTTATTAGGACCTGGAAATGACTTTGGAGGAAATTTTATTTGTCAGCCAACTTGTGGAGGTGAATGCATTCCGAACCAAGACATTGGGATCGCACCAGTCAGCCTTTATCCCTTTGGTTGCCGCTGTTCTCCAAACCGTTGTAATCAAGAAGGACCAATTGTATGATAAGTTTATTAGTATGATTTCTTTAAAAAATATAAAATTTTGATGATTGGAAATGGATTTCTAATGCATGTTCATTTTATTTGCGTAGATCACCGATATACCAACGAGATTTGGAATCTTCAAGGTTGTTTGTGTCCGTGACACAAGGTAAAGAATGCTCTGTATAGACAAGGAAAACAAAATATTTTAATTCAAACTAATCATCAAGCTTTACCTTTTAGGTGTTCTTGCCAAGGCATGAATCAAGGCCACAGCGTTGGTTATCTTTGCAACTGGCTCAATCTGAACTCTCACCGTATTGTGTCGTTTTTGGACCGTCCTCCCAGACCTGATATTAACCCAACTTATTCTCCAATTCGTTGGTGCAGCTGCTGCGAACAACCTCCTCCTCCTCATCATTGAATCCATAACTGAATCATGTATTGGATGAATTAAAACATTATTGAAATTTTAAGTTACATATTCATTTCCAAATTTTCAAGAAAAATATCAGATTAATAAAAATGCAATAAAAATGTCTCGTAATTCCTGAAGATGTGGTCTAACATACAAAATAATCTGGATTTCATTTTAAGATTTATGGGGCAACTTGCATGAAAATAAAAAAAATGATGTTTTCTAGTATCATTCATTGAGATTTATCTACACTTACTAACAAACAATTACTAGACATGGTATGGATAGAACTGGACAACAAATTTCTCGAAATCATAAAAGAATTTTTCCTTTAAATACACAAGCAACATGAAGTACATACGCGCATACATACCTACACCACCAATATTCATGATGACAATAGAATGCATTATTCCTAGAGGAACATTTTCATATACATCTCCAGCTAAACTTTTCGGTTTCACTTTTATCATTCTGAAAAAGGGAATGTAGGTCAAGTAAGTTCAAGGCTGGAGCACAATAAACAAAACCTTTTGGTTGTTGTTTGTTATGAATGTGAATGGATGTGGCTGTTTTTTCTTCGACTTGTTATATAATAGAAAGTTGTTGTTTGCTTTTTTAGGGAGTTTCAAGTAACGGAAACTAGGATTCGATATGTACACTACCCTTGGATCCAATAATACTCATGAATGAATGCTATTGAGATAAAAAACCGTTAAGATTATTAGTAAAAAATGAAAATCCAGTACCATATATAAATACAGATTGCACATTTGGGAAAAAGTATAAAAAGCTAGCCCCTTGGTTGTTGCACATCATTCGTTTTTTGTCATTTGCCAACACATGCAACATGATGAAGTTTCTCATTCGTACATTTCTACTGCTGCTGGTAACATATATTCATTTTAAAATCTGACATTTAACACAAAAAATTTGTTTGTTTTTTTCAAAAATCTAACTTAGAAAACCTATACGAAATAATAAAAAAACAAATCTAATACTGATTTTTATATTCTTAACAGGTAGGAGTCTCTGCTTCTCTTGCAGAAGAAGCAATTCTAAAACCTCTTGATGTAGAACCGATTAACCCGACAGTAAGATTTAATTTTTAATATCCTGGCGTTCTAGCACTAATCCTAAAGTTTCTCCTTACATTTCTACTTCTGCTGGTAACATATATTCAGTTTAAAATCTGACATCAAACCACGATCATAAAACACATTATATTGGGGTTTTCTGAAATCTAACTTAGATATTATGTCTACACATACTATTATGTAAATAACAAGCCTTATCCCGATTTTTGTGTTCTTAACAGGGAGGAGTGTCAGCTTCCCTTGCAGATAAAGCAATTCTAAAACCTCTTGATGTAGAAAGAATTAACCTCACGGTAAGATTTATTTCTAATAGCCTGACACTCCAGCACTGTCAAATTGTGTTTATATAGCAATAGCAATTGCGTTTTTTTCTTTAGAACGTCCAAACCAATGTGTTAGCTGAATTATCCTCAAACAATTTCACTGGAAGGGGTCTGCTTAACTTCCGTGAAGCTGCTCTACCATTTGTTGTGAAACAACTAGGACTTATTGAATGCATGGGAGTAGACCACGCCACCGGAGGACACTTTTTTGAATCGATAATGGGTCCAGGGGCTGATTTTGGCGGGGATTACCTATGTCGCCCGACTTGTGGAGGACGATGTGTGCCAACTCAAGGACTTGGTCAAGCACCTATAAGTATTTACTACCCATTTGGCTGCCAATGTGCTCCAAATAGATGTGATGCCCATGGACCAATTGTAAGTGCTTGCTTAGCAAAAATTATTTAGATTTAAACAGACAAATCAAAGTTAGAGAAGAGTTTGTTAAGAGATTCGCTTATTTTAATTTAATCAACCATTTCATTTATTACAGATTGAACCTTTGATTCAACCAACCTTTAAAGTTCTTTGTGCACGCGATGATAGATGTACGTGTGAGTCGATGGGGCCCCGAGGTGCCAATGTTGGGTACTTGTGTAACTGGATCAACCTGAATACACATTTGCCAGTGTCATTTCTGGATCAGCCTCTCTTATCGGGCTACCCACCTACATACTCACCTGTAATTTTTTCATTTACATTGAAATGATCCTTTTCGAAAAATGTGTTTTTATGTTTAATTTTTAATATATTTGTAACAATTTTTAATTCAGGTACGTTGGTGCAGCTGTTGTCCTAATGTTGGTTTTGCATAAACTATCAACCTAGGACACGACTTGGATGGCCAGTGAATATCTGTCTTGTTTCATCAGATATTTACATTCTCTTGATACGCAATTGTGCATTTATAATTTGCATTCTAAATCAATCAATCTGTATGCATAACAGATATAATAATATTCTTGTTTCAACTCTTTTGATGATAATACATTAATTAAACTGAATAAAAATATATTGAACAAAACACACATGAATTCTTTAAAATTGAATTATTTTAAAATCATTCTTTAAAATTATTCATACGTACACATGTTTCACACATTTGTTTTCATGTTTTTTTACCGAAAGATGTTAATCATTATATGCTGTTAGACTCGAAGGAAATGCAGAGTGTCAATAGATAGGTTTCTAGGTCAAGTTCAAGGAGAAAATTTACTTTCTATTTCTCCTACCCGACCCATCATGATTATGAGCTGCTTTGCATAACAAGCTTCCTGTAGTAGCTTACATCATAGGGATTTTGGTATACACTCCATATCGACTGCACATGAACCATACCACAGAAAAACATATTGTTTTGCATATGCTCCAAGTTTCTAATATAGGGTCATCATTCAACTATAAATACGGTTGTAACGATATTACATCAAGAGCATTCGGTCATTGTTCCTGCAGAGTTTCATACCACTCGGCACTCATCAAACAATTTCAACATTACAGCAAAAACTCTCTCACTTTTCTCGCTGCCACAATGTGTAACTCCATTATATACATCACACTACTGGTAATTTAGAAATAAAAGCGATTTTAACCAACCGTACTGTTAATTAGCTGAACCTAACAGTAATTTTTCTGTTAGATTTGCTTCGGGATCACAACGATTAACGCTACATTTCATCATCATCCCAACTCCCTTCAAGAAAATCGTTTAAAAAAGGATGGGAACAGTAAAATTCATTCTACCCTTACTTTCGCTATGAAACCTATGGGTCTGATAGAATGTCAAGGTGCAAATGCGGACACTGCTGGAAATTTCTTTGAACAGATTTTGGGAAAAGACGTCAACTATGATTCACCCGACTACATCTGTGGTCCAACATGTAGAGGTAATTTAAAAAATTGTTTTTCAGTTAAATATTTGTTACCATTTATCAAAATTTCTTGATTTGATTATGAAAAAATTTATTTTGTTAGGCTCTTGTATCCCAAGACCGGCCGATGTAGGAATTCCTCCATCTAATTATCCATTCGGCTGCAATTGTACCGCAAATGGATGCGACTTAAATGGACCGATTGTAAGTAATCCAGTTAATTTACCTTTAATATTGTAATTAAAACGTGACAGGCTACTATTATGCAAAAAAATGTAATGGAAAACAAAAATCCTTCATTAATTTTCAGGTTGCCCCAATGGCTCGACCATACTTTAAAATGGCCTGTAAGATGGACCGTCGTTGTTCTTGTTTTGGAATGGGCCCTGGAAAATTTCTTGGTTACTCATGTCAGTGGGTCAACACCATAAGTGGGTCACCAATTACATTTGCTGAGAATTCATCAAACACAACCCTTCCGGGCTCTCTTGGAAGACCATCAGTACACCGTCCTTCCAGATTTCCAAATTTCTTCCCAATAAGGTTGGTTGAACTGATATTTCACAGTCTTTTTAGGATGCAATTAAATTATGTATTAAACTAAAATTATTTTTCCATTTTAATTATGATTTTTAGATGGTGCTCTTGTTGCCCTCAAGTTTAAAATTTGAGAGCTTAATCATGATGATCGACATAAATATTTATTAAAATCGAAATAAAAAAAGTTTTGTAATATGCTGATTGAGTTATGTATGGAGTCAATACTGAAATAAAAACTTAATGTGGTTATTTTTATTTAAAGTTAACACGATTTATTCAATCATTGGGGTAGGACGTAGTATAATATACGATGATACATTTACATTTTTCTCATCATAAAGTCATGTTAAAATTACATACTATTATGTCACACGATAGGTAAATATATGGAATGTATTCAAATACTTATATTTCTTGTTAAAACTCATAATATAATCATAATAACACTTTTATCATCCAATACAATAATTTCTGTATTTTTAAATGTACAGTTATATCCTAAACTTTTCGTTCTTCAACAATTAACGGGCGGGTAGTAATCCTGTTTTGCATTTTCTGGAATATTTTTTCTACGATATTATCAATCAGGATAACAGCTTTTACACTGCAGAAAGTACGGCACGCAATAAAACATATCAGCAATAATAATAGTAATAATAGTTTTATAAATTTTCATTTCAAACAAATAGAAAATAATTATGATTTTTTTATATGTACAAACTTGTGCCATCTTGAAATGTTTCTTGAACAAAAGAATTTATCTTTTTCACAATTAATAATTAGTTTGGATTTTTTTGCCAAAAGCAGACTACATTTTTTTTAAATATTACTTATTACAAGACCAGTTTATCGATTCATCCAGATATAAAGTGTCAATTAAAAGTGTATGTAAATTTCATTTTTTTTTATCAAGAAGCAACTCATTTGTCATTCCATTACTAAAACTTACATTTAGTACTTCAAAAAATTGTGATATCATGTTCTGATGATTTTATTTGCTAAATGTTCTGAATGGACAAAAATTACGCTTGCCTTTACATGTTAGTGTATTAAAGGGATATGTGATGCCATTAATAATCTACTTATTGAATACATTATCATTTTTTTTATATAATAGTGTATTTTTACGATGTATGAAGAAATAGAATTGTTTAGGTTTTACATACATCTAAGTCAAAAGTTATAGATTATATATTTTTACCGATATCTCAATTTGCCTAGTCTCTCATAATCTACTGTTGTAGTAAGCTAGTAAATTCTATTTCTTTTTGCTAGCTAACACTTTTGCTGTTTAAGCTACAGATGATTATGTATCTACATTTTATCTACAATTACTGTGGACATTGATTTTTATACGCACAATTCTATGCCAATTGTTTCGGAAATTTTGCAATTTTTTCATGTAATTTTTTTCTCTCACATTTTTTAAAAAATATTAGCGACAAAGATTAGTCCAACATATATACTACTACCTTAAATTTTGCTACAAGTTTTTTTTGCAGCTGGGTTATAGTTTTTTACAGCATTTCAATCCAGATGTATGCTTATGAACTAAAAAAACATGGATAAAACTATAAAAGTTACTAGCATGACTTTCTTTAAAAATTAAAAGCTCAATAATTAAAAGCAGTTCTCTCAGTTTCAGAATTGGAACTGTTGTTAGTAAAAACTTGTTGGAAATGGTTAAAAATAATGTTTCAGCAGCCACTATATAGCTGATTTCGATCTCGAGTTTCAAAAAATTTTCTCCAATCTTTTCAAGAGATGAGACAGCATATTTTTTCCCAGTTTAAAGTGAATTTGTTGCCATTCAGATTTAAAGCTGCTGTATTAAATATTGCTGTCTACTACGATAGCATTTTTGTAGAGATATAAGTACATTGCTTATAATAAACTGCTTTCAGGTTAATAATCCCTTGAATCGAAAGAAAGGGTTAGAATTATAAGGTACACGATGATTTTACTATAAACGGTCTATATACAAAACTTTAATCGCGACATACATCTGGTGCTATAATCAGTTTTAACGAACACAACCTCCGGGAATACATGAAAATTCTTTTCATTGTAATAAACAGTGTAAAATAATAATATTAGATATTATGCTCATATACAAAAATTATTCAAATGATCAAATAATGTAATTATTTTAGGTTTAGTGATGATGCCTGAAACATTTTTTGAAATCTTTTAAGCATGTCACCACACCACTTCAGATAACTGCATCTATATACCAGCTACCACCCACACATCTCAATTTTATGTGACAAGAAATATATAAGCTGATAATAATTATTTTATAAAACATAAAAGGTGACATTAAATTTTGCTGCACACTTAAATTTTTTCAGGGCTGCATTGTTTCAGTTCAGTTAGTTTAAGTAGATATTACATGGAAAAGTTTCGAATTCTTTGCAATACGATACAAAGTGACCCTGCCCCATATAGTTGACCTTTTATGGGTCTACAATACAATGCTTATGTGGTTAAAACCATTTAAAGTTATAATTCACACACAAATCATCACAATGTATACGATACATATATTATGAAATTACACAAGAATACGAGTTCTCACATTTTTCAATATCAGTCAAGCATTCATTTAGGTTAGTTATATAGCTGCTAAAAATACAGTGATAAGAAATAAGAATTGATCAGAAATAGTGCTAAAAACTACCATTTACGTACGTAATACAAGTACGTATATTATGTGAACATGATTGCATTTCGAGTTCATGATTATCATAAAATGTATTTTTTTGTAAGTTAGTAAACAAATAAGCAGTGTTAAACTAGTGTTTACCAAAAGAAGTGTGTTCTCTACATAAAAATCAGATCATTAAAATGAGGAATTAATCCAAAATAGATATATACTTTTTTTCGGTTCGAGCACCCATTCACACGTATTCAAAATTTCACATCAATCTTTTACATTTCAAAGCAGTATAAGATATTATTATTTCTCAATAGTTACTCCTCCACTGCTTTGTTGCATACGAACATTAAAATAAGAAAAAAAATTAAACAGTATCTTTTACTCTTTTATATGATTCATGAAATTCCTGAGGAAATCTATGATAAAGCTACGTATTTTCACGAAATCTCGATATTCCCATCAAATTCTTCACAGCAACACTTGACTATTGATTTTCATTTACGTTTAGATCTGTTGTAAAGCTGCCTTCTTTTCTAAAGTGGAAATTATTACATGCACCTCTTATCAGCTTTTCACACCACACCCTAATGGACTTTTTCTGTGGGTATGGGATATTATTAGAGGGGGAATTACAGAGACATGCTTCAATATTTAAAGATACCAAAAAAATCACTTTTTTCCAGCATCCGTCTGTATAGTTCATGTATCATTTAAGCTGTATAGTACAGTATTACTTTTTTGGTTTACAAAAAGGATAGAATTATTCGAATGGTACACCCAATATTTTTTCGTACACTATGTTAATATATCGAGAGAATCAACCAAATTTGCACAAAAAAATACAACCACAACAACAGTAGGAAACTTACTTCAATACAGATTCCGCACAAGTTACAGATTATTTTTTTTGTTTGAAAATACCAGAATTGTATAGAGAAATACAACATAGGAATGAGAACCTTTTTCTACTTTCACCTGTATAGTATTCAAGTACTACTAAAAGTACTAAATGACACACACATATTTTAAACTTTTAAATACCGAGCTACTTGTTAATTTAGCATATTATTATACAGTTATTCCATGTTGTACGTCATCCTGACTCCTGTTGTTCTTTGACTTACATAATACGGCTACCATATTATAATTAATGTAAATATAGTACATATATATGTAGTCATTTATTGTGCCATTTTTTTTTACTTTTTTCTTAAAACTTTACATCCAAATTATCAATCGACACATTTTACACAAACAATTGTTAGTGCATGATGATACTTTATCTCTAAAAAGACAATAGTTTGATTACGGAAAACACTTCCTCCACATAATATATATATATTTATCTCTATGTACATCCAGCCAGACTGACACATTACACTTTCTCAACATTATGTTTTATACTCTACTTGAAGTTATAATAATAGTAATAGTATTTCACCTTAAATCTTAAGAATATGACAAATATGTTTATTTGATAATGATGGGGAAACTAAAGGAGGTAAAGGTGTGTTGTCAACGGTCGATGATTCGGAGATATTTTTTGTTCACCATGTCCTCCATAATTGTCTAAGATCTACTTTATAAGTTTTTTTCTTTATCTGGATGGGTTCTTGTGTATTACTGCTTTCACATCATAGTATAATGTTAAGTAAAGGAAGGGAATACGTACGCATTTCGAGTGTAGTGGATATTATATCAATATTATCATTCATGAAGATCGGTTTTTTGTCACATGTAACATATTTTTTTTGTGGATGTGTGCATGGTGTGCTTCCATGTTATTTTTTAGGAAAGGATCTGTTTTTTACAAAATGATTCTCTGTTATTCCTCAGTTAACTTTGGAAAGTGATTCACTGGAAATCCTACTGTTTGGGAATTCACATGGAGGAATGGTCCCACTCGAGCTCTTTGGCGTGTTTCGTGGCTGCATTCGTTCCTGTGGCGGTGGCGGCAACTGAAGAATTTGAAGGTGCAGGTTGGGACGGTCCACTAGCACAAGCAGACACTGAATGGCCTTCTGCTCCACGAGATGCTACTGCTCCAATGTCCTCGGCATCTTCATCTCCATCTGACGAAGAGTCGTCATCCCTGTAGCTGGACGCATCGTCATCCTCATCCCAACTTTCATCGCCATCATCAGCATGTGCTCCTTGAGGACCGCCAGTGGCTCCACCCAAGTTCTATACGTATATCACAATAAAAGTTGATATGAAATTTATGCTCTAAGCTAAAAAAAAATAATCTCAAATTGTTATGTCTGAAGCATTTAAAAGTATTGGACACATACGCATACCTCCATCGGATTAACCGTAATGTTAAGAGCCGAGTCGTCCCATGCCATCTCAGCATCTGCCATGTCTTGCTCAGTAGCTCGGTGATGAGCTGCTCGAATTCGAATCACTCCCAAAACGATCATAAACAAGAGAAAGCCAACACACACGACAATGATGACGGTTACTGCATGACTCGTGCCCACTTCCTTAGCCCCTTCCATAAAAGAGTGAGTGATGTACATGTCGTTTATCATATGGGCTGGTTTCATGTCAGCGATATGCTCTGACACCTGAGCATGGGCTGGTGCGATCATGTTATCTAGTTGGGCATGTTCTTCGGCTTCTTGCTGAACTCCGGACATGGAAAACAGAGGATCTTCTGTGCTCTTGCTGAGATCCGGGTGAATTACAGTCAACTGAAACACAGACACGAAGAAACCGGAATGCACATTTTTTGCTATAATGTATACTATACACACCACGGTGGTGACTGCATGTTAACGAGGAAGGAATTCAATTCCTCACCAACCAGATATATATTAAATAACATTGCTGCCATCTTATATACATACATACATACGATACGCATTGTACAAAATTCTGCAGTAGATGTTAAAAAGATTTATTGCTCGTATTTCACTCCCACGAATTTGCTGTAATTTTTCAGCTCATTTCATTTTCAGCGTTAAATAGTTATGTATTTCTATTTTCATTCTTACCGTTTGAACATATTCATTTGACGTAAATCGTCCATTTAGCTCCGAACAAATGAGCTTGAACGCTCGGTTCAGGTAGTAAGCTGGCTTCTTGTTGCTGTATTGAATCTGCCTGAGAACCTAGAAATGGGAATAAAAGGATTGCTTTATAACTGACAGATTCAACCACACTCCATTGGAATCTATTCTCTCTAGCTCCGTATTATCTACTACTACTGACTCTTGTCCAATGTGTGTGTGTGTGGGCAAGATTCGCATCGCACTGCCACTACTTAATACTCAAAAGCTTGTTCTAGTGAAATTCACTGAGAGGAGGACTACAGGGAAAACGTAATCCATATACATGCCACGATATATACATAAATAATTTATTCTATTTGTATAATATATATATACCTGCTCATAGTTATAGATCATATCAGCCCCAGTCAATAAAACGCCATCATTAGTGATCTTCTCCACAATGCCAAGCTGGCTTAACATATTCTCTGGAACAGTAAGGCTCTCATGATCCGGGTTCAAGGGCGGATAAACGCTCACAGTACAAGCATCCAGTTTCCTTTCAATCACGCTGACAGGTTCCCCTACAAAAGTAAAGTTTCCTTTATATAGAGACAACAGTCAGCTAAAATACCTGACATACTTTATCATAATCCAATTTATTCACCAGGAGGCATTGCAGTATTATTATTGCAACCGCATTTACAAACAATAGGACTCGAGGCTTATCGTGATATTACACTGAAGAGCTTTTTGTTTTATGCTCATGTAAAGAATGATGGCGCTTCCAGAATTCTCCCTGCCTAAAACTAAATCCGGCTTAATCCAACCTTATAATGGAATAGCAAATTCTAAAATTAAAATTCACATGTTTCTCTCTTCTCCTCTTCCCAGTAGTTTCCCCGTCTCCAATCTCCATACACATAATTTCTCCAAAAAACGAGAAGAGCATTCCCCACAGAGACTCATGACAAGCGTTCATTGTTTATACGTGTACACTTCCTTTGCAACCGAAATCTGATCTTTGAAAGTGAGATGGATACTATTTATTTTTGGTTTGCACAAAAATCTTGAGAAACTATATAATACGTTGTACGTAGTTGCATATCACTATACTTAGCTGTCAACTCTTCAAATCTTTCACAGTTGGAGGTTGGATGTAGTGGCAAGTGGCAGCAGCACTTCCTTATTTTTTTTGCAGTTTTACATGGAGCGTGAAAAACCTCCTAGATGATGATATGGGACTATGATATTTACGTGCTGGAAGTAAGCATTAAATAAGATGAATGGATTGAAATAGGCTTAAATTTAGCCACTAAATAGAAACAAAAACAGCTCTGACAAACAAATGATCGTCAACAGTGTTAACTACTGGCAATTTTTCAATGTTTTAAGTATTTATACACGACATGGTGCCTCCATGTCTCGTTCACTACCATACAAAAAATAAATTTTTACATGCTTGCACTTTCAAAGTTGCATACAGCCATTTCATTTTCATTTCATTCTAAAAAATGCTGGAGTAATCCCTAAGCGCCTGTATTTCAACCATAACGTCAAGGTGGCAATGGCAAATCCTGTTTTTTTTCTTCTTGGCAAGTAGTTGTAGTCTATATACTTCTTGGATTATGCAATGATGAAAATGATACATTAATACATCGTTAATCGTGAAATGGTTGAAAAAAATGCAGGAATCTTACAACTCTTGCAATGAAGGAAGGAAGAAGTATGCTGTGAAAACTGAGAATGAAGCATGAAGAATGAGTTTCTTCGTGTTTGCATTTGTATTTTCATCTACTTACCACACGTTCGCAATCGATTAACATGAATTTTAGTAGTGTGCCAACAAGTAAAAATTGTGGGGGCTATAAAGTTCCCATTTGACGCTAATGCTTTGAGAGATCAACCTCCCCGGAACATGCATTTGATCAATATTAGTTCTAACGCATTGAGTGCTTAACTCTTTTGGAGAAATTTTCAGTGACAGCTACAGCTTTTTATCGTGTTTATGTATATGCTTTCATAAAATTGGCTTGGAAAGATGGTATTTGGTAGACGATTTAAGAAGTACCCCATCACACAAACATATATAGTAGTTTCCTATACATGTTATGTCGTTTTAATGCTGCTGCAATAGTTCATATGGTACATGTGCTGGGTATTAAGTTACAGTTTTCAGCATTCCATCTTTCCTCTCCAGCAGCAGTAGCATCGCGTTGTTTCAGACCTCATGAGTGTCGGATATCGTTGATGCCTGCAGTATAAATAATGTATGTATACATATACGGATGTATACTGACGTTGGAAGTATATATATGCATAAGTACTCTTTCACTGCAGTCGTGGTGAACGAGCTTCTTAAAGAAGGAAGTCAATGATTGTTAACACATATCAAATCTTGAAGATAGACATGGCTCTACAGACTTTCGAAGAAAAAAAATACCTCAAGGAGAGCAAATGATTTCTACAAAGGTTGACAGCTAGCACTTGCCTCGAGAAGACTTTGCTTCCTCTTTTCCCTGTTCTTCTTTAAGTCAGCATGTGGGTTGGCATTTGAAATAACAGAAAAACATGGGGAAAAGGTTTATCTTTCTGCTTGTACCTCATCGCCTTGATGCTTTTGTGCATCTTCAACTACAGAGCATCTTCCGTGACCAATATATATCCAGGTTTTTTTATGGTATGGTTTTATGTGTGCTTTGACAAATGAGGTAAGTAATTTCGTATACAAGGAGAGAGTGGCAACTGACAGGGACAGAGTAAATCGGGGAATTTTGGTACACTTCACTTTCCCGTAATTCGTAGAATTTGAATGGAAAAGCTTGTCACGGTTAAGAGATTACTGAATCTATGCATATCCCTATTTTTAATTTGATGAAGGGCGTAACTTGAATTTCCATGCTGAATGAACTCCATTCGAGTTAACTGAAGAGTGTAAAAATAATTGAAATATGCTACACATTCATCGAACTACTACGTGTCTTGTTCAACTTGCTAAATAAGAACGAGCAATTTCAGTCTTTATCAAGCAGGTTTGGCGAAGAGCAAGAAAAAATCTATATATTCGCATTTGGATAAAATCGAACAGAGAAGTAAACACATACGTCACCGAATTTCAATTAACAAACAAACCATTTGCATAGCAGAGTGGGATAGAGGGGAGAAATGAAATGTGGACTTGAAGCGCATCTATAATTTATAGAGGTTGAAAACGTTTCTTTCATCCCCTTTAATATCATGTGAGCCGGAGAAAGCAATTACAACAACAACTCCTGGAAATTCATTACTGGGTTGTGCACAAAAACGTGGAAAATTGCATCATCAAATGAATTCAAATGAATTCCGTTTTTGAGTTCTTAACTTACCGTTACGCCACTCTTCGTTGTCATCCCGGTCAGAACTAATAGTGATCCGAACATCGGAGAAGACGCGAACTCCAAGACGGAAGTCCTCGTAATCTCTGGGCAGATTGCTCGTCCCATTGATCTCAATTGTTGGCTTCTGGGGAGGCAGGACCATCACGAAGGAGTCAGAGGGGATTATCTTAATGGTCTTTCCGGACTCACATCTGTGGCGAGCAATAACATAAACCATCATCAGTACCATCACATAGTGCATTACAAATACAGAGGATGTGCCCATTCACTTCATATACAGATCCTGAAGAGTCAAGTGCATTTTGGGTATTGTGTGTGTGTACGCTACAAAAATGGATAGCAAAACAAGTAGTCGGAGAAGCCAATTCATGTAATGAATAAAACAGATAGCATGTTGTCAGCATTACTACAAACGACCAGTAGACATTAGCGCAGTAGTGGTGCTCCTAGAAAACGCAATGCTGACCACGAAATGTCACATGTGGAGTTCATTTGTAAATTCACATTATAAAATCCTCTTATTTCCACCATATTTTCTTTAGTCCTTAACACCAAAGCAATTCCATGTCTCCCTTCCTTTTCGTGAATCCTTTCCAAACAAATAAAACATATTGGGAATGGGTCGTTTCGTTATAGATGAAAAGATACCATCATATATATACATGTATGCTTCGACCATTTCACTTTCTTATTAGAAATAATGTCTCGTTTTCCTATACCTAAGTTTACATCCTACTCCAAGAAAATACCTTATACAAACAAGGCAGCACATTTTATTGTGTATATATAGTGTATATATAGTATATACCTTGAGAAACTTAAGTGATCAAATGGGCAGACAGAAATGGGGAAAGTACAAATACTACAAATATAATGATTGTCTTTGCCTACCATTACGACTCAACGCCAAAATCGATCGAATTCGAATAACATTCGGTGTGTCGTAGTAGTAGTAGTGTGGTCGTTTTCCTTTTTTCTGTGAGCTAATATGTGTCATATCATATAAAAGTGTACCTATGGGAAATATACGAGATAATGCAAAGGTGTGGAAACCAAATAGGAACTCAAAAATGTATTACAACAGAATAGATTGCCGACTACTCAAACTACAAACCAAACGGGTTGCTCTCTCTATCAATGCAATGGAATTCCATGTGTAGTCGTCGTTATTGTAAATGACTTTCCTAAATGGATACGACTATTTCCGCACCTGTAATATTACTTAAACAACATGGTTTTGAGTGAACGAACACCTATCTATCTTTGTGTACTGTACCTATAGGATTTCCCCATTTCTCCACCACCACTACCACTTCAACCCAAACATCCAGTCAACCTTGATGATTACCACAAAGAGTCTATTCACTTTACCTTGTCTCGTTAGTTGATAGCAAAACTGCGTAGCCAAAAAATAATATGTATTAAAGAAATACTATCTGCTGCGAACGGCTCCTTTAATTACACACCTTCCTAATTACTCCCTAGATTGCAATGAGACTTTCACTTGGAGCTCTTTATATAAGAGGATACACAAGACTTTGGCATATCACCAGCAAAAATGCATAGGTAATTAGAGGCAAAAGGGAAGGAGGAGAGCAGAGGGGAATATCATCAAAGACGGGTTTGCATTGAAGCTGACATGAAAAGTGTTTGAAGTCAAGTCATTCGAAAACGCTTTGCTTTCTCAGAATTGTGCTAGGTGCTAACGAACTGCGTTTCCATTATGCTTTCTTTGAATAATACTCCTTCCTTTTTTCTCCAATACCATATAACCCAATAATGTAATAATAGTATTCTTACACTACTACTACTCCTTGTTATGCGTGTTTGCATCTATTTACAAAGAAAAAAGCAGATGCTCTTTTGTTCCTTCCTGTTAAATTCTAAATAGATATATGTAAAAAAAAATATGTATCCGTTTATGTATATACAAGCCTACTTCACAGCATGGAACACTGCACAAGTAGAACAGTACCCATGAGACTTCTCACAAGAGTATAATACGATTATGTGCATTGTATACAGATTTTTCTTGCTGGTCGTCTTCGTCGAATCCAGAGCTAGCGAAAAATGTTCTATTCAAAACACCAAAATATACAAAAGGGACATTTTCTTGGTTACGGTGAAAAAAAAATGGGAGAAAAAGGAAATAAAAACTTGTACTTCTTCTCGTCATGCTACATGAGTTCATCGTTAGCAAGAATAAAATCTGGGTTGCATACTACAATCATCATCATCATCCTCAAAATAATATGCTCAACGCTGGCATGGATGCATATAGTATAGAAGGGTTTTTGGTAGGAAAGAGGTAGTAGTAGTAAAAGCAGACACCGCCATCACCATTTCGTAGAGCACTTCAAGGTCTGTAATATGGGTAGAATGTAAGACTGAAACTGGATATGTATATGGAAAGAGCACTTACATCACTTTCGTGGTTAAGTGAAGATTACGGCGGCCAGGAGTAGGAAATTCTCTACTATTAATATAGCCCACACGACGAATCAAATTCTCAATGTCAGTTGTATTATCTCCTTCCACAGTGATTTCTGTCATATCTGTAAACCCAGAGGAAAGAGAGTGAAAGTCAGAGTTAAAAATCATATACAGCTGCGTATGGGAAGCACGATCAATATACTTGGCTTCATAATTTCCCATCCTTTACAGCTAGTAGCTAGGATATAGTAGCTCACAGCCAAGAAAACTACGCATAATATTATTATGATGTCTGAAATCATCTTGTGAGTTATACCTGTATTAGTCATGAGCTGCATTCCAGGTTGAACCACCTCCATTCCGGGCACTTCGAGACTCTCCTTGCATTTGTGCAAACAGGCGAGCACGGAAGGATCCTCGGTTTTTCCAATGAGAAGTGAGAGCCCAGCAAGATAACCTCGGAAATGATGTTTGAATTTATTCTCTGATCCTTGCCAGCAAGCTCCAATACTCAAGGAAGTATTAATCCCTTTAGCCGGATGAAGTGGCCAGTCATCAATCACCTCTGGATTATTTTTATCCTGTTTGAATGGCTGGCCATCAATAAACAGTTGAACTTCTGGGAAGACCGTGGATATAGCGTAATGATGCCATTCATCATCACAAACCTACAATAAGCACATAGTTAATGAAAACATTTAACCATTAGTCAACCTATAATATCATACTAATAGCACTACAATATCCTAATGCTTTCCAATCGTTATTTTATGTATACCCCCGACCCAACTCTTAAATACTATATAATATACTTTACTTGTTCGCTCTACAAAAGATGGAGGAAACGAACGAGGTAAAGCGGATCAATTGAGTTTTTCTATTAGTTTAAGCTTTAAGTAAGAGTCCTTCTTTACCAAGCCCAACATAATACATTATGGCTATAGAGAAATGAATGGTTCCGTTTGAAACTGCGTATGACTGAGTCAAAGTCCCAGTAATGATTTTTGAACAAGGACACACAGTTTGCCGAATTTTGCGCATGTAACGGCAATGACTATAATATGCTAGTAATGCTTCTCTCCTTCTTTCACAGAGAAAGTTGTTTTTGGAAAAGAAAAAAGTCAATTGGAGAAAGTGTGAAAACTGTGATACAAGTAAAATAACTACTATATATATGTAGTTGCGGTATTGTACAAGTGGGATTTACTCTTTCTGTTGACTTTCAAGTACCTACGAAATACATATCGTAATGTAGTTAGTTTGAGTTTGAGTACAAGAAAAAACAGTTGATTGAGGTGAGGCAAGAAAAAAGGTTTGGAAGAGATAGTATAATGGATGATGGAGGTACAAACTTTATTGAAAAGAATGGACTCATTTTTTCCTTCTTCAGCAATAAGATTTTTTGCCGTGGCTTCGCAAAATGGTAATAAATGTAACAGATTTAAATGGATGAAGTACACATCAAACGATTCTCAAGTACGTATACGATTCGTTCCGTGTGAAATTTCAGATTCAAATGGAGGCTTTTTTTACAAGCCTTAGAAAACCTGCTGCAGCCCTACTATATACTTTCTTGTTTAAATTTGAATGATTTTTCTATGCAAAAAAACTTATTTTTATATTTATTATCATCAAACTTTTTTGCGTCAGTTGCTTCAAGGAATATCCAGTTTGGTCTGATTTTTTCCTTCGCTCACTTATACAACCCATACACTAAAAAGCTATCACATTTACTCACTCCTGACTGACTATAATAAATCTTTGGCGATATCATAATATCCAATGCGCACCATATGTACTTGATACTTACTTGAAGTGGTTCTAGCACTTCACAAGAGTAGAAAGCCAGAACCGAACGGAGAGAAAGTGTATTACTAGAGTTAGTCTTCATGATTCATACCTATCCTTCAATACCCACTCGCTCATACGTGGTGGTACATGCATCCCTCCTCTATTTTATATACACACAAATAGTATAACCATTGTGATTCCCTGATAACCCAATGGCCACTAGCTGTGAACATTGAGTGGAAATGTGAAAAGTTTCTTATCCTTTTCAATTATATTCCCATGAAAAACTCTTCACAATGATAGGAAAAGTTTGATACAATCCAACAATCTTGGGAAACTTTCCGCAGAAAAAAAAATGTGCCAAACGCGCCGCGGATGTGATGTGAAGTATATGAATATACTTTATCTATGTATGTTACATGGATTCTTCCAACTAACATCCACCTTACGTAACTAAGCTGCCACCTAATACTATACCTCCTATGCCTTTCGTGTTGGGTAAAGCGATCGCATTTGGAGTATAAGTATTAAGCCCCCATTTAAGATATCATAATGTATAATATACAACATAACACCGCCATTTTCGCTTTCCTAACGTAACAAACCATATTGCATTCCATATGTGCCGGAAAAAAATGATCAAATGATCGTTAGTGAAATTTATTTATTCCGCACGAAATACTTTCTTTCATAGAAATCAAGTTGAAACGCAAAATAAAACGGGAAATGTACCACACTATGATATTATATACACGGGTGGTGGAGATATGACGGATAATATGGAATCCAAATTTTTTGGTGGAATAAAGGGATTATAGAGATGAACAACAAAAGAAATGAAAAAAGAAAGGACTATCGTGTGATCATGTTGATGACGCAGGTAAAATTTCAGAGAATTAATGAAGCAAAATGGTACTAAAAATGCGAGAGTTGTATCAACTCACAACATGTTCCATAACTCTCTACATAGCAGGAAATGGAAGAAGGTAAAAGAGGAAGTCTGAAAAAAAGTCTGCTTCTTGGCACATTGTTGCGAAAATTTGGTACAATAGAAGACAAAATCAGAACAGAAAACATTTCTATTTAATGTGCTATGAAGATGTTTCCTAAGAAATATGTATATATGATGTTGCTCAATATTATAAAGACCACACATAATATAGGATAATACTACGCCGTGATGGTTCTGAAGGACTCTATTTTTATATAAAAGGACGCAAAAAAATGGAGGGTATTAATAGGACCTAAATACCCTTCTAGGCAACTGATAGGTTTGACTTGGCATGTTTGTATGGAAGCTCTCTGACTCATTTTTTATTACGTGTACATCGACTTCATTAAGCCTGTCTCCAATATGACTTGTCAGAATGATCAAAGTGATTGCTGGAAATAACTGATTGTTTCATCATAATCACCAAAACTTCAAAGCGACCCCAAAAATAGGAATGATGATCACAATAAGCAAACAAGGGGAAACAGCAGCCTTCAAAATTTTCAATTTTGTATCAAAAATCCTTTCGTTAGCAGCAGAGTGCTTCACCCTTTGCCAACTAATCATAAAATTTCTAAGATGAGAGTATTTCCATGCGTAAGCAAATTTAATGCCATCATTGCCATTGAAAAAGCAAGGGAAGTTGCTTTGCTAATATGATATTCATAGGCTTAGAAAACTGCCAAAAACAAGAATTCTCTTTCATGTCACATTTTAATATATAACCCGCAGACAATTTTGCACGAAACTGAAAGTAGGAGAATGGTTACTTTGCGTTATTACCATCGTTTACGAACGAAAGAGGATATGTCAAGGTCTTTTGAATGTTGCTGTTCTTTACGTCGTACCACTGCACTACCCTCTGTATCTTGCAGGGCATGGTAGATTCTCATTCCGATTTCGACTCTTCACTTGAATTAATATGCCTCAGTTTGTATAGTATATGAAGAGTAGGTAGCAAAGTTAATGGCGTATTCAATCCTATCATGAAACCAAAGGCTATTTTACTTATCATGGCTTGTCACTGAGGAGATACTATGAAGTTTCCATTTACCTATTCGATGCCTCATTGAACACAACAACTGACTGAAACACAGTCTTTTTTATAGCTGAGGTGAAAAGTGGTAGGCATTCAGACTCAACGTAACAAATTGCAAAATATCTGACGATAGCAGTTGCCTTCAATCTAAATCGTTCCAGAGCAGAGGTGGCATTTAGGAATACCACCTTACAAAATATCCGCTTATGCATTCAATGACATATCGCACATCCTTGCTCCAAATACATAATGGTCGATATCCTAAAATGTTACAACTTTATCTCTCAATTTCAGGAATAGAACAACCTGGGATACGTCACAAGCATGATAACCGTGATCAAATCATTTGACATTCAGTTATAAGAGCATGTCATTATAAATGACGCTTGCATTTTTCTACAAGATGAAATGGACACAGGCAAAAGTTGAAATGTTATCAAAGAAGAAAAGCTAAAGTAATTGCCAATACCTTTTTTAAAAGTGTACAATTTAGATAGCTTTTTTTTCTCATGCAAATAAAATATCCTAAAAATGCACATTTACTGTATGTGTAGAAAAACTGGAGTACAAAAAAACTGTCTAAATTTTCCATTACCATCCAAATTCAGAATTCGCAAGTAGTGTGGGAGTGCGTATTATATCATTAAGTAAGATTTCACATGCCAAAGAATAGTCGACAACATTGGTAAATGGTGGTCGTTAAAATTCCTTTCAGCAAAGTAAAAAGAACTGAAAAACTATGCTGCAATGTACTTTAAGATGCTATTTTCTCTTCACTGGATTTCGAACCGAGGTGTAGTGTAGCTGAAAATCATTCTAAATGCAGAATTTTGTGCATTTTCATGAAAAATATACATCTAAACTCATTTGAATCCTCTCACGTTTCAGAAACCTTCGGATAGTCGGAACTGAACGAATTTAGATTTAGACCACACATATGCTAACTTAAAGAGCACACACTCTTAACCTTCATTATATTTAATGGCGCTACATTAATAGTGCAGTACAACATGAATCGAACATTGCATTGACGTGCTTCGAAGGAAACCAATAATACGAGTGGATCTTATGAGGTGGCATGGCCAGATAGTTGTACGAAATTTATTCTCTAGTATTCGTCTGCGTCGTCGTTCGTCGTCCCTATTGTCAGAAGTTTTGCATAAATTTTTATTCTCTTTCTCTTCACAAGACAAGAGTGTTATCGCTGGATAAAAACCCCTGATATAATATATAATACACATATACAAAACAGAATAATGTGTAAATAAAAGCAGATGCGTGTACATGAACTGTGAAAATATTGATTTTCTATTCTGATTTGCTATTTCCCAAACAAAAAAAAACAGTCTCTCACTTTACTGGCATGACAGACTTCGATTAAATCCCTGATTGAGAGCAAGTCCATGTTTCCCTGAAAATGGATTGCATGTGCGCATATCATGCTCAAAACTCCAAGGAATACTATATATATATTTGATCATTTGCTTGTGCAACTTTGAAATTTCTTTCAAACACCATTCGGAAACCCTTTTTTCCATATACTACATATTTATTACAAACGGCACAAGTTGAAAAGTTTCTGCTGAGGGAGAACCTCCTCGTACGCCATGTTCTTTATCTGAATGCTTAAATTATTATTGCTTCGACTGAAATACCAAAGGCAAAATTAGACCTTCTAAAAGAGCTTGCGAAAAAACATTCCATACTAAAAAGCCAAGCAAGTAGTTGGAGAGACCACATGAAGGAGTGTGAGCATTGTACTGATGGCGTATTAAAATGTCTACGAACACGAATTCTTTTGTGACACTAAGTTTAAGGGAAATGGCTTTTTACTCTTGAACATACAATTCGTGTACCTGCAAGAAAATTGGAGCCGCCATGGAATGTCTATGGATGGAGTGGAGGGGAGTTGTACGAATTGAGAAACTTTAAGTCGCCCCCATCAACTTTCGTGTGTGCGTTTAGAAATTTATACCTAAAAATTTAGTTGAGCACATAGGCACACACGAATCGTTGGAATGAAAAGGTTTCATAATATGCGTTGCATTTGTGTTGCTTGTGAAGTGTATGTTATGTATGTCACGTAGTATCGACATAAACTCATAGAATATAGATATGAAACCATGAGTTTTCTCTTAGACCTACCAGTCAGTATTCAATACATATAAGCATACACGAATGCTAGGAATAAAAAAAATCAAGATATTATGTATTAATACTCGTCTAGTGTTGGGGTGGTATTATGTTATATATACTTACTTACTCATGCATTGTATTTGAATGGCCAGCAATCAGGTCTAAATAATAGCTATATAGAGAATTTATAGAAGCCAAGGAAAAGAGCTATGTAGTGTGTGTTTGTGCCCTGCTCTCTTCATTGCGTTCGCTAATGACTGGTTCGATGAGACACGGGAAACAAAGCAAACAACCCATTTGAAAGAGAACAGGTTGTAGGTTGTAGTACCAACCAACTTTCCTTTGTTTTTCCCTATTGCACCGACCTACTTCAGGTCCAAATGACTATTTCGGCAAACAATGTCAACATTTACCTTATTTCCTCATCATGTTGTTATGCTACATACGTACTTGACAGGCATTACTATTACCTATCAAAACAAGCGTCAGAACTCTCTCTCTGTTGTGTTGTGATTGTTCATATACCAAATACAAATTGTGATAATGTTTTTTGTTCCCTAAAAATGTACGAGTTTTCCTTTTATCCGGTTGCCCCAAATATGAATATTTATTTATTGAAATGGGTAATCCGATTTAAAGGGAATCGTCAAATAGATTTGTGGAAATTCCTGCTCCTGTCCCTATTTTTTTTCTCTCTCAAAACAAATAATAAATGTTGAGCACGGAAAGATGTGAATAGATTCAAAGGCAGCCAACCAAAAGACTCTAAGCTGTGTGAGAGCCTTTTTGACGTGCAAGTTGGTAAATGGAAAAACGTTCTTGAGATTCCTGGCACGTACAGCTATACGTTTTATATTTGCTGTTGTGTGCATGGAAGAAGCACAACTATCGATCAAAAAGAAAGAGAGAAAGGAAAGTAAAGATCGTATAAAAGGAGGGAAAGCAAAAAAAAGGGAGAAAGGTCCGTCATCAAATCAAATGCCGGATATAAGCTCAATTCTTACAACTCATCTATCAAAATCGAACAAAGGACCCCACTGTGCCTTTTACAATACATTCACAACAATTACTTCCCGTAGTCGAACGCATTACAAGGGGCAATGTTACTCTAGTCATCGCTCGTCTTTTTCTTTCTTTCATTCTCCACTCAACCATGATATTCGCTTACAGCCTATTTGTAACAACTTATAATTTCCATTCCTCGAAAAACCTCATCAGGTTGTTGTGTAAAATTGCCTTTATCTTCACAGAAGAGAGATATTTGGAAACAAAGAGGAGCTACCTACTGAATACTGCATTGCCGTTGCAGTTATATGTTTTTGCTCACAAAAACTCCAGCTCTGGGAGACGAGACTCAAGGAAAATCTTTACATATGCAGAAGACAATCGCTGAAAACCTAATTTATGATCCAATATTACATTTCTTAGAAATTCCCAAAACAAAAAAAATAGAAGCAAAAGCTTCACGTGGCGACAACCATATCGGGAGAAATAAAAACTGTTGACTGCTTACATTTTTATATTTTTTTCAAGGCTTCATCTTATAATCTATTGGATTGTCTAGATTGCGCAAGCGCCTCGTGTACGTACACTATACAAAAGCCATTTTGAATTATATGGATCATGCATTGTAAGCAAACAAAGATGCTCCATGAAATTTGAAGGAATAAATTTTTGTATTAAAGTTGAAAGTAGCTGTCTATGTGTATATAGTTTGCTATCGGTGCCAGTTACGAATGTCCAACTCCAAACTTTCATTCAAAGTGTTGTGATTCCAACCACATAAATTTTTTGGTGAAAAAAGAAGCACATTAAAATAGTTTATTCGAATTTCATGATATCAGCATAACCACATCACATTCATTCTCGTCTGCATCACACACGCAACACAAAAAAAATGTCGCACTTACAAGATATTGATCATGATGATCAAATATATGAGGACGCATTTGACGTGTAGTGTTGTGTACTGCGGTTATTCTGCCAGTGGAGGAGGAAATGAATACTCATGTACAGATTCAATGGATATACGTATATGTACGTGTTGTCACTTTTTATAAAATGGAATAGAGACAAGTGTTGTTGGTCATGAGTCATGAAAGCTTGTATAGATAATATGTCTATGACGAGAGACCTCTCTCTCTCTCTCACTGACTCTGGAGTTGACAACCACCCCCTGACTAGTTTGCAATCAAAATGAGAGTGAAGCTCATGCATATAAACGGAGCCTAAAGTTATATAAGCCAAAAGCTACCAAGTGATATGTGCTATAATACTATCATTATAGTCGCAACGTGCTCGATGGCAAGTCAGACTATTTTGCTGCAAATTCAGCATTTTTATGGCTTGATCAGGAATTTCTCTCTGTCTCATGCACTGAAACACTCACAACAACAAATCCACATTCAACTTCCTAACTGACTGGTGCGAGACTCGTTAGAAAGATGAAAAACTGCATGCCTTTCCGTCCTTGTAACGAATGCCATACAAAACCCAAGTATCACTTTGGCCCCTCGCCAAAACCGAATGTCAGAAAATTCAAAAGGGAAAAGTTGAAGGAGGATGAAATTATAGCATTGATGCTCTATTTACAAAAAAAAGACCACCACCAAACTCACCATGCAACAGCATTCGTCCTCATTAAACCCCATTTTTGGCTTACTAACAGGGCGATCACATACATGCATCTATCTAATGCGATATGGCAAGTCATGAATCAAATCAAATTAGCCGATTCCTAGTTCTCCATCAAAAATATGAAAATTACATTCCGAATATTATTTGAAAATCCTCTCTCTGTCCAAAACATCACGAGCATTAGTAATTAAATCGCAATGACACTATACTATATATTCACTTGTAATTTGAAGTTGGTTTTGTGTGTGTTTGTTGTTTTAATGGTGAAGTTTATCAACGGGTTCAAAAGTGACAACACTTTCGGTACTTTGGTTCCGCACTGCATTACTCCACAAAAACCCATCTTCATATAGTTTCCGTTATTTTTCATTATACTAGTATTACATAACAAAAGTGATAGAGGGGAGCTATTGGCCTGATTTCCCAATGATCCAACCAATTCCCACAAGATGAGTTATGACGGCGTGAAATGGGGAATGGTGCATGAAATTGGGCATACATGTAGAAAAGAAAATGACATGGACATGAATGCAATATAATGTTTCTCGATGAGCACATACTACTAGTACTAGTAATGCAGGATCGAAAAACGTACGTAGTGTAAGTGTAACTCAGAATTTACTGAGCAAAATCATATCCGCCTAGTCTAGTAGTAGTCCGTGGGTAGGTTGGAAGGAATAACTTTCATTTTCGAAAGGGATGTGATATGATGTTATGAGCTGTAGAAAGTACTCAACGTCTACTTTGGCAGCGTTACTATTCATGATCATAGAGTATTCGGTTGTACAATCACCAGACAACTCCTCCTGAGAGACAAAGGCCTTCCGATTGGATCCACTGTAATTTCCTTTATTTTTCCTCTACTGAAAATGGCAGGAAAATGGAAAGATTCATTTTGTGGAATAAATTCCAAATGGGTATATCATCCTATCAATTCTTTCATCCCCGTTTTCCCATCACCGCCGACATTGAGAAATTTCCTTGTAGCCTTTTGTAACATGTTTTATTTATATAGACAGCCATTATATGTACGTGTATTATTGGAGTTTTTTTAAAACAGTGATTTAGAAATGGTTGATTTGAGTTAATGTGTATATTCTTCATGACCTTACAGATTCAACGCAGAATGGAAGACGGCTTCCGGTCACTAAACTACACGTTTCGAGCATTGAGAATAAAAAATAAAACTTTTACATAACATTCACTTCTACTTTACTGACTTGTAGCATTTATAGAAATAATTACGAACGTGGAATGGAATCACGCTACCATTTCATTTCGTTCTGTGTAAAATACTGCAGTACTTTTGAATATGACATGTTATAGTAAAAACTTATACGCGGATTAGGTTTCATAGATAGAGAGGGTGAATAATGTGTACATGGTATCCAAAAATAGGACGAAAATAAATTATGTTTGGTACATGCCACATTATGTGACTTTTAATGATTTATCCTTCAGTTACACAGGCATTTTACCGATGAAGGTATGCAAGAAAAGAAGGGTATGAAAAGGAATGCACGGAGCATTGACGTTCTCTTTCATTGGAACGACTCGCAGTTGAAAATAGAATTTCAGTTGTTGGATGCTCCATGTTCCGCACTCAAAATTTTCGCCTAATAATCATTCGAGCCACACAAATCCAAAAGAAAGAGAGAATGTCTATAGAAGATTGGAACATTGACTCGTTAGTGATCATCTCCAAAAACTTGCGAGTCATGAATTTTAGGAAAATTATGAGGTGGTATAAGTTACAACAAGTATAATATGAACTACATGGAAGTTCCATATATATAGAGAATGACAAAGGACGTCTCCTCATATTTCAATATTTCTGTCCGCGTTTTCATTTCCTCCATCTTTCCTCGGGTAAGCATTTTCCTTGGAGTGTAGCATCAATTGTTAAAATGAATAAAGAGAGGGAAATGAGACTTCATTACCTGAGGGATCTTCCATCTCCACTCTGCTGGTCGGAATGTATTCAGGTCTCCATCCGAGTGCTCACGTCGGAGAAGCAGTATCAGTCGGCAGTTTCTCACAAAGAGAGCAAAATGGTGTCGATTCATTTCTATTAAACAGGGGGGAAAATGACAAAAATATTCACATTGTTCAGTTTCATGCATAATATCAACCCTTTATATTAGACTACATGCATTCTCCACCCACTAACTTTGAGAATGCACTGGAAACTATATTCATTGCCATTAAATTGACCAAACAAAAGAAAAATATGTACAAAAGGTAACATATGTTCAGGCATGCATCACATCATTTTGTGGTACAAAAAAAATAGGAGCAAAAGTAGTAGTAGCAGTAGTGGGTAGTAATGGTGGTGTGTTATCTCCATGCATCATAAAATAACCGGAGGCAATCCCAGCGTAGACTAACGAAACTGATCGTTTCTTTTGCGGTGAAAGCGACTTATACATATGCCACGTGACTTGACGTTTGCAATAATACACGTAGGTAACCATTATGTGAAAAGCAACCACTTTTTCTTTCAAATTTTCCATTACACTTTCATAACATAAATTTTTGGTAGACTTTTCTTTTCCTTTGCCTCATTCAACAATTTTCTATACACATATACGTATACTCAAGACAAACATGTTCCTATGTTACTTTTAAATATTGTTTAAGATCGAGTTTTGCAAGCAACACACTCTCTCTGCCAAGCAAACGGTGCTGTTTTGTGTTGTGAACAAGTATCGATCTGCCAAGAGAGAAACGCTAAGTGTGCTGCCACGATGCTTGTTATCTTATCGACAAACGAATAACTTCTCACGTCAGATTTGCTTTATTTCTCATAAAACTAAACTCTTACGATACGGAACACCAGTGAAATGCTACGGAAAACAAAATACCTAAATCTGTAACCGTATTTCAATCATGTTCGTATGAAAACTGAAACTTTTGAAGCTGGGTTCAAATAGCCGACAGGAGATTCAAATTAAAATATGCAAATAATGTACGCAAGACCTTTGAGGAAAATTTGCTACAATATATGCATATAAGACGAGTATGTATATAAATTATAGGATATACTACCTTGGTTTTCACGTTTTTGAGCTTATTGCACCAACAACCCACAAAATTCCTTGAGATTTGCTGAGTTGTCTGTATTACAACGTGTTTTATTCTTGTTATCTCCATTCCTTATGCATGTGAAAACTCTCAGTATATGATATGGTCGGCTTCCCTTCCCACTCCAGTGGTTATTTATAACCATACAATTTTGTCCAGCAAAGTATAGCCACCAAACTTTTATACTTGCATTTTGAAAAGCAAATCCGAAATCCTCCTAGTGATGATTTCAATAAGTTTTGACAGATAAAAAGCCTTCGCTCAACTCCTAAAGTTACATATCTTCGGAAAATGCTTACTGTGTGTATATTAACGTTTGCTTTAATTTTCCGATGCACCGTGTGATATATTTTACTATTTCTCTAGTATTCCAGCTGCATTTGCTTTTAGAACTCTAAGACCATCAAAGTTGAAAGGGCAGCAACAAATTTCTGACCACATGACATGAAAGATGAAATAATACACTTTCCTTTGAAGAAACAGAGAATAGGCATTACTACAAGTCTGAAAGGCTACACAATAGTTATGAAAATACAATTCATGAAATAAACTCCCCAACTGCTTCCCTTTTCCCTACCATTTCCTAAAGCTTCACATTTCCTCTCAATCTCAACGGAGCTCTCAGCCTTCACCTTCCATTCACCGGGTTTTCATTTTTACGGTGAAATGGAGGAAGAAGAAGGGGAAAACATTTGCATGAAATCTCATTTCCTTCAAATATTTCAAGGTAAGATTACTCGCTCCCTGAGCAGGAGAAATGTGAAGCTACTTTCAAGACCGTAATGTAATCAAGATTGAGTCAAATAGACAATTCCTGCGCGTTTCGTGGTATTCCCTGCATCCTTCATGATTGCTTGAATGACTTCAAGATTTACTTTCCTTTCCTCTCAGTAGCTGCAAAAGGAATTTTTATAGAATACATATATACATATGCTTTGAAATAACAGAAGTTACACAAAGAGTATATAGATCGATATAGCACACCTATAGAAAAAAGCCATATTTAATAGCCAATATCGCATTGCACCCTGTGTTTTTTTTACTAAAATGGGATTGAGACAAGGCGAATTTGAATTTCATTTCTTCACCATAGGTTCCCTTTTTTCGGTTCATGTTTGGTAAAGGGATTCAACATGGTCCGTTAGTTGGTTTTTCAGGTTGTGTAGCTATATAGCTACTCAAAAAAACCTGTGACTACCTACCACTCCCACTACTACTACTTGTGCTCAGGTTGTAACCTCCTATTGCATTGTGTACAAGATCGTTTTCCATGCTCCAGGAAACTGAGCAGGAGAGATTCGGAAACTTTTTTTTTGCAGCAAAATAGTTTATGTATGCATTCGATTTACAAGATACATGGGGTTTATTCTCTCTCTCTCTCTCTTGCTGAGGTAGTTTGATCATGGACCAAACCAAAGAGGTAGCGTATAATATGTATTTATAATGCCCACATTGACTTACTGTGATCATCAGCATTGCAGATGATATGTTCCTTAGTATGCCGGTCGAGCTCTGGATGTGCGGCATGTTTCATCCACGTAGCAATGGTGAAATTTTCTCCTGGGTTGTGAGAAACCAAACCATCTGGAACTACTACTGCAGTACTTGATCCATCAAACTCGAACATTGGGTCACTCTCATGTCCTTCATCTGTTGGTAAAGATTTGGTCCATTCTGTTCCCAAACCTGGACTTGGCAAAAGATCCACACTTTCGGTACTTGCACCTTGTTGGAGAGAAAAAAGACAAAGATGAGACACATATATTTATCAAGTCGATAATATGCTTTCATATAGACATAAAAAGTTTTTTTTTTTTTAGATTTTACTATCATTGTCTTGTCCCTATACATACATAGCTACATGACTAAACGAGGTCTATAGACGTTTTAGTGTTTATTAGTTTGCACAACTTTTTCTTTGCTCACAAAACGACGCCCACATAGATATTATACCTAAGAGAGTATCCCTATCACAGTATAGTACAACTCTTCCAGAAGAAGATCATTTTGACTGTCGATTATTTCTCTTATGGCTTCTCATCCATCTTGATCGCCGCACAAGGCCAAACATGGTATCAGCATTGACTATCAGCTTCATTCCAGATATCTTCCCTAACCACATTGTTAAATTTCCCTTCTACGGTCTAAATTTCTTTTTTTCATTGTTTTACGAAGTTACTTTATTCTACTCACTAGTCATACTCCATGTATTACATACATATGCCATTAGGGACAGACATTCATCTTCATCGTATGAGAATAGTAATCAGAAGCTTCTTCTCTCTTGTTACTGCCATGCCATGCCACTACTAGTAGCTTAGAGATGGAGTACAACAAACTTTCAAGACTAAATGTAATTCCCGAGCTATCAAACACAACATCATTGTAATAAAAGTAAATCAAATTGAGCTATAAAATACGTAATTCTTTCCCTCTTCCTATTTCATGATATAGCAAAAGTGTGCAATGTATATCCAAACTCTCTCATTGTCATTGGCATCGAGTTGGTCGTTGGTTGGCGTAAAAGCGTAAGAATGACAAAAGTGAAGCTCCTAAACAACTATGAAATGAGAGTGACAGCCCATCTAAAATATTGCTATCAAGTCCTAGAAACTACCCGTATGGTATGACTATGCACGCAAACATTTCCACTCTGTGCACTATTTCTCGAGCTGAGCTGACTCGAAGAATATTGAATGCACTCCCAGCATATTTGTAACCGTCGGTCTAACTACAACTAATACATAAGTGAATAAAATGTTTGCAAGAAAAAGCCATGTTGCGCATTTTTATTCGTAGTACATACTAGTGGAGCTTCAGTTTCCAGCATATTTCTTCGTCGGTGCCTTCATATATCTCCCAAATTACATTTTCAAGTGAGACAACGTTTTTAGAGTCAGTATAGTCTATATAGGCATAGGCTTTCTCTGACTCAGTGGATGGATACACATACTTATATGTAATAAGACGATGTATAAAAGTTAAATGTGAATATGGTAGTCTATGCAACCAATTACGAGGGTATGCAACAAAGTCGAACGCTCAAAAAGAGTAATAACATATAGGAGCTTTCTCCATGTGCACTAATAACATTTTCTCGTACTTCACTTCACTTGAGTCACCAGCACTCGTACTCATTCGTAACAACTTTTCCAGATCAACTTTCGAACTACTAAGCTACAATTTTGCCTTTTTGGAAAATGTGAAACTTGAAGAACAGAGCGACAACTTTTCTCGTCTTCTTTTTTTGTGGCCATCGTCTTCCCTGTTTGTAATGGCGCGAGGACCAATGACATTCCTTTCAAGGGAAGGAAATAAACAATATCCTGAGTTTTTGTGCTCCAATTATGCTCTTTATGATTCACCGACATCACACATATGTATAAGGACACATATACACAAAAGTTTCTTCTTCTTTAGAAGATTACTCTCTTTCTCTGAAGGTTATTTTGTATAAAGGTTCATACATATGTACACGTACGATTTCATACATATATAAAGGAGTGGCTGACTCAATGGCATGATCTGCCAAATTTTCTCTTCTTTCTTACAATCTTACAACTCTAGCCAAATTGTAAAAAATAACATTTGAAAGCCAAGACTTGTAGACTCTAACTGGAAAGTGTAAGTTGGTAAAAATGAAAAAGTGACAGAGACAATAGCACAAATTTTGTCTGTTTAGGGATATCCGTGGTGAAATTTTTTACGTCTTTCTTCATTTTTATGTAGCCTTATGCACAGACAGAATTGAACAAAGTGACAATAAGCAGCAGGCTTTTATCCTTTGAAATATGTTTGATGATTTCATATCCGTATTTCATACATCAATAATATTATATCTTCAACTACCCTATAAAATACACTTTTGACAGAAATTTTTAAATGTGTTTCAGCAACTCATATAGTTTTTTATCTTCTAACCAACACTTCATCCTGATCCTATAGAGAATTAACTCATCCTTTTAGAAAATAGGCTTGGAAAAATCATGACAAATTGCATTTAGCTTTCAAGATTAGCTCAAACTAGCGCATCACATCACGTTACGTTATTTGATTGTCATATACATAAAATGTATGCAAGAATATAATAGATATATACACTTGAGTAGTTAGAGCAGGAACCTAATGCAATGGTATCATACTCCCTTTGTTGTTTGGTTAATGCAATTTCCTACCTTTTGATATGCAAATTATGTTATATCCCAACCAAACCAAACCACAGTACTCACAAGTATATAATACATGAACAATCTCGAATATTCTATTTTACATGGCCAAATGGTTTAATCCCTCAGAAAAGGGATGTCTGTCTGTGCATGACAAAATCATCACTCTTGAGATACAACATGCCAGATAAGATGAAAAGAGAGCTCTTTATCCCTTCATCAGTTGTCTACTACAAGCAAGGCTCTTTTCTATCGCGATATTAGTTCGTGTAGTGCGGTAGTAGTGGTATAATATGCTGCTAGGATGCACAACCAGTTCTTTATTGTTGTGTGAGAGGAAAGTCGTCAGTGGTTGGTGAAATTGCTTCCATCATCTTTTCTGGAAGCAACAAGCCCATTTCATTTCTAAGTTCGTCGCGAACGAACGTACAAGAATGCGATATGACAAAGGAGGAATTTTTGGAATGCAATATCACGTATTGTTTTTAGCAAATGTGCATGATGCTGACCTTTTTCTAAGCACTAAAAATTTCATTTCTGACAACCAACAACAAAGGCGGAAGAAAACAATCAATTTAGAATCAGAAAATGATTAAGTTGGCTTATAGAGAGTGGGAGAATGATGATGACGACTTGTTTCTGCGCAAACGTGCAAAACACACACGAATGCCTATTATTCTCAAAAGACTAACATGTATGCGTTGGTATGCGAAGGTACAAGGAGTATGGATATATATCATTTTAGGTTGGTTGGAATTTGGAATACAATACAATGATGGTTCACGACTATGATGATGTGAGGGTTAAATCTAACGCAGCAACTTGCATTTTTGCTTTTCTCCAGTTCTTATCATTAGCGAAGCCGTTGTTTTTCGAGGACTAACCAACATAATAAGAGTACATATAGAAAATTCTAGTATGGAGCGAACGATTTTCATCGAAAGCTCAATTATTGGGAAAACTCGAGCAAATCTATAGTCTATCTCTTGTATAGTGAATCCACGTTCAAAGAGAATAGGCTCAGAACCTCTTGATGGGTATTTGGTTCAGGCTCAAATATGACTTGTTGGGCTTTCAAACTCCAAACTTCAAGTTGTTCCAAGTGTGTATTGCCAACACTCGACTACTAACTCCAAACTACCATGTACTTCAAAAATATAGGAGCATTCAGGTATTCGTTCGTACATTGTGTGCCTCCTGTGCCTGGCTCTAGCTTTCTACCTAAGCAAACAAGGGGATAGGGAATAGTATGACTATTACAAACTTCACATTATATTGAATCTTACCACATAGCTTTCTTTGGGAATGAACTCCGTAAGTGTCCCGGTCACAACCCTTGCCAATGTGATTGGTGGAAAGCTGAAGCTTCGTCTCAACCGTGTTGATTGCACAGGGGATGTCACAAAGTTCAAGAGAAGCCTCTGGAAACAGCTCTTGCCTTGAAGAGCCGGGTGCATAATCAATCCTCTCGGGAATGCCTGGAATTACCATAGAAAGCACAAAGTTTCACCCATAAATTCAAACACGTTTTTACCGTTTATCTTAAAGAGATTGCCAAAGGAAGGGAGGATG
The DNA here is from genome assembly GCA_964034955.1 of Orchesella flavescens. NCBI lineage: Eukaryota > Metazoa > Arthropoda > Collembola > Entomobryomorpha > Orchesellidae > Orchesella > Orchesella flavescens. The sequence continues at coordinate 39,389,164 of OZ035955.1, forward strand.
TTGGAACATTTTCGAAGAGAGTGAGCAGCGCTATATGCCACTGCTACTTCCACAGTTTCCCTTGTCTGTCTCATTCACTATTATTACTCTAAAAATAAAGGCAAGTATGAGAAAGAAGAAAAGAACAAGAGAGGGAATGAATGAATAGAAAGCAGAGAGTTGAGAGCTCTGCGAAATCAAGTAAAAAAAAAGACTTTCAGTCAGTAGAACACATTTCACGTACTACTTATCTATGCAAGCAAGCATCAAGTATGATAATTAATGCAGCCGAGAAGCAAGGAAAAAGGTAGAGAGAGAGAAAACACAATGAATTGATCTTCTCTTGAGAAAGAGAGAGAGTAAGCCTGTATTCTTTATTGTAGAATGTAGTATTCATACACATATAGCGTTATTTCAAATATACTTCAATGCAATGTTGAAGTATGGTCGACCTCAAGCTTAAAAATCGACGAATCAGCATAAAAATCCTTGAGGAAAAATATAAGCCAGATGTCAAGTGATAAGTCACGTATAACAATACTTTTTATGCCTGTGAAGGAGTACCATACATAATATAATGTAGGAAGCGGGTAAAAATTGTGCATTTAGAATGAACATATACATACACATTTCATGGGCGCAGTAGAATGGAACGAATGAGTGGTAACTTTTCTTTTTCCAAAAAAAAAGTGGGAGTACAACATAAAGAGCGTATAGAATCTCTTTGGATTTTAATATTTCATTGTCATTCCAACATGCATCTTGAAAAAAAGGAGGGAGAAGTAAGTAATCGAGATCCTTCAAATACAAGACTACGCGTTCGTAAAGTATACGAGTCGTTTGGATATTAGATTAAGTACCGCAGCTGGCAGCTCAACGAAGGAAAACCATAGAGGCTGTGTGTGTGTGTGTGACTACTTAAGAGAGTGAACAGTTATAAAAATTTATAATAGTCACATTTCTTACATGCAAAAATAAACCAACTAGTAATATACAATAACATGATCTGAAAACTCCTCCATAAGGTTCCTACCCATTTCCTTTCTCGCATAATAACTCTTTTGCATGCTGAAAGTGCATACGGAAATGGCAACAATTTGGTATTCATTTCGTACATACGGGCTTCTTCTTATGTGAGTTAATTTCATTCTCCATCAGTAGACACATAAACGAATGTAAAATCAAGAAAGTATTAGTTAAAAAAGTATCGGAGCTAAGTATGTAGGAATGGATAGTACGCAAAAAAACAGAGTATGTTTATCATTAAATTGTATAAGCACATACAATGAGAATACTATATCGTATTCTCTATAATTTTTAACACTTCTCAACAGTACCAGCTATGCTCAATGGTGGGTTTGAGCCTTGAGCATTGTCAATTGTGAATATAGTAATGGTAATACAGGAAGTAGTGCTTGTAAGGTTACACAATGAAAACCTCTTTTTTGAATATATAGCGTTCCTAACACTTTAAATGTTGAATAAAACTACTCTAGCAAAAGCTCTACTGAATGAACACAATATGATTGTATCTGTTTTTTCTTAACAAAACTCATGAAACTGATATATAATAATTATATTAAGACTGCAATTGTTATCAAGCCGCTTTTGCTTTCGGTTTTCCTTTATCTGGGTTTGAGTTGAATGAGCTTGAGACATCACATTTTAGAGTAGTACTCATTTTACAAAGCAAACACATTCCTATTTTATGGCAACGCATTTTAGAGCTCTTTGACAAAACAAACTTTGTTACAATAATGTTACACAAAGCAAAAACTTCTAAGAAAGCTAGAGAGTATTCTCATGAGATTGTGCGTACATACATAGTTCTATATACTTTCAGAAAGCTTTAATATTGAGAGTATCAAGCACCATAATTTTTAAGCACACTACTGTTTTGCTTCCCCTGCACCCTCTTCAATTAAAAGGCAAGAATTCGGGTAGAAATATGTAAGCAAAGGAAAACAATTCGATCATGCTTTTATTACACCTTGAGTGAAGAGGATTAAATTAATGAATTACGAATCAACTTTTTGCTTGTCTCATTTGATTTCACTTAAAGTAGTTCAATTTCAACTGATGTCACACCTCGTAAGGATGTCTAAGCTAAGAATGTTTTTTTATTTAGATGTAACGTTTGTAAACGGTAACTTTACGAGGAGGTATTTGTAGAGGGAAAATAATACATAGTACTTAAATCTAAACCCCCTTTCCACTTCATCTCAATGGACCAATTGCATTGCACTCTTTAGTTGTATTTTATGTGTGTTCGGTCAACTGGGACAATTCTCCAGAATTTTTCTTTGCATTATTTTGTTAAATCTTGGCTCGTAAAGCCTACATTATTACCCTAGATATCTTGCATAATGTATATATGCATCCAGTTTTACTACAATACGATCCTATCTATTCAAAAGGAACACATGTGTGTACCAGAGTCCAAACATGATCTTCCATTTTACGATTTGTGAATTTACACCCAACGAAATCGCTTCTTTTTCTCCTATACATACGCAAACAAGATGAAGGAAAGTAAATATAGTAAGTGGTACGTCGTGGTGGCGGCGGCGAGAGAGGAGAGAGTGTCTAGTAAAACAGCGGCATTTGGGAGAGTAATAAAAAGTGTAATGGTATGCGCGCACCACTCACTCAATCTATCTTTCTTTCCAACGAATAGTAGTGTCATATGTGTGAGTGAACCCCACATTTTCTCTCTTCTATCTCTGTTTAAATAACTACTAGCCATGATACTTATGAATCTAAAGTACAAACCCGTAAAATGAACGACGAACTAAAAACGACATTACGAAAACAGATCGGCTGTCTTCTGTCGATGACAAGTCATCTACGTCCTCAGTGGAGACAGGAAGCATAACTGAACTCAACAAATCGATTACCAAGACGCTTTCATGGTTCACATCTTACTTTACTCGGGGTGCTATCTTCCACACAACATTTGAATTATTATGACGGGCCCTACAATACTTTGGAGAGAGGTGATGACACCAACGTGTCATAATCGTCCTCATCATATCATATTTTTTTATGTATATATACCACCACCATCCTTTGACTCACTTTCCTCTGTATGACTCTTCCATGTTCTTGTCGACAACTTTCTTTGGATGATGATGACTATATACATATATATATTACAAAGCTGGTACAATTTCCCAGATGGGAATTACCCATTCTGATAAGAAGGAAGTACATGTGACATAGGCCTCCTTCCGTACACAAAGTTGCATAGGGGTGACGCATCTTCCCCCGTCATCGTCAACCGTGTACAACGGATTCTTACTCGAGTTATAATGTTTATGCTTGTACATTTTGCAGCTATAAAAATCAGTTCACTGCTGCTGGGGTTTACTTTTACTCACAGAATATTTCGACAATGAATACTGACTGCTGGCAAGACCAGTTTTCTGCAAGAAATCTTGCTCATTATCACGCTCATCAAGTTGTTATATAAAACATGCCTTGACACTTCTCCAAAATCCGTGCTTTATCGCCAACCAAGCCAAAAACAGTAAATGGTGGTAGTGTACCTATATTGAGTCTAGAACAGCCAGCCAGCCAAACCAGCCGTAGAGCTGCAGCTGAGCATTTTGAGCGTGATGACGATGACAATGTATGTGTTCCATCCTATTCATTCTGCTTTCATTTTTGAAACTAGACCAGAATGTAGGCCAATCTCAATCCCTTCTAAAGCCTATTTCCATACAGACTAGTGGAAGACACGTAAAAAATCTCCTAACATATCCTCAAACATATTTTATAACTCAAAGAGTGTGTCACATCACATGACAAAATGTGTATATATACATTATGCATGCAAAACATATTCTTAGTGCAGCTTCTTTTGAGTTCTTGGACGACAAAAGTTTTCTCTACGCTCACGATTTAATTATACGCATGCATACCTCAACTTGACTTCCACTTTATTTTCTTTTACCACATGACTTGTATCCCTTTGCTGTTCACACAGGAGAAAGAGAGTTGAAATGAATTTATATGTACAAGGGATTAGGATACTCTCCACCTCCCAACAAATGACAAACATGTTTCCTTCCCAAGAAAATGGGATTACAGACAATTTAATGTGACAGAATTGTTTGATACAGGGAATATGTCATGGTCATATGAAAGAACAATGGAGAAATTGTATAATCAAAATGAAGCGGAATGAACAAATGAGTTTACAAAAAACCCTTGACAGCAGAGCAGCACCAGAGACGCATTTTGTATAGTAGCACGAAACAAATTTTACAAAGCGACCGTGCAAACCATAATGGTACTGTATGTACAGCAATAGTGTAGGTTCACACCTATTTATAAGTATAAACACTAAATTTCTATTGCATATTTTCATAATGACGTAAAATCCTAAACTTATGGTTGGAAAGCTACACGTACGTCCGTAGAGAAAGTAAAACCATAAGAGTTTCAGGAATGAGCTTAAGATTAAATAATTCAAAATTCTTGCTCCAAAGAGACTGATTCATATTAGTATAGCTAAAACAAAGTAATAATATATGTAACAGATAGGCGTAACAGATATGTACTAAGCATAATATATAAGTTTTCTATAGCAAACTTAAGAATGTAGAGGAAAGTAAGTTTTCTACGATCATAATAATAATGTTCAAAAACATTCAACACACTGCTATGTGTAGCTTGCTAGAACGCCAGCACATTCATCATCATTTACTAGTGGCAGCTATTACCACTAGTTTCTCACACTGACTAACAGAGGATAGGGATAGGCACCAAGAAAATACGAAACAAGCCATATGCAACAGAAAACTATTGGATATCTTAATCAACATATCCTTCTTGTTACAAGAACGCAACTTTGAGTAGTAGCAAACCTCACAAGTTTTCACATTAGTCTTGCCACAGCTGCAGTTAATCCTTACATAAAAAAAATTTAAACATGAAAATATAACAATAAAAGTCTCATGATCGTCTCATAACAAGCATCACCAGTGCGCAAAAGAAGCAAGGGAAATGGGAGCAAAATGAGTTTATGTTTTGAGGAAGGGAAAATCTTAATGAGAAAGGTAGCAGACTTTTAAAAAGCTGGAAGAGAAAACTTTGGAAATTTGTTTGGTTCAAAAAATTATTCACCCTGCTTCTATTTTTGAGAGTTTTACTAATAATTATTGTTCCAGGTTTTTTGGACTGATTAACCTTTTATCCATCTATTCAGTTTGTTTACTTTACGGCAAAGGGAAACACTATTAGCTGTAGTTCTTATGAATTTATGAAGGGATAGACTCAAGTTGATAAACATTTAAAAAGTTGTTGAGACTTTTTGTAGAGATTAAAAATTAGCAGAGAAAGAAGCTTCAATCAGATTTTGTATGTTGATTCAAATATTTGATTTTCTTAATAAAAACTGTAGCTGTTTTCTCTCTATATATTTCTCAAAAGCGAGATTATCAAAAGTATGAAATAAACTAAAACTTTGAGTGAAACTATTGAGCTACAGATATTATTTAACTTTTACTATAGTAAATAACTCTTTTGCAAGTGCTTGAATTGAATGACTGTCTCTTGCAGATTCGACGGAACTTTTGACTACCCAAATATGCGTATAGCAAACATCTCCATCTCCACTTGTCTGTCCTGATTAAGAAAAGTTTCAAGGAGAGAGTACATTTTAAGGTGAACTTATTCAGGAGGATGGACTCGACTGTTGGCTCTATTTCCTGTTTACTGACACACATCAGGGAGCCCGCTCACATTCTACATTTCATCTTACACGCTATGAAATTCAAGAAAGAAATAAAATCCACAGTCCAAATAAAATACGGGTTTCCAACCTGTGTGCTGACCATTTCGAGTGCTTAATTTAATCAAACTGACTATGAGATCAAAAACTTAAGATCAAAAAGCTTCACAGAAGTTTGGTCAAACGGATTCGGATGTTGAAGGACTTTGAACAACTACTACTACTACGCTATAAAAAAAGGAATTCAAAACTTTTGTTGCGGAACTTTCCCCTGATTATTTTTGTGAGCTTGGCAATAACAAGAGTTCCTATATGGATAAGAGTGTACTACTACTGTTGTCTATTCCTTCAAAATGAAAGTAGAATGGGATATTAAGAAAAGGAAGGGGGTATGGGGCTTTATGAAACTTTACCTTGAGCATTTTCTAAATGGATTGTGAGTATAAAGTATAAAAAATCTCTTCGCTTTCCTGGTACGAACGATACTTTCGACTAGGACAAACTAATAATATAGCAGATGTTTCGTGGAGCAGCTTTGGAAAGGATAAAGTTATGCTTTCAAAATGTTTATTCATCGTCGAAAAACGTGACAACTGCTCAGTTTCGATAAATAACAAGGAGTCAAAGCCTTCACGGGTGCTGCTAGAAAATATAACTAATTATTTTTACCTGTATCTCCCATTTTCAACATGGCAAGTCATTACACCACGGGAGGCTACAACTCATAAATTCCTGACACATGTTGTTTGTACATGAGCACGCTTAATGGTATCCCTAACTTTGAATTCAAAGAAAATCACGTGCTGTGTAAACTCGGAAGGAATATCATTTTGTAGAAAAGTATAGAGAAGAAGCACAATGAACTCAACTGGTGGCGTGTTTTGCTGACATGATCTCATAATAAGAATTGGAATATATTGGATTTTGTTGCTACAAAAGCAAGTGGAAAGATATTGCAAATGTACTGTAATAAGCATATTGTGTTTTATTGTTTTGTTCATAAAAAAGGTGCAGTCATATTTAGGCTATAAGGTAAACTTTTTGTAGGATGATCTTCACTAGCAGCAAAACTACAAAAACCTGACGCGACGTCATTCGAAATATCATTTTTTTTAAAAAGAAAAGAATTTTACAACTCACGTCAAACCCACTTAAGTTGTAGTATTATACTCGTCAAGAAAAAAACTCTGAATTAAGCAAACGATCGTATAAAATTCAAGGGATGAGAATTGAAGACAGAGAAAATGCCAAGGACAGTGTCCCAGCACGGACCATTTCCTCTAACCTTTTTTTTTCTCAAGAAATGTTAGTAGTACAAAGCCACGCACATTACTGCTCTTTGCTCTTGCCCTATAAAGCTTTGCATCCAGCAATATATTCAAGTAAGTCGGGTGACTACTTTAGGCTAGACAGTTTTTCTTGGGACTGGTATTCCCGGTATCATACTGTCCTGTACTGATGTTGAAAATTTCTACTTTTCTGACCATTGAAACAGGACGCTCAAGGTTTTTCTTTTTGCTTAGAGGGTTCAAGAATGATGCATGTAATCATCGTCAGAACTCAGAACGAAAATTCCAGTCTTTCCATTAACCAAGTCACAACAAATTAATGGCCTTGTATATAAGCTCATTGGCTCCCAAGCAGACTAAAACATCTCAAAAGAGGGTATAAAGAAGCTCTTTTTATTAGAGCAAAAACGGGGGATAAATGAGCATTTTCTTATTTTCTCTACAATACTTGCACATTCCTTCCACTCTGTTGCTTTCACTTTAAATTAGGGAGTTGGGCTTGGGTGCGGCAAGTCGCACAGCACAATTAATAGGATTCAAAATATTGAGTGCTACGTACTTACAATATACTATATAGCATCATCAGCATCCTGAGAAAATAAAATTATTATAAAACTAACTAACTTTAACGGGCTGCTTTCCATTGACTTCAACCTAATGTGTGCACTTACGTCCTAATATGAATGGGCTTTAATAGTTGGAAATTGCAGCTCACAATAAAAATTCGATGCGATGGAAAATGCTGCGTCCACATTGCAGTGAAGTCAAAATACTACCTTGAATCCTGCTAGATATTCGGCATAGTCAGCATCAGCAGTCAGTAACCACTCGTCTTTTGAAAATATATTTTTAATAAAATTGCTAATTCATTTCTAATTAGCTTGGCAGAGCTCATTCACAATTGGAAGTTAGTTATGGTAAGGTGATATTCTCTTGAATTCAATTAAAATGTCGTTTGCTATTATCAGCTCTCCAACAACCATCAAAATCCTGAGAAATGAAGCGAGAACAAAACTTTACTGTATTCCAAACATTATTATGGCATATGCATATATACTAATTATCGTATGAATAAAATATAAGTTTTGATGTAGCAAAAGTGAAAATAATACATAGCTTTTACTTTATAGCGACATAGAGTAAGGCAAGTAAGGTTGAAGTGGAATAATACAGAGAAACTTGTACCTATAGACATTTCTCTAGAAAAAGTTATTACCTACCAACCAGCAAGACAAATAATAATTTTTCCTCTATTTTCATTCTCATGTTAAAACTTGATTCGAACACCATATGGATATGAAATAAAGAATAATAGATAAACAGTGAGTGGGTTTCAACAAAAGATAAAGTTTGTTCATTAGCAGAAAATAAAAATGTCACAAGTTACAGATTGTGTAACATGCCGATTAAGTCGGGTGTTCTCGTGGATCACCAGCCAACTGGTGATGTAGCAAAACGCAATACAATATCAGCAAAAGGAAAAGAATGATGATGATATGGAGAGAGAAAAAAGGCTACGCAAACACTCTAGATAGTTCCAGCAAAATTACATTTTCTCTCTTCTTGGAGAAAGAAGAGCAGCTCAGAGACATGTCCAAAAGGGAAACTGTAGATCTGAGTTGATTACATGATCTAAGGTTTCTGGCATAATTTGATTAGTTGTTAAACAAAAAGGTTCAGCTACAGTAGTTAAGACGAAGACGAAAACGGGTGTATGTTACACACTCTTGTAGACTTTTCCTGTTATAAACGGCAGTCGTCGTACAAGGAAAAACTAATGATTCTTCTGGGCTTACATCAAATGAGTTTCACTTGAATTTTCTCTACTTCTACTACTCTACGCTACTGAGTAATATTTATTGCCAACAACACATAGCGCTCTCATCCAAGGTGGTAATCATGTGCAAATGCTGGAAATAATGAATGCACCCGTAATTACAAAGATGGAAGGAAATAAGGGAGACAAAAAAAAGAATTGGGTGTTTGTACGAAACATTATATCAAACATGTAACATCATACCTTTCCATCCCAGCTTGCAAACACGACTCACTCGGATTGTAACCATTACCGGTGCAGACCGCTTCATTCCACAGTCATATGCGACGATTGAAAGGATGTGGTTATGACTCTTGTCGTAGTCCAACGGCTCCGTGTTTCTGATAACACCTGTTCAAATATAAAAAAGAAACCATAGTTGTACTACTCAATGTTGCTTTTAAAGTTACTACTTTTTCCATGTTACATTTTATCGAGCGAGGTGGTTAGTTTAGAGTTTCTCGTTAGTGAAAGGGCGACGGCATTTGATACGCACGTACTTACATACGTGAAACCTGAAAATTCCAAGAGGGGATGTGAAATCAGAGTCGCGTATGTTACCATCCGTCTCTAAACCCGAAACTATAGGTATTATCCATCCGTTTAGGAAGCAATGTACCTGATGCGATCGTGTTTTAGCTAACATGCGAGTATTTCATACAAGCCGTAGTACTGCCAAGGACATTTCGATAATGTATTTGAAAAGTAAGAATCGTGATTTATTCGTCAAGTGGGTGATTATAAAATATAGCTTGACGTCTATCGTTCGTCATGCTCCATTCCAGCGATTCTTTTCACCGCCTTAATTGCTACAAAAATCTAGATAACACGTAGGTTCGCATACTATTTATATTTCTTGAGCTTATTCCAGAGAGTAGTCCGATTTCATAATATTTCGCAAATACTGTAAATAACATGTTGTTGTGATGTTGCAAACACGTACACATGCAACACTGTTTTTCTAGAAAGCTATTGTGAAATGACTAAAATGCACGTTTTTTTATGAATCAACATCACACGAAGCTAACGCTATAGGAAGTATATAAGTATATAGGAAGTGAGTTGGAAAATACGTCATCTGAAAAGTCATGCATACAAATTATTAGCACGAAGTATATTGCACTTGAATTGAATCGAAGAAATGAAAGTAGGTCGTTGTTTTTGGAAAAGGTGAAAGTGTATGAAAATCCAACTATTACGAAAATATACGGCCATTTTTTTTGGGTATATATAAGTCATATTAACGCATACCTACCTATATTAGGTATATTCCAAGAAAAATTCATCGTGTGACTGGCATACCATCCATATAGCTAAGACAAAGTTTGGACTATTGTAATGAATTTTTCAACTCCTGTGTCTGCTCATGGCTCACACATGTAATCATGCCTTTACCAGTTGACACATGGGGGAAAAAACAAGGCGGAATTGTCGGTGAAAATGGATCGATAACACAATTTACTGTGCCGAACGCAACCATACTTTTTTACCCCAAAAAAGTGTTACACTACTGAATCAAAAACTTCCAAATAGCTTTATTGCTTTATTTCATACGCCTACGTTATTTCCAGATCTTACAGAATTCTGTCATAATTTTTTATTTCGACATGTTATGGTTGTAACGATTAGTTTGCGTTTTATAGCTTGAGTATATATGCAAATAACTACAAGGCTCATCCCACTGTACGTACAAGCAATTTATTTTCAAACAAACATTTCTATAAAATTATGGGACAGTATATGCTACAGAAAAATATATGTTTTAAAGATCCTTTTTGAAGGAATAAATCTGTCAATGATTTCCCAGTAGAATTGCAGAGTATAGATCTTGACATCCAATATTATTGAAATAAATTTCGACCAGGGTCCCAGTCGCAAACATTCTTTGCTCATACTTTTAGCTTTAGAAAATTTTCTACTTGAATTCTTTCCTCTTTCCCGTAGGGTATTACCTGTATACTTATGGAAACCAAATTCTAGAAATTATAGTTTACTTTCTTCTTGAATCCAAAAATAGTTAAATTTCAAACCGTCGAAACGTTTTTTCAGTAAATCTTATAATGCGAAATGTTTGACTTCATCTCACCCTAACGCCAACATAGGGGCAGAAAAATCAATCAACCATTCCCCAAAAAGACAAAGAGGGGAGAGTAGAAAGAAGAAAGAGAATGTTGTAAAAAGAAAAGAAAATGAAAAAAGCACTCGAATCCTACGGTATTACAACTACTGTCATCTTTTCTGTCAATGAATCTGGACGAGATGTAGAGTTGTGCCATGCCTACATACCATAAAATAAAGACAATAGTGCTCAAAGCCCAAGTACAATTTTTCTGACATTCCATAACATAAATAGCATGAACACACTATACTGCGTAGCCATCATCCGTGGAAGTGTCTACTCCAGAGTTATACAGAAAAAAAAGAAACACATAAAAGCTCTGGTGTCATTGTTCTGTCTAATGAAAAAAAGAAAAATGGGAAGAAAATAGGGAAAAAAAGCAGAAAGTTGTTTTGTTCTGCTTATGCTTCACATTATATTGTCTTGTTCTCAAAAGGAGGAGAAGAATTCATGTTCGTGGCTGTGAACTCCGTTGTACATATACATATATATGCGTCAGTATTAATTCTACGAAAAAGCAAAAAGCTTTCCTTCTCTGCTATGGCATGAGATGGATGGAGTCCACCGTGTGGTTGTCGAGCTAGTCGAGCTTGCCTTTGCTGAAGTAACCAACTGAACGATATGAAAGCATCAAGAAACGCTGGTTATTACTAAAACATAAAGTCTGGAAAAATAGATAGCACGCTGAGAATTTCTACTGCATGACAGCTCAAAGACTCCTACCGACTCGACACGCCACCCTTCACATTATCGTCACCAAAAGAAAACACTGCCAACTGTTAATCATCATCTTTGCTTTTCAACTTTAGGAGAGAAGGAAGAGTTTTTTTTCTTTTAAGGAAGGAACACTGCTACTGACTCTGACATTTTAGCTTTTGAGCCACGAGTTCTAAAGGATCATAAGATGTCAGGGATAAATACAAGGGGACAAATTTCGGATTTTGAATACTGTCCTACACACATTACCTCTCATTCTAATTTCTAAAACCTAAAAAATAAAACGGAAAATGGATGAAGAAAATTATTGTATATGGTATCAGTAAGGTAAATATTAAAAGAACACTTGAACTTCTAATATTAATTCTACGGAAATCCTAATTGGTTGATGCACTAGCAAAACCTCATTTAAAATTAAATGTACAAACGAGTACTTTATCTTGATAATGTAATTGAAATATCTATTTAAAAAATACATTCTCAATCTCGTTTGATATTTATCACTTCACACATAAATTATAAATTTTCATCAAAAACGTTTTCCCATGTTTTTGAACTGGTTAAGGAATCAAGTAACACGTTGAATATATATGCTTGCATTATCTAACCGGAAATGGGGGATTAGAGCAATAGAGAGAATCCCACAACTGACGATAAGTTGTATGGTCTACATTTTTATTTCCTCATCAACATCATCATCATAAAGTTGAAACTATTATAAGAATAATTTGAAGAGGGTAATATTATTCATGAAACAAATAGAAAAAAATTGCAACTGGTTTTCCGTATAATAACATCCGTACTTATCCGATTTTAATATGATAATTCATAGTAAACACTTTTGAAAAAAACTACAAACTTATCCCATTATACTTGAAGCTGCAAGAATTGACGGCTAACACCCACTTTTGTTGGCTGCAGAAGTGTAGTGTATATAGTAAAAAAACTGTACTGTTTGTGTAAAATTTGAGTATGATAATATGAGAATAATAATAATATAGCTACTGCTACTGTACTGTACACATGAACAACTTTGAAAAGCTACTCACTCAGTCCAGATTCCTTTTTGTGAAAACGAAAACCCACTCGAAAAAAACAAGCATACAATTTTTGTACCCTTGAAAAACTCTCTCATGAATAACAAAAGAAGCTGCTTTCGCTCCAGAAAAAAAATGCTTGCGTATTGAAAGCAACTGTTTACTATATTGGATGAGGGTAGTGCAATAACTCTTGCAGTGAAACGGATGTGTGAAAATGGGATAGGTTCTCAAAACTCCTACCCAAACCATGCATAACTAAGAATGCACACATTCTTGTGTCGAGTGTGAGAAACGAGTTTTATGTCACACAAGACTTGATGTAGTATACGATTTGAATTGAACAAAGTAGCAAGTGTGGAAAGTATAAAAATTGGGATTGAATCACAAATTCCCTCTGTCTTACATCATGACTTGTTGTGCTTCCCATCCATTATCTGATGCATACCGATCTGTTACCCGGCCCGGCCCATGGTGTATATTTTACACCAAGAAAATATAGGGCTAAAACATCATGTGTATGCAAATACTCTATAAATATTATGGTTGTAACAAACGGTTTATGTATACGGTATAAGGTACTAGTAGAACCCTTTTCTGTCAGAAAGCCGTCTTTTTTAACAAGACATGGGAATCAAGTTCAACCATCCAGTTTTTCATTATGCAAAAGGAGATAACATAAATGTGGCTGTGAAAGAGTCGTAAAAAGTGTGAGGAGAAAAACCTGGAACGAAAAGTTGGGCAATAATCTGCATCTGTATACTGCAAAAACAAGCCCTTCACTTTTGTTATATTAAGTGAAATGGCAAGGAAAGGGATGGACGGGACACGACCCAAAGGAAAATTTTTGTCAAAGCGCTTTTGGTAATATAGATGGTGCTTTTGAACCTAAAACATAAATGGCTCGATAACTCTCCCAATGAAAGAAAGGAAGAAAAAAAACTGAATTTTCTCTTCACTATTAACAAAAGAGAAAACTATCTTTTGTTCTTCTTCTCTCCCAAGTAGTTTGAGAAAATAAAAGACATATTATATTGTATGTCTACTCCCCACCATGCATACCTCCTCCACCTTCTCATATTCTATGGTATTCTTCCATGAATAAAATTATATTACTTTAAATGAATGTTGGAAATGGTGATCATAATATGTGTATGCGTGTGTGTTACGGACGTACGTGTACTCACGCTCATAGCATTCATACAACTTTCAGCTTTCTACGTAAGAAGACATTATATATACTACAATGTACGTAAGCCTTGATCGCAAAATAGCATTCATTTTATACAAGGCTGATCGTTACTCGCATCATCATCACAAAATAGATAAAGGCTTCTTTTGGGTTTCACGGTCCATTCAATTTTATGGTGGTCATTATGTCCAGCAGGTACATACATTTTACGGCCAAAAGGTTATTCTTGAGTACTGCCACCAAATACTCTTACCTCCCCCCTTATAAATGGAGTGCGTTGAGTTGTGTACAAATGCCTGGGAAATGGTAAACTCATATAATACCGCAACTGTGAACGGTGCACACATAATATGCCTGAATTCAGTAGGTAATCGAGGCTTTGAGGAACTACTCTTCAAGTTATTCCAACCATCATCATATCAGCATTATGGGATAACTTGAATGGTAGTAAGCTGTTAGCAATAACATTGGTGCCGAATGAAATTCCTTGAAACTCTATTTCACCAACACTTTTTTTTTGGTTACAATAAGCTTGAAGCTTTCACTTATATTCTTTTCATGTTTGTTACCTACTTTTACGTACGACGTACACACACGCTTTTTTGCTACATGAACGCACTGCTAAGTCACAAGTTCTACTTTACTGCGTATGATGAAAATATTGTCCTAGTAGTTGGTAACACTCAGTGAGGGTGAACATATTTGTCAGAATACATTATGTCACTGAGGGAGAAGTGAATATGAATATGATTTATTTATATATTTGTTTTGTGTATTGAACTCCGTTAATGTAGGAGAATAGGATATAAGCATTAGGATATTTTATGTACAAATTTATCTGTATAATGCATTATGTAAATTTAGTTGTCAAAAAGTTTGTGAAGGTTTAGAAAATATTTTATTGGCCTATCTTGTAGAGAATCTTTCATTTAGTAACATATCTTCTTGTCGAAATTTCTAAATGTTAAGTTTATTAGTTAGTGGATTGAAAGTAATAGTTGCTAATCTAATATCGTTTCTTGTATGTTGTATGAGTGGACGCCGCTTGGTGGATATATGAATTGTTTGTATTTGTACAGAGTATGTTTTTTCTGGAAACTTCGGCATGCGTGCGGGTGAGGCGGCAAGGATGAATTGTACCTCACCTTTAGTAATAATTTTGTATAGTAGCTAGATTTTCTTCTGTAGAAAATGATCCTCTCTCGTTATCTCTCTCGTGATTCTCTCTCTGATTCTGGTCTTGAGCTTGAGTGCGACTGGTCACGTCTCTCTTAAGTTTTAACATTGTAGAATCCGTTCGTCGACTGCTTAACAAGTACCTAGTAGTTTCGACTTTCGTTATAATTGTAATTAGGATTAACTAGGGTTGCTGTATACCTGAAATTAGTTTTAATTGTTTGTTTAATAAAGTCTCCATTCTGTTCTATTATAGTATAATCAGTTTGTGCTATATTTTACAGTTATTGTCGCTCAGTCGTAGTGGATAAGGTAGACTCATATAGCTAAAGTAACTGTGCATTGGCTTATAGCTTTTGTAATTGCTGGGTCTTTTGGCAGTTAGCTTTAGTTCTACATTTAGTTGATGATTAGCTAGGATAGTCAGTCCGAGCTTTTGCATCATACCTACTCTCGAGCTGAAGTCATCAGTTAGGGAGTTTCATTGATCCAAGAAAGGTTATTTGGCCTTACAACCCAGATTGCCAATCCTGGAGGCATTGTCTGGCCTTACAACCCAGATAGCCATCAACCCCAGTCAAACCGGATAGCCAGTCCGTGTTTCACCTACCCTCGAATTGGGGCCACCGATTCGAGGAGTGTCATTGGTCCTTCGAACCCAGATCCCCAGTCCGTGGAGACGTCCTGGAATCTTCGTTTTTTGTTTTATGTTTGTGTGCCAAAATCACCAGTAGTGAGGTGATGTTTGGTTTTTTTGTGTTATTTGTGAAGTGAATGAGTCAAATCACTAGTGATTAGTGGATTTGGCTTATTGGCCCCGGAATCCAAAGATTAGGAGCCATCTGACCGCTGAAAGGAGCAACATGGCTTCCCGAAGAAGCCGCCTGACCGCTGAAAGGAGCAACATGGCTGCCACTGAAGACAGCATCCTATCATACGCCTTTTGGTGCAAGATGTACGAGTTGCAGGACTCTGTGAATTTGCCTGTACCCATCGCTAAGCCTAGGAATCAGTTTCCCGTGACGGTGGATGGAAGCCGCTCTGTTTTCGAAGAGACCGCTAAGAGTAGCACATCGGTGGAACAGGAAATACGTCATGTTCCTGCCACCATTGCCATCAAGCCTGATGGACCACGCTCATTTGTTGAAGAACAAGAAACGCCGGAGGTGACTGAGATTCGGAAGCTAATCTCAAGCCGTCTGGACTTGACACTGGAGTTGAAGTTTGCTGAAGCGAAGTTAGACAACATCCGCAACAGCATTCAACTATTTGAAGCAATTCGCCATCGCTCCCTGACTGACAAGGAGGATGACGAGCTATTCCGTCTTCGGTTTGACGAGATTGGAGCTGAAGGCGACATCAAGGACTTTCAGATTAAAATTAACGGACTCATGGAGCTGTCCGAACTGATCAAGGAAGCTCATGAGGGTAGAATGGAGATCTGGAATGATGAATCCACTGGAGAAGACTTCACCACTGGCGTTCCAGAAACTGTGACCTTCGCAGCAGATCAGACGGAAGCGCAGATGACGTCGTCAGTTCCTGAGCTTCCTGTCGTGCTACGCTGTGAAAGTGAAAATTTTGAACAGGAGTGCAGCACGGAGCTCACTCTCGAACAATTGTTTGTGCCTTCAGATGACTCTAGCAATGAGCTAGACTGTGGGCTTGAATTTGCGTGTTCAGGGTCAAGCAGCCAGCTCACCCCACCTGTTGAAGATTTGTTCTTCAATCTGCCTTTGGGATCAGGCACGGAGCCTTCCAAGGAATATGAAAGTGTGCTCGCTAGTGAGCTTGAAATTGTGTCATGTCATGAGCCTCGGAGTGTGTCCCCTCATGACCTGAAAATTGTGTTAACACCTCATCAGCAACAATGTGCTGAAAGGATTAATGCGCTCATCGGTGAGCAAAATGCGAACAGAGTTCGAGATGCTGTTCAACCTGTTGGAGACAAGTTCGGGAGCTGTTCGAGAAGCGGCGTCAATGCGAACTTGTTGTGTGAACCTGTGACCAACGGGGATAGTACCGGAGTCGGGCCTTTATTGGACGAAGGTCGCGGATTGGTACTAGGCGATGGTCATGACAGGATGCTACTGATTTTGTGGTATGTGCCTTGGCTCTTTGCGTATCATCGACCAAAGAGGAAAAGGCGTTTATTTGATGTGGCGTTGAAGCCCCCTTGGAAACCATGGCGTTGCCTCCACCTGATGGGACCAGTCCCTGTGAAGATTTGTGCAGCAGAAGCTGCCATTGGATTTTCCGAGCATGACGAAGAGACACCCTTGTCTGGATGGTATGAAGTTCTCTCCTCTTATGATGCTCAACCTTTTGATGATCTCCCTTTTGTGAACCGACGGTTGGCACAAATTTGGATGGATCTTGCTGTGAGCTGTCGTGACAGCTTTTGGAACACGATGGAGCGAGCCCGCTCGTCTTTATGCTGTGATTTGGGTCCATCAAATTGGACCATGGATTCTGGAGGATGCTTCGGAAGCATACCTGTTGTGATGAACTCCAATAGCGTTGACATCGGATCCTTCCCTGATGTGGATTACAGATTCGTGCTAGAGGAGGATGAAAATATATTTGATGATAAGGTCCAGACTCCTGAAGATGACCTAGGGTATCAAGCTCTAAAACGAGAGCAGTCCAGCAGCATTGACGAGCCAAGCAGAATATGGATCCAAGGGGGAAACCATTGTTCCAGCAACATGCTCAGCTGCAAACCAGTGCAAGATGTCAACTTGCAAGAGGATACTGGAAATGGAGTGCAGAAGGACGATGAAGATCCTTACTCCATCGTTGTGGACTTGCGCAGCAGCCAACTCCAAAACAAAAGGAACCTGAATGCAGTTTCCAGGATGAACCTGCGTCAACCCCCTGGAATACTTAAGCTCGTAGTTGGATCCACGAGCAAGATGAATCAGTGGAGTGCAGTGACCCTACGTTTCCAAACGGGAGAGAGCCTCCATGTGGAACCTGGATGGGCTGAGATCACGTCGCCTCGTAGACTCACCGCCCCAGTAATAAATTTGAAAGTGGCTTCCAGCAGTCGCCGTTTGGAAACTCCGGAGAAGGACTTCTTTGGACAGCTGATGACACCCTGGCTGATGTTTGAAGCCACCGTGTGCCGCCATTGGAGCCTGGACATCCTGGATGCCGACAGGACCCTTTGGTACCAACGCCCTGCAGGAGAACGGGCACAAAGTGAACGCAGCGTTGCCTTTAGCTGCAAAAAGAAGCGAGATGACCTGGAGCAGCGCCTCATCTCGCCTGGACTCATTGAAATTATGGAACAAGAGTGGAAACGGAGCAGATGTCAACCTGGCTTCCTTATCCAGCTTGTCGGAATGTCTGCAGCAGTAGCAGACCTGGAGACCCTCATAGGTAACCTGAGGACTATGTTGGGAATGAAGACTTGGGGCAAAGTGGACCTTTCTCCGTTGATCCTGCAAAAGTTGCAGACAAGTGACCAGCTCATCATGGAGTCTTGTGTCACCTATGGGATGGAAAAAACTCCCATGGACTAACCGGAAACAGGTCCGGACCTGGATTGTTGTCGTGAAAAGACATTTTAGTGAAAGTGTTACTCCCTCAGTTTCCTCGTTTTTGAAAGTGACTTTCGGGAGAGAGAATGTCACTGAGGGAGAAGTGAATATGAATATGATTTATTTATATATTTGTTTTGTGTATTGAACTCCGTTAATGTAGGAGAATAGGATATAAGCATTAGGATATTTTATGTACAAATTTATCTGTATAATGCATTATGTAAATTTAGTTGTCAAAAAGTTTGTGAAGGTTTAGAAAATATTTTATTGGCCTATCTTGTAGAGAATCTTTCATTTAGTAACATATCTTCTTGTCGAAATTTCTAAATGTTAAGTTTATTAGTTAGTGGATTGAAAGTAATAGTTGCTAATCTAATATCGTTTCTTGTATGTTGTATGAGTGGACGCCGCTTGGTGGATATATGAATTGTTTGTATTTGTACAGAGTATGTTTTTTCTGGAAACTTCGGCATGCGTGCGGGTGAGGCGGCAAGGATGAATTGTACCTCACCTTTAGTAATAATTTTGTATAGTAGCTAGATTTTCTTCTGTAGAAAATGATCCTCTCTCGTTATCTCTCTCGTGATTCTCTCTCTGATTCTGGTCTTGAGCTTGAGTGCGACTGGTCACGTCTCTCTTAAGTTTTAACATTGTAGAATCCGTTCGTCGACTGCTTAACAAGTACCTAGTAGTTTCGACTTTCGTTATAATTGTAATTAGGATTAACTAGGGTTGCTGTATACCTGAAATTAGTTTTAATTGTTTGTTTAATAAAGTCTCCATTCTGTTCTATTATAGTATAATCAGTTTGTGCTATATTTTACAGTTATTGTCGCTCAGTCGTAGTGGATAAGGTAGACTCATATAGCTAAAGTAACTGTGCATTGGCTTATAGCTTTTGTAATTGCTGGGTCTTTTGGCAGTTAGCTTTAGTTCTACATTTAGTTGATGATTAGCTAGGATAGTCAGTCCGAGCTTTTGCATCATACCTACTCTCGAGCTGAAGTCATCAGTTAGGGAGTTTCATTGATCCAAGAAAGGTTATTTGGCCTTACAACCCAGATTGCCAATCCTGGAGGCATTGTCTGGCCTTACAACCCAGATAGCCATCAACCCCAGTCAAACCGGATAGCCAGTCCGTGTTTCACCTACCCTCGAATTGGGGCCACCGATTCGAGGAGTGTCACATTACATGAATGTATTACATTACTTCCCAAATTTAAATTCCCAATGACACATTACACGAAGCAGAAGATAGTTCAAAGTTGAGGCTTTGTAATTTCCTCAGCCCTTAATGAGTATTCAAGACCTCTATTTGAGTTTCTTTTGTATTCAAATACACAAGTGTGGAAGCAAGGCCAACTGCGGGCGCCTCAGCAATAAATATTCAGAGCCAAAGACAAAACAGTAGTAGTGCTGGAGTGAAAACATAAAATGCAAAGGCGTGATATGAACCAAAAAAAAAACTTTTGGTTTTGAATTTTCAAGAGCAGACATAATGCACATGGTATAATCTTTTCATGGTATAGTATATTTGTTATATAAATTCGCCTCGAATATCAAGTACTTTTTTACTACACTACAAACGAGTCTCAAGTACTGAACTGAAGCAATGGCACAAAACCATAAAACGAATTTTCCCAAACCTCTGGTTTGAAGCACATTCCTACCTAGTTTTTGTTGGTGGAAGATGAGAAAGGACCCGAAAGAGTGTGTAGTCATCCACATACTCTCCTCAAATTCATTCAAACTAACTCTAACAAAAAGTTCATCTTTTGGGACCTATAATTCCACGTTTACCCGATGCTGCAAAAGTCCTTAGAGAAGTGATAATGTTGTTGAGACTTTTGCCAGCTTACATATAACATCCCAAACTAAAGAAACTTTGGGAGAAAATGCTGCAAAGCGAGAGATACGAATAGTTTCGTTAGAAAAGGAATGGTGGTGGTGGTAGTGGTGCCAAGTTGATGATGAAGATAGCAGAAGAGAGCGATAAGTAAAAGGAAAACAAAACTGGACAACTTCCTCCCATAAACACGCTTCATTTCTGCTCAGATTTTTTTTATTTCATAAACTTACGATGTGCAATTGACGATAGTAAAAGTATGAAACGACAAATTAATTTTTGGTACCTAAAATCACGTAGTTTTAGCAGCTATCAATTACATCAAGTTTTCCCATAATTCTCACGTTCCATACCAAAAATTGGTTAGAAATGTCACAAGAAAGTCTGCTAAACAATACTCTTTCATAAACTTTCCTTAAATAACGTGGGTTGTAGTTGTAAAATTACATTAAACGTAAATTACTTTATACCAAGAAATACAAACTATTGTGGCAAATTCATACATACGTTTTCCATTCTTAAAAATGAACTGACTAATAAAAATATAAACCCACAATATCCATCTCCATTTGAAAAAAAAACAATCTGACATCTTAGATCATATGTAACCTGTCAAAAATTTAGTTAGGTGAAAATTAAATAATTTTCCCCAGTAAACATTTCATAACTCATTTCAGCTTAGTCAACCTTTCTGTTGTTACCACAAACTTTTTTTTTGTACCAGTGAAATGGACAACAACAACAATGTAATATATATATTCTCAAATATATTGCTTTCATCCCAGCTCAAGCAAATATTCATTTTATTACTTGTGACGTCACTGTAAGTGACTGCATGTACGGTGAGTCAGTTGGTACGATTTGCTTGTATTACTACTTTCCTTTATCCACAGTGATTACCTCAACAAACGCTCTCGTTTCATTTCGTTGAAGTCAATGTATTTCTCTCCATCATGCAGAGAAAATGTAATAATTTCATACCTTCATACACCATGTGCCCACTTTCATAGTTTGCTACCTGCTGCTATTCTAGCTCACAATCCTTTATGCGGTGGTACAATGGAAATACCAGGGAGCTTTTCAATGAGTCTTTTTGGTCCTACGTTGTTCGTTCACGTTCCCATTTTGACATGAAAATGAACGACGCACTGCCGTAGGTTATCAACGATATGAATTTTGAGCTAGATGAATTCGCCTTCCCTATATTTTCTGTATCGTATCAACATCCACCAACCAACCAACCAACCACACACAATATCATAACAAATCCGTTTGCCCACATGAAATGAGCATTAACTTTCCTAACTCAAAGCTAAAGCTTTTTTTGTAGCAATTTATGAGCCACGGTATTTTGTACATGCATAAATGCGTGGATGTGATATGACTACTAGAAATATTATTATGTACTATTCTAAGCAATCCGCTCGATGAATAGTAGTGCATGATCTATTTTTCTTTTCGTTGTATAGCATGGGTGGTAAAATCCAACTATTTTAATCTACTTTCACTTTGAGTAAAATAAATACACGTTCTGAAGTCAAGCCAATGTAATATTATTAGTATGTGCTACGAATCTTTTATATTGAATGATGATGATGATGATAATGCTCTAGCACGATTCAACCTTCGTATAAACAAAATGTACGTACTAACGTACAACCAAAAGCTATGTACTTATTCACAACTGCACAAAGGAAACCAACATAATGCATGGTGGCAGTAGAAAGGCAGGAGGCAAGCTGCGCTACGTCTCCTATGCATATCAAAGAGGTCATAAAGCAGTAGAAAGGTAATATTAGGAGCTACTGAATGCGGCTAAACTGACTGATGACGATTTTACGTTTCCAGACTGCCTATCTAATATATACATACACACAAGTTAAAGCGTTTTAGCATAAAGCCCTCCTCTTCGTTTTTGAATTCTTTCATGTGTGCTTTCACAGTGGCGTTGTCGTTGTGTATGCGAGGTGTGTAGTGAGTGTATACACAAACAAGTTTGTTATATATACGCCTAGACTTTTTATATTTGTATCCAACGAAGAAATCGATCGTACCATTCTATTCATAGTTCGCTTTCCTCTCTCCCCTCTTTTCACATAACTTTCTCCCAATAATTTTCTAACATAACTTTCACACAACTTAGATATGTTCACAACAAACGAGTTTAGGAATCGAATATTGGGACCTGTCAGAAGTTGGAGTGAGCAAAGTTCGGCAGTTGGGTTATAGTCTTGCACCCCTTACTTAATAGGATCGCAGAGAGCGAAAGAATATCTTACATCAACTTTTGGCCATTATGTTTTTATTGCATTGCATAGTTTATACCAAGAAATTTCAATGCTACTACTAGCAGTGCGGCATTATAGTATGTGATGTGATGTACTAATAAGTCGTCGAGAAATGATTTCCCATACGGTGGATATAATGATTGGGAGGGAAAGTTAGTCAATCTCATTATGTCTTCAGTAATTTAACTTTAATACACAGCATTAGAGAACATGAGGCTTATTAAGGAATCGCGTAATCTAAATTTATGTTGTTATGTTCCTATCATGCATCCTTTCCTTCTTGCTGGCTCATGTTATGTTAAATAAATCCATTGGTGTAACTGATGCTCATGATGATGACGATGACGATGTCCTCAACTTTTGTTGTGTAAATGGGATTAAATAAAGGAAAGAAATCTAATAATATGGTAGCAGCAAGAACAAGAACCCAACAGAAACTACAAAATACATACAGAATGTTATGCAGAATAAAATAAAAGCAAATTAAATTGTCTAATATCCTCGCACAAGAGTTGGGAATCAAGAGGAACACAGTTCAAAACAGGGCACCACTACCACACACCACCACCACCAAAATGCATTCTGCTTCTTGTCGCTACTACTTCCTTTTTTCAAATTCCTACGAGACTTGCATTCATTCGTTTTGTTAAACAACACACAGCATGCACGCATGCCTACACACGTTAGTGGTGAAGAGGCGCATATTACGTACTTACAAGGACATTGTGTTACACGGGGGTACACATCGCCAGAAAAATACTGATGCTACAGCCAACGCCAACAGCAACTGCTGGCAAACTATGGAATTTCCAAAGGGAGAAAGTTTATCAGTTGAACATCAGTGGTTAATCTCGTTTCTTTTCATCTTATATATATATATATATTTCTACGCAGTGCCTCTACCTTTTGCCCCTTGTAGAGTAGAGTGGTAGTGGCACTACTGTCTGAATGCATTAACTTAAGTGAGTAACATGCATTCATACAAAGACATTCACGCTCGTCATATAAAAGCGATGAAGTATGCATAACGATTCGAATGATTTTGAAAAAAAGAAGTCTACTTCAAATAAAGCTGAATGCACACCCTGGTACGATCCTTTATCTTTACATTTTTTGTAGGTACCAATGTATACATACCCTTAACATGAATCTACTCAGAATCTAGAGCTGTCTGGGCTAATACAATAGACTGTGTGTGTTTTCGTTTTCTTTCCCCAAACCCTCCTCCATCGTTAAAACTGCCTTTTAAAATAGAACGCAATGAAACGGAAGGGCGAGAAAAAGCTGAGCAGGAAGAGAAAAGGGAGTGAAAATATCCTACTACTGCTGGTGGTGAGTGATTCGTAAGGAAATTTTCAGAAATTAGCAATTTGAGCTTCTAGAACTCAGCAACTTACATGAATGCATGGCTAAAACGTGATGGGAAAACGTAAAATACCAAGTCAAAAGCTATATATACAGTGAAAGAAATGAATGAGGCAAAGTGATAGAAATGAGGACCATCAAGATACAAAGAGTACAATATTATTCCAGCTTCGACTAAAAACTTGTAGAAACAGAGAAAGAGGGAGACGTTTCAGTTGGCTGGGTTGGCTTAATACATTCTTTCTTGGTTGAATACATATATGTACATTGCTAGAATAGAAAGAGAAGGGAATGAAGAGAAGAAGTGCATATTGTCTAACAAAACTTTTGGTTTGTGTAAAATGTACTGCATTAGCAAACGAGAGAAAAGAGCTGATGGCTATACATTCCGAGTGGGCATTGTAAACACATGTGTACGTTTGCTTTCTCCTTTCGACTTTAAAGTAGAATCAATGTGATGGCTCTCAGTTGGTTTAAGGACATGTGGTACATACAATGAGAAAACGTTCAGTGCCTGCAGTTTATGGTAATGAAAGAGGAGCTCTCCTTTCCCTTGTTCGCTGAAACACAAGTGGGGTTTTACTGTTTCAGTGAAAGACTTCCACCGGAAATGTAAGGCTTTGCTTCAGCTCCCATTTATTAAGCAGCAAAAATGATTACATCGTGTTTGTCTGTCTAGTTGGTTGGCAGCACTAAACGCTTTAAAAGAAATTGAATTCTTTTATTAGCTCGCATGTGAATGCACTTTTGAGCACTGGCTGCCTTTGCTCCTACCCATTGGGTCATTCTGTTTGGTTAATATAATGTAAGTAAATGTCATCACCTATTCATATCATCTCTGGCAATAGAGAAGGTCTCAAAGGAAGATAAATATAATTACTTCAACATGCTCAATGTACGAATAGTTTTTATGCTACATCTAGCCTCTAGCCAAAAACCAAAGTTATTTGTGATAAACAAGACAATAGACAACAGCCCAACTTCCCATACACTTTCCATTTTCCTAAAAATAAATTATGTAGTGAACAATCGTGGAAATTATCAAATAGAAAATCTCAAAGAGGACTTTATTCTATACTCCCCACAGTCCCCACACACAGACAGACTATCTGCACTAAAACTAAATTAAAACGGTACACTGCAATTCGATTAAAAATAGTTAATTTAGTTTTGATCTTGTTGAGGCTGTATATATCTAGTTACTCTCTCTCTCTCTCTCTCTACAATATTAACTAGAAAGCCCAAAGGATCAGTGGAGCAGGATCAGTTTTCACCAAATCTAAACTTGTGGTTTTAGATGTCTGCATATACTATTTACTATTTCTATCTACTATGCGGTTAATGCTTATTAGCATGCTAGAAGATTAGAGAATATGAATACAAATCTACTTAGTCCATTTAATTACGGCTTCCAAATTTCAACTACCTGCAGATCACATAAGTGAAGCATTTGACACACTTTGTGCTTTGACTTTCCATAGAGCTTTTGACACTCGGGAGATAATAAATATGCTTTTTGAATTATTAGTGTTTTGAGTCCCTTGAATAGATGAGCCTACCATTTTTAAGTAAATAATCCTTATAGCACTGGATATGCTGAAAATAGTAGTAAATGGTAACATGTGTACGTATTTAGCATTTACTGCTTGCCAGAAAATCCGAAATATTGTGCAAAATTTTACTGGATATGACTTTTTTTTCAAGCAAAGTTGTTCACATACAAACTTCCCATCGTGAATTTTTTAAACCAAAATATACATGTTGTATTGCTTAAGCATATTATTTCTTCATTCTTTAGTAATATTAGTATGTATTTCATTTAAAAATTCATCGTTCCTTGAACGTAGTAGTACAAGTCTACTGCTACTGTGTCTATCGTCCTCGTCCCCATTATTAGATTTTCAGAAAAGAGGTTATTTGTTGAAACCGTACAAACTAATCTTTCCGCTTTCCATTATATTTCTTATCTTAACTTTGTCTCCAGAACTAATACGACAAAGTTTTTCGAAAAGGAACTTTCTCTTTTACTCAATAAAGCTTCTGATGAAACTCGCAACTTATAAGGATATGCGAACATACACGTCCGCTAATTCTGCACTACTGTAAAGCCTATAATGTCGGTTAGTGGCAAGTGTGCAGTGGTATATAACATTTTCTTATAATTAAATATGTATCAAGTCTAGTATGAGATATATTTTTATCGATGCATTAACAAAATGAGTGTTGTAGGTTGTAGTAAATTTTATAAAAATGTAAATTCATAGTTAAAGAAAAACTTGGAAAAAGTAGTTAGATGTGGAATTCATGTAAAATAAAAGTTTTTTTAAACAAACGAAAGAAATTAGAAAAAACTTACCGTCATTATCAATCGCAAATGGTTGATCAGTGGTGAGGATCTCGTACTTGCAAATGTCTCCATATTTTGCTGTACAATCACGGTCTGTGGCTTCAACACGAATTATTTGGTCATATAGCCGGCCTTCATCAACTTGCTTCACATACGACGGTTCAAGGAAAGTGGGTGAGTATTCATTGACGTCGACGACCGTGATGTGGACCGTGGCACTGGAAGTAAAAAAGAACGAAATCGATTACACATTGCATCGATTGAAAAACAATAACGTATTCCGTTATGTAATACATCAGTTTTGAATATTTGAATGAAAAATCGTCGTATTGAAACTATACTTATTATAAAAGCTCTATCATATCTATAACACGATGCCCGTCGTTTTCGCACTGGCAATGATTTGGAGTGCATGCTTTAAGGATGGTTTTAAGACATAATGGCATTATTTAAATGTACTTGAAGAAATGTGTGTGCCTACTTCAAACTTGACGCTTCTGCACATAATGCAATTTAATGATGGTATTGAGTAAATAAAAATTGCAGCTTAAAATACATACGTCATACTTAAAAAGTAAAAAAAAAATGGGAAGCTGTAGATTCGTATTTCGTCGACTCAATACCACGAAAAAGCTAAGTAATGTACTTCAAGGACCAAAAAGTCATTCAAGTAAGCAGGTTGTTACAATTTCGAAGTAAAAAAGAGATAGGACGAATATGGTTAAGAGCTCAAGAGTTTGAGAGTAGTATACATCGCAGGTTGGTCACCAGTGTCACCATACGCGTCTGTATAATATGTACGAATAATGATTATAGACCGTCTTAAAGTACATAAATACACATCCGTTTCTATATTACTTAGCAAATGCTACACTAGAAAAGTAAAAAAGAAGAGAAAATGATGGCTCCTAGAAGTTAAAAGTCGGGATAATAACATGATAAGTGGAGGGTGAAGTGAGGTCTGTTGAGACTTGGAGTTTCAGGTTGAATAAAAGTGAGCTGAGCTGAAATTTATAGTATTTACAGAGTAAGAAAAGCTCCGTTATACATTATTACATGTAAAAGCTGGAATGGAAAGAGAAAGTTGTAGAAAGGCCAGTGAACGACTCCACACTCTGTACATACATGCATTACATGGAGCCATATTGATATATACAGTATATTGCGTATATAAGTACTACTGATATTATACAGAAAAGTTGCATTTATGTATTTTTATGAAAATATCTGGGAAAGGAGAAGCCCACACAAGACCCACTACTTACATACGAGAGAAAAGATGATAAAAAGAAAGCGGAGAAATAAATCACACAAGCTTCATCTCAACAATCCTTTACTTTTCCATCCCTTTTTCTTCCTTTTTCGCTGAGCATCAAGAGATTTCTCCGATTTCCATTTCCTTCCTATTTGATTCGCCTTCCATCTATTTCAAACTAAATTATGTGTCTAGTGAAATGGATGTGAGTGCAGTTTACCTTATTAATGCACCCACCATTTCCATTTGGCTTTTATTGGAAACAGTGCGGTTTACTTAAGATAACTACTTACCTGCTCTCGACCTGTCGACCGTAGTACTAGTCAAACCTTTCTACAGACACAGACAATGTTCTCTGGTTACAAAACCCTTGGGATTGATGAAATCAATTTTAGGAAAGTCATAGTCAATTTCTAAACATTATAGCTTCCAAAAAAACCACTACTGATTTCATTTTGACGTTGGCTCTATTACCCCTTCCATGGGGAAACTAAAGTTAAAAGTCTTCCAAGAGACTACAAAGATATTTAATTACGATCAAGGTTATAGCTAAAACCAGACCAGTTGGTGGAAAAGTTTAACTCAGCTCCCTGTATATTCCCAATACCGAATGCACACTTTCATCTTGTACAACGTAATGGCTTTCCTACTGCTGTCACGTGTCATAAAGTAATTTATAGTACATGAAAAGTTCATGAATTCGCAAGCTTCTAATGTCATTTTAAATAATCAAAGAAAGATCAAGGTTAAATGGAGTTTAATAATTTTTAGTATTGCATGGGGATTTGTCTTTTTATTTTATGCCAAACCTCTTTTATTTCCTACCTCATCGGTAAGAAGCATCAGTTGTTCATTGTTGCGATATAATTCTTTTGCTTTTTAGAGCGAAAAAATAGAATTTTCTCTGTACTCAACGAAATGAAGCAAGGGATCGAGCCGTCGTGTAAATTTTCTCGAACTGTTATATTGCATCATCACACATAAAAAATGTATGCAACATGCAGTGTGTCTAGACTTTCGGAGGACAGCATCACCACGACTGCGACTCTCTCTCGGACAACGAAAGTAAAGAGGGTGAAAATTCTAAAATGTATGTACTATAGGAAGCGTAAGTGTGGAAATAATCCAACCCTCTTAACACGACTACTAAATTAGAGGGAAGAGAAACATATAGTTGGCGAGCAATAATCCACAGATGCGACAACCACTGGCTACTCCCTCGTTTTTATTTAAACAATAAAGCAAACAAGCCGGAAGCAAGCAAAGATGAGGGAAGCAGTGAAGAAAGTTTTCGTTGCAGCTTTTATTAAACTACTGCAAGTGTAACGGGTATAGGTGCTCATTCAATAAATTGTGCCAAGTCATAATAATTCATGGAAATACATTATACTATTATCAGTAATACACTTTAAGGGGAGTCAGACGGGAAGTGAAAATATAAGACGATGGGGTGTTTGTAGTTTGTATTTTTTTCGGCTTTATTTATAACAGTTTGTCTCCAGCCAAGTCAACTTGTTTAGAGTAAGTAAAATTAGACTTTTTTTCGCAACGATGGGCTCGAGTATGTCACTGTAGGGTGCTTTTCCACCATATGAATCTTCGTGGAAAAGAATGATGAAGACAAGCACCTACTAAGGCGGTTCTTACGGTCTACTTATTTTCTCAGCTTCCCGTCGCTAAAATGGTTAGGTTAAAAATGGAAAGTAAGTTTTCCATATTAAGCACACAAACAAAAACTCAGGCTAATCTGAGTTTAAGGTAGCAAAGTAGCTAGCTAACATTTCATATTTGCTCAACGATGCTCTAGATTCAACTGAACTGCTCAGTTGCTATCTTTGTAGATTCTTACGAGATCTCATTCGCGGTCATGTTTCAAATCAATATATGGTTTTGTTGACTAGGGTAATATAAGGTAATGAATGTGAAACTACTATAACACTGACTAATGTGATGACAGATAAAAAGTAAAATCCCACTTACTTGTCCGACACGTCGCCTCGACAGCTAACGGCCGTGATATCGAATTTATAGTTTTTCCGCTTTTCACAGTTAAGCAGCCGTTTGGCTCGGAGCTCTGCTTCCCCACGATCCTCATCTTTTAGTATTATCTGCAAACAGAATAAATAAAGCTCAATTAGTTAAGAATTAGGTACATAATCAATTCATCAATAAATTTTTCTCTACCGGCAATTGCACGATAATAGTTTTTAGTTTTATATGAAATATTGTCATTTGAAAATAGTCGTTGCTAGAATTTTTTTTGAGAATGATGCATCTTTTTGTCTACATGTAATGAATTTCAATATAGTATCGTACTACACGAAGAAACGAAAATGCACGTACATTTTTCTCAATCCTATTGCTTTAGATTACTATAACCTTGCGTCCACAATTTTGTGACGCATACAAATTCGTATCACAAGAGATGGAAAAAAACTCTTCTTTTTTTTCATTTGACAGAGGCTTAACCAAGTGATATATGGATGTTCACTTACAGCTGCTCTCTACTCAACGGAAAGGGTAAAGGACGCTGAGAAAATGTTGCGGAATAACATGTTTGAATAATGTTCATGTTCAGTTGGCAGACCGAATTGAAGAAGAAGAAGAAAGCAACAGTGTTGTTGTATTATGTGTTACTTTACTTGCCATACCATCACCATCATCGCCAGCTCTAATAAAATGTCACAAACACAACGTTAGAAGAAAGCGTAGATGGCAATTGTACAACAACATATTTTTGGTGCAGCAAAACGAAATGCAATGACAAGACAAAGTAGAACAGCCTCAGAGATCTTTGAACATACCTTTGGAAAACAGTATTGTACAATCTCATATATTTCTTTTCGGCAGACAGATGGAAAGGTAATGGGAATGTGTAATATCATCCGTTAAGATTTTATGAATAATTTTCCTCCAAACATGGACATACTTGTGCGTACAGTTTTCGATGTTAACCCCTCAGATATATAAGAATGATGTTTTTCTTAACGAACTATTGTGAAACATATACTTTGTTAGGGGCTGCTGATTTTTTTACTGTATGAAAAGTTTAAGAGACCACTCTAGTTACCAGTGCAGTAGACTATATACGCATTGGAATGTTGGATGAACTTTCAGAGATACGGTATAACAGCAACAGCTTACTATTGAGCTCTTCCTCCTAAAGTTTAACCGCAACCACTCCTTCTTCAATGTCTTTATAAATATTAAAACTAAGAAGAGAATTTGGAAGTTTGTTCTAGCTTGAACGGTTGAAAAATTCTCTAGCGTTACATCAAACACACACCGAAATGGAACCTTTGCTATCATTCACGTTTATTCTGAATTCATGATAATATGCAATTCAAAGGAATAATATGAAAAATGATAATGTGGAATTAATAAATTGCAGCTATTACTATTTGAAACTTCCTATTTCAAGATTCTGCGGTCAAGACATTAGACACCATGAAGGAAAAGCGTTATCTAAAATACGTCTTTAAAATTAAGATTATACATCATTACGTTGTCATCCTAAAGAGACTTTGAGATATCCACTATCTGTGAGATATACAAGTGTTAAAGTAAAGTATTAGGTATTACTTACTAAAAGCAAGCCAAACCATTAATTAAATTTTGGTTGATGAAGTCATCATCATCAAGATAAGAGAAGAGGCGACCATTAAGTCTCAAGAATAGTCACGACGAGGCAACTATTGTTTAAAACTGATTTACTTTTACTTCTTATAAAACTACTTTATGTACATACTTAAGTATGTATGCATATATGAGATTATTGTTCATCGTCATTTTGTTTCGTCTTGGGAAGTTGGATCTTGCATGTTTCGTCCTATCTATTCTATTCTCTGGCCTGTATTTTAATACTTTTTGATGGTGTCAGCTTAGAGGGATGTACGTATGGCATCTGAGAATTGAAAATGAAGGCGAGCAAAGCAGACCAAGGCAAAATGGATTTATCTTTCTGAGGATGAAAGAGATAGAAGGAAATAAATCAAGTGCAGAAACAGGTTCTTATTAGCATATTGAAGGAATCTTGAAAGTGTGCGTTTATGCTTGAGCTAATCTCATCATATTACTGTCCTGTGTGTACAGCAATATTCTCAATCGCGTAACGTGTTGTAAAAGTATCGCGGTTGTACATTACCATGCACG
Organism: Orchesella flavescens; assembly: GCA_964034955.1. Lineage (NCBI taxonomy): Eukaryota > Metazoa > Arthropoda > Collembola > Entomobryomorpha > Orchesellidae > Orchesella > Orchesella flavescens. The sequence goes on from OZ035955.1 coordinate 39,421,027, forward strand.
AAACGTGTTGATAATGTCAGAACAATTTTCCCCCTTCAAACATTTTATTGCGCTTCGTCTACTTCTCACACCAGAGCGTTTTAAAGATCGTGTGTGTATGTGTGTACACATTCTTGTAGCTGCATCGAACCTTGTTTAAATTTCAGGATATAATGTAACCTCTCGCTTTGCAACATGTCACAACGGGTAAGAACTTTAAACTCAATTTTAAAACTAATCTTTTTGCAAATGCATGTGTGTGCCCTAAGCTTCGACATGCATTTAAAAAGTAGTAATACTTGACTGAAACATTGGAGCAGCTAGCAAAAAGCTACGCTTGTAAACTCTGAACTTTTGGTATGATGTTCTTCGTTTTTTATAAACAACAGACAACCAGAACAAATTGTTTGATATTTACTAGCTTATTAACTTGATGAGTTGAAATGTCTTTACAACTTGCTGCCAGAAAAAAAGAGATTGGATAAACCTTGATACATCTTCCAGGGAGTGCTATGCAAATTGTTCTGAATTGATGAGGAAATGAATGAATGAATGCGAAAATTTATTTTACGCAAAATGCACGTCTAAAATTAGGTTCATGATACTAAACGAATGGAACAAGTCGAGTCCATCCAAATCCATAAAATGCAGATCGCTTTGAACGTGACGTTAGGCAACTTAATCTTTAGAGTGCATCATTATGACTCTACAGAAAATCAGGATGACAGATCCATGACCGTAAATTAACCCAAAGAAAAGGAAATAAAAGGCAAAAAATCGAATATGCAACGAGACGTAAATTGGGAGCGCAACAACGAGGCTTGGTTTCAAAAGAAATCCAGTCCATAAATCTATACGTAAGGTTTCTAATTTTTTGAGACACTGCGTTACCAAAATCATGTCCATAAACAATATGCACCCAAATATATTTCAGCTAATTTGTTGTCTGTCGGCGACATGTGTATCTTAGACTACTTTGTGCCTGGCGGAACAATAGCTATATATGTATTGTGTGATCTCTACAGAATCTCAGTACAGTCAAAAATATATACAATGATCAGGGCTGGCACCAGGTGGGACAGGTTCGCCGTTTTCTCTGTGAGATGAAGATGTAACAAGATAATGGCCTACCCATTAGATATTAAAGGCTTATTGATTATTATGGCCGTATGGAAAGAACAACTGCGACTTTTTTTCTTCTTCTTCCAATTTTCATTCTTTTACTTGCCCCGCTTTGCATTTCAGAGTATGCGAAAGTCTACCATTATCATTTTATTCTCGGTGATACCACTTTGCCTTAAACTTTTTCTAAGAACATGAACCTAAAAAGTCGTAAGTGCTCTGGCCAAGAAAGGAAAGTAACCATTAACTATTCATGAACTTCAGGGAAAGAAAAAAAGACATGGAAGGAGATGAGTTGACTGTTCTTTATTCCTCTCGTACACATATATCGACTACACAGTCGTCGTTCCAAAAAGTTTACATGATTACGGAACGTAACTTGAATATGTACGCGTTTCTTTTAATACGCATCCATCTGTTGTGTTTTTACCGAGTCCCAGTTTGCACAGTAAAACAATGAGATAAGTTGTTATCCAGGTGGAAGAAGTATGTATTTGTACAACAAAATTTTTTTTTGTTGGGAATGGGAACACCTTAGAATGAGCTGTGCTATCAGAATGAAATGTTTGCCTCATGAAATATTCAGCATTTTGAATCCTCAGTTTTGTAAAATGAGCATCTGCCTCCTTTGTCTCGAACACCAAGACAGGAGAGCAGGAACGGAGGGAGGCATTACAAAAGTCGTTACTGCACCACTAAATAAATGTTTATCTTCATGGTTAATACAGGTAATAGTCGTGTAATACGTTTTTCCTCTTACGCCTCAAATGAAAGAGTGATTCAGATTTGATACTAGCTATTTTACATTTAAAATGCTTAGCACAAAGAGTTCTACGACTATATATACCATATCGATAGCATAAGCGTATTATTAGATTAGTTCATTCACAAAAAAATTACTGAGGTAAACAAAAACTAGTGCAGTGCGGTGTAACTCTCTTTTTTAACACCCATAATTATTATTACTGCTACTACTTTACTTGCCTATTTCAGTAATACACTCAGTTTTTTTATTCATGTAGCGGTAATATTAAGAGAGAGACTTGGTTAAATTTAATATGCAAAAAAATCGAAACGCTTTCGTAATAAACCCGAAGCTGGAATAAATTTAGAAATTTGCACTTCTGCGTATTAACTTTCCTTTCTCGTATTCTAGCAAGCAAGAGAAGGAAACCCGAAATAGAACAAATGAACTTGTAATTTATTATTCTGCAAGATGGGTAAAATATACTATCCTCAATCGTAATGTCAAGGTAAGAAATTCTTCAACTTTTAGGCCCAGGAGTAGTACAATTATTATGAATTCAAATTAAGGTTGAATTTGTACCTTGCAATAGCACATTAAAAAGTCTAATAAATCAGGAGGACGAATGAAGCATAAAAGCAAATGTCTACTTACATTGGATCCATTCATCCAAATCTCGTTTTGTACAGTAGTGTGTAGATGCCCAATCCTTTCAGAAAGGGTTTTGGGACTTTTTGGGTTTGAAGTTTTCTACAGTTCATAAAATCTGTGAGGGCTTCATCTAACTCTCCAAAAGATGTTTATGGATATGCAAGAGCGGAAGAGAGGAGAAGGAGGAAACGAGTCTGAAGCTTTTGGGTAAAAGAGAGATTCCTCAATCCCCAGAGAAAGGTTTTAAGATCCTATATTTATGCCTTAATGGTGCCCCATGATCATAAAACAAAATGAGACTCTACTACTAGTACTACTGCTACTACTAGTTACAACTACACCCCACTAAACTACAGCTACCTACCTATATATACACCACATCACCGCACCGACAAAAAAAACTTCCTTTTCCAGCTCACCTTATGCATGCACATGATACATTTAATCCTTTACCAACTTAAATTTAGGATACCTACGAAAGGAGTGAGTCAGAGTCAAGTCAAGTGCAAGCGACGCGTTTGCAACCGAGAATATATCAGTATGGTGTGTAGCCAAAAGGAGTAGAAGGAACATGAGAAAATCTTTCCCAGTCAAACGCCCAGTGAAATGTTTACTACTCCAAACTGACTGACTTACTACATAACGCCATTAACAGCAAAACCACCATGCTTGTTTGCAGCATCTCATGGTTAACATAAAAACACTTTCTTGCTCCTAAAAACGCAGGACAAAATTCCAGATATTATGCGCATCAAACGAAGCATCCGTAAATTGTTCATCTAGGAAGAAAGACGGAAGGAGGGGAGATGAAAAAAAAATCTTTTTAAAAATATGCCTAAAGAGGAACCTTGCTAGACCACTTTTCTATAATGAATTGTACATAGTAAAAAAAATACTTCTTTTTGGAGTCGAGATGCCATGTAATATTGAGGATTCTTAGAATTTACTCATATCTGGTAGAAAAATGTGTGTGACATTAATAATGTTGATAATAGATGACAGCAAAACCCTTTCTGGAACTAAACTGTATTTCCTTCATTTTCTTGAACAAGATCTGAAGCCATATCTCTATATCTCTCTCTTCGCAAGTTTGACTTCATTCTCTAGAAAATTTACAATTTAGAAGTCAGCCAAGCCACACGACAAGTCTTTTCAGTCGCTAGAGATGGAGAGAGAAAAAAATTGTGCTCTTATGAGGAATAAAAATATTGAAGCAAAAATAGGCATAGAGTCATTTTCCATGCGTGTGCTTTTTCAGTTCCTCTTTTTTATACTTTTTCCCTTGTGCCATTATCAAGAGAATTGTACAAACACTCCTCCGTAGATAAACACTTCTTCAATAAAATGCGAAGCTCCTGGAAACATGCACGTCAATAATTCACGTTAGATATATATACACAAAAGAAGTGCATTATCGTCATCTCATCAACGTACCATTTCATAAACAAATTCCTTCACTCTCGTCGTGTGCTTTCTGTAACTGTATAATATTATACATAATGCAGATATGTCTTCCAGTTGCCAAATGAGCAGTGGCAGTTTTGTGCTCTTGTTGAGAGGAAGCTAACAGCTAACCATGTTAATTGTATTCCTACTCACGAAAGAAGCCTTTCAAATTTGATGTGTTGGCGTTAGTTTTAAGAGCTCTTTCCTTTCTGTTTGCAAAACAAACTTTGTATTTATGCACCTCTCACAAACTCACAGATGGATTGACATCACCGCATGTATGCACTTAACGATAGACTTTATGGGGTTGTCCATGTGCTGACTGTTTATAGAACCTTGTCATCCTCTCATCGTGTCATACTTTGTACTTGTCGATGATAAAAGAAAACTTTGATTTTCAGCATATGTATGTACATCTCATTTTCAGTCAGTCTACCTACTACAATAAATTTGTGCTGCCTCAAGTCATAAGTCTCATCGAAAAGAAACTGTAAATACTATGGAGTGATGAAATCCACTTTGGGAACAAAATTTTACACACGTCATCGCAACGGAAACCCCTTGATAAGAATATTTTAATTACTTCAGTTTGTGAGTTCAAAGCAAATAAAGGATAAAACTACCGATTTTGCATACAAATTAATAAATATGAATGATTTCTTAGTACAGTAGAGTGTACAAATACGCTGAAAACAAAAAGTTTTACGCAAGTCCCGCTAGCAGCTTTTTACTAGATGATAAGAAAAAACGTAATTACATGAGTAGAACACATGAACCAAGTTACATAACTACAAACAACTAACACAAGCACTACACTGAATAAGGAACTTGTATTTGCTTCCTTTCATTAACTCAATTACAACTTGGTGGCATCGGAAAACGGTGGAGTGATATTTTCAGGTAGGTATTTTAAGAAACTCTGGGAGCGCAACCATTGTGTTTCCTGCCCAATGGAAAATAGTTCCATTAAAACTAATGCTTTGCGCTCTACTCAGACTCCACAGCAGATGCTGAGATGAGAGTCCCTATTATACCATAAAATTCAATCATACCTTCTCCAATCTAATTATTATTACACCCACTATAATATATCTATCTACATCTTCTTCTTTCTCAACATCTTCTCTCATGATCCTTTTCCTTCCCTATTGATAAGGAAGATAGGCAACTTCTCCAGTCTTTAGCATACCATAACTGTGTTTCAGCGTCATCTATGACATCCTTCATGTTCCCACGAATATGATCACATCATGAAACTCTAAATGTGGAGACAACTGCTATTAGGCTACTGCTACTCAAAAGTGAAATGACTTTTTCCACGAAGGCACATGTGTGTGTGCAGACTAGGGGGAAAATACATACCGACCGACCCTACGACTTTTCTCTTCTAAGAACGCAAATGCTCTCATACTCACGGCTTCCTCAAACACTTGCAACATAACTACGTGGCGTAATATAACTTTTGGAGCAATAGAAATAGGCCGGGTCAAAATAAGGGGAAAGTCTCCATTTGTTTACTTCACTTGGTGAATTGCTTGAAAGACCATGTTCTACATGAAATTCTCGCTAGTATACATATATTTATATGCAAAAAAAATACGTTTAAAACTGCAGCGTAGATGAAGCACTGTGGGAAAAGAAAAGGTGGAGGATATCAGTACCTTCTCATCTCATATTACACAGAGTCGTAAGAGAAAATAGCGTTGTTAATGTACGAACATTGAAAAAAAAAGTCTCTATAGAATTTTTTACATATTGGTTGAGGCTTGTAATAGATGATGCTCTGTCCATAGGTTATCCTTTTGTCAATAACCTGTTCAAAAACATTAAAACTGGCATCGGCAACTGAGGCGGATTTTTCTGTTTCATGGATTTTTTTGAAAGTAAAAAAAACGTTGGGTATACAAACGGTAAGCTATATTATTGAAGGACAACAAAAATAGTCAAGCTTTATTGAAACCTGCCAAAATCTTTAAGGTTGTGGGGAGAAATGTAGGTAGAACGCTTGCGATTTGAATCGATGCATATCTTCAGCTTACATAAGGATGATAAGCTTACATATTCAACATACATAATATATCAGAATACTAGGCGGAACGGGTAATGGATCCATATAATATTTTCATGTGTCGAAGAATGGCTGAAACAGCTCGGTTTTCCTCATAGCTCTACTTTAATCCTCAAGACCAATTTTTCAGCGAAACTTATCCTTATCCCTTTACAGGTTGATTATACGAAATGCCTCTTTTTTCTCGTTTTTTTGTACACGAAAACATTCTCTAACAGCCACGATGTAATGTAGTGAAATGAGAAAAGTTTTACTCCACTTGGAAAAGGCTTGGATAAGTAGAAGCATCCATATTTCTCAAATCAGGTAAACTAACTTTGTCCATCCCAAAATAAAACTGCTTCGTGATTACATTCTTTTTATCTGTGAAGCCTAGAGTGCGCTCAAAACACTTTCAATTTTTTCCCCGTTTTCAAACTTATGAATACATCTTTAAGCTCAAGTCATATAAAGTAGGTATTACAATACTCCCTTCCTTTTCTTAAATTACCACTTCCAAACCATGTACATACTAGTAGAATATTTTGTTCTATATTTTCACAGAGAAAAACTATGCCGCCGTTTTCTCTAGTTGAGCGCTTTACATCATGATAAAGATAGGTAAGGACAAGAAAGCAGTAAGATATTATGGATGCTAAAACGTATTAAAAGAACGAGAATGGGATATTATGAGATTCTTACTCTTCTTCCCTTCTAATGCAAACAGGGTTTAATGTTGGCAAAAAAGGCATTAAACTAGAAGCAGCGAAGAGAATCATTTAACTTTCAACACTTTCCACTTCCACCATACTTGCTTCCCTAGTTTTCATATATTGGTACTTTTCCTGAGCTGCACTAAAGGATGTGGATGGTATATTTCTAGAAGATTGGCATTCTTCTAGATGAAAATGATTAATGTCATTTCATCCAAGAAAAAATAAAGTCCTGCCACACATATAGTTCAAGGAGCACGTACATTCTTACCTCTATGCATTATTATATTATCTGTTCATAAGAATAAGAATATATTTATCTATGAATGTAATGTTATGTATTTCTAGCTTGTTTTGCAGTCTCCCTCCCACTATAAGGATGAGTTGTATTATTACCATTATAAAGTGATAGTGATAGGAGACATGTTTTTGTAAGATTTAATATCGTACGTAGGACATAATCCATACGTATCACATCAGAAATGGATATCCTTTGAGAACGGATCAAGAATGCAAGAGCATCACGTTAGGTTATGTTACGATACATGAAATGGAAATGGAAGTGAATGGGGGGAAGTAGACGGGAGAAAGGTGTCAACGAGAAACGCACACAGAATACATAATGTGCGAAAATTTCATTCACGTATAATAATATATCAACGCATGCATTGAATTGAGCTCTAGATTCCATACTAAGCACCCTTTGGTGTAGCTTTATATACCCCATTATGTCGTTACTACATACATTTAACTGTATGACACACAGCATCCTCAGCAAGCATCATTCTATTTTAGCTCTCTTGTGATGCGACATTCTTGCCATTTTCAGTGTTTAAAAAAGCAAGAGCACTTTCACTCACTCTCTCTCGTACTTCAAAACTTTATAGTATGCTAGATGATATGACATCATGGATATTTTATATTGCTCATTGTGTTTTTCTCTCTTCATGCCCTAACACTAACATAACAGTAAGACATTTTTCGCTTTGTATGTAGGTACTATAAGATGCGCAGTGAGTGAGGATAAGATTACTATGTATTATATAAAAAATATTCAAGGTCTATCACCAGCGGTTGATGCATCAAGACAAACAAACTTTCCCTATATTTAAAAGCTTCATTTCACGGGTTGCTTAACACAATGGGGAAAAGGAACATGCAAAGCTTATGACAAGACTACATAACAGTCAAGAATAGAATTGACAGATAGAATGGTGGGGAATGAGAAGAAAAAAACTGAAGAATGAGACGAGAAAAAAGAGCTTCCTTGTAACGTAACACACATATACATAGTCTCTCATGGATAATACTGCAATGGAAAAATCCCGTGACGCGGAAACGAAAAGGAAATCGTTCGAGATTTAAAAGTTTCTTATGTCTTTCCTCCTACAGAATTTTTTTGTATTCTATCCCTGCTACTACACTATTACTACTGCTACTACTACGTTGCAGCTTTCTTACCATATAACTACCATGCACATTTTCAGTTTGATTCTTTTTTCCCCTCCGGTTCCTCTTTTCCCCTTTTTTCTGAGAAACAGCCAATACTTCGCACCGCCATACAGATAGATATACTTTTACGTACCGCACTCCCAGCAGCAATACCAAGGAAGGCTTTCAAAGTCAGTAACATTTGTAACAGAAGTAGCAGATGGGTTGGAGAAAGTGCTATCTCGAGAAATGAAGTTTTCCCTGCGAGCATGTATTCGCATAATAAGAGTACTCATCTTTCATCAAGTAATCCTGTTGCCAGCTTCTAGGCTGGCTTTTGGAATGGTAAAGTTTTGGAAACTGCAGTCAGTTCTATTGAGAGAACAGCATGCTCGGATGGGAAATGTGTGGTATATACATACATACATACATAAGTACAATATATACTATCTAGACGGTGACTCATCCAAGCTTCCACTTGCACATATACTTAGTACCTAAAATTCTTTTTGTCAGAAACGCAACCAATCACATGACATAATGTATTTTCTGGCAACTGTGAGAGAAAGTTACCAAAGCACAATGTCATATTTGAACAAGGTTTCTAAAGAACATTACTCGTATTTGGGGAGATGAGGCAATAAACGAAAATGATAACAACTCAAATGCGGTTTCTCCCCCCAGTTCCTGCTCAATTCAATCGTACATTGGTTAAATGTGATGCAACAAAATCTCTTCACGTAATGATTTCATGAATGAATGTTTGCCGGATACATTTTATGTTAAGACAATATGTATAATGGTAGGCTCCTTTTCCATTGATTAAACCGTCTTCCCAGAATAGCTATGAACAGTTTAAACTCAATGAAATCGATGCAATCAAGAGGAAAACACGAAGTTGAGAGTACTATTTTTAATATTTAGTGTTGACTATTAAAAAAGTGCATTACTTGATATTATGAGAAGCAATTTACGATTAAGAAGAACATTCAATAAAGCTAAACCCAATTCTGCTAAAATGCTAAGCACGATGAAACCGGAGTAGTATCAAATTAAAGAAGGAATTCATTTAAATTGATGTGTTTGTACAGTAAAAAGTATACACTTATTCCGAACAAAAAATGTCGTGCAACAAAAACAGCATACGAATGGTATGAAATCAAGATATTCTATTGACTATGAATGCTTGAATGAATGAAATAATAACAAATATATATAACTTTCATTTATCAGCAGCCTTACTGTCGACTGTTGCTGATAGAAAGATATACATGCATTGATATAAAGTAGGAAAATGTGAGAAAGGAAGAAGAAAATGAAATTCAGAGAAAATTCAAACCGTTTTCTTTACTCCACGTTCTATTTATTCCTGTTGGTGGATTTGTATGAATAGAATGTGAAACGACCCCATGTAGTAACGTAACGTGAAACGGTGAACGGTACAAGGAAAACGGGAGTGGAAACTAATAAAGAAAGCATAGAAAGGGGCTCACAAAGGAAGCTTTTAGTACAGCTCCAAAAGTCTGATCTCACAACGTCAAATCAAACTACAACAAGAGCTCCCCTACTAAATAATATGAAGGAACAAAAAGAAAGTATTAAATGGGGTTTCTGGCTTGAGCTCAATACATTCAGACCATTCAAGCACACCAAAAAAGGATATATTTTTGCCTCCAATTGCAACATAGCACTATAATTGACCATTATGTATGCATGTAGGTAGCTACACACATACAAAAACCGTCCCAACTATGTTTTGCTGATGGTGGCATTTATGGAATATCTAAAAGCATATGATACGACACTTTGTGACTTTCACTATGGTAGTAGAATTCAGATCATGTAGTAGTAGTTTCGTTCTTTTGGCATTTGTTCCCGACCGTGGTCGGAAAATAAATATTTTAGCTCGCAGTTTCCAATTATGCACTTAACGATAGTTGACTTGGACAAGACATAGGGACGTAGTTAAAATTTAAGCAAATAGGAGAACGCTTACTGAAAAAAACATGTTATGTTCCTATGTGTAATAAAGATTAGATCATAACGTAAAAATTTCATAAAACGTTAAACCAACTGAACACGACTCTACCTCGTTTTAGTTTATCAAAGACCTTTTCAAGGTTGAAATTCAATGATGTATACTATACACCGCAGCTACTGCTTTATAACTTTCAACCTTGGAACGTTGTTAAACAGTGTTCATATAAGCTTAAGTATACGCACAATTGGCTCACTCTTAATCTCAATTAATGAAAATGCACTCCCGTTTGACTTTGTTTTTGTACCAAATAAAAGTATTGTATAAGAATAACATTCAATCAATGAAATGTCAAAAAACCAGCCAAATTGCCGTCCTATATACTTAATTTTTTATGTACAACTCCAGTTTTTCTCCACCACGGTACAACCAAATTCCAATAAGTTTGCTTTCCTGGCATTGGGAAAACCATGGGTAGTAGAACAACCGTTTTAAGATGGTCAGAAAGAGAGTCGAGAAATGCTTTCTCGTTTAAGAAATTCAAAGAAAGAAGCGACTCTCATTTTCATACATTCTTCGTCTGGTCTTTAGCATGTAATATGATTGTGCAAATCTAACAGATAACAATGACAATCCGTAATTACCTTTTAACTTTAAAAGCAGTATCTGCAGCATATAAGTAATATATTTCTTAAGCTTCCAATGATTACTTCTACTTTTTGTGTAATGTATTTGAACAAGATGTGAGAGAGGTAATTACAGTCTGTTCTGCACTTTATACACATAATATTATGTGTAAGCATTTGCTTACATAATAATTCTCATTCTCCATCCACAACAAAATCAGTATACATGTTCAAATCGAAGAAAAACAAAAAATCCGATTTTTAATCCATGTGTAATTTTTTTGTTAGCGGACTAACAAACAAGAAAAATGTACTCTGTCAGCCCCCCACATGTACGTGGAAACATCTTTGTAAATTTGGACTGGAGACTGGACATGATACATGTCTAACGTGTATAACATACCTACAATAAGATGTAGCAACTGTAACGGCAGCAGTACTCCTTGATGACGAGAACGGATCGATATGAGGGCAAGTTTCATGGGGTACTACAACTTACACATAAAGATATACTGCTATACATACAATAAACAGTAATGGGATATATGGTTATAAAATGTTCGTAAGGATATACACTCTGCTTTTACTATGTGGCGCTTTTCCCTCTACCAAACAACGTTTGTTCTGTGTGCCAAGTAAGTACAGGGACTTTGGAGAAAGAAGGGGGCTGGCTGTGGACTAAGTTTTACTTTCGTGGCTCTCTCTCTTTACCGCGTCAGCTTATATTCTCATACTCATGGTGAGTTTGGGAAAAGTACATACGTACTTAACATCAAACCCTTCTTCCAGAGGCAGAAACGCAATAAGGAAAATGGTATTCGGAATATCTCAATGTTCTGGAATCATATTCTTTTCGACATTTTCTCCGACTTTAGCTCTCCAAAGCGTGCCACTTGCTAGCGCATCAATGCTTTTTCCCAATATAATGCAATACACTGCTGCTTGTAGTATTTGATGCTCCTTTTATTCAACTGACTTGAGTGACTCTATGTGTGTTGTTGGAGGTTTCCAAGAGCATTCCAATATATAGTTGGTTCTCTTTACCCCTTACACCAAAAAGTTTCAATGGTTGCATAAGTTTTTTTTTTGTTTCCTTTGAAAATGTACATTTTTATTTAGTTGCTTAAGTGTTAGTCCTCCGACTAAGCTCACAAAGTAAAAAGTATGAAAGTGAAGAGATAGTTGATAATAGTGCACTGTAATGGAATCTTCTTCTTCTAAAGCTAGTTGATTCCATCATCATCGTATCTCTGCACATATCTCTGTGAGAGGTCTTACTCTCATCTGAATGTGACTTGAGTTGCTATCTATGTGGTACTTTCTCTCATGATGCCTTATCTTTAGCACATTCTTGGTTGATAATATTACATAAAATGTGGATGAAAGCGAGTAAACAATGTATAAAAAAAAGTTGCACAAGGCGTTTTTTTTCTTTTTCTTCTAGAAAGGAACAGTAAAGATATATGCGTATTATGGTATAGTAAAAAAAGGGAATTTAACCGGAAGACGGATTTTTTCTCTCTTCTATTTCTCATCAAGTCACTCAGCGAGTAACGCTCTATACACTACTTTTCTCATTTAACTCTTCACATCCCACATCAATTTACTTAACCATGATTACCCACTCTTCATGGAAGAGAAGAGAAAAGAAAGATGAAACTGTAAGAAACGCCAGCCTTGGGCAATTCCCTCAGATTTTCATTTTTTTTTGAGAAACAGGAAACCAAGTATAAAAGAATCTGAGCGACAGCAGCATAACTACTAAAGACCAAGCGTACATAAAGAGTGAGCTATAATGTTTCAGAAGACCGTGCAACGTGAGCTCGCATTCATTACTCTCATTTCCCCCCGGTTTTTTAATCTGAAGGTTATCGTTATCCTCGCAGAAATGTTTAGGATCGTGATTATCATGAATAATACTGCGTTGCTTTATATATATATAAAAAAATGTTGAGAAATACATTTCTACCAAAACACCACTAGGAAATGCTTTTTTAGCCACAGCCTGTAATTTTCGCCAAAAATATATCTCCAGTTCTCACCGTCTTTGGTTGACACACATCAATAAAGCCACACAACAAACTACTTACTTTCCTCATAAATAAATGCTGGATTCGTGATGGGACCTTACATGAAAAGTGGTTTTGGAGATGTGACTATATGTACAATAAATTACCAAAGTAGAAACCAAAAAGTAACGCTATATTCTGGTCACATTGCACTACCATACTTATTGTTTCAGTAGGAATGTATTCCATTCCAACTCCTAGAACATGAGTATATACTTTCGCCTCAAATAATTTTCACGTAGAAGAGCATCACATTAATCATGCATCACGTTACCAAATCCCAAAATGGGAATTCTGTGTAAGCTCAACCTCATCGTGTTCCAATGCATCTGTTTTATTGTGAAACTGGGAAATGTAACCTTTCCCCAGTATGACATATAGGTATAGTGCTGCTAGTAATGGGTAATATAATATATAACTTTGTGATTTTTGGTTTTAACGAGGAAAATTGGAGCTACTACTGCTTGCTGCACCAGCTCCTTTATACTGCTATGCTGAGCTGAAAAAGTAATACATACATTCAGCTTATAATTAGGATTTGTGTCATCTACCGTTACTAACTCATCTAAACGAAAAGTTACGTTGGTACTACAACTTGAAGTTGGTATAGTTTGCTTGAAGTGGATGGATTCATAAAACTCTCTCTCTCTTCAGATTTTTTTCTTCTGATGACGAAATTCGATAGAAGTCAGTATCTGATCATTAGTTAATCCCATTAGATCTCTATCACTAGAGAGTTTTATCATTTAGAAGCACTTTCAAGATCTTCAGACTGTGTATAAAAAGTTTTTGGAAAACATTTGCACGTCATTGCACAACGTTATTGCAACACATTAGCTGGATAATTACTTATGTATCGGATAGATATGTTATAGCAAAAACTAGAACTTTTGAAACAGCAGAAGTAAAGTTAATGGGGATCTATATGGAAAATGAATTTAAGACTCCGAGGTTGAATTGCAGTTGGCAGATAAGCCCTTGTAACTCTTGCAAGATCATGTATAAAAAGTCCCTTATAACAAAAGTGTTTTTGCAATGGTAGCTTGTGACAAAAATTTGTTTAAAAAACATAAAAACATAAAATACTCACACATAATCTTTCAAATTAGTTGCCTGTGATAAATGAGTAGTTTCAAAACAAAAAGTAAAGAGATAAGTAAGAGCAACACTACCAAAAATATATTGCCCATGATTATGCATATGGAATATGGAAAGTTGCAGTTCAAAAAAGTTTTTGCCCAAAAAAATAAATGAATGAGTGTAGCCATTTCATTGTAGATTGTAAATTACTATACAATCCTTACATAATACACACCAGTGTTGAATTATCAGTAAATTCTGTTAAATTATTAGTTGCCTTTGCCTCTATTTGAGGAAAGTCAACGAAAAGCATTTTATCCGAGAACTGACTGCGCATACTATAGTATATACGTTATCCTAATTTAGTTTAGAAAAGGAAGGAAGAAAGTTTATGTACATTACTATTCGTCGAAAAGACCAAACCTTTGCCCACACATTTTGAGACAAAACGTGTTCAAATACACCAAGATAAGCAAACGGTGTAGATTTTCATAGTATATGTCATCACAGTTAGAATTCGCTTTGAAACTAGAACAACCTGCAATTCAATTACAGAACCCCCATGTCATCACACTTTCTAATCAACATTGTTCGCTCCAAATTGCACATGCCAAAAGTAGTGGACGCATTACTTCAAGACAACTTGAGTAAATGAAGATTTCGTCGAAATATGAAATTTTACTATCACATATCGCTGCTCGGAGTTTACACATAGTACATATAATGAATAAAAAGCCTTTTCAATCAACTTTCCATGCTCCTTCAAAGTTCAAGCTATATTGAGCGGGTTCTCCAGTGAGTGTGTCGTGTCGAGGTGGTGTACCAAACAGCCTCTTCCTTTCTTCTGCACGCCATACCATTACCATTACAACGTATGAGTATGACTGTGAACTGTATTAACAATTCACTGATAGATAACAACCTTTTTCTTTGTTCTTTAGAACTGTGGGTTTTCGTTTTCGTCAACGTTTGCCTAAGGACTTAATTTTCTCATTCTTGCAGATGTTTTTCCAAGCCTGTCACATAAAATGACAAGGGTGCAGCGTACATATTAATGATTCCATAATAATTTAGATAAAGCTCGTGCATTTTTATAAAACACGTAATTTACATTTGTGATTCATATGCTATATAGCTGATAGCATGTACTGTGTACACATTACAGCCATGTACACATTATGCTCCCATTTTCTCATTGACGATGATGCAATCCTTTCAAAATCATCATCAAAGAACTAAATGGAATGACCTGGAGCAAAGCTAGTTTTCCCTTTCTTGTTATTATACACTGACACTACGTACTTCAATCTATAGCAAAAGCTGCCATTATTACGACTATGTATCTATATAGGAAAGGAATAGGGTTGCTGATGATGAAGAGTAATTTCAAGGCACTATAATACAGAACCGTAAAGCCTTGTGTGTGCTTGTGCACGATTATTTTGTGAACAAGGAAGAGACGGGGAGAGCGAGCCTTCCTTTTTGTTACTGCATTTATCATCAGCATGCTTTCATTACAAACTTCTTCTGTCATCAACAATTCTTACCTGTACTCACAAATGAAGCAGTATTAGAAGAAGCTTTCAGGAAAAAGTTTCTTTAAGCAAGATAGTTTTTTTCGGGACGGAAAAAGTTTTCTTCTTCTTAAAATTGGATGATCCAAGTTTTCCTTGTTAAAGGAAATGCACATACATACATTCATTTGGGAAGGCTTCTGCTTTTGCTACTGTTACCTGAGCTGAGATTGCTAGATCTTCTCTAGAGAGAGTATATCAGTAATCAGTATTATACTTATCATTTTATACATTCGTATATATGTACATACATTCTTTTATAAAACCAGCAGCACAAAGTCGGCGCGATTTAAAAGAATGTTGCCCAAAAGTTTCTGACGCCATTATTATTGTAAAAAAACTGTTGGGTAAGTAACATCTTATACGGTACTATAAGGTTATTGAGCAAATCGAAAAAGGGGTGATATTTTTTAGCGGTGAGCCAACCCCCCACCGCCCGAATCCTTTTATTGGAACATTTATCCCCAGAATGACTACCATACTGATACATAGTGTATTCCTATTGTTTGTTGAGATAAGTTTGTAATGTAATGTAATAAAACTAAAAACTTATTGGTAAAAACCACAAAGAATTTATATTTAGTTATTATAACAAAATGAATTTAAAACCGCTTGCCTTTATGCTCAAAAGGATGAGTTTCCAAGATTTTGTTGTTAACCATTAAGCGATAATTTAGTGTTGAAGGTATTTCAAGACCTATTTCAAGATTCCAATACGTCACTATTATCCAGATTGATCAGTATTATGACTACGCTAAATACTATATAAGGGTTCACATACATAGCAGTTGGAGGTCCCGATTCCATGAAAAAGAACCAACTTTTTTTCCTCCCAGTAACTAACGATCTGACCCACGTAATCTAAAGACGATCCTTATATTCGCACCCTTCGACAAAGAATCAAGAGATCCGTGTGTACCCTATCTACGAATTCCATAACTTTGTACCATTTTTCATTAATACATAGTATACATTCTTAAGACTGGGAGGTAAAACATAAGAACAGAGATAGAGACTTAAAGTTGTAGATCTCGTACCCGAAATCTAATAATAAATGGGCAATACACAAGATCGAAAAACCCGAGCAGATGTTCCTTCCCTTCTGCTGTTGCTCTCTGCCTCGATCTTGTCTCGCAAGAGACACGCGAACCCTGAAATCCACAGCTATACCTGAAAGATACATGGGTTAAGTCAAGAGGCAAGAAAGACACCTGCCGATATATGAGACGTAGAAGGTTTTTGTGAGGTATGTACAACATATGAATATTTTCTGTCCTTCTATAAGGTTGGAGGAGGTGTAGAGAGAGAGTGGGGGGCTCTAGTCTGAACTGAAGGCAATCTTTTGAACAAAAATCTTCTACCTAGTATAATGCATGACAAGCAATTTGAAGAAATTGGAAAACTTTTACTCTTCCTTCCCCAGACTCTTGTTGTTACTCTTCCATCCACTCACACAATCTCAACGAACATACATTTTCATCTGCCGTAAAGGAAAAATTGAAGACGGGAAGAACTACATACACATATTATGGCTCTCTGGCCCATTTCCTTTGGATTTTTGTTGTGTTGTTTGTGAGCACAACCTTTTATGTATGATCATATTTCTGTCAGCTCACAAAATGAAATGACGGAAACGGAACAAACTACATACAATTTTTGTGATCAATCATAATAGTGTGTAGTAAAGGTTTTCTCCCCTTTTTCTAGCATCCAAAAAGGGTTGAGAAAACGATTGTCAAACTTTTATATCAAAGAAAAACTCATTTGAGAAAAAGTGTTTTCATCCAGAATGAAATCCGACTGACTGTTGATTTGGGGGCAGGTGTTGTTGTATTCGATTAAATAATTAGCATATAGTCTGGAAACGGCATGAAAATCCTAGACAAGATTTATCGACCCGACTTGACTTGAGCGCTTATTCTTTCTTGCATTCGTGACGATGACCTTCTATTCAGAATCCAACATTTGATGTATGTCGGATATGTACGTGTCAAACGCGATAATTACACACAATTATTACTTGCTGTTGTACCTGCATTATCACTACGTGCTTTCTACGTAAATATCGTCATCATTTGGTGCGGTTATATGCAATTTCTATAGGCTATTGGCAAATTACAGGATTTCCCAAAGGATATTCGACTTTTCACAATCGCCTCAGCAAACAGACAGATAACCAACGTCAAAATGGTTTGTAAGAAATAACCAGAAGCAGTTCAAGCACATATAGTCAATACTGAACAGGTATATAAACGTGTTGGTTTTTTTTAAAAAAGTTTGCTTCCAAGAAGTTGAATGTGGTCTCCGCACCTTTAATCTTTATGCCGTAACGAACAATACTTGCAGTGCAGTCTAAAAACTTAATAAAAATTACGATGAACCAACGTCTACATTACCTAATCAGGCAAAACTCGGCATCATTACTTGTCATATTTATGGGAATGAAGGAGGGGTTAACATGCAAGTGAGAGAAGAAAAAATAAGGACGTAGACAAGAGATGCAAATGCAATATCTAAATCCTCGCCCACACGCTTCTTTTACACAGTGGTAGTCGTAATGCTACTCAAAACGATCATCCATTCTCAGAAAGAAAAGAGAATTTATTTCGCAAGAAAGCTGTGATAATACATACATATTATTTGTATGGAAGATGTGCATACATTACAGTCAACAAATTCATAAAACAAATTCAATCATCTTATTCACGTTCGTTATTCTGTTTAGTTGCTTAAATTCTGAAGCCGAGCCTTTTTGAATTTTTGGCCGTCAGGCTGAATCTCAGCATGTACAAATGCAAAACATCATTCCTACATGTGTTTGCGCCATCGATTTTCAGAGTCATTTAACCTATCACTCAACCATCTTGTCACACATTTGGCCAATCGTAACAAAAATATGGAATGCAGAAAAACACTTCCTCTCCTGTTAATTATAGACTAAAGTCGAACTACTAAATAATAACACAGATCCTAAAATAGAAGTTTGGTCGGAAGAAAATATATTTATGCTTTTGCATCTTAAAAATTATAGTATTTAGTTAAGGCTCAAAACTTAGGTGTGGAATATTTTGTATTTGTATACTATCATTTACGCCTAAGTGTATGTTGATATGGTTGATATTATATTGGGTGGTGGTGTGGTGGATGGATTTGTGTATTTGAGCAGGGGTTGTGTGATATTGTAGGACTTCCTTTGTTATAAGCGGATGTGACACCTCGCTCATAATTTCTCCTAAATGAATGAAACTGCTGAGCAAGAAAAAGCGATATGTTTGTGCTAGCTTGTGCACAAGGTTGACTCATAATATATGTATGCATGATCAAAATTATGTGCTTACAATGGTGGATACATAAACTACACACATACAAAAAAAAGTAATCCTCCAAAATGCTGTTAAGGTAGGTTGACAATGTGTCGTATTATTCACAATCCGTGATGTGTGATACTTGATAGGGTAAGACGAGGAACGACGATAGGATGGATATTGTAATCATGGCAGAGCACGACACGACATGATGATGGCTTCTTGTGTTTTGCCAAAACAGTTAGACACATAGGAACGGGTTATTTTTTCTATTTAACAAGCCGCTTCCTTGCTTGGGTATGGACTCAAATCGACTACACTACAATAGTCATCCACACTATTACACAGATTAATGCACACCGTCTTGCTTTTCATATCTTGAGGATATCGTGCCATAATTCTATATGCAATGCTCACTTGATTTGCATTTACATCTTCAACAATCTAAATGAATCGCTGCTTTCATTCTATGCTTTTTTAGTTCTTGGCGATGTACGTATACTTTATAGTTTATACTACTAAAACACTGTTACCTAGAACATGACCCTAGATGATTTCGTGTGAGACAGTGCGCACCTTGTTGCTGCTCTGAAGTTTGATATGCTCACTTTTTTTTACACTTCACAAGTTTAGCATATATGAAACATCCTTAATATTAAATCATATGTTACTACATCAAATCGCAATTGAAATAACTGCTACTCACACATTCAAAGTCCCTGAGCAGTCTTTTATGGTCAAAGAAGAAGCCTTTCAGATCACCAGACGCAAAAGATGATTACTGCCTTCAATCGCTTGATTCATAACCATTTATTCTAATTACTTACACAATGCATTCATCAGCTAGTGCTGATAATCGGTCAATCATGGCCATACAAATTACACACGACTGCATAACTTGAAGTCTTGAACCTTTCCCAAATCAAAAAAGCCAAATGTGAATGAATATAAATATACAGAAATACATGTCATGCAGCTTCACAATTTACAACCCCAGACGTCTAAATGGAAATTATAACCAGAAAACCAGAGTATCTTATGGGATATGTGTATGGATGGATAACTCATGTCGGTTATTGGAAGCATAAACGCCTGTCCCAAAAGAAACAAGATAAATGGCTTGTGTCTATTGTGATCAGTAAGAAAGCAGCTCAGAAGAAGAGAACAATCTTTTAACTAACGTGTCTTGCTCTTTACAAAGACATATATGCAGTGTTGCAGTTTATTAGCATACTCGCACAAAACAACACAACACTACTTTCGTAGAGAGTAGAGAGAGAGAGAAGGCTCTACTTTAGTATTGAGTGAGAGTGCAAACACTTCTCTTCGTCTGCTCATTTGTTTGAAGATCACAACATGCTGTTCTCATCTTCAATAGAATGGCAAGCAACCATCCATCTACGACTCCCTCCACTGATCACGATCACCAAAAACAGTATAGGACACTGGTCCTTTCTGCAACAGATGATGATAACACACAGTCATGCTAAAACATCATCATAGTGGCATGGGTGCACAAAATGCACAATATTGTATAAGTACAAAATAAACAGTTCAAAAAAACGTATACTATGATTATGTACTCTACTCTCATATATACAGCTTACAAGAAGAATATATCATATCATACGTGTGAGGCGACAACATTTTTATTTTTGCAAAGCCCTAAATTAAAGGATTCTACTATGAGAGTTGTCCATTACATTCTATGTGTGTAACATAACATTTATACCGTGTATGTAAATATTTTCTTCAATTTACTGGCCATAACATTTGTCCCTATTGTCTCACAATGTACACATTACCATACGGTACGAAAACCAATGACAAGATTGCTTAAATGACTTATTTAATGAGACTCTTCCACTAGTTCCACTATCACATTGCCCACCATTTATCCTTCAACTTATCCAACCCCAAATCCCTAGCTTTAGCCTTTATTAAGCTTGCTCAAATATTGTCATTGATGGTGAGTGCGTCATTAAACCCTATATATTTGTACAAACGCGTACTAAATGTTGGTTTAGCCCGCTGTTGTAGGCTTGATTGGTTTGAGGTAGTGCTTCTACTTGCAAAAGTTGCAGATGATCCCCAGATACATTAAATGATTTTGCACACACACGATTTTTAGACTCTTTAAGGCATTTCGGGAAAGCAAGAGATTGGTCTTTCCAAATGAATGTATGATTTAATTAATGATGGTGTAGGTGATAGTGTCAAGTACACAAGAAATCTTTCATCATCGGTAAATTTTACAAAATCCAAGCCCTGGAGGTAGAATATTACGTACATATATCCACCAATCAATATCACCCAATTCAGCAATAATGAGATCATGATACACGCAAAATGTGAAGATTACAATGTATGCATTTTAATAGGATATGATGGTGATATCATAATAATTCTTGCTATTAGTGACTGAAGCGTAAGGAGTTAAGGAGTCATCTATCAGTGCCGTGTATGTATATATTTTTTATTCCGTGTGTGTGTGTACCTGGAATGCCAAATTTCTATACAATGCAGTCAACTAGTTGTGTTGTCTAAGCTGGAATAATGAAATCATGCAACATGAATAATACACAATATAATGCGAAACGAACTTACTCAGAAGGAGAAGAACTTTGTAAAAGACGAAGATAGCATTATCCGTATATATGAAAAGTACAAGCGATGTACATACGTTAGGTGCTCATAGTACGCAAGAAATTTTAGTTTTGCTGCACATTGTAACTGATTTCATGCTTGCGTTTGCGAAACTTTTAAGTAATAAAATATAATACAAACTCCTACATACGTCCCGCGTGCATCTGTACAACACTACAATATTAATATTATCCTTCATCGTAATTTGCCATGAGAGTCTAGGATATTGCATGCATGCAACCTACCACCGTTCACGATTTTGAGATACTTTAGTTTCCAGCTTGTGTTTGTAATAATGATGATATTATATAATACATAAAAAGCTTTCAAACTTCTTCCCAAAAATAATGATGTAATCGTTGATCCTTCTTAAATCTAAAATGTAGACTCAAAAGACGCACGAAAAACTTAACATTGCACATGCATCCAATAATGCAATGGAGCGTCAGAGATACATATAGAATATATATGTGATGAACAGATTCTGTTCTGATAGTAAACAATCATAATCAGTATGAAAATTGGTTCACGGTGGGATCTTGTTGTTTAGTAGCATGCGCTAATGGCTGGATTGGCATCTTTCCTCGATATCAAGTTGATCTTATTATACTACACATTTCCATTTTGAGGCATGGGTATACCCTATATCTTAGGAAACAAAGTATAAAATATATTATATGCTGCTGCTGACGAAGATAGTACACGTACTCACACCACACCACCTTCATCATCCTGATTCTCCACTTCCCTGTAGGTAGAAAATTGTTCTGTGAATGTGTGAGTAAGACATTTGGTTCTTTATAAGCAAGAAGTTTTAAACACGCAGAGGGATGTAGTCAGCGGATTAAAAAAGTACAAGTTTTAATATGCTTGTTAGCAGATGAAACAGTATGCAATATAATTTACACGAAGAGATGGACTGAGATTATAGATGCATCCGCATAAAATGTTGTAAGATCCGCTTCGGATTGGATGCTTACATTAACCTGTTCTAATTCTATAAAAGCATCTGACAAGCAACTACAACTTCAGGTAAGTAACAGTACTGTTGACTGTGTAAGCCACCATTACATAGCATCCATTTGGAACCGGAACTGTTGAACTGCAGTACGCACCATTGGAAAAAACCAACCGAAAAATTCCATTAGTCTGTTTAAAATGCTCGACTGCCCTCTTAGCAATGCGCTACATCGTCAGCAATATTAATTGCATGAACTTGTCTTTAAACGATATGGGAAACATAAGAATAAGAGGCTATCCAATGAACCAAAAACTCCTCAAAATGCAAATGAACTCTACAGAACTGAGCGAGTATATTACTATGTATTGTATTTTTGAGTTGCAAAACTAATGACTGATAATGAGTGATACTAGGGACTCAGACTTGTGTCGGAAAGCCTAAAACATGTGAGTCATTCGGTAATTAAGAATTTAGTTGGTGGTAGAAAACTGAGAAACTATAACTATATCGTGCATATGTATGTATCGTATCGTACGCTATATTCATCGCTTTCATGAAATATGATTGGCGACAATATGACAATAATATTGAGGAGCATTTTATATTTTCCACATATTCTAGTCGTGTCAATTTTGACTTATCGTTAGTTATTTACAGCTAATTTAAGCATGATGATGAATGATGATGACATTAGCAGACAAAAAATCATTTGCATTCAAAATTTATAAATGCCCTATGTTTAAAACTTATGAAAGGTAAATAAATTTTGTTCTTGGCAAAAAACAGCCAACATGTATTATTACTAATGGAATAATAATGAGATGGTGTCTTCTTGAATTCTTTTCCATGTATGTATTGTTTTCCGCACTTTACATAATTATTCGGATGTTTCATCGTTGATTCATAAAAGAAAATAAAGTTATTGCTCTTACCTCAAAAGGAGATTCTCCGTGATGTCGGTTAAGAATACGAAAACCACATATTTCTGCCCCAACAGCCCTGATCTTTGGCTTTACTTCAACAACAAGCTCATTTTCACGTATCAGCCCATGATAGCCAACTTCAGGGTCTGTAAGTTCCAATCTTGGCACTACAATGTCAAAAAAAAGCAAACGATCGAGTCAATATTTTGCATCAAATATTCTACTACCAATATTATTATTCGCCTGTGGGAAAAAATAAGAATAACAATATTCTAAAGCATAATATCAATATCATAATATGAAAAAATATGAATTGCAATTTTTTCGCATAATGACATCCGCAACTACACTGCTCTCTCGTTATATGTCCTCTGCAATATACCTCACTGTCGTTTCTTCAAGGCTGAATCAGAAACATACTCTCCAGAGACTTGCCTCGGTCTCTCAAATACATATTTTTTTTGCCCATTCAACATTCCTCAAATACAACAAAAACGTTTATATCCATTTCTTTTTGATGGACTAAAGGGAAAGGAAAAGGGGAAGTACAAGCGAAACCGAAACGCTCATTCAGTATCGATCGCCCATAAAAACTGCAACACCTCAAAACAGTACTGCTCCAAGTTAGTATTTTATCATTCTATATATGTCTCCCGTATACATATACCCATGTGGTTTTACTGCTGTAGGCATAACGGACTGAATATCAAAAGCATCATGGTTCATTAACATTTATCTGGGTCTTCCAAAAAACTTTTCGTCTTTATAACCACTTGCTGTATTAGACAAACATCAATAGCAATCAGAATCAGAAAACAAATGAACTGAGGTAAGCTAAAGCTCTCTCTGTCAGTGAGTTCGTTTCGTAATTCCCCTTGCCTTCCCGTCAGCTCGTTTGCTGTGTGTATAGCAAATAGCAAATCCTACAAAAATTAGTTACACAGTCGATAAAGTTTCTGCATTTCTGACGCTAATATCCAAGTCAAATTGATACTGTTCATGAATCTCTCTAGTTTCTTGATTTCAGTTCAATACGTCATGTTCCAGATTTAAGTTTGCAATGTTGCAGTTATTTATACAATTTGTGAAATACCGAAGATAATACACTGCAAAACATAATATTAATATCCAAAGTATTTTTTTTGCTACGGGGAGGCATTTAATATTCCAATTGCTACATTAAGCAAGAGCTAAGGCTGGATTACTGTTGACAGGAAGGAATGTTTTTCGGTTGGGTTGAATATGCTTTGTACGCAATAATAATAACGATTGCCTCATCATGCTATTCCAAGAAAAGTTCATGCTTATTTATGAGTAAGCAATTCTTAAAAAAATCCACTTTGTAAGCGTATAGTATCAACATAACATCAGCCTATTAATTTCTAACCATGAAAATTATTAGCGTCAGCTTTCTACGTTCTTTACGCTTAATTGCTGAGATAATTCACGCAATGGTAACATGGTATTTATAAACATGCAAATTGTAATTTGATGTTTTTTTTTAAAAAGAAAATAGGTAAAGTAGCTCTTGAGTTCGTTTCAGTCTACTAATTAGTTGTTAAAGTGTTGGTTGACACAATGAATTGGTTGTTCCCTCAGTTTAAAAATCCTATTTTGTTCTCATTATTTTTGTCCAATCTTTGATTTAAAACAGGCACTCCTTTGTTTAAAATGTCATTTGTTTATTTAAACCATACATAAAAGCTTTTATCCGTGATGCAGATAAATGCCAAAGGAAATACCGAAATGTGTTATGCGTACGACTTTGGTATGCAACTAATTTATGAGATGACTACACACACTAATTACATTGATAGTGAAAGCATTCAAAATATTTATATGTATAATTGAAAAGGAAACAAACAAGGAAGGCTGGGACATTTTCTTGACGTATCTTTTTATGCACAGCATATCACAGTGGGAGAATGATGATGCTACCCTATACTTTCAACATTAAGATGTATACAGCTTAAGAATCCTAATAAAATGTTTGTTAGAATTCCAGTGAAATTATGTACAATTACCAACTGTGAGTCTACGCAAATGCTGTGCGATTTACCCTAGATTTTTCCCATGATAAAATTGCAGTTTCTTAACTGGAGCACACATGAAACTATAAACATAAATTGATGGGTATGAGGAAAGGAAAACCAAAAATATTTATTTCAGACCGAGTTTCTCCAAACAACAAACGAGCTTCTTGTGAGGTACGGACATGAGTTTGCGAAAAGGAAAAATGAAATTAAACTAATTTCTTAATCTAAAATGGTTTGCAGAAAAACCTTTTTTTAAATCTTACTTTTCATAGGTGAGATTTAAGTGAGAGGATATTTTTTTAGTATTTTACCTCTAATATCGAATGTATTTGACGCAGGGCTTTTAGCGAATAATTTGTAAAAGGCTTCTAAATTTATGTACAAACTAAATGAGAAAACATTGAGAATTTAAACTTACGGCCTTCTTGAACAGAGCTCCTTGCCTCAACAATGAGGCAAACCAAAAACAAATATTTGTACATTTTGGTCACTTATTTTTTTTCACCGTAACACCACTAGCTAGAGATGTCGATTGTGAATGGAGACGTTATGTAATTAATTTCTCTCGGCGCACTCTTCCAATGAATGTGCCACACTGTAAAAACTTTCAACACACTTTGAAAAAATCTGACTTATTATCTATTAATGCTCCAGTCATGCATCCACTTTAGCATCATAAATAGAGAGTAGCATGCTCCTTTCTAATATCAAAGTGTACTTCGATTGGCTCAAATCGATAAAAAATGCACTGAAACTAGAAAACACTGAAAATACAAGAGATGGAAAATTGGGATTCCGACGATACCCCACAAATGAATCAACGTATTACTTCACAAAGGATTCAATCCAAACTAAGGGTTTTTAGGTTTAGGATGAGAGACTGAGAGATGTTTTGGTTTTTTTGTTGGGTATATATTCTGCACTTCGGCTCCGACCCTATTATGAGTGGGAAGTCGGTGAGCCTAGGTACGCATAAACTTAACTGCCAGTTAAGTATGAATCCAATTGTTTTGATTGGAGCCCCACCACCGACTTCCAAATGATATGATTGAGTGGGTGCCTGTTATTAGTGAGAGGAAACTGCCGCAGTGCACTTGAAATGGTTGCAATGCAGTTCGAGATGAGAAGAATAAGTCTTGGTGAGATGTGATGTGATGTCCTTAACGCTGAATTATGGTAAAGAACTCGCACATAGAATAAAAAGATTTTATGCTCATGTACGAAGAGTTTATAGGGGTTGCCCTTTAACTTGGCAAGAAAAAATGCCAGGCCAGAACTACTGAGAGCGGACTTGCTGAAAGAGAGAGAACCAGTGAGAAACTATGAACTCCAGTACTCTGTCACAGGAAAAACACCTTTTGGACGAATTATACTGCCACTTTACTTCCTTCTATACCATTATTGTTGGTTCCCGAAGAGCATTGGGAGAATTCTTAGCCTTCAGTGTGTATTTGGCTCTCTCGTCTAAGAGAAGAAAATTTGTAGTTTGTAGTACGCAGCTCTGGTTTTTCCAACATTCGGGAGTTCGGTAAGTCACTATTTGCAGGTTTTCCTTCTAATAAGATAGCTGGCTCCTTTACGTGCATCTCCAACCATGGACGCAAAGCATGCGCCACATAAGCTCTCAGAAGAGTATTTCAACTTTTTACATACATACTAGTCTCACTACGTATAAGGTCTTAGGCGACACAAATACATGTGCATGAACTAACTGGTCTGTAAAATATCCTTCAGCTGCTCAACACACACACACACACCAACTATGCACATAATGTATGAGACTTCTTGGGATATAATAATGTATTGCCTGTACATAAGATGAGAACAGGTTCACCTGCACAACAAACAGGACAGATGTGTAAGGGGGAGCAGAAAGGAAAAGCATGTTCGAATGAATCTATCCTATGAAAGATTAAGGATGATGATGGCAAGGTGGCCAGTTAGCCTGGGAGAATCAATGACACCTTTGTTTTGCATCTCCAGATATATATATTTTTTCTCCCTTTTTTGGGATTGTAATTATGGCCCATATGAATGAAATCCTATAAGTTCGGCATATTATGACTACCTGTAACATAAACCTAGCTGTTATCATTGTCGCTGATCTCACATACCATTAGCATATATTAGATTAGCATTCACTTTCAGTTAGCATCTATTAACAAAAATGACTCATTTTAGTTAAAGCTTGTGACGCATCACTGGCTGTTTTTTTTACTAAATCTTAAATATCTTTCATTACCCATTTTCGTATAGCTGGTACCTTTGCTTATTGGCCTTTGACAAAGCTATATATATATATGTTACTCTCTCACTCACAGAATGCATAATTGAAGCTGAAACAATATTGATTTTTGCATCAGAAATTTATTTAAGGATACATTGCCCAATATAAATAGTGCCTTGAACACATATCTCAATCATTTATTTGATTACAAAAAATTATCTATGACACGTGTCAACCAATTCAGAACTAGATTTACTCATAGCTTCTAGAAATATCAAAACATCATGGCTTACTAACACATAGACCAGACCCCGAAACTCTTTACTACAATGATGCCTTATTAGCAGCAATTTCTTTCATTATTCCGTCTAGGTCCAATTTAATCTTAAACTCTTCAAATCCATTTCCAGGGGTTTTAAGAACGCAACTGATAATAAAGTCTTCCGGATTTTTGTTTGGCACCCTTTTTGGTAAAGTATCAATCAGAATCTGATTGAAATTATCAGCGAGTCCATCCATATCCAACTAGAGTAATTAAAGTATAATTGATTCAAAAATTAACATCATAATATATATATGCAAGAAAACAATAATGTTAGTGTTAGTTTATTACCGTTCCAATAGGGGTTTCTATATAGCCAAAATCTGGTTCTCGATCATTGGTTACAACCTGAATTTTAATTCCAGATTTTAATCGTTTAGTTTCAGACACGAGATCCATACTAATAGTTCTCGCCTTTACGGTAGGAAACTTCTTTTTTATAAGGCCCCGAATAGCAGTCAGGTCAGGGATAATACTTGGATGAGCCACAAGATATTCGTATTCATCTGCATTGACCTCACCAGTCTACCAAAAAAAACAATGAATCATTTATATTTAAATCCATCCACTATCCTTTATAAACTCCAAAATAAATAACGCTTTTCGTAAGGAATGTACAAAAGTATACCTACCTGGATTGCTTTAATTATTTCTTTGCCACCAGCCAAATCTGCCCCACCTTCCTTCGTAACCGCTTCAATATAATCAATATCTTCGATACAAAATGCTAACACGGAAGGCCTACTCATTCCCTCCAGAAGAAAAGGACTTTTCATTTCAATAACGCTTCTCCAGCCATCCATACACCTAGATAATTTCATTCGTTTAATTTAGATAAGATGTGCTAACATAACGCTACAAGCTACAACTAAAACTTTATAGGCCATACTTAGTAGCTCGAGTAGGATATTTTAAGTCCAAATTGACTCGAAGGACCAGAGGAGCATTTGGAACGTTGTACATGGTTGGATGATGCGTTTCTCGTAAACACTGAAGAGCTTCTTCAATTGAATACGACTTGGTCACAAAAGTCTTAAAAAAATATACATCATCAACAGGAGTTTGGTAATGAGAGTCATCAAATGGTCGTTGCTTTACGTACGGTAACCTACACATACGTTAATCATTAATGAAACTAAAAAAATACATAAACATTTGACTTGATATGAATTATTGGAAGCAGGAAGCATTTGTTCCTGCTCCTGCTAATTAGTTATCTTACATGGCCAGTTTCCGAAGCTGTTTGAACATGAAAACTTTTTTCTCTTCGACCTTTTTAACTTTCTTAGCTGCCTTTCTTGCTCTGGTTCCTTTTCTTGCAGCGTAGTCCCTTGAGGGTTGATGCTGTACAACAGCATTAGGAGCAAGTAGTAAATCTCCTCCTCCATTCATTAAGGGAATTTGACGGTGCAAAGTTGTAGCAAATAACCCACGTGATCCCACAGAAGAAATTAGTTGTTGGGTGAAGCTGGGCTTGCTGGGTATCTTGGTCAATACCTCCGAGCAAACAGTACGAAGCATACATGACCCCAACATTTCGGCACTGGATTGATGCTCAACCTAAATTTAATTTTAAATTAAAGCAAAATAATTAGTATGTTTTGCCCATTGCTTAATTTATGGATGATGATTGATAAATAAATTAATCTAAAAACCAATTATGATAAACAAATATTCCATATTATGTTAAACTATTAAAAACAAATTACCTAAATAACTGATATTCAATATTTGATGTTTGTTTTTTGTTCACAAATCGTCACTTACAACTTATCGACATCACCAAACTAACTCCCTTCAGAACAGCGTGTTAGTTTTAGATCCCTGTCAAACTGCTTGCTGGGAATTTATCACGAAGAAATAGCAATTACGACAACTAACCAAAATCAATAAATTCATTTAAAAACTGTATTTATTTACAAAGTTTCAGCAATGCAAATGCACATACACCAAAATACTTTTTTTGTTGCCTTTCCTTGCTTTCCTTTTAGCTAAAGGGACGAATCCCGGTAAGAATGTAGGATACATGGGGCATCTTGAATTCCATAAAAATCACTATATTTTATTACAATAATTACCTTGACTTGACAGACATAACATCTTATCGGGAGTTTATAAGCACAAACCAGTACAATTACATTCAAAAGGGTATTCAGCTCATTTATTTAAAATTCAGAACCAATCAAGACAACGTTTTCAAAGACTCCAAAAATACGTTTTATTACTTTAATTCTTGAATATTTAATTTAAAGTTTAGTAATTAACAAAATACATAACATCTCAGATTATATAAACAATAGTGCTTTTAAATCTAAGAAACTGTAGCTGCAAAGTTGTCTTTAAAATATGATAAAGCATCACTGTAGAAAAAGGTCCGGTACGCAGCATCCAATGTAGCTGGCTGTTTTGAATTTTCAACAAGATCTAGGAATATAAACAAAAATGAATTAAAACCTAAACTAAACTAGTAAGAAAACGGAAAAATGAACTCATAAGGGATTGTTGAGGTACTTTTCAGTTTGGTGAGGTTTTCCCGTAGAATTTCCTCCATATCTGCCAGTCTTCTTAAACTCACAAACGTTAATACTTCAAATAGTATCCTCACATCAGCACCACTTTCAAACCAAGAGCTTATAAGTTCAGTGACAATGCTACTCCATTGTAGATTAGCAAGTAAATCTTTTGTAGCTTTATTTGATGTTGCCACGTTAGTAGGGTGGATAGCATCTCGTAAGAAGTCAGCAACTACACTAACATGATTAATCCTTGAGGCATATATTAAAAAATTAGTTGATAACATTCTGGCTTTATCTCCTTCTATAAAACTTAGAATGTTGAGAATAATTTTGCACTGCTCTTTGTCTACAACCGCTGAGTCTATCACTCCTATAAAGAAAATAGTAAAAACTGCATTCACAAAACTGAGGGTTTTAACTCAAAAAATTAAAACAAGTAAGTTATTGCAAAATGCCAATTATTTTGTATCTAACCTTGAATGAAGATTTGCAGTTTGTTTTTCATACTAGAATCAAACATTTTGAGCCGTCCAGCAATCAAAAACAACTTAAGATTCACGTTTGTAACATCTTTTCTCCGTGAATCATGCAACGAAACGTACGGCATCATTTGGAAAAAATGTTTCGAAATGTTTTGACCTTGGCCCTTCCTGATGTCTTTAATCTAGAAAGAAAAATTTATTTCAGTCAACAATTAAACGAGGCCGAAAGTCATACAAGTAAGAAAGAACTGTAAACTTCTTTTATCGCGAAAGAAAGATGTACACATAAATCCAATTCAAATTCACATTTCACATCATTTCATTGTTCTACTTACCATCAGTTCCTCAAGCTCAACATTTCCAACTCCATCAGCAGAGTTAATGCCATTCCTCTGAAAAATTTGCTCAAACAGCGTTACAATGGAAAGAAGGCTGTCCACAGTACTTTCATTCAAAATATGAAATCCATTGCGACGACCGATATTCGAGTTGCTAGCTGCTTCCTTATCATTTCCTGTCGATCAAATCATGTTTTATTAATGAGCCTCTTTCTGAATAACCTCCAAAGATGTATTTCGCAATTTTAGTGCTAAATCTCTTTCCCTAATATAAAAGCTATAAAGATTTTACTTAGGTCACGGGAAATCCTTGGAGTCAAATAAAATATTTCTTACATAACAAGATTTCTCGCATAAATAGCAACTTCCTCTTTAGGTATGTTTTGCCTACTGCTAATTTTTTTGTTCTAATTTTAAAAATGTACCGTATTGTAACCCACATACTATAAATAACCTTACCAATAATTATGGACTCTGCCTGTCGAAATTTTCTATTCCCTCGATTATCCGAATTTGCATTGCTAGATTTCTGTGAAGACGGGCCTAATTCAACCCATGTTTCAATGAGTACTGATACACATGAGGCAACAAAGCCATACCAAAAATTGGATGTAATTTTGTTCTGATTTGAAGAGAAATTTGAGATAAAGGGATCCGCACTGATTGAAGAGTACAATCGACTCTCATAGGAGCTCAGTGAATTGCCATTGGGATAAATTTCTTTTAGTTCGTTTTCCCGAGCCTGGTCCCAACAGTAGCCAAATGGATATCTGACGGATAGATATTCGGATGGTTTCATGGCGTGTTCATAACGTGAAGTCATGCTACCACCGACATTTTTGGAATCAACTGTCGTAATTCCAATACATTTACTAAGCAATTTCAAAACTTTGAGTCTTTCGGCCATATCGCTATGTTTTCCAGATATCTCCACTTTCAGCTTGGTCACAGAGCTTGACTTCATCTTAGAACTTGATTTGCTTGAATCGCGTTCATTATAAGTAGTCGAAATCAGACTGAGAACACTGGGAAGTATTGCAGAGAATGATTCAATTACCAGTCCAGGATAATGCTGAATCAAGAGCTCAATAAATAATAGGGCATTGTAGCGTACACTGGGTGCCAGATGTGTCAATGTACATTTCAAATGGGCGACAAGCATACTCCAAAAAGGCCTAAGTTGATTCTCAGTTACCTATAAATAGATGGAATCCATCATCACATGTACAATACACGAAACTGTTTTTGAATTCATAAATATTAAATTTTAAGTTCATCTGAAGTGTTTAACATAGCAGCAGCATACATAAACAACCTACAAGAACGACAGGAAGCGAGTTTCGCAATACTCTCATCTTCAATCTTATCAACAAAAAAAAATTACACTTACTTTCGAAAATACGATTTCAGCAAGCTTCAAGTTTTCCTTTCGTACACTACTTTCCTCATCTGAAGTCAAGCTGGCTATCCTTGCCAAAATTTTATCCAAGTTTCGAATAATGGTACTGATCTGGATGGAGGCAATCTCCTGAAGTCCAACAACAGCATCTTTTCTTAAGTTCGTATTGTGATGATTGACTGATGAAAGAAGGTCCTGAAGCAAGTCACAATTAGCAATTAAAAGCCATACTAACGCATCTCCCTCATCATAATTACATTTAGGTACTTTTCAAATGGGGTAGATGAATGGATGAAAATAATAGCAGTAAATTACCTGCACACTCTGTTTCCTCCTCGTCGTTAGCTCCTCATCGTCTTCAGCAGCAACCGAGTACACAGATGAGGATGATGATGGTAGTGGTACTCGAGGTCCTGATGGAGGCAATGAACTAGTCTTCAACTGTTCTCTAATCAGGATCTTTTTCACTCGTAAAGTGGGCTCCACAACATTTTGAGCCTTGCTCAACTTCTTCACTCCCGTTAGTTGAGTTTTTGCCTTTTCCTGCTTACGCAACTTTTTATGCCGGTTACTTTTTGCCATCTTTAATGTTTAACTCTTATCGCTACTGATCCCCCAAACAAACAAAATAGATTTAAAGGCTAAAACTCCAACCTAACCTCCAACAATAATGGTTTCTGCTTTGTAACAAACTTTAATAAAAATCAAATGAATCTACGGTCAAAGAATGAAGAAACATCAGCAAACAAACCAGAGAAGTCGATAAATGAACACGTGCATTTGCTACATGAAATAAAAACATTTTTTATGCAATGCTTTTTTCTTAGAAGAATCCAAATCCTTTTGGCTGCATGAATTTGGATAATGATTGGGGCATTAAAATACACAGATATCCTGTTAGTTACCTTGTTCTCTCACTCGTTCGCGTTTGGATTTTTATGTGTAACACGTCCTTCCTGTTCTGTTCTCGCATTTCGTTGAAAACATTATACATTCAACATTAAAAATATTTAATGTGTTTCATTTTCATTTTACGCGATACGCACATCAACCACCACCAATACATACGCAGCGTTAAGACCAAAAAATGATCTTGATTTAATCTGATGAATATTATAATCCAAGTACGCAAGTATGAGGAGCTATGAGCAAAGTTCCATTTTAGGTTTTGTATGGTTCTGGTGGGTGTAGATTGTAGATATTTTATGAATGAATGATTTTTTTTTCGTCAATTGAGTTTGAGTCAACTCTGTGGACCCAATGACACCCATTATTGTCATCCCTTAGATTTTCAGGACTCGTTACTGTTACTATTGCTGCATTATGTTACTACTGTCAAGTCAAATGCCTCTGAAAATGTTCATGCATGTTTCAATCACAATCACGTTTGAGGACAGACAGCAGCAGCTCCAAACTCCAAACTGCATTCCAGCAGACACACAACAGCCTTCTAAATGGTTCGTAATGAAATTTTAATTTTCTTAATAAGTGGACTTGGTATTAAATAGTAGCATGATATTATTTTGTTCGTGCTCATTTAGATGCAGAATTATTTCTACCAACTGAAACTGATGTCATTTACAAAGGAGTTTTACCTTTGTACTTTACCACATTTCAATGTCGAATGAATGTCATAAAAATCCTTCCAAAAAATAACAATAAGTTTATTTGTAAACATTCCATTTACATACATATATGCATGCTCTTGAATTTACAATGAGGTTTCAGAAGAATTGATCCTTGTTTTTCTTCCTGGATGAAAAAAAAAATTTTATTGAAAATTTACGTCAATGATGCATGAAACACGAGATGCCACACATCAAGATGGTGGTAATCGTGGGTATTTAGGTATATTCATACCATGCTCATACTCAACATAGTACTCATAGTCTTCATGTTTTGTAACGCATGCAACTTGAGTTAATTTGGATGTAACCTTCTGATATGGATTCAAATCACATTCACGTCTTATCTTTCCAAACTTGAAACCGGCGATGAGGGAGAAGCTTTGCTTTTGCTTAAGTAATTGCACCTTGTCCTTCCACGTTGTACGTCATTCACTTTCAAATTTATTTAATGCAAATGGATATTTAGGAACAAAAAGTTTCAAAATAATTACTCATTTTTTAAACACTACAAAGGAATTTTATGCGTGCTTCAATTATTCAAAAAATAAGGTAGGAGAAATTTACACAATCCCTTACCATCAACCACATTCTTAATTACAATCAAATTAAAAAGCAGAGTGGGTCAAAAACGAGGTCAATGATTAACTCTTTTCATTGCAACCTGAATTTATGAAATATTGACTGACGCAAGTGGCGCACTACTATATTGCCCTACCTTGCTTGAGTGAAAACTGGAGCGTTTGTAGTTAGGTTTTCATAAATTACAAATACGTAATTTGTCACTTCACAGGTTAATGTATGAGTGATTTACTATCAATCAACTGTAGTTCAAGTTTGATGAAATACAAATAAAATGTGATACGCCTACTACGAGCGTGCTAATGTCACTTCTCTATTCAAATGACATGATCTCTTTTAAGTTCAGTCAGACTAGGAGAAAATGCAATAACGTAAATGATGCATAGCAGTTCTGCTATAATAACTATATTCTGATGATGTCTGCCTTATCTCATAAATTATAAATCTAAAAACTTAATAAAAAGCCTTACATAAAGTTTATATTTTGGTAATGATAACTATTTGCTTACGTCAATTGCTTTCATTTGACACGTTACAAATTCCAATCATAATATGATACGCTATAGCTCTTCTTATTTACAACTACCTTCACTTAAAGATTTTTTTATAAATCCAGAATTCGTCCTTCACAATGTTACTACATTAATTTATGTAAGTCTGTCATCTGTATGCAAACTTAAGATTGCAACTACGCGAGAACTGACGATGATGAGTTTACTGTGCTTACAATGCCCCATTTGTGGATTTATCAAAAGTATTTGATTCATATTCATTTGTCTGAAAAAAAACTGACATCTACATTACATTATGGTGATGAATATGAATGAATTTGGAAAAGAATGGTTATCATATCATGGAAGGGGGAAGGGAAGTATTTTTAAGTCATTTGCAAAGCTAAGGCAAAAGTTATTTTTGCAATGAACATCGACAGATCGGCAGTCACAACAGTTTTAAATATAGAACTTTATGTTGCTTAATTAAATGTCGCACTAATACATTCACTTTTTATCAAAAGGCTGCTTAAACTGCGAAGTTGCCTTCTTTATTACAAAATGTATTAAAGCCCATAATGTATTAATGTTATTCTGATAATCGGTTATTTATATGACATGAGATCAGTGAGAGAAACAGCAACTATCAATGGATGCAGTTCCTTTTTGTA
The DNA here is from genome assembly GCA_964034955.1 of Orchesella flavescens. NCBI lineage: Eukaryota > Metazoa > Arthropoda > Collembola > Entomobryomorpha > Orchesellidae > Orchesella > Orchesella flavescens. Next base: position 39,457,012 of record OZ035955.1, read on the forward strand.
TCAATGTACAAAAGTAGATAATGGATACATATGAGCCTTCTTGGATGTGTTAAAATTGACTTCAACTTTCTTGTCTCCGGCTCCAGCCCATCCATATCGCATCTTAAAATATCAAGATAGTTGTCATAAATGGCATCAACCTTCGGTCGGCATGAAAAATTATTTTTAAACCCCATATTTCACACCTACTGCAGTTTTAAGCTCATCTGTCAGTTCGACACTATCAAACCTCCAAATCACATCCCAACATGAAAATGTCATCGTCATCTCAAATCTAGTTGACCTAACTTAACCCATGCTACTTTCAAAACTGTCGTTCAGTGCCTTACAAGTAGGTATAACACCAAACTGTCAGCGTCAATTGCTTATAAATATGCTTGGTTTTTCATGTGAAGATTAAATTTACATGAGCCCCAAAATCGGACGAACATGGCAAAGATTGGGTGTATTATAGCTATATTGGAAATAGGAAAAGGAGGAAAAAACTCCTTAAAATAAGTTTCGAAAAACTGTCAGAAATGTTTTTGTATTCGATTTTAAAGAAAACCGGAGTTAACTGACTTTTTTTATTGCCAATTTATGATTAAATCACTTAATATATGAGTGCATTTTTTCTTTGTTTCAGCTGGATTTACTCACTTATAATTCAAACAGGACGGAAATGTCAGTTATGCAGAAAGAAGTTTTTGGTGATGTAGATGTCGGTATGAACAGCGCTGTACTGAAAATTACTCAATATTGTATTTCTAAAAAGAGATTGATGGAAGATGGAATACTGAATACATTTTTCAGATATTGATAAATCAGATTGGTCAAAAGTAAGGATTTTGATGTTAGTATATTTATCTGGAAAGGTCTAAAAGAAGTTTCAAGTAGTTTATTTCCGAATATATACATAAACGAACTGAAGTCATTCTTGTGACCACGTCAAGCAATATTGAATATTTAGCATAGCAATAGCAATAGAAGTAATCTCTTTTAATGAAATGACGAGAGCAAAAACAAAAATTTGTTCAACACATGGAAATTACTTGAACTTGGAAGTTAATACAAAAATTGTACAAATAAGTCATTTTTGTGAATTTGGTTTTATTAATAATTTTCAAATAAGGTAACATTGGCAAGCGGAATCCATATGTCCATGAGTTCAAAAAACAAAAGAGCAATAAATATGTATGTCGCCTGCTTTTTATTCTGTGTTACAACATGTCAACATACAAACGCCGGCTTTATTAGTTTGCATTTTGCAAATACGAGCGAGCAAATTATCGCCGATTTTAGGCAACGCCTATTCTGCGGAACTGTCTTTTATAGCTTTAAATACATCTAACTAAAAGGTAGTCTCGACTTACCCCAAATCTAACATACACAAATAAAAGGCAATTGGATCGTATGAAAGTAAGTCTGTTCGTAAAGCTTAAAAAAGTTTAATTATCAACTTATTATATATTGCATTATACGAATATTAATGAATCAAAATAAACCGTTTATAGATTGAACACCATAAACTCACTTGATTGGATGGGTCATCGAAAATGACACTGTAAATGGTAAACTAAGATTTTATTTTGTAGGTCATAAATTTGCAAGGCAGAAGTAGAAATAAGTTTATACATGTCACATGCAACAAACAAGCTAGCTGGACCATATAATATCATAAAGAAAGGGGTAGAGTTTCCACCTCAAATAGCATTACCCCGGTTGACATTAACTGACAATTCATTGCATAACGTATGCAATGCAATAACTTAATCAAGTTAACCTTGCGAATCAGTTCACGTATTAACCACCAAAACAAATAGGATAGGAAAGTATCTACAAACAAACAAACAAGCTCCGTTCCGTATGAAAATATCTGAAAATATGAGTAATTAATTTAGGATAGCCACACTAATCATAAGTGCACACTTCACACTCAAGATTAATTCGATCCAACCAGAATGAAATTAATCGTTTAAATGTCAGTTGCAAAAGATATATTCATAAATTATGGATGCATAATATTTTTTACTACGAAGTCGGCGCCGGCACTTTATAGTATGCTTTTACGGATTGATCGAGTGCCTTAATGGTGATAAAATAAGTTTGCTTACGTAAATACAACGGGGATTGATATTGATGTTTACGATTCTGATTCTGCCAGTGTATTTTTAAATGCTGATTCTCTGTGGTGGAAGCAATAAATGAATGTGTTTATCATGAAGGTCATTGTGAAAGCTGTCGTTTTTAAAGTGGCGGAGTATATTGACGAGTATCCATTCAATGTAGAGCTTGTACATTGATGTATTTTCAAATACTAATGAAAATGCAACTGCTGTAATGTTGTACGTGGATGCACAGAAAGAATCAAAACAATTTACCTATTTCTGGTTCCATTAAGTCAATCCATCATTTACTACGCATTGAATTTTTGCATAAGAATAACATGATGGGGTACGTGTAGCATGTTCATTTTTAAGATCTGGCTTCTTTTCGAAAACTCATGCTCAGTTACAAATGTTACAACCTTTGCCAATACCTTTCCCCTTCGTATGACTTTATATTTACATGCATATATGTATCTGAGCCACTATTCATATATCATTTGCAATACAAGCCTACCAAAACAAATCGTTAGCGTATTAATTCCATATATTATGTTTTGTTTAACCTCCAGGAAATACTGGATATAACAACCTTCACGCTTCATATACTACGTATTGCTGCTGGTATATACTAAGTTATTGCATGTGACGCGTAGTTAACATCCTGATAATTTTTACACACATCGTATCGTATATTTTGCAATCATTTCCTCCTCAATGTATCCCCTACCACACAACTTTGAAATTTATGAATGAAACGATGAAAAAGTGGGTGTTTAATAGTACTTGAAGTAGTTTAAACGTTCTCTGTAAATAGATTGCTCATCGTATAAAGTTATATTTACGCCTCATGAAATGAAATCGAAATCGTCAGGGACGTATTTAAGTTAACTAGCAATTGAAATATGTGATTCGTCTCCTTCTTCCCCAAGTGAATGAGATGCTCCTTGAAATAATGGTACTCCACTTGGGACCAATTTTTTATTCATTCACAAATTATTTTGCATGTTACATATTGATCCAGCGTAGTACTCGCGAGGAGTAGTAGTTCGTCCAGGATGTTCAATAATAAATGCCGAATTAAATTCATGAATTGAAAAAAGTGTCAAATCAAGCTTCTGTTTCTCCTTGACAGGCACAGGAAGCGGCATCAATTCCAATCAATTCGACAGCGCAAATGCTAATTCGCAAAATATTTAAGATGGGGAGTGAAACATTTTTGCGATATTTCACCTTTGTTTAACATGCTACTATACATGCAAAAACTTCAAAAATTGGATGAGGAAGTACATGCCAAAGTAATAGTCAAGAGTAAATCTCGAGCAGCAAAAGATATTTATCGCTGTATTGTTTTACATAAATTTTGCTCCCCCTATGACGAAATTCCATCTATCAAAATCTTGGAATGCATTTATTATATGCTTTATCCGGTGGACGTGGATATGCTCATTTCCTTTTCGAAACTGCTGCCAGCTTTGCTGACGCCATGAAATATACATAAAAAGCTGATTTGAAATTTTGAAAGACACCTTTCTTAGGCACTTGAACATGAAAGGGGAAACATTTTGCTGTATCAAGCCATGTATTATCTTCTTCTTTTTTTTGCTAAAAGATTTTGCCACCTTTACATTAAATAGATTTTCATGTATGCCTCGAATCCATCCCATCGTGTTATGTATGTGTAGTACATGCGATTAGTATGAGAATTTGAAAACAAGAAATTTCGCAGGTGTGAGCATCCGTGATGTGTCACAAGATTTTATATCCCACACTAGTTGTATATTAAAATGAGTCCCTCCCCTCTCTTACCCCTCAACTTCCTTCATCTGGTTCCTCCAACTCTAGTATAAAAGCATGAGCTGGAGCTCACAAAATCATCATTGTATCGATTGAAGCAGTGCAGTTAATAACTCTGCAATCTTCAAGCGTTTACCTGGACAAAAAAAGCAAAATATATTTTCTTTGCCTTTTACCTTTCGTTTTACACGTTTTTCATAGCTACACTTGTAGAAATAACCTGATATATTATATTTGTACTACACACTGTAATCAGTCAGATTGTTTTTTTTGCAAGTTGCTACTTCTTTTTTTTGAGATCACACGTAACAAATTCAAACAAGCCGTCATTAATACATCATCAAAACGAAAGTACGTCAACCAAGCTAGCTCCACACACTTATCTTTCTCACAGAGGGTGCACAACGATACAGTTCCAGTCAAGTTTCCATCATACACCAACACACGAACCAGCCAATTATACAGGCAACCAGCAAGCCGACTTGGGGGCAAGCGAAATCTAAATTCAGAAGACTATTGGTTAGGTGTAAGTCATTTTTTGGATTCTCTTCCATATCGCATCAGCCACAATAATTTCATCTTGCCAAGCGTAAGAAGGAGAGCATAAAGAAGAGTCAGTAAGACAAGAATAAACAACACGACATCATTGCATATAAAACTGAGTGATACTCCAGTCTGAAGCACAGTCTCTCAGCTTCTCTCATCTGTGAGATACAGCCGCTTCAACAAGCTACAGTTACCACACTGAGAGATCTATTACGGCAACTTCATACATTCTGTCAAGTTAGACTCTCACCCTAACTAATCAACCTTTAACACCAAGATATATATTATTATTATATCAATAATATTTTCTTCAACTACCTTTTTAGTCAACAGTAATTGTTCAACAATTCAAAAAAAACTGAAACATTTTCTTCTTCTTCTTCTTGTCAGCAGACAATAATTTTCAAAAAAAGAGTTTTAGTCAAAGCGACTTTAAAATCAAAGTAATCAATACAAAATGGCAAAGATTTCCAAAAGTCAGCAGCCGCAAAGGAGCTTACTCAACACGTTGTCGCTTGTAGTAGCGATAGCAGGAGTAGTCGTATTATCAAGTTTTGGAGAAGCATCTCCTAGTAATGCAAGGCTTAGAAAGAGTGTAAATAGTGGATCAAGGACATCTAGGAGTACAAGTATTCACAATGCAATGGACAAAGGAGGAGACTATAACGCAACATTCGACTCAAACGAAGGGAAATTGTGTTCCGTAGCGGGGAATGACCGGCCGGCCTGCAGGAAGGCAGGTCTTGACATGAAAAAACTGAGCCTGGAACTCATTCGGAAGGACATTCTCAAGAAATTACGTTTGGATGAGAACAAACTACCAAACGTCAATGCATCAAACTTCGTCATTCCTCCAAGCTACTTGACCGACATTGTTGATATGCAAAGTGACTCCCCATCACGAGACGATACTTACGATGATGAGCACGCTACAACTGAGAAAATCATTGCATTCTCGAAGCCAGGTTAGTTCTTTTCTTATATTTATATATATATTATTCTGACGCATTTACTATCTTCTCTTAAGCACACACACACATCTTTCCTATTTTTTCCTGTTCAGTTTTCACATGGCAAAAATTATTTCACGCAAAGTCGTTTCGTTGTAGGTTGTTCATTTCTTCTTCACATACACTGTCTTCCCTTTAATGTTTTAACGAGCCGTTATAAAACGTAGTTAGTAATTACGTTAACTAGCAATATACAGCAAGTTTAAGAAAAAGCTCCAAGTTCCAAGAAAAGTACCTTTTTGCATTGCTAATTGGAGGTTTTTACATGAACTGTGCATGCAAAATGATGCAGAGAATACTACACCTTTCTCTTAGAACACGTCATCATATCATCACATCACAATATTATCACAAACCATCACATCGGCGTCAGTCAGTCAGTCAGTGTGTAAATCTAGTAGAACTGGTAGGGAAACAAAGGATTTTCTAGCATTTGGTTTTTATTGTCTAACTCTCGCAAAAGAAGTGAGAAGATGAAACAAAAAAACAGGATTGGATACTGTAACGTGAGAGATAAGAGCAACAGATATGCATGTACACAGTCACGGTTTAAGTTACTGGTGCAATTTGCAATTGCATAAAAACAAGAACTGCAGCTGCAAGTCGTGTAATCCACCTGACATCTGCATCTCACCTCAACTCAAACAAAGCCAGTTTCAGAAAGCCAAGCCAAAGAGCCAGTAGTGCTAAATGTAGAGAAAGAAAAAAACATGTATTTGTGTGCATGGACATAATTTTTTTGTAGGCAATTTAATAATTCGAAGGAAATGATCAGGGTTTGTGTCTAAAGATTGAGCGCATGAATATGATTTATTCTCAACTCTTTTTTCTTTCCTAACTGCTGGTTGTCGGTCATTGTCAATAAGTAGTAATCAGGGGTGCATCATATAATGAGGGTTAGTTACCTTTTTGTGTTCATGTTAGGCTTTCGACAACCATATACCAACCATCATTGCATTTCACTTAGCTCTAAAACATGTTTTTGCGCAATGTACGAGAAATTATTCACATCATTCATAGTGTTTAGGGGGGAAAAAAGAAGCAGACAATGCAATTTTGAAGTAAAACTTTTATTGTGAGCATCAAGTGCAAACCAAAAAATCTTGATCTAGCAGCCAAAGCCAAATGAACGAGATGGTGGTTAGTGTATACACGTTGGTTATATGTACGTATTAGATAGCCGATAGCAAGACAAAGTCAACGTGAAATTATCTCAATGGGGAATCATATAGCCGGAATCTAATCTAATATTGTGTTCATCACTACCACCACCACACATCACACTCACTCATTGCGAATTTTCAGAGCAACAGTACTTTGGGCTAAATTAACCCATGCAAAATAGTCACGAACGGAGAGTTTATAGGCAAGGAAAAAACGAATATGAAAGGTCATAGCATTAGGCATCATGTAGCAACAGTTTGGTTGCGGGGCTGATCAAGCTCTTCTATAACATTGTACATTGTGTGTAGTTGATTTTCACGCAACAAAATGAAATCCAGTGGGAATGAGACTAAGCACAGGGTATGCATTTTTAACTGACAAGACAAGTCCCAGACCGACTGAAAATTCAATGGCCATGCCTGCTGGCCGGCCCTGAGTCGTGATTTAGCAAATTAGGATCGTTTACATTTTACGCTAAACTAAGGGTAAGGAGAGCAATACTTATTGCACTCTAGATGTCTGTTTAGCTTGTCATGTCTTCACATAATTAGTATGCATTTTAGCAAAAAGAGATGGCAAAGATAGTTCTATATTTCTTAGAGGAAAATAAAAGCAACTGAAAGCTGCGGCTAGTAAGAGTAGTAGTATCTATATTTTTTTTAGCTAGGCCAAAGCCCTTGATTATTATATTTAAGCCAATTATCACTGTACCGACGGCATAAAGTTTGGGAAAGCAGACCAGATTGTCTGGTTTTTAGTCAGTAAAGAGGAGGCTGAGAAAAAAAAGTTCCATATAATACAGAGTATTATGACGAAATGCCCATAACCTCAGTCAGTTTTTATTTCGAGCTACAGAGTCGTCGATAACTGTGTAGACTTACAAGAAAAATAACGACTTGATAGCTTACACTCTACCGTGTCTGCACTATGATATTGATATCGCTGCATGGTGGTTATAGGATTGCATGAAAAAGTTGTAGTAATAATGATGAGGGGCAGATTGAAGGATTGTCGGCACATGCCCACCTTCACCTGAAGACTTTAAAACAGGGATGTATTCACCACTAAAAAGATTATCATTTTTTAAACAAAATCACAAATAGAAAAAAAATAATAAAGCGCAAAGCTTAAAATAGAAATGTGTGCATCATCACCATCATCATCATCAACAACACTACCATCTCCCATCAACAGCAATAATATAATAATATATTAGTCATGAGCCGAACACATGAACGCACACACGCAGACAATAAGTAATGTCATATCATCATTAGAGTATCCTTTATAATGTTTTCAAGTCATTTTCTCTCGATTAATTGTTAGCTTTCTGGATGACATGCCAATATTGACTTTTTTACGAGAGGGGATGTTATGTTTACACAAGTTATGGTGGTGGATTGAATTGGATTGGATAGGCAGAGGCACATTCCTACTCAAGATTATGTGCTGTATATCATGCTTCATAAAAGAAGAAAAAAGTGGGGATTGGAACGTTTCAAAAAATAGTTTGATAAACTTTTTGTCACGATTTTTGACCTGACATCAAGAAGATTTGGGTACAACCAACAGCGAGAGAGTAGGAGAGCAGGCCCGTGGCAACTATTATCTTTATTGTATCATCCTTACTATAATATGTTTCAGTTTCAAGTGCAAGGTATCTATACATCAGGTTCATTTGCCATGCCAGATAAATTGTCCACGTCCAGTCCAGTTTAGTTATCATTTAGTAAACATATCAATCCATATAGTTTTTCAAATCATCTTGAATTGAAGTATGTATGCCATTAGCAAATCATGGTCCTGAAAAAGGAAAAGTATAATATAAGGAAATCTCAGGAGTCTCCCTCACTCACTCATCATTAAACTCATTTTTTTATTAATCTGTTAAGTTTTACACTGATGATGATGCACACTATGACTGATGTCATATATGTGCAGTTCAGCAACTTCATTTGTCCTTGCCTTTCTTTCGTTCTAGACTAGACAAAAATTATACTAGTCACATAATTTGAAGAATGTGATGTGTAGGTATGTAATTGCAACATAATAGAATGTTTATCAATTTTAACTTCGTCTTCAGTCACCAAACGACCACTTTAGCCCAATGTGTACTTTGTTCTGTTTATCGTTATCACATAAACCTTTTTTGCAGTTAGTCTCATCTCATACGGGAGAGTTCACTGAGTAGAAGGTTAAAATTTTTAATACTATATCACTTTACCACATGGAGTGTATTTTTATAAAAATTGAAATGCATATTACAGGGACTATCAAATATATAAGCATTTATGTGAGTCAAAATAACCCTACATACTATTAATGGTCCACGAATTTTAGCCACGAGTTTTTATTTTTATTTCATCACATCGCATATCATATACTTGGTGTAGAATTTCAGTTAAATGTTAAATTCAGTTGTTCCCACAGTCAAGTTGAAGCCATAATTTATTTAATGGAATGTGAAATGAGAGAGTGTATATAGATTCATCCATTAGTTGAACATATATTTCCATCTTCGTAATATAATGGCGATTGCTACCAAAATTGTAATAAAAATAGATGGCAAAGTCTTTAATTACAAAACCAGAGCCTAAATTTTATGACAAAAATTTTAGAAAATCATAAGAAGGGAAGGAGACGCACTATAAGCAGCAGCACGCCGGCGTCAGTACGAACAACCATAACTTGCTTTCATTTTATTGGAGTTGCAATCCCAAAAGAGTTTTTTTGACGGTTGGTTAGCAAATACTATATGGTCGTCTCAAACGAGCCCATTTATTTCTATAAATATGTCGCTGTGCTGTAATCAGTCACTCACACGGCACGATTCATTGCGATACTACTTTTTAATCAAGTCATAACATAAAACATGCTCGTTGAATGTGCCAGGCCAAAGCTTTATTGATATCCCCATTAAAACTTGTGAATACATGAGTTAGTGATAAGACATTGTCTGCAATATTTTCCGCGCTATTGGACCAGTGTGTGGGAGTAAATTGGCATAACCATATATGTTATATATACGCTACAAAGAAAAGAGTTTGCAAGTTGAAAGGCACTATTATTATGATTTTGCTTTGCAATCTTCTTCTTCTTCTTCCCATCATAATATTTTTCATAGTCCATTGTATATTACGTGTTATTGATACATGACTGACAAGGATAACAGTACGTGTTTTGACTGTCAAAGTTTTTCCTGTCAATTTTGCAAAAATATTATTTTTTGAGCACAGGTAGCAACTGCCGTTATAATAGCTGCAATTAGTGAACCGGCAGTTGGTCTAGGTCATTTTAAGGCTCTTAAAGATGTCTAGACAGTTGAATTGGATAAGTGGAGAGTTGTATACCCTTCATTTTTAGCCAAAGTAGGCGTTGGTTGTGTACATTAATAGCCAGCAGCATGATTCAAAGAAGAAGAATAAGTTACGACGAAAGAACATGATAATCAGCACATATACTCCTATTACCTATTATAGTTTAGTTACAAATTGTAGGCTTGAATGCACTTTTTTTTGAGTATCCAAACAAAGTTTGAGAGAATTGAATGATTGACACTTATTTATAGTCAGCCACGACAGACTACAACTACAACTCATCTACTTTACTGTACATTGTTAGGCTGAGAAACTAATGCAAGAAAATACATCATCATCATCATCATGTCGCCTGGTAGAGCCAGTTCGCCTAATGATGACCTTTGCCTTTGTTTTGAGGCTCTCATACAAACTTGCTCGATATGGAAGGGAAAATGGGAGATTAGAAATGCAGCGATACCAACAAGCAAAGCTGGAATAAATCATCCAAATATATACATACATACATACATTCAAAAAGCATGCATGGTCCGACTGTCGAAAGAGATTCTCAACAAGCTTTAATATACAATTTCCACATGATAGTTTTCATATTTTAAAGTTGATGTATTCAGAGTGCGAAGAACTTAACGAACATGCATGACTATGACTTGTTGATATATGTATATTTCATGCCTACATTAATTGATACAGGTTATGTGCACACACAGAGGAAACGGCAACTGTTACAGTATCTTTAACGAAACGATCTTTCAAGACTCCTTTCCTGCATGCATTTGTAAAAAAGATTCCATTAGACGAGTTGATAATTTTTTATTACACATAGTCAAATATTCAATCATGACATTGGCAGATGTCAAAGTCAACCGGAGTGCAAAACCCTGACCGCAAGCTCAAACTCACGAGAGCATAATATAGTTTGGAGGGTTGCTGTAAATTGATTTGGAAATATTGAACTCTAGCATCATGTAGGCAACTATGACTTATCATTTTTTAATAGCTACTACTATTTTCCGTAAGAAGCAATCGTAACATCGCAGATAAATTGACTACCGCGAGGAATGACAATGAGTTCAATAACTTCAACCTGCCTTTGCATAATAACAATTTTTGTTGTTACTTGTCCGATGATATGATGATTACAATTGGGGCAACCTAATACTTTATAATTTGATAGGGCATATATAATATGCTTGTGAAACTGAACACAGTACAAATATTGTAATGAAATCATGATACATATAATGATTTATTGAAACGTTGCATAAATTTTAAATACTTATTTTTTCTCTACTTGCAGATCAAATCACACTTGGAAAGACGACCAAGAACGTACATCACTTTACTTTCTCAGAGAAAATGTCCAACATGAAAATTGAATCTGCAACTTTATATGTTTATGTGAGAAACACACATCATCACGGGCCAGCCGATAAGAAAAATTCAAACTTTAGCATCAGAATCAGGGAGCTTATTCAAAAGAAAGGAGAGTCACCAGTTTCAGTTGACATTTATGGGTAAGTTATTATAACAACCATGCTTAAATGCTGTGATAGTCAAGTACATGAAAGATTCAGCTGCAAACTGCAGCTGATATCTTGTTGATGATCATATGACATCCAATCTAATAATCCAATGGTAATCAGCAGAAGGGTAATGTAGCATTAAATTTTGTCTGCAGACTATTCAAGCCTGCGGGAGCCACAAGTTCCTTGTCACATGGGCGCCACAACCGATCTAGATGGGTTCAGATTGACATCAAGACTGCCCTTTCCAAGTGGGTCTCAGCATCAACCTCATCAAGAAAGATTACGTTGGTCATCGAAGCTGTTGACAGCGCTGGAAATCCTAGCAAAGAGGTCACAGTTGTCAATACTTCTGAAACTGATGGACACTCGTCTTCATCATCGAATGCCGACGTCAATGCTGTAAGTTTATCCCACCTGCTATTCACCATTAATTATTAATATTACAACTTACATACGTTGCCAAAATCATGATGATCAATCTGAAGCAAGTGTGATGAGCATGCGAGCATCATCATCATAAATCATCACACTTCAGATTGTATATGCATCACCAAACCAATTAGAGCTGTTACTTACGAGCGTTTTCTCTTTTTTAAAATTTTTTCACAGCAGTACCCCTTCATCGAAGTTCATGTCAGTGAAAATGGACGTATTCGTGCACCTAGAAACATTGGAATGACTTGTGATGAAAACTCCCAAGAAACTCGATGCTGCAAGTACCCTCTGACTGTCGACTTTGAAGAGTTTGGATGGGACTGGATCATTGCACCAAAGCAATACTATGCCAACTACTGCTCTGGTGAATGCCCTTTTGCTTTCCTCCAAAAGTACCCACATAACCACATTGTACAACAAGCCGTCCCATCCGGTGTTGGTGGCCCATGTTGCGCGGCCAGAAAAATGTCCTCCATTTCCATGTTGTATTTTGATGGAGACTCCAACATTGTCTACTCTGTCCTTCCAGGAATGGTTGTGGAAAAGTGCGGCTGTTCATAATAACTTACATAAACTTTAGTTTTTTTTAATCTAGTTTTCTAATCATAATATTATCATCATCATCATCATCATCATGAACCACACACGATAAGTAATATATATTTTTTCAATATGATCTTTTATACCCCCAAACCGTACCGTACTACACCCTCTCATTACGTAGGTTTTACTTTTAGTTACATCATTTTGCATTGAATATAAAAAATGGTCTCGATGTTTTCTACTAACTATACCGAACACGAACAAGTACATTATATTAATGTGTATAAAAAATATCCTATTTACATTTCCAAGTAGGGATAAATCGGTATAATATTATTAAATGTTTTGGGGATTTTTTTGTAGTTAGGTTTTCAATGCGGTGCCGTAATTAATTAGGCTTTTTTATATTCAGAATAATTATTATTCATCCAATTATTATTATCCCCCATTATTTCTTTGGCCCAAAGTACAAAAAGTTCTCAGCTACTACAGTTGTACATGGCAAATCTCAAGATTACTGTGAGCAGATTTTTTTAAATAGATAAATACAACTGCCATGAATGAACTGGGAATGAATGAATATCATCTTAATTTGTAAAGATTTGTATAATCATTTATCAGTTTAGCAGTAGCCAGTCGAAGTCCAGAATTATATGCATTAGGTTTGGTTGTTGTTTTGGTTTGTAATTTGGAATCTGTCTGTAAAAGTAAGTAGATAGATAGATAGATAGATGGTCTCTTCTTTCCTGTTTCACAGTAGCTGTAGTAGTAGTAGTGTAGCTTTGACATTAGTCTTTTAGGAACCTAAAAATGTTCAGCATTCGCAATTATTTCAAAGCTACTCCGTCGCGTCGTTGTGTCATCGTTATGCCTAAGTCATGAACCTTATTTTTTTGTATAGCACTACACTATATAGACACGCTTTATGTAAGATAAAAATCAATTCAGCTAATAACTGCGATACGAATGCCATTAAAGTTGTAAGAAAGGAAATATGTGTATATTTGTGTATATTATATTATTAGGCAGACACTCTCATTGTTACTTTTTTTTGAAATTCTGAGTTCAGGTCTGGTCTATATGTATAAATGAAAAAAAAAGAAGAGTAGTTGGAATGTGAATGACTAAGTTAAGATTTTATTTTAAGAAAGTGTAGCTTAGGTTTTTTTGCTGACGAAGAATAGGTATAGTAATGATAGGTAATATTGTTATCAAATATTATATCTTTATGAGTGTATAGCAAAAACTACGTGATTTTTTTGTACACGTTTTATTACGTGTTAAATGTACGAGTCTTTCAGACTTCTTTTTTTAAATATGGGAATGCACCTCATGACTGATTCTTTGTAGAAAGTGATTAACAGAAAGTTTTTTGGGTGTTGCGAAAGATAAGAGAGAGAGAGAGATGAAGATGAAGCGTCGAAAGGGATGATCTTTTTTAGTTTGATAGCGGTATCAAAGTATCAACTATGGCCGTAAGGGATTGAAGGGAATGCGCAATGTATTTTTTATTGCATTTCTCAGAATTTAGTCAAAACACGAAGCGATTTACACAAACTGTAAAAAAAATATATAAATGATGAAAATAATAATACTATATAACATTTCAAAACGATAAATAAAAAGTATAATGCAATGAGTTGAGAGTACATCTGATGTTAAAGATTTGGTTTGTTTTGTAGAGTACTATTTTTGCTTATATATACACAAAAGCGATTGCATAAACATACAAAATAGATAATGCATAATACGAGTAGTATTAGTAATGTACATAGGATGTAAGTGAATGATGAGCTGACAAATGTAATTTTTGAAAAGGAGGAGAACAAAAAAGCTTTTGTATTTCTCGGTTGGTTAATGCTTTCTTCTCGAAAAAGAGCTATTATTATATATATCTTTTTGCGAGATAAAGGAACGTATCTGTGAACACTCATTGTATTTTTGTATATACTACTTACTTTTAATTGTCTTTTCTATCAAATGTCACATTTTATTTGTACTGGTGTGTGTGTGTATTGTATGTATATATATAAAAAACAAAAAAAAACTGTGTATGCTATCTCAACTCAAGTCAAGCATATATATACCATACCTGCTTTGATGCTATGCTGGCAGGAAACCGTGATTTTATTAGATGGAATAAATGACAGCATACTTACTTTGTTTTCAAGTAAAAGTAATGTAGCTAGTTAACCATATATATTAAATATGTATGTTTTATTTTATTTTATTATTTTATACAATTATTATTCTGTATAATATTTATAGATGTCAATATTAATAATTGTAGAGGTATTTAGAGCTAACTATAATATCATTTTCTGCGAAGAACATGAAAGCCCGTATGATATCAGCCTCAAACGACTTGATGTACATATTTATATTATTGTCGATTGTTGTTTTACATACATACATCTATCTATGTTGTGTTCCATAAAACAAAATCTGAATTAAAAAGTTAAATCTTGAAATGAACTCGTGATATGATCAGTCAAAAAATGTACTTGATTTATTTAGCATCTTTACCATGAATTCTTTAACCAATGAAAATTCTCATGTCAGCATTAGCGCTTTATCTTCTGTTTTTTTCTTGCCTCTGCTCCTCCATCATTCGTGAATTTCGTAAGTGTGTCCCGTTATCTATACTCAACCAAATAATCTGCCTGCAAATATATTCGTATTATAAATGAGCGTCAAGCGTGTAGATGAATGTCAAACATGTCCTTACTTTTTACTTAGCATCATTCATATTGCTGGCAATAATTCGAAAAATGACCTTTCATTTTTTGCGAGTCAGCAATCCTACTCAATATTGAATACTATGCTTTTAAGAATCCGTATAGAAAAACTGCATCCTGGAGCATGCCTTCAATGATTAGTGGCCCGCAATTTAGGTAATTAAGCACGTATGTTTAATGCTCCAAAAACTTTGAATGAAAGTTGTAATCCTCCTTCCTCACCTTCAAGCACGAATATTATTATCCCACAGATCATATCCACAAAAGAAACTAACAAAAAATGTTTCTTTTTCATACAAAAGTAGAATAAATGCATCGCAGATACCATTAAAAATATTGTAGCTAAAAATAAATAAATAAAAAAACAATAATTATCTAATCTATGTGGATGGAATGCATCATTAGTAGCATCTTGCAAATTAAAAGTATTCATTAGTGAATTTTAAGTACAGTAATAAAGGCTGCTTATCATAGTGATTCGCCAAATTATTGCACTCAATAGGACATTGGTTGTAGGTAATGACCTGTTGCTGGCTGGTTGAAGACATTGTTTTGAGTCTGGAATTCACATTAAGGAGGACATGAAAAAATGTTATGGAAAGGTATTGCAAAACTATTTTTATTTCATGTATGACATCCTGTTCACTTTTAACGCAGAAGCGTAAGTGCACGATATATTAAGGTGGAACTTCAACTTTTATAAGATTTTTCATCATATTTTCATTCATTATCTTGTTTCTCAAGGATTTTATGGATATTAAATTTCACTCTCATTTCTTTTCATCCTCCAAACTATGTACTATAGATGTTATTGTGATCATTTTACATTGCTTTGATTACTCTTTGGGATGCTGCAGTTCTGAATTTTCCTACTCTGAACTTGGTTACGAATAACTAGGTTCATGTACTTTAGCTCATTCATTTATCTCCCGATGTTTTTATTCATTCATGAGTTTGGTGGGAACAAAATTGATAATACTCTGGAAGATTAAACTTCACTGTGCTAGTTGTTGCTGTTAAGGAAAAATGTTATATTTTTACAACTTATCTTTGCATGTACGTCAACCCCACATTACGGTTTGGAGGTCATATGATGAAGGTACCTTCCTGCTGCGACGTTAACTTTCATCATCCACAAGGAAGCAGGATGTGACCTATACCTACTTTACTTACTACCCACATGCCCATTTCCCTTTTTTCCATGATTCAAAACAATCGGTCACAATGGACATTTTATGATACACTCTCTCAATCGGATGACATATTTTTAATGACTGCTATTAGCTGGACACCGAAATTGGGATAAGTATGATGTCTTGCCACACGTGGTCAGCGTGGGACGTGGGTCATGGTTTTGTATTCTCTTTGATGTACTTACGACGTATATTGGTTTACACAAGAACAAAACATGAATAATGGAAAGTAAACTGTCATTTATGCTTGCCCATTCTGTGTATTTCTTTACATTATGCATGTATGCTGCGATGCGAAAGTGTTCGCGGCTGGACCGTATTTTATTTGACAAATAAATGTTGGATTTGTTCATGAAGCTGCATTTGCAAGCTATCTATATTTTACATCACCACAGGTATTATATTAATTGTGAATATTAGCATATTATATTAGCAATTCAGATGCAAAAAATCTGATGAGAAATACACTGCAAAGGGGAATTAAACAAAGCATAATGTTTTGATTGCCAAAATCCGTCTTCAAAACCAAGAATTAGGAGCAAAGGCGTAGTAAGTAGTACTAGTACTGTATATAATGTATTTATTTCCATAATCTACGTAAGTTGTTTTGACAGCGACCTTGATAACATCCGATTCACGAATTCCTTCGGAATGAAATACCTCCCTATCATTTCACAGAATCTACGTTCATGCATAATCCAAATATTCCATTCAGAATATTGAATCATTAACATTTTTGATTTTGACAGCCATTCCTTGAAAACATGTATATTTTAATGGCAGCCGCAAGTATCAGCCACCATATCGACATACTGTTTTAGCACCACATTATCATCATCATCATAATAAAGTAAAGAAATGGGAAGCAATTTAGTAGGTACACAGCAAGGTCTTCCAACACCGGGGGCAAGGGACAATTCATGAGCTATACTTTGGAGTGTCGCATGATTCGTTGGACTTACTTCATGACTCAATGGGAAAATACATGGCCCCTCACAATAATATGCGTTATATCCCTTTGGAGAAATTATCCAGGATGACCAGCCAATAGCTTCAAAACTGATGAACAAATCATGCTTGCTACAACTTGTGATATTTTTAGGATGGGTTGAAGCCTCCGTTGTCTCTCCGTGTTCGGTCTGGTTCTTGGAACGGCGGCTACGAAATCGGCTGACGGAATTGGGATGACGAATAGTGTCTTTGTATAGCAGTGAATGGTGAAATCTAGGATTTTCCAGGCCTGTACACAGCAAAAGAATGAATAGGTGTCATTATTACTTAACAATGGTGCGGTAACAACGATGATCAACTTAATGTAGTAGAGTGTATTTCTTTTGACAAATAAGATCTTACTGGAATTGGGTAGGCTTGGAAGAGCAACTGCGTCATCCTCCTCTTCATCGTTTTCTCCTGATCTATTCAACTTTCCTCGCTCTTTCCGTCTTCGATTGTTAGGTGGGATTGGTTCCCCATTTGACGTCATCCTCTTCAGCTTATCCCCCTCAGAGTCGTGATTGAATAGGACAAGAATTGGTTGTTTGTTACTTTTCTCCCCTTCCTTTCCATCGCTTCTTCTTGAGAAAGTCACAGGCACTCTGTCACCACCCAAGCTCGTGGCTGCCACAATGAATCCCATGTTTTGCTTTTCTCCTTTCATCCATTCGAGAACAGTCTGAATCCGAGAAAAAAAATAATGCTCAAAAGACTTGACATAACTAGGCATCCTCTTTTAGACTGATATGACAGCCCTTTTTTTGGGAGTAAAAATAGTAATGAATCCAAAAAGAAACCATTACCCATCATCACATTATTACTGTAAATAAGTCACTATTCATCAGCCTCCGCTGTACAGCAAAAGACGTATGATATATTATGATATGCGTGTGGGTGTAATGTGATGGAAATAATTTCTCCCGAAAATTGCGTTATCACTCTATTCTAGCTAATATGCTACGTATGATTATTTAAATCTCCGCGTTCTAAATACCTGAGTTACGTTGAAAACTTCCCATCCAGACCCCAAAGCATTGACATAGTGCACACCAAGTAGTTTGTGAAGGTCTGGTATCGCCAAATTTCTAGTGTCCACAACTTGATACAAACTGAGAATGTAAAATGGAGTTAAATACAAAGATGGATGGAGTCTGTCATGAGGAGTGGGATTCCGATACAAATGTAATTCCGCTTCAACAACTCTTTCACTTTCTTTGAGCTTTATATTTGCGCTCACATTGAAGTAGAAAAAGTCATATTTACTGCTGTCACGCTCCATGAAAGAGCGAATAACGTGGGCACCGTATGGATTCTTTGCTCGAGTAACACCATACGTATCTGTTATCGTGTTATATAAATCGATCATAAATTCTGGTGCCGGGCCGAATTGATCTGTACTGCGCATCGTGTCGTTAGGAAGACCAAATATCTGCAAATAGATGTTGATGTCATCTTAAAATCTTCTTATCGGATGTAAAAACAATATTATGAATCTACTCTCCGACGTTTTAGAGCACTCCGATTAAAAAATGCAAACATGCAATTATTTCTGTCAGCGTACGACTTTAAATTTAAATTCCAAAATATAGTACCTGCATTAAACTTCTCACTGCCCTGTGTTTAACCTCCTCAACCTTTTCATCATTTTCAATGCTCTCATTTTTCTCAGGAACCAAAGGCGGAGACGTTGGTAGCACAACATCCAACACGCTAGGGGTTGGTTCGGGATCTCCTCTATTTACCTCATTGCTGCTCTGGCTTATCACTTGCGATTGATTGTTTGTCACAGAAATCTCATAAATAGGCTCAACGGTAGTTGAGCTTAATGAGTCAATAACTAGTACTGGAGGAGTGGTGGTAGTTGTAAAGTCTGATTCACTGTTCACACCAAACTTATGGATTACAACAATAAACAGGAAACCAACTGAAAAACACCGGTGACAATAATTCGCAAACATTTTGAATGCAAATTTGGTTATCATTTTTGTATAATTCTACTTTGTTGTTTGGGATATGACTGAATGCATTTAAGACACTGTGTCTTAGCCTTTTGTTCCTTTCGGAAATAAGTTGAAAAGTTGAGGCTGAGACGTATATATATATATATGTTCTCCGTTTGGAAGATGAAATGCAATTGACACAAGGTGCTAATAGGGCAGTTGATTTTAAAATGGAACACCCACTCTGTATTTTCTCTGCAAAATAATCCATTTACTATGCCATGCCATGAGTCACGCCAAAACAGCCAAAAATATTAAGTATACAGTATCAAAAGACTTTTTACTACTCCTCGTCTATCTGAGTGTGTGTGTCCTGTAGTTGACGCTAAATGGTGTTGGTGTTGAAACCCTATAAATCTTTCGACAAGCAGTTGGCGCCATGATAATTATGACCCTGTGGCCGATTCCAAAAGGCTCAAGATACTTTAAAGCAGTGGTGGTAGTGGTGGTGGTAAGTGGTGATGCAAATAATGCTCATCATCGGTGTAACAAAGTGAATGATAAATAGAACGTATAAAACGGCCAGTTTAGACCAGAAATGCGATATATTGCTTATGGCATTTGGCTTGACATAAACTCTCATAATAATACTACTTTGGCAATAGGCCCACCAAAAGTCCTAGAAGCGAATTGGTATCATCATCATCATCATCATATAATATAATTCTTAAAACGCAGAAAATTAGATGCAACAAAATCGTATGAAATGATATGGTGGTGGTGTGAAAAGATGTGTAGGAATATGTCATGTCGCACATACTCTGTTATTTGCAAAAATAAGAACACGTTTTACCCATTTTTGCTGCTGCTGCTGAGAGCTGGTGGCTACGTGTACGGTTACGAGTTCCTCCTGTTGATAATCCTCCAAAGAGTGAGTTATCTATCGTCGCCATCGCCGGTGTGCTTCAATTCAACAAGTGTCATTTATACGAAAAATGATCAAAAGGTGCATTGTTCACCTGACATCAGCGGCAGACGTAGTAGTAGTAAACATCATCAAACCCTGGCCGACCACCATCGCGAATAATATTGTCATTGTCATTGCCTCCCAAAATGATATCTTCCATGTCTATTAACACTTTAGATGTATATGTGTACATGATGGTAAACATATATTTTTGCATTTTGCATATGCAAAATAATGGGGAAAACAAGCAAAGCATGCATTCAAATTTTAGGTCCGGGTAGTAATTTATTTCTCTTCTATTAGCATTAATACAATAGAAAAAGACCTTGATCCAAGGTAATCTTTTTCCCTTCATGTCTTTATGTATTTTATACAAGTTTTCTTGAATAGTTTGGTTTTTCCTAATTAAAATCTATTCAAACTCACTAGGAAGAGATTTGAATTGCACACGTCATATTTTTTTTTATAGTAGATACTATATATAAAATAACTATTATTGCATTGTATAAATTTAAAATTTATAAAATATGTGGTGATTCACCTTCCACGTCTCAAAATATGTTTAGCGACAGCCACAACCCGTCACAGAAACAACTGTGTGCCTTTTCCCATATTTATCCATGTATGAATGTGACACGAATTTGGTCGCCGTACATTTACTCCTTCCTCCAGTTAACGCAGACAAACATGTTCCATTGTTGGTAGTAGACCTTTAATTTTAAAATAATTTAGGGTAAAAATAGATTGTTTGTTTCGGATGTTGAATCATTTCCGCCGTTAAAAATACGTTTTTAGTTGAAAGAAAAGAGAACACATACAAAAAAACTTATGAAAAGTAGGTGATTCCATAAACAAATTCTTACCAAACGAGACATTTTGAGGCCAATGGTACATCCGAACAGCTGCCACTGCAACGCCCAATGTCAATCACCTTGAGATAGAAAGAGCTTTTATTTATAAAAAACGCACACTTCCAGATCACAAAAATAGATCAAATCATCATCCGATTCTGAAACGACGCTGATGAACTAGATATTTTTTTGTACCTTTGTTAAAGGTTCTGTCGCTGATTCATTCATTCTTCGTGGAACCTCATTTATGCTATTGTTACTAGCAGTTCTGATGACAGTACTATTAACATCATTTGTTACTGTCGCCGCAAAGACGTGGGTGTAGTCAAAGATTTTGAGGAATTGTCTCACACGATAGCAATTTCCAACGCATTGGCAGTCATCTATGACATTTAGACATTGTGAGCCATTAGGCCCCTCCACGGAAATTGTACGATTCCTGACAGGTCGGCAGGAAAGACAATGTTCAGCAGAGTTATCATCACAGGATCCAAAACAGCTCCCAACGTCTAGCTCTTTCTCATATGGACTGTCAACGTTGATCTTGACCATGGACGAAATCCTCTGACAAC
The DNA here is from genome assembly GCA_964034955.1 of Orchesella flavescens. Classification (NCBI taxonomy): domain Eukaryota; kingdom Metazoa; phylum Arthropoda; class Collembola; order Entomobryomorpha; family Orchesellidae; genus Orchesella; species Orchesella flavescens. Next base: position 39,478,691 of record OZ035955.1, read on the forward strand.
CTTCTTGGGGCAGACTGACACAGTCGCATGATTCAATGACGTCAAACTCTTTTACTACTCCCGAAAGGTCGTAATAAATCTCCCGTTTTACAGACGCAGGTAAGCATACAGACTGTAAACAGGAAGTGGTTATTGTATGAGAATTGGCGTCATTGCTGCTTGAGCCGTCCTCAGGTTCTCCGGATGCAACGGAATCTGACCTCATAGGCGATTTGGTTTGTAGGCTTAAGAAAATCTGGAAAAATTAATGAGAAGTGTTACTAACATTATTTTCAAATTGCAAAAAACATTTGTGCACGCTTTAATAATCCAAAATCCGTATACAAAAACATATAACCGGATCTCCGAAATTGTCGTATTTTTAATTGGATCTAACATATCTTCGTGGGATAAAAAGATTTATACGATTAAAGCATACAAAATGATATAAATCCCACAACGCGACACTAATAAGGGATCAAATGAATCTTTACTAGATTTCCTGCTATAGTAAAACAAAGTTGTAATATGCTAATGAATTGCAAATTCGTGCGCATGATTAATCTATGATGACAGAGTGACAATCATACAAGTAAACTTGCATAAAATATGTGTACGTCGCATGTTACTGATGTCAGAACAGGACTGGGGTCAGTCTTTGGCATTGTACCATCAACGAACCATTTACTCAGCCATTACATAATGTATGTACACATATATATATGTACTTAATGTGCATGTTTTTGTAAATGCGGAGAAGAATCCTATACAACAAATCCTACTCTCACTTGGTAATCCAAATATCGGGTCTGGGGAATTCAGAGATAAAATTTATGAATAAAACAAGCCATAAGAAGGCAATCTTGATTATTGTCATCCTTGTTTGCGAAATGTAGACACAATACAAATTGCTTTTATCACATTTTTGGGAATCCCCACCAATTCTGACTGAAATGAATCCGGAATTCAACAGCTCGCTGATATATGAGAATGACGTTTTGCATGGAAAATGCGAATTTATTCAAGATACATAATATATCTTGGATATATATGTTGTGAAGACGTAAGAAACTGTAAACACCATGTATGCTGGGTCTGGGTGTTATATACGGTTGACGGTTCTTCAAAATATGTACGTGTAAAATCTTACACTTTTTTCAAATAATTAATACGTTTATCTACTTGGTTCGTCAACATGATTTATCTAGTTAACATATCAAACCCTCAATCTTAACGCTATTAGCTGCACAATATAGTTTATTACCAAAGAAGGCAGCAGAAGAAGATCTCCTTTCCCACGATCAACCATATATATGCATATACATTTATGTTGTTTAAAATAATGGTTAAACGAAGAAAGCTCTAACTCTTTCTTGTAGTTGATTTACACTTTCATCCAGGATCAACCCCTACGCAAATTTTAAGCAATTAAAACGAACAAAAAAATTGTGAGCCGGATCTTGTTGAATATACAGTCCTTTATAATCAGACTGATTAAAATTCTCGACTGCCTTATATGTAATTCACAATTCATGCCGTAAACAATGACTTTAGCTACTAAAGACACTAAACAGAGATAAAGTGCATCGTAAAAAGGACATATAGCCAGTGATAGAATTGTATTCGTAATAGCTCGCAGCTATGTATGTTATGTTATGTTCATTCTGGGGAATGCCAAGAAAGCTTTAAAACCTCCCATAACACATAAAAATGTTTCATAAATTTACACCAAATTAATTTGTCTAAAATGTTTGCCTTTTCTGTAGTGCGATGCCCTTTCTCAAATCACCCCGTTAAAATAAATCTCTTGCCTGTATAGGGTCCATATCCGGGTTTCTTCTCAAGTATTTATCAAACTCATCTCGCTTCAGAGGTTTGACAATTGGTATAACACATTTTTGTCGACATTGTCCAACATCAACTCTAACTTCACCCTCACTGATACCTTTAATAAATCATGCAAATTATAATAACAAAATCAATATACGGAAAAGCATCAACTAGTGAAAGTATATATGTACTTGGACAATAAAACATAAAATTAATTGACGCACCATGTCCTACTGTGATGAATTTTGATTCTCGTTGACAGCACTGATTCACGATTTCCCCAGAGCTTTCCCCAGATTCCAATACTTTAAAGCTAAGTTCTGTTGAATTAAATTTGGTTATGAAAAAAATGTGTTTACTATGATTTTTTTTGAACTCCACATTTAATACACTTAAATCATCGGTGCTTACCAGGAGGTAACTCTGTCGGATAAGCACAAGAGCATGTAAGGGTACTGATCAACATCGTAATGGACAAAGTTATAATGCTGCAGCACTTGAATATGGGTTGAATACTTTTGATGAATAACATTTTGATGTTTTTTATATGAATTCCCTAGTTGTTAACTATTTGCGTATCTCCCGAGCTGATACTTAATGAAGGACTTAATAAAATATTTATTTATAAAAAATATTTGTTACTGATTCACAGAAACAATAACTACTTGATGTTTTCCGTTTGCGGAAGTGATTGCTCGACGAACCGATCGTATGAATTGATTGTTAGATTTTCGAATTACATGCTTATATAGAAAAAAGGATTGTTGCGAATTGTACAGTCATAAATGGATGAACATAAAGATACGTAGGAATATATCTGTCCATCTATCTATCTAGTTCATTTGAATTCAATCACACAGTTTGGTCCAGCCTTTATATCATGAGAGCTTGTCAACACAATGTGCTCATTGGTTCAATGAAGTCACCGGCATTGCAAAAAAAAAGTCGTTATGCCTTATAAACTATCATTCTGATTGTCATCATAAAATAGTAAGCTATATATTATAATGTGAAGTCAGTTGTAGCGTAGTGTAATAGTTCTGGTAGTACCGTGCATTTCGATACGTAACAACAGGTGCTGGTCACCACAACCATCGTACGTCCCTCATCATTAATTACCATCATTTTAATCCATTTGATTACTATATACTATCCACCGAAGGAATGTTCAAGCTACTCATTATCAGTTGTTTCGTACTTATTCCGTGTACCCTCCTCATCATCATCATCAAAACTCGGAGACTTTTTGGCTTGTTTTGGTAGAAACCAGCAAAACTTACTCCTTAAAACTATAAACCTTTGCGTACCTGTATTGTATATGCATACCTTCATATTAGTCACTACTTCTGTCGTAAAGTAATTTGTGCGGTTGTCGACCTAATTCATGGCAAGTAGGTATTCAGATGTGAAAATGTCTTTTAGTTGTCGTATTGTAAATGCAAATGACATTTCATAAATATTTCTGTAGAGTGATATCATCCCATGTCCCATAGACAGGTGTTCAAGATGATATTCTTAGTGATAGTTAAGATTTTCAAGATATGAGCTGCTGCTGAATAGCTCCATTAGTTAAATGGCTTTGATTGAAACAAGTTGTGTGTGGGTGTGTAGTGTAGGTAAAAGGTAACAACAATTCAACCAAGAGCTGCTGCTCTCTATTTTATTACAATGAACAAACGAACGAATGAATGAATGAATTGGTAACGTATGCTTTTTGCTATCATCATGATGGATTGTGCAAAGATTTATGAGATACATTAAAAATCACATTATTTAGAGTAGAGTGACACACCTCAATACTTGCTTACACTGGCGACAGGCAGTCTGCTCAAGTTACAATTTACAGATCCCTTCAATTCAAGACCAATTTCTCAGAGAGAGTAACGAGACTACTTCAGAAAATGTAGAGCCAAATACATAATATTGTAGAAGGTGAGTGAAGGAGTGAAACGGTAGCTTCATTTAAAATTGTGAATGTCGTCATTTCTAATGACCTCTATGGGGGGCCACTGCCAGTACGCACCCTCAACATAAGCGATAACATGAATCTTTTCTGCAAACGTCTGAAATAAGTTGTTAAATCGTGATTGCTAATTTTATTGGTGACAACAATTCTCTTTTCGGCACAACCACCACCAATGTGGACAAATATATATCATGAAAACAGGAACCCATATTGTAAATTTTATTTTTGTTGTCTAACAAGTTGAACTTTTTGCATATCTACATGTATATCCCGTGCAAACGATTCGCATATGTAAATGTTAACAATTTTAGGGGGTGAGGTCATTAATGCGAATTTAATTTTCATAGTATGACAAAAATATCTTTAATTACTTTTTAGCATGCTCTTTTCAAGAAACGTGTGGGAGTCACGGAAAACTACAACGTATATATATAGAAATTTAGGTTTGCTGAATACATCCTACAAATTTCCAACATTGCGGAAGAAAATCCAAGCAGGCATAGATCCATCTATGTAGAGCAAAAAAGGCATGAAAATACCTTTCTACCAAAATGTCATTCAAAATCACCGATAGAACACTCTGAATGTCTTCTAATAACACACACGGGAAGAAACGGTTTGGGTGGGAGGAAAAAATGTGACCTATGGAAGAGGCGTATCAAAACTATATGATTCATATATTTGCTTCATTTAGTTGCTTGAAATATTTTGCTTTATTGTTCTAGTATCTTGTTGAGCATTTTATTCTTGCCTACTCTTCTCTTTACCATCTATCAACACGAAATACATAATATTATAATTTACTTATGTCGTAATCAACTTAAATATTCAGGCAAATACTTTGTCATATGAATATTTGATAATGTAGTGTCTGTAATACAGACATACATATCTAAAAGTTGTGAATGGAATTCACGAACAAACTTTTGCATTGTAAGAATAGACATGGAAAAAATATTATGCTTACAGGTGAAAAAGTGGGGCAACTTAGGAATAGATATATGAGCAAGCTAATACTGAATTGATAAGCTGTCTTATTCACTATGAAATTTTTTTGCTTATAAAGAATAAATAATATTCGATTCTTCGAAGCAATATTAACAATAAACACATTCATTTTGTTAAAAAATTATAACGATGATTGTGTCAAAAGTATTATTTTCAGTGGATATAACATTTGCATTTTAATATCAGCTAAATATGGATGCTAAAATACGTGCTTCAGAAATCAGGCGTAATCAGTGGTTCTAAAATAAATTGTTAAAACAAATAGAGGTATGGTATCACACGCTCATAATATGTGATCTAATCCAATGCAAGTTTGATAAAGCAAAAATGTTTCTCTGAAAATGGGTTGTGTTGTAGGCGAGCATGAATTAGGTGAAGTTTATGTCGTTATTCTATCACATTCCATACTTGGAATGTCATGCATATTTTAAGAATCCAGTAGTGGTGTTGATAGAAATAAGCAACTGCTGCTGTAAATGTAGGTGAACAGGTGCTGGTTCTTTAAAAAATATCTTTTATTTATTTGATGTTTAGTTTTATAGTCTCCAGATCCATTTCGTAAGTGCTTGTACATTACTACATCGTATCGACTTCTACTCATCCCCTGCAAAAAAAAATTATTATAAAAGGAATAGAAGATGCATATTATGTGCTCCTCAGTATGTAGATAGATCTAAATTCGCCCTATACTTGATATATCGCACCATAACAAATGGTGACGCTGTAAACACGAGAAAAGACGATTGCGAGTAGAAATATCGATCCAAGTGTGCTCGGGAAACTTTTTGAGTCGTAAATTCTCCAGCAACAGCACCACGAGTGTATTTTCGACCACAAGGCTTCGATGAGCTCACAGGTTTTACTTTTGAGTAACAAAAGGCATATACTAACATTCAACTTTCCTCCTCCCTCCCACTCTGAAATGAATACAGTTTTTGGTTCCTGTGCTTTTGGCAAAAAAAAAATTGGCTGACATGGGACTTATATAGTCCTATATAAATTTACTTACATGTGATGATTGTACATACATGTACTTTCCATCAAGCTTTTCCTAGATAGGGAGAGAGAGCAAAGTTCGATGTGCTATTCCTTGCTTCTGTATGATACAAAATGACAGACAGCGTTTTTGGCAAAATCTCATGCTTTTTCATATTTACCCTTGTATTTCGTGCTAGGTTATATAACGAAGTGAGTGAAAAGTTTTGTCTATCCTATCCAGATTATTGGGAAAAGCATAGATACGTGCTTTCTTCCAGTTAGTCACAGACTTTCTGCTCTGGAGCTCGGTCAGGGTGCCATTAGGTTTTGTTTGTCTCCATTCTTCCTTTTATCCTGTTTAAGCCTTTTCAAAAACGTTCGCTGTCTATTCTTCTATTTGTACACCATTCAATATAATATTGGTTTCCTACACCAGTGTGCTGGATACTTTTCTTTTGCTTAGTATTCGTTAGTTATTTTCCAGTTTTATTACATTTGCTGAATCTGCGTCATTTTTCCTTGTGCTCCCAACTGATATTGATATTGCTAACCTGAACTTTAAAAGTTTTTGTTGCTTCGCGAGTTAAAAAGTTTTCTCTGCCAAGAAGATTCGCTGTTTGTTGCTGCTAATTTTGGGGGAAACCGTTCATCTACGGAAAATCGTCCAGGTAAATTATTTAAATAGTACCTGTAGAGTACATATTCGGACTTATGTAAAAAATGTAAAATGCTATACTAATGACTGTAGCCAGTATAGTGCTTGTAGAAAAAAACAAGTATCATCAAATATTTTAGCATGTATTCTATGGGCTCTAGATTGACTTTGTAACTGAAATCAGGTTGAAAATTGAGCGGATGATTTTATAGTCTTTCTTGAAAATCTAATTGATTGGTTATCGTTTAGCCACTAATCTGAATTGAAGCTGCAAAATACAAATTTGTACGTACATCATACATATAATCTCAAGAGCAAGGCTCCCAAAATATTATAACAAGTAAATATAGGGATTAAGGAATCCCAAACCAATGACAGATAGTAGTCCAAAAATTTTCTTGCATACGTTTACATGGAAGTATACTCAAAATAAAATGTAGAAACACAGCAAAAAAATAAGCATCATATATGCATGTCATTCATCATAAATTTTTAAAAATTAATGTTCCATATGATAATGACTTCAATTTGGCTTTAAAATATTTGGCGTTTGGAGGAAAATCAATATATACCATAGTTGAAAGAAAGTTCACTGGTTACATTAAATTGTCCGTGTAAAAGCAACAGCTCATATCTTTTGAAGCTATAGGTACGTATACGTAGTACCACCGATCCATACTACCTATAGCTCTTCAATTACAGCTACCTCTAAATTGTTACAAATACACATCTAAGCAGCTTGAGACTTACGCACATGGCATGATCTTGATCGAAAGGTAATTACTTTTGGTTTAAATATCTATGCTACTGCATAGTCGATTCTTCCATAGCGTATTACCAATGTTCCATACAATATTTGATAAAAGAGAAATCACATGTGGTTCTCTTTGATGTGGAAAAAGTTGTTCAAAGCCAATATAGTTTAGTTGAGAATCGATCATGTTATACTCAATGACCATGTCATGTATTTGTACGGTAACCACACGATACATAATATAGAGATAGCCTCCTGTTGTTCTCAATTTCTTTTACCTTGTGTACCAAAAGCATTATTGAGTTTATTATTCCATTCCAGAAAAGAATAACCAGCCATGCCACCGCCACCACCTATTGAGAACGAAGCTCCCATGTCGGAGCTAGAGGAGCTACAATTGAGGGCCAATCAGACTACTGATGAAGTAAGTATTCTTTGTATTACCTACTGCATCAATCTTTTAAAATAAATAGACCGTTTAATGGAGCAAAAGAGGAAGTTTGGTTGAAGTGAATCGTGCTATTTAACTAAAACTGATGCAAGTTCATAATACGATAGTCGTTTACAATCTACCTTTTTTGCGAAAAATTGACAAAACATCCCTAAAAAATTAATGATTTACTAGTTAATTTCTTGAAAAAGCATGCATAACTTTAGTACATCTACGATGAATGGTGATTAAAAAGATAGCAAAGTACCATAAATAAATGATCTTACACTATTTATGAAAACATACTTTCAAGTTTCAACTTTACACAAACTTTCGTAGAAGAAGGAATGATAGCCAACAATAGTTGGACTTTTGCATCTTCCTAAATTGCCATAAAATCTTTCATGTCACATAAATATCCTATATGCTTATAGGAATAGGAAAGCAAGGTCTTTCAATAGTAGAAAACATGAAATCTTGCAATGTTAACAGTACTCGATGACACGATGCAATTTTTACAAACCAGCTTTGCAATGTATACGTAAGTACGTAAATACAAGTACATACATAATTAAAGGACTCTGCGTATTGCAAGCCGCAAAGCTTTTTTTTTAGGAATCTCTGATTTCAATTAGAGGACATAAATATATGGTAGGGCTAGTGAAAGTATTTTTAGAGTTACTACGAGTGCCTATCCGTGCTTGAGGCATTCATAAGCTCATGAACATGATGTATATATACTATATGTTTATGCACATATGTACGTACATATATTCTCATATGGATTCATTTTGAGGTTTTGAAGATACTTGTTGAAATGCTACATATATAAACATAACTCGCTAAATCTTCCACTTGTGTTACTTTTATAGTCCCTGGATAGCACTCGACGGATGCTAGCACTTTGTGAAGAGGTAAAAATGTTTGTTACTATTAAAACGCTTTTCATTCACACGTATTTTGGTTATTCTTTATAACTAATGTCTAACACAAACATACATATATAAGGCATGGCAAACGTCAGTACAACATTTATTAATGCTTAATTAATAGAGCAAAGAAGCTGGAATACGAACTTTGGTGGCTCTAGATGATCAAGGAGGTAATTCCTTTCCGTTATGCTATTATTACACCCAAATCATAAAATCTTTGCCATGCTTTTGTTCCATATTCCTGTGAAGCAACAATTTTGTCAAGTTTTTTTCATGGTTTAAATTTGTTTTTTTAGAACAACTGGATCATATTGAGCAAGGGATGATTCAGATCAATGAAGACATGAAAGAAGCCGAGAAAAATTTACAAGGAATGGAGAAATGTTGTGGCTTGTGTGTGCTTCCGTGCAAAAAGTCAGCACCCTTTATATATTCCAAAAAATACATTGTGCTTTCTCTTCATTTGATATCATTTGCCTTTGCATGAAAACCGTATTAGTTAAACTATACATGAGTTCCAGAATGTCATAGTTTGTACTCATCGTTTTTAAAATATATGTAGATCATCCGAGTTCAAGGAAGATGAAAGTACTTGGAAGGGCAATGACGATGGGAGAGTCTGTAACAGTCAGCCGACAAGAGTTTGTGATGACAGAAATGGAGGAATCCCCGCGTACGGAGGATATGTTGCCAAGTACGTCATTTACGTATATGCTTTACAGTATTCTTTTCATTTATGGCAAACCACGAACAACTTTCTCTTCCTACACTATACCGCTATATAAGCGGTTCATTTCATTGTGTGCCCGGATATTTGTGGATAATATGCTGCTTACATACGTAATATGCATGCGCCCACATTTTATACGTACATATTTATAACATACAAAGCATGTAATTTTTTAAATTCTCAATTTAATGAAACAGCATGGAATAATTGGGGTTTGTATAGTTTAAACGTAAATTCAGATGACCCTAAAATTCGAACGTTTTGAATAAGGCAATGCATGAAGCTTTAAGTAACCAATCATGTGATGTAATATTGAGAATAACATCCAAATTTTGTGTGTGATTCATTTCTTGCATATGCTCTTGCGTCATAGGGGTATCTCAACTGATTCAATTATTTTCTTGTGTGACTTCACTCATTTCCGTTTTACCACAAAGTTTGGTTACATATTATATACAGGCAGACAATACACAACGAAAGTGTTCCAGAATGAGTCCATAATCAGAAATGGGGCAAAGTGACAAAAGTTTTAGTTTGACAATGTATTACATCATCTGCAGTCTTTGTTAAACAGGATGCTACTGTTACCTTGAAAGTAGTTTTTAAAACACATTTCTCAGTGGAATTCAATAAACGAGGTAGTTTGGCCTTCCATCAGAAAGAGTCGAAAATTATATTGATAGTACTTTCGGAATAGAATTTACAGCAGTAATAATAATATTACTTTACGACCACTCAACATAAACGTACAAATAGAGACACGACTTTTCTGTATTTTGTAGTTGCTTGTTTGTAAATGATAGTTCATTTTTAAATTTAATTCATGTATGCTATCATAGTAAAAACTAGCAATACTTAAAATAAATGAATTTATTGAAGGATAACGAATGACGCCAGAGAAGATGAAATGGAGAACAACATGGGGCAAGTATCTACGATGGTGGGTAATTTGAGAAACATGGCGATCGGTAATTTTTTGATTTTCTCCTTCTTTTATCATAGTCCTTGCACTTCCTGTAATACACATTGAGTATAACTGCCAATTTCTACATAATTTCAGATATGGGTTCAGAGATCGAAAACCAAAATCGCCAATTGGATCGCATCAATATGAAGGTATGAAATTCCTATTTTGTTGTAGATAAGTATTGCGTAAATAGAATGTACATACATATTGAATGAAGAAATTTTTTTCAGAAATGCTTTAATGTTGAGTGTAAGTACACGTGTAATTCATTTGATAACATTTCAAACTTTTACAATAATTGTTTATAGGCTTCTTCAAACGAAGTTCGGATCAAGACAGCAAATGAAAGAGCTGGAAAGCTTCTCAAATAACTCATCCTCCAATTATCTTCTATACATTGTGCTTTGCTGTAAAAACATGACTCACCATCACAGCGATCGACGGTGTCCACCTAGTCCTACATGTAATGTCAATCTCTTCCCATTTGTATTTTACAGCAGGAACAAGATGTGTCTTTACAACGAAACAGTCATGCTGGACATTTGAATTTTAAAATATATGTATGGTGCTTAATTACCATTTTCTTTCCTTTTGTTATCTAGTTCATATGTTGATATGTAGGAAGGCTAATTAATAGTAATGAAAACAGAGTAACGTAAAATTAGACGTCATTGCGCCAGGTACAGACACAGTTCAGGTTCTGAGTTTCAGGCTAAATTCAGGTTACTAAAACTCGTACTTATTGTGTAGCATACGCTACACAACTACTAAATCAACTCTTATCTTATCACAAGTGAAAATGAGTATATATATTATACAAATGCTTGAAGAAACTAAATCATATCTCTTAACTTCAAATTCAAGATTGCGTTTAGTTTAGTCAAACCCGAATTCAAAGTTCCACCCTTTTGAGTAAAGCTTTTTATTATGCCAAAAAATCATGATATTCATAAATGTACTACTATATGCTGATGCTAGAGGGACCCAAAAATGGAAAAATTATCGAAATCCCTTTCATCTTTTCATACAAATGTAATGATTAAAGTGTAGACCTACTTACTCAGCTATAGCTTTGATTTATTGAAACGAAAAGTAACAATGAGTTCTGAACCAAACTACAAAAACGTAACTGGAACAGGGCCCATTTAAAACAGTTTCGAGCTCTCGCCGTATTAACAAAATCTTCCGTGGACTCGAAATCAATTTCGGATTCGTTGTGATCGTACAGGATATATCTCATGTGTAGTTGTAACTTTTTTAGATGTAACGATATAAAACATACATGCATACAAATAATTATATAACAGTATTTTAAAAAAAAGAACTATTTGCAAAAATAGGAAACCACCACGAGGTCGTTCATTGACCAACAAAATTTTTACGTGTAGAGGACCGTGAATACATATATCAGGAACTGTAGTTATAATGTATTTAGATAAAAACCAATTGGAAACAATGTTACAAATTAATTATCAGTATTTAAAAATCCCTTTGAAAATCAGATGTGGTCATTTCAAGGAACCTTAGGAGACTGGTAAAACTTTATGGATAAAAAAAGTGTATTTAATATCTGGTGAAGAAATGAGAGTCGAGAACTTAATTATATATTGCATACGCATTCATATATTACGAAGTAACTTTTTTAGTACCATCAACAATAATTAACTGGGCAAACCGAACCAAGGTTGACCATCCAAAAAAAAAGAAGCTAAATATACTAAGAACAAAGAAAAGTGTATATTTCTTACAAAACAAGTATACAGCATACACAGCTTTATTTCATACATTGCACAGCAGCAGCAGAGACTGCGACACATAATCAAACCAGAAACAATCATTTCACCCATTTTTAATGAAAGAAAAATGGGAGGATATCAAGCGGAAATTGAATCTATTCTTGAAAATATGGAACATGACATACAAACAAAAAATTGCAGAAACTTAAGAATATATGAAATACGACTAAACGTTTACGTGAAATGGCTTTCATAAATTGACAAAACAGTGAGGAGAAAATACATTGTATTTCTAGCTACTAGCAGTTATCTATATATAATGTAGGTTTTATGTTTATTTTAAGCTAAGAATGAACATTAGATAATATTTTGCTATAAAACTTGAAATAAAAACTTATTTCTAATTCGCGAAATACATAAATGCAAGGTAGTAGAATAAAATGGTATTGTAATTGGTAGTGAAAAACTTGAACAAGCCAACAGTTCAATAAAATTCTGAATAAGTTCATCCTTACAGAAACCACCGAGATATGGTGATGATACGGGGATAGACTTGTAGAAATTTTTATGACAGAATATTAAATTTTAACAATTAAGGAGTAGTCAGGATATTTTGATCAATAAATGACTAGGGGCAATACAATGCATAGATATTAGAAAGTTACAATACGTTTATTCACTGTAACGAAGAAGGTAATTAACATCTTATGACCAGTAATGCGGTCGATTTGATAAATAATGGAGGTAGTCCAAAAGTCCAGTGTATGGTAATAGAGACGACATATATAATGTTTTTACTCAATAGTTATAACGTAACAAGTGTAATTAAATAGAAACTAATTAAATCTTTCATATTACTGGAATAGTCAAATGACACAATATAATATAAAAGAGTAAGCATGTTCCACGTATATAATATTTAAGAAATATGTTACATGAATGTGAAAACTTTTTTCCGGTTTGTTTTTTCAGTTCTTTGTAATCATCAATAATTAATATTACTTTCATAATGATGAAAATACGTTCGATATTTTCTCAATAAGTACGCATTGTATCTCAATAACAAGATCTCAAACGACAAAAAGGCTGTAAATTATTAAGTTGAGTATTGTTAGAAACACGCGATATCCCTGTTTCACATCGGCTCATTATGTCCTAATTGTCCTATCATGTATATTATTGTTATTATACAATATTTCTATCATTTGTATGTTGGTAAAAAATGAGAGATGTGGAATGTTTTTTTGCTTTCTACATTCATTTTTAACGTTATTTATCTAAAAAAAATTGAGAACACATTGCTAAAAATCCATAATATATACTTTTCTTACTCGAATTTATTCTGAAGGCTATAAATATTTATGTTCAGATTGAAACTGAAGAAATTTTAAAGCCGTACTAACCTACTAACTACTACTTCCATTTCCAGTACCATTCAACATTGTTTGATTTCAATTCATCGATTCAAATAGGGACAGTAATTACTCATGCGCCTGAGGATGAAATGATTTGTTTTGGTTAGATTCTCAACCAGTAGTACAGACAGTAGTTTAGTATACAAGTTAAATTACATTTACTTTATTTAACTATGATGCGCTATTTCAGAATGTGTGAATGTTTAATTTTGAAGAAAGACGCAAACCATTAGAGATAAAATTACTTTTATAACGGCCCCTTTTCGCCTTGTTGGTTGAAATTATTAGATTGAATGGTAGACGAAATGAACGGTTGGGTGAAATGATTAATCAAAACTGTACTCTACTCCACTGTCTTCTTTATCTGTACTACAATTACTACTACTATACATTTGAAATTTTACTTATGATGTATAGAACAATGTTTCATAATTATACCATGTACATGTAATGTAGAACAATTAGACATTTTGAAAGTGAAAGGAAATAGCAGTCGTGAGAGTGAAAGTTCAATTTATATTTAGTATCTACTAATTCACATATTGCTACACTCCTTATCCTAGTGCTAGTACTTGACTACAATAATATGAAATGACTTGCGAATGTAGTATAAAGCAGAACAGCCAAATAATATATAAGATTGGAGTATTAGGCACTTGACATGTGTACAACTCCATTGTGTCATTTAAAACTGAAAACGGAAAATAAACTTTTAGTAATTATTGTAATGTAAAAATTACGCACATTTTGATAAATTTCATCCCACCCTTCTCATCCCCAATTGGATTTCTTGGAATTAAAACCATCTACTGGAAGCATCTACTTAAAATTATGAACAACCAGTCATCTTTCATCATATTTATTTGTTTGCATAAAATTAAACCAATTTTATTTCCTTTCCCTAATCTGTCAGCTCAATTCACCTGCGGATAGAATAATGTGATGCATGACACTGATAACAAAAAAAATTATTAATTCGAAATTCAGTCACTTATCTTAACACTTCAAAACTGCAGCTCGTACGCGACAGTGAAACAAGAAATTTCTTTCAGTTTTCCACACCTTCACCACCTCATGTCATCCAGAAAAGCTTTGTTTCATTTTTACTTGCCAAAGTTGAAGCGATTCAGCAATTGCATAACAGTTACGATTGTTACGAAACATCAATCATGTTAGGTCCAGACGAGAAAGCATGCTGCAATGTTAATGCAAGATACATTTATAGAATGTATATTTTGGTTAATGCAAAAAACACAAGCAGAAGCTGGAGAACCGAAGCAAGCTGGTTGGTTTGGTTTGGTACAAGCAAGCAGCAAGCGAGCAAGCAGTCGTACTTTGTCTTTGTCCCTCCTTTTAAATACTTGAAATTGAAACTGTAATTTTGTTCTTAGTAGTTGACACCGGATCGTGATCTTATCTTAATCCTGTGGAGGTGGAGTGTCGAATGTGTATTATTAATCTGTAACTATCAACACACCAACCACTATTTTTAGTTTTAGTCGAACGAGGGGAATTAATAATTGAAGTTGGAATTTGAGTAGATTTGATTTGAAATCAATCGAATCCTTCTTCTGGACCATTGTGGCTGTTGAATTTTTTGGAGTGTCGTGTCGCGCAGGGTTTGAAAGCAAGCTGATAAGATGGCTTCCAGAGCGAAGAAAGGTAGGTGGCTGTGGTCAACAAACAGTGCAGTCAAGTAGTAAGGACCTGCAGCGTATTTCTTAGAAAATTGAATTCTTCTTGTTTATTTTTTTAGGTCGAATGGATGACGATGATGACGCAAACGTGCGTGCTGGTAACGCCGAATCTGAAGAGCCAAGTTTGGTGTTGTCAGAGGTAAGGTGTAAAGGAGGAGTTGATTTGAAGGATTTTGACTCAGTTAGCTTGTATTATTGTTTTTTTTACGATTTTCGTGTGTGTACTAACTAAAAATATAAATTGACATTACCTGCCTGTAATTTTTATACTGACTTTTAGATTCACGAAAGTGTTGGTGAAGTATTATGGAAATTGAAAGATTTTCAAACAATGCACGATATTCACGCTGATTCCAACAAAGGACCTATTATTGAAATTGAAGCAACTGAAGGTGTACCACTGTTGAAGTTCAACTGCCGCATGGTACTTATACAGCGCAATGTGGCCATTTCTTGCGATATCCTTGGGCTTGGAAATCCCATCCAAAGACGTATTCATGGAAAGTTTGAAGTTGAAATTTTTAAGGCAGATGGAGTCGTTTGGAAACGAAAAAGTAAAATTTTACTGAAATATGTATGTAGGATATACAATTGTATTACAGCCAATTGAGTGAATGCATTAATTTGAATTTGACTTTTTATCTAAGATACTCCAAACTTCGATTGGCGCCGTAAGCCAATTCATACTGTGAGAGTATGTCGGTTGCAAGAAATGCTGGATGAAAATATATTCGATCACAATGGCTCTCTTTCATTAAAAGTCAAAGTGACAACTTATGAAAGTCGAGCTCGACCGTACCCCAGTCCTTCGCACGTGCTTTGCAAAGTTTCAAATTCCGTTCGTGATTGCTTGCCGAGCGACATGAAAGCTTTGGAATGTGATGAAACTGCAAAGGACGTTGAATTTAAAACCAACGACGGAGTTATCATGAAGGCTCACAAACTTTTATTGACGGGTAAGGATTAACGATACACATTTCATCAAAGTCATTAATAAACCCTATGATATTCTATAGAATCAATTTTTTTGGTCTTGTTTGTAGCACGGAGTCCTGTGTTTAAAGCAATGTTTGAGACTTATATGCAAGAAGGTGTATCTGGAGTGGTCAACCTAGAGGACGTTTCATCAAAGTGTCTGTCAGTGTTGCTTCATTACATTTATACGGGTCGGCTTCATGAAGACTGGAAGGATGTTGCTGAAGAAGTGATTAATGGAGCGGAAAAATATGGTCTTGAAGGATTGCTGGAGTACTGTGACAAAATGTTGGTGACAATCTGTACCAATGATAATGCTGATCACTTGTCCAAGCTTGCCAAATTGTTCTCGCTCAAAAACGCAGAATCCGACATCGACAACTTAGTAAAGTATGTATTAGACTTATATGATAGTTTTATATTTACTATATGATAAATGAGTAAATGTGATTGTTTAACGAGAATGAATTTTGTTGGTGTTTTTTTGCAGTAGTAAATGGCCATAGATCACCTTCAGAATCTAATCTAAAATGGGAGACATGACTTTCTACTGGACATTATTTGTTGTTCTTTGACTTATTTACTATTACTTATTTTTAGCTCTGTTACTGTTAATATGTTTTTACTCGAAGATTTCTGACTGAACTGTTATTTTGAGTACGTTTAGATTTGTCGAATCATCGCCTTTTGTTGGTTCGCTGCTGTGTAGCGTCAGTCCAAGTTTATTTGTTTTCTTAGTTATGAAGCGGGTCATTTGTTGTCGGAAATATTCAACTGCAAAATCAAATATCTGTGAAAGTTTATGAATATGTCAGCATTAAAATAAATTACTTACTTTGGTTATCAACTTGAAATTTTAATTAGTCATTTATTGTTGCACTACTAACTTGTATAAATGAGTAGAAGCTTGCCCCAAGAAAAAGGTTGAGAGTACCACCCATGTCCATTATAAATTCTTCAAAATTGTAATTCCAATCCTCAATAATTTTCTCGGTCCACATGTTTGCAAAGTAAATTGTAATATTGACTAACGTAGAATCAGATTTCCCAATTCCAAGGGATGTTGTTATCGGTTTGTAAATACGCTAATGTAAATACAAAAAAGAAAGGTCCACTTATGAAAATTGGTAATGACTTAATGAACGTATCTTATTATCACGTTGCATTATAATGTATCATATTTAGTATTAATTCAATTAGCATGCAAACTTTATTGCAAGTTCTTGGACAACCATCCACACATTTGTTCCAGATGCTACCGTTATAGATAAGCTTTTGGAAGTTTTCGTTGAAGAAAGCAATTTCCTTCCTAGTACGGCACACTTTAGTCTTAAATTCTTGCATAAATGGAGCACTTAAAAAAGCAAATTTGTCAGATCATCTAATATAGGAATGTTATTTGTCTTATAAATGTTGCTCACCCGCATGTATTGTTTGAAAGAGTCATTGTTGTTTTATAAATACACCGCATTATGCAACGGCTTTCGTCATACGCTGGATCTGACGTGCATAGACTTTCCGCGCTGCTAACTCTCTTATAATCCTTAACTTGAAGTGAATAATGGACTGAGGAGCCTTGATTTATATTTAAGCCGGTTATTTCGACTAATGGGATTTCACTTGCGTTATGAATGTAAACCTATAAACGTAATGTTCACAAATTAACCTCTTACAAAATGAAATGTTACCAATGAGCCAACCTTACCCTTATCCCATTGAAAAGTGCAATGCCATATTGATCCCATAACATGGGATCTACAGATATTTCTAGTGAGTTTGATACACCTCCACTCTGAACCGACGAATCTAATCACATTAGGTACAGTCAAGAGCGTGTAATAGAATTGATACAAGTTGAATTTATATGTTGAGCCAACGAAAGTAAAGTTAATACTGAACTAAAAACCCATACTAGCCATACTTGCATTGTACGTAAAGCAGCGACCAAGAGAAGTAAATTTTCGCGTCCACTTTCCAAGTTTCTCTGCCCCAGGAATACAGGACTTTCTCTGAAATTCACACTAAAGAAAGAAATAAAGTAATAAGTAGAACAAAAACTTAAGGCAACGAATTGAAGTAGGTAAAAAGTTAATGAAGACTTTTATATGTAGCTTCTAACATTTTTTATAATTGTCTCCGTATGTGTACCCATGTTCCAAGGAGCAACCCAGGTACAATATTTTAATCCCGGTCTGCACCTATATTTAGTAAATAGTAATTTCATGTTCATGACATTCATGTCTTATTGTCATACAACCAAGCTAAAATTCATGGTCCTTTCATGTCTCATGTCAGATTTGGTACAATGATCTATTCACTAACCCATATCTGTCGTCAGGTTCCTTTGCTTTTAGTACACTTGCTCGGAACTGGTAACCTGGGCATACTGTAACGGCTGGAAACTCTAGAGATGCTTCATACTACAAATATTGGCAAAATAATATAGTACAAGAACTACAACATACATGCATACAACGCAGTCAAATTCAACTCAAAGTAAGCTTAATATATTTATTAAGCCATGAATCAAACACCACCTTTCACTAGGTAAAATTTAGGTCACCTCAAGTTTTACAGTTGCAGTTTTAGAAGGATTAACGAGCCTTTCAATCAGATCGCTGACTTCATAAAGAAATATGGAGGCACAGGCAGCAAAAATTACTCCCCAAAAGATTCGTCTTAATAGCGAAACACCAAAAAAGACCTTCCACAAACTAGGAATCTCCAGAGTATCCTTCAGTGGATATTTCTCTCTTTCCAGCGGCATCATAAAAGTTTTGTTTCTGGATTAAAGGATGTATTAAAAAAGTAAAAAAAAGTTATAATGTATTCTCGGCTTCTATCAGAAAAGAAGCTTGTCAGCTTCTTAGAAAAAGTCTCCCGTATTTTTTTGGGGGAAATTACGAGAGTGAGAAAATTACATTACGCTATGAGACATCAAACGCAAGTAGTCCATCACACTTAACACCTGCATTTTAAGCTGCAACGGTAGCATAATAAAAAAGGCTCGCTCTGAAAGGCAAATATCATTATGGATATTATTATTGCAGACCATTTGTCGCCAAAGGTTTTGTAGTGTGGTAAGTGTGGTTAAGGGAGTTTATATTATCGTCAATCTTCAATTTTAGTATAATGTAAAGTGACATAAGGAAACTGAATTTCATCCATGATACAGAAATGCATGTTAAAATCTTTTTTCTTTGCAGAACTTTCCACGTTTTTAACACATAGACACTTTTAAGTATGATTTGGGGAAAATAAACAAATTAAAGCTAAAAATCATCTTCAATTTTGAAGTTTGCTTTCCATTAAGCACTCATCATGTCATTCATCATTCATTGCATTGTGAACATATTCAAAATTTTACGGACGCATGCAGTTTTATATTCCCAGTTGTTCCAAAGAAAATCTTAGGAATTGTCCTGAAAATTCGTTTGGCATTTCTTACCATTGAATTTCTTGTTTTCATCCAAATAAAAAATATATGTTAATATTGAGTAACAAAAAAACTTCATTTCCTGTAAAGGGAAATCATTGACACATTTGCGCTTTGCTCAAATAGCCACAATAAGCACTCATATGCATAAACAAAGGCTTCATTATATACTGATATATCCTTAAGGAATATAGTGATATATAACGAGACTTACGCTCGTTCAAGTTAAACACAGCCGGACGGACGGTGCTTGAAATTATCGGCAAGGAACAAAGTGGACGAGAGGGACAGAATTGTCGGCACAGAAGCCTTTGATGTTCACCTTTTTCATTTAGGTATAAAGCACCGACCCTAAGCCGCTGTTTATTTTAACATTTAATCGTTTTCGTTCCTTAACTACCTCACATACACAAGATGAGCAGTCAAACAGCAGCACCATTGGCCACTATTACTCTACTCAAGTCAAAAACACCACAAAGAAGCAATACTATATATATGTATGTATGTATGTATGTTTGTATACATCTATCTATCAGAATCATCACCAAACACTCGGCTCGGCACCGGTGGAGCTGAGTTACTCATCTCGCGTATTATGTATACTTGGCTTGGTAATATGTATATATATGCAACGAAGAACATGACATTAAATTCACATTTTACACAAATCTAGAGCTGTCTTACCACCTTTCTTCTAGCAATCAACTAGTTGAATATGTTTTGGTTGGGCGAGACAGTAGAGCACCAGAACACGACAGATGTATATTATATGCTGTAAAGAGCTTTGATAGAAAGGAAGTGGAGACCGACAGAGATATCCAAGTGAAAAAAAATATCCACTGGCAATAAGAAAACTGACTTTGTGCCCACCCTTCAGTTAGAATTCGCAGGCTGCAGTGCTTGATTCAAGTTGGTTGAGTTAGGACGTATCATCATCACCTTCACCCCGCAATTCTCACGAGTTATATTGCACTCCTAGTAAAATCAGCAAGCAATAGATCGTGAAATTGTGACCTTTTAAACTAAAGATTAACAAAGAAAGAACTCATTAACTCATATTAAAGATAATCAAAATGTGGATCCTTATTTGTGCTGTGGTTGTTATATCCAGTTTCACTTTCCCCCTTAATGTTAATGCCCTTCCAGTGTTATCCAATGCAAGAAATCTTTCATCTTCCTATGCATACTACAACAACGGAATGAAAACAGTTAATTATCTTGGACCTGTTGACAATCAAGTGCTGAACAAATGGACATCAACGGCACTAAAGTTTTTTGACTTTCATAAATGTGTCATATCCAATATTGCATCTTCAGAAGATGAATGTTTTAGACTGAATCAGCTCTCACGTTCAGAAGTTGCTGTTTACTTTGCTGGATCCACTCCTTCGTCCGCTAACCCTGCGTTAAAGAATGGAAAGCATGAAAATTCTCGGAAGAAAGACCAGAAAGTTGTTGCTATATTCCCCGATTCCAGCACTCCAAAATCCGGTGGTTCCCATGATGCAGTGCTAGTTTTGGATCCGTACCCGAATGCAAACTTTGGACACATTGTAGCTGTGTTTTACATTGATTTGGCAGTAGATTCAAAGAAATGCAAAGAAGACTATCAAATCTACACTACCGGTAAGCATAATAATAAGTATTTTCATTTTAGATACGCGTACACATGCATTAAGATTTGGGAACAATTGCAATTGGGGCAGTCTGAGAAGTGATTAATAGGCTACGTCATTTACATCCAATGTTTAATTTATGCATTCAATTGCGTATGTATTGAGCAAAAAAGGTTTGATCATAAAATTGCTTTGAATGTCATTGAAAATAAAATTTGTACTAGAGAAAATTGTTTTAAAAAATGTAAGGAATTCGAATCAAGAAGATGACTCCTGTTGCAATGTTGCTAGCAATTCCAAAAAAATGTTTGTTCCTTATAACAAAGCTACGTCCGCTATCAAATCTGTATGATGGATTTAAAGATACGAGTGTGTGATGGTTACAAGCAAGACAAATGAAAGAAAAATGGATTCGTGGGAAAGCACTTCTGATGTCGGAGCGGCATCCGTTTGTTTCGGCTATAAGAGAAGGTGCCACGAGCCAGAATCCTTTGATCTTGCCGACTTCAAAGGGATGCCGATCCAATTGTGTCCTCATAATCATCTGGAATAACCTACCACTTAAGGTTTTTGTCCAACTAACCACCAAAGAGTGTAATAGACATTAAAAAAGTATCTTGCTTCTACCCAAAAGTTATATCTAGCTCAGTAAACAAGATTCATTCCTATTGTATTTCAAAGGTATGGCAATACCATTATTATAATACACAAGTACTACTACTGCTTGCATAAAATGCTCATGTGTGTAATCAAATGTCCTCAAGAAACTTTTATCATTCCCTTTTTTTGCTATAAACTACGACTAAGTGTATTATATGGTATCATCGCCAGTAAGATGCACGATACATGTTATGTAAAATCTAGAACCGATGCGTAGCGCATCGGTGCGATCTACACAATTTTGCAAAAACAAAAACACAAGGTTGGCAGATGAAACAGATAGAGTATATGATACTTTTTACAGCAAAATTAGCTGCTACGAGCCAAATCATGAAATCATATAGTTTATGGCAAGACAGGCAATACTTATTTACAAACATTCATTTTTTCTTTAACGCATTCAGATGAAACATGCATTTCGGTTGCAAAGAAGTCAAGATGTCCAAACCGTCTTGAAAGATATACAAGTGGAGGATTACAGCCAAGGAGATGCCACATTGATTTTCTTCCCACTGTCTTTCTGTCTGAAAGATTTACAACCTCAACTGTTGGATCTGGTGTAACTTCTGATGTCACCGGCACCCACTTAAGCTATGATTTATTGAACTGTGTCAATCTACCTGGTTTCTCTCATTGCCCCACCCTTCGGCCTTTGGAAGATACACGCAAAGTTCTTTGCGATGGAGCTGCTGTAAACTCTAAACGGTAGGTAGATTAATGACTAATCAGCGTTATATCTGCTGTATACTTCTAAGCAGTTTTTGTTACTTGCGATGATTTCACTGATAAATTACATTTTTATAATTTGCAGATGCGATACTAGTCATGCTGGTGTGGGAACTCGATGCAAACTCTTTCAAACATGCGACAGAGCTGTTCTAATTGGAGGAGGCTGGAACAGACTACATTCGGATATGAAATCATTCGAAAATATTATAAAGATGCAAAGGTCATTAAGTGAAATGGGATTTCTTCCGGAAAACGTCAAAACTTTCTTTGCTAATGGGAAAAGTAGATCAACTGGAGGGAGAAGTGTGGCTTCTGTGTACGACGATAGCAGTTACTTTTCATCAGCGATGAAGACTGGCCTTCGAGGACATTTGAGAACCATCTGCGATACTAGGCATTGTGCGGATACCCTTTACATTTATTTGAATAATCCAACCACTATTGAAGGTGATATGCTCCTTTGGGATTCAGACTACAATGGCATGGTAAGCTTTAATTTTTATACAATCTTCAACGAATAAATTATACATTTTGATTGAAATTGAATTATACATATTGAAATGTTACAAATATGTCAAACTTGTATTGTTTCAGGTGGATGAGTTAGAAATTTATACAGTTAAAGAGTTCTTATCGGATATTCTTGGGTGTGAAGCAAGGAGAGTGATCCTGGTTGTCGACCAAAGCAATTCTGACATATTGATGAGCAGCTTAAAAGAAAGTACAGATCATAAGAATGTTGTAGGATTCTTTGCTGGAATTAACCAATCTATAACTAATGGCGAATTTACTCAACTTTGGGCAAATTATTCCAACTCTCCAAGTTGCATAAAGTATATACACCAGGTACGTGAAGTCGTAAATACCAGCGTTTGTAAATAATTTATTCACAATGCATATAAATCTAATATTTGTTCCGTTATTTTAGAACGTGGTTTCTGGAATGGTCCATTCAAATCCTGTTGATGTGGATTCGACATCCGGCATTGCATCAAAAGTTTCTTTAATTGGAGCACCCTGTGATCTTAATCCTCCAGTAAACTCCAGAGAGCTGAAGAGTTTATATGAAGGTATGCGGAATACTGTGTATCTTGTAAAGTCATACCAAAATTAAATCATGATAACATTACTAATGATTGCAACCTTGTAATATTTTCAACAGGATGTCAAAATGTTCCTACAAGTGTCTGGTTTTCTGCAACGTTTGAAGATATTGCTGGCACAGATTATGATAGTACAGGAAGTATGGAAGAAAGCGACGAAAATTCTCCAAATGGAAGAAGAGTATAGTAGTGCTTAGTCTCAAGAAAAGTATATTGAAACCCGTCGTGATAAAATGAGCCAAATCATTTGTACATATTATAGAGCATCAGCTCACACACTGTTGTAAATTGTATTTGTGTATATTTATCTTTATTTCATTGTAAATTAGTATGTAAGAATATGGAGTATAAACATTCAGCACTTGTATCCACGAAAGCAATAAGTTTTAAGAAAAATACTGAGCTGGAGCAATAAAAAAGTTATCTGGTTTTACATATAAAAATGTAAGTACCAAAAGAGTTTATTAAGTCGCAATCGAAGCATCATTTAGGTCAACCGTATGCCGCTTTACTTAATGCCTTTGCAAAGCTGAAAATTTAAAAAAAAATCATTGAGTTAATAAACATAAAATTTATACTGTGTTGAAAATGGTATAAAAAATTTACTTTCTTACATTAGCAAAGTTGCGGGTCATACACTTGATCAATGGATCATATCCCTTGCAAAACTCATCCTGTGTGGTTTCACTTCCTAAAAGACCATACACGTGTTAATTAAATTTTAAGTGTGCTTTCACTTAACGTTTTATTTTATGTGAAAATTAGCTTTCCGGGCAAATTAAAAAAAAAATCTTGTAAAAGTCATATATCTTGCACTTCCGACATACACGAATTCCATCCTTTGAATGGATTTTTGGAACTAATTTTTTTCAAAATAATTTTTAAGTCTTAAATTAAGTAAAAAATCAGGGACAATGCATCAGGTATGTGTGGCATAAGTTCTCTACTGTGAATGAACTATGACTTTTGAGATAACGACGAATGTTAAACTCGTTAAAACTGTTTTTAGCAAAACTAGATAGCTAATTTTCATGCTAAACGTTGATTGGCATTCAATCGACTTACCGATCTTAAGGCATGGCTGAAATAAAAATAATATAATCAACAATTATTATCAATCAGGTTCAGTTTGTAATATTAATGTAGCACCAAATATGGGTGGATTCTTAGCCACATATTTAACACGAGTCGATTCATATTAAAATGATTGAATTTTAAATCTCGGACGTTTTTTGTAAATTTTAAACGAAGGGTAAAATTTTCATCGAAATACCAAATAAGCTCAACAAAGTGAATCCAAATGTGATTTCATTAATTAACGGAAATTGGCCGTATGATAGATACTGTATGATAATTACGTAATTAATTTACTGCAAAAACATTATATGACTGAATCGACGAGGTTTGACGGTTGAGAAAGGCCTAGCTAATTTTGGCCGTTGGTTACCTGGAAGGTGGTGTTTGCACGAGGCCACATGTGTTCAGGCCATTCAGTTGTCAAATGATGGTTGTACTGATTAATGTCCAAGTTTCCTTCAGGATTCAACATGTTAAAGTTGTCAAGAACGCATTTCCAGACGCAGGTTGACTTTTGTGTTTTTTCTCTTGCTAGAAAATGCAAATAAAATGTATTGTAAGAAATGCTGAAAATTAAAGGAAGTTGTGCCGTCCTTAACGGTGGCTGGTATCTCAATTGAAACACCAATCGACCAATCTGTCAATGAAACTTATTCTAAAAATCTAAATTCATAGTTGTATAACTAATTTTTCGAAGGTTAACCCTGTCTTTGTCTTGTTAAATTTCAAATCTGTAGTGAAAGTTGCAATTTGCAATGACAAAAGTGAATCAAGGTTCATTAGTTCATATTTGTTCAAGATTTCTATCAACCATCTTGAAAGACCATAAGTTGGAGGACTCCACTCAGAATAAAAGGGAAATCAAAGAAAACAAATATTTTGCTACTAAATAAAAGATTATCATTATTTACTCAGATTATCATTGAAATGCTAGACACGTTAACCGAAACAACTTCATCAAGTGGGGCAACCTGAGATACGCAATATGTTTTGATTTAACTAAAGACGTTTTTTAGGAATGCTTTCACACACAGTTTTCCATTGTAAGGGTTTACTTGAGTCAAGTATTATTACAATTACCTGATTTGTAACCGAGCTCCTTAACACATCGATTGATCCATGTAAGTTGCTTTCTGTTCTGTTCTGAAAATACAGCTCTGCATGATTTAAGATCTTCAGCTTGCACCAAAATTGCCTAAAATGCAGTATAAAACACAATTTTACAATTAATACTGTTTAAATTCCATGAAAAACGGAATGAATAGCTTAATTATGGGTTTAATTGCTACTAAAATATTTCATACAAGTATGCAGGCGGTCAAAACGAGGCACAACTTAAACATTTTAAAGTCAGGTCTAAAAAGCTTAAAATGAGGAAATCTTAAGTTGGGGATGCTTCCGCAACAGACAAGCGCAGAGAAATGTACAACCTAGCAAAAGAATCTGTGTATTATATACCACAAACGCTAAATATAATCTACCGTGTTCGTATCCTGGAATACTATAAGCATATGGACAACAATCGCTAGTAACTAGTTATTGATTCAAGTATAGAATGTAAAAGTTAACTCGTTATACCTCAGCCAGCCTCTAGTGGATTTTTGCATAAGGACTGTTAATGTAAAGTGTAAGGCTTGCATGTGTTAACAAGTTGAAATGAAAACTACATTATAAAATTCAACTTGTACAAAAGGTAACGCAGCATTGGCAGGCATTTAGAAGGTTTTTTTTTATCAATATTCATAGTATGGATAAAACATAAAGTCATTTTTCATGATATGATAAGAATAACACTGAATCACAATGTCCGTCGCCGTGATGTCATGTCTAGGGATGGAAGATTGAAGAAATTTGTAGAAAAAAAACTTGCAATCATTTTAACAATCCGTATTTTTTGGTGTTGCGTGCGTATGTGAACTAACTACTTGATAGCAAATTATGCAAATATTTATTAGTGTCGAGATTGCAAATTGATAGCTTGTCTTTCAGCAACCTTTTTCAGAGACATTGTTCTTTCTGCTGCTGACCGGTTCATTTCATGCGAACGTTTCATGTAGTATGCATGTGCTGCGCACAAAATATTATAATGCATGAATACACTTATAGTAGCCCGACCACTTTGGTGACAATGACAAGCTGTAAATAAAACTCCTTGTGCATTGTGAATTACCAGTTACCAAGATGGTAGTTGGAAAGAATCAATATCCCTGTATCGAAAAGTAACTCATCCCTTTCAAGCAATGCAACTTTAGAAAAGTAGCAAATAGTATTCATGACGCGAACAATTAGGAAGGAAATTAGTAATAAAATTATCCGACACTTCAATGCAAGCGTGTTCACGTTCACATCCACAAAAAATTGTCCACCCGGTTGCTACTGTCAAATACTTCTCAAATATGGCATAAAATCAACAGGCATAGGCTAATTCAATCATTCGGCAATTCTTAAAAGTCTGTTCAACACTGTGTTGCAGTTTGGTGTGCAATTATTCAACTGCATAAACTTGTTTAGAAATGACATAATATGTTTGGTTTTGGCACTTACCCAAGTAATGTCCAGGTTAGTTGTTTGTACACGGTCAGTTTCAACGAAATACAAGTAGGCCCTCAGTTACAAATGTATAACCATGTATTTTGCACCCAAGATTTACATATGTATATGACTTTCATAATATACCATACAACAATACATCATAACGTATGTCCTTCGAGAGTCCGTGGGTATTTGGCCAGTAGTTGAAGTGGTAAGTTATTGCACTAACATTAACATTTTGTAAAGCGACATTTTGATATTTTTGTCTTTCAGTTACATTTGGCATAATGCAAACTGCTTTATGATAAAAATCACGACCATATGCAATATAGCACAAACTTTCTACAGTTGCGAAAATCTGTACCAAAAGAATACCTGAGTAAACTCTAGTATTCTTCAATATTTATGTTACTTCATTGGTGGTAGTGTGGATGAATTTCCTGATTCATGCATTATATGGTTCTTTGATGGGCTCTTATAGTCATCATTAATTGTACGCATTAATCAAAACTCTTTTGTTTGCGCAAAAACTTAACCAGGTGCAATTTTAAG
This sequence comes from Orchesella flavescens, assembly GCA_964034955.1. Classification (NCBI taxonomy): domain Eukaryota; kingdom Metazoa; phylum Arthropoda; class Collembola; order Entomobryomorpha; family Orchesellidae; genus Orchesella; species Orchesella flavescens. Next base: position 39,506,448 of record OZ035955.1, read on the forward strand.
CTGGTAAACGCGTTTAATAAATCGCAATACGTAATACTACTTTAAGAATTTCATAAACCTGTTTGAATATCAGATTTGATGTGTTATGAAGAACAGCTAACACGTCTACAAACAAAGCTTATCTTCATAATCGTGATGAGCAAAATGATGATGATTTCATGGAATAAAACCTAAAACTTGTTTGCATCTATTAACTGTTTAGTGTTAGAGATTTTGGATGTTGATGTGATGAGTCCCAAATCAGTATGCTTTGCTGGAGATTTATAACGATTGTTTAAATTGTCAAGCTACCGATTATTTTATTGTACATCAACATAAAAAGTTGTATATAAAGAAGTAAAATGTGACTGGATGGATAGGTTTATTTTCAAATTATTTCTATTTGATGAGCAACTTTTGAGATAAAAGGGCATATGAAGGTTATCATTATTATTATGATGATTATGGTTTTAGCAATTCTTCAAATACAGTAACTGAGTTTTTAAGTGCGCCATTATTAGGAGAAGATGTTCTCGGTCTGACTGTGTATCTGTTCGCTGGGGCTCTTGTGGGTGCTTCAGTAGCTGTTGCAGCAATATTAGATCCAGCAGACGCAGGAGATGCTCCAGACACAGAAGACACTCCAGGTGCAGGAGAGACTGGCGCAGATGCAACTGAAGATATTGTACCAGCGACAGGAGATGCTGTGGTAATTTCATCTGAGTCTATTTCGTCTTCATCTTTTGTTGTCGTAGTAAGCTTAGTAGTCGTCGTGGGAAGAGTGGGCCACTTCACTGGTCTCCTACCTTATATTTAAAATCAAAGGTCATTTTGATAATATTTATTGTCTAGCTTTCTGCGTTTTATTTGACGCCTTCATCAGGACAACAACAAATCATAACTTTGAAATAGGTTAATATCTACATACCTTGTGATGCATCTACTACGGCCTGGGCACTTTCCCTATGATGTGTATAAAACAGGTGAAAGAGGAAACCCTTTAATTGTTGAAATTTAAAATTTAAGGTAAAATCATTTTGTCCATTGGTCAACATACCTATGCGCTGGAGGAAAGAAGTTTACAAAGCTGCCCCAGAAAGTGTTGACATCAAAAGTGCCTAAACCGGTTATAATCTGTGCGACTCCTTTCACTATATCACCAGGCGCTGGACCTATAGTTGTGGGTCCAGTGGTGGCATCCTCCTCATCATCTTCCTCACTTATCTGGGCTTCTTGTCTCAAAAGATGTACCAGTAGCTTTTGCCGTTCTTTCTCCTCTCTAATTGCCCTTTTTAAATTTATTTCCACCTAGCGCACACGGCACACAGTCAACATTCAGTTTTAGATTTGGTTGATGAGTCATTCTCACAAATTTGTAAATGGATAGTAAAATAAAAAACTTTTTCTTACTCACCATATCTGCAAATTCATTCGTGTATCCTAAGTCAAAAATCAATATATGCTTCAATGTGGCATACTCGTTAATAAGTAATTGATCATTATTGATTACATTTTGCTCTACTGGAGCTGCGTGTACCTAAAATAATATTTAAAAATTTAAAAAAAACTTTCGTTGTTACTGAACTCTTCCTCTATAACCTTGAACTTTAAAATTTAAGATCAGTTTTCTCTTGAATCAACATACCTGTTTTATACCAACACATGCCCAGCATAGTGTCACTGCTACAGGAATTAAAATATACATCTCACTAATTTGACAGATGTAATGTTTGATACTGAAGTCTTTTTGTACTGCTGGCTTCCGCTTTCCTCTATAGTGTACGTACATCGATCGCGATGTTTGCAGGCTTAAAAGACATACTAGTCAACGCAGCGTCAGCATCTGCTAACTTTTCCAACCGTTTAAAACAGTCAGCGTCATAATATTAAGCATACTTGCCTTTATTGCATATAACTGCAAAAAGTGAATTAATTACGCTGGAAGCATTGAACTGTCAATCTGTTCCGCATATGTTGATAGTTTTATTCTTATAGCAGGTACTAGGCACTAGGTACATTTTATGAGGTACGAAGTTCATACCACCCAGTTTACCAACTTTTGAGGTTATATGTAGTGTTGATGCGGATATAATAATTAAATATTCATACTCCAGAGGATTCCAGACTTTATTTTACTTTTATTGCACTCATCGTCAGATTTATCAGGCGCATTTCATTATGGCTTGCTATTACATAACGTATGAATGACCGATCCATCATTTACCGCAGTACTGTATAAAATATTGTATGTGATTGTAATCTACAAAACAACAAATCACAACTGCCTGAGTATCGCAAAACAATCGTGCTTCTTTGTATTTACTTTGTTAGCTCAAAAGATGTAGAGCTAGGAAATGAATTCAGAAATAACTTTTACAATCTGCGTATATTAATCGTACAATATGGAAGCATTTACATGTAAGTTGATTGCAATTTATCAAGTCAAAAGACTTCCAGCATCACCAGTAGAAATTATGGGGAAAAATTCTGGCACGATATCTAAGTACATGAAAAGATGAAGTGTTAGTACGAAGTAGTTCGTAAGTACGTAATATTGATACGGAACATACAATTATGCTTCTAAAGCTTCATGATGGCAAACATAGTTTTGATTTGGTACATGTTGCAAATTACTGGGCTACGACTACATTTACATACAAGCTTCAACCTCATGATAGTAATACGATGATGCAAAATTTGGCTATACTCAAGATTCGAAGATTTTGTATAGGTGACGACGACGGTTGCAGGCACAGGTTATGAAAAAAACGGTTTGTGGATATCGAGGTACAAAATATAATTGTGATGTAGTTGAGGAACATGTGACCTGCACATGATCATTATTCATTTCATTTTTAGTAAAAAAAAACAGGTATGCTTAGGTATTTTTTACATTCAAGGATTGTGTCTTTGTGCATGAAGATAAAAAAAATATTCTCTTTTCCATACTTTTGACTTACTCCTATGCGTGCATGAAGGATCTAAAAAAATGATGAAGAGTAGTTCTTCCAAGTTTTTTTTAACTACTGGAAATCAATCAGTATGTACTTTTTCTATACTAATTACACAAATCTCAAAACAACTTTAATAAAACCTTTCCTAACCACAAATTGCATACCTCCGTCAGTGTGGTCAGTGCATGCATGATAAAGGAAGCTTACTTACTCATGATCAGTAATATCGTATAGCATGCAAACATATTTTTCATGTACATAATATTTTCTAACCTTTATGTATTCTCCTCCGGTGTGATTTTAACAAAACACATGCAACCAATATGCAAGGCATTGCAAATGCATATAATACCAACCATAGCTCAAGATGCTGCCACTACAACGCAATGCCGTGGGAATCCTTAAAACATATGCTATTTGCAAACCTTCTAGTTCAACAACACCCATCATTTGTACAATATGCACATCAATGTAATGTGAAATTAGCTTAACTTTCTTTATAAACGTACTTCCACCATTGCGAATATTGTGGGATCTCTATCTGTTTGTGATGAGGTACAAATGAGATCAAGCTGTCAAAATAAATCGTCAGCTGTTACAAGGGAGTTAGAGATTTGCTATTGTATTTCACCGTTTTAAATCGCCAAATTTTTTTAGTGATTCATGATTCCTGTAAATGCTTTTAAAAACGTTTGAATACTGAAATCCAAGTCAAGTCATGAAGTTTAGTTTTAGCTAATGCTGAAGGCGCTGGGAAGGAAAACTGCAGAGAAAACATGATTGATTGTTTTGGATAAAAGACTTAGAAGAAGAAGAATCAGTTTGGAATTAATATTTCATGGTTTTATTGGATTAGTGATAAGTGTATCCAAACTAGAAAGTTAATGTCAACTATTGACGAATCAAATATGGGAGCTGACTCTCCAATTTATCATGTGGTGGTAGTGGGATTCCATCATAAGAAAGGGTGCCAGGTAAGATCCATATTTTATAAAATTGAATCCGATTTGAGAAATAAAATTATTCGTCCATTTCCAACACGCTAATAATTCATATGGGTTGGTTCGTAACAGGTTGAGTATGTGTACCCTCCATTTGAAATGGATTTGGAAAAGACTGCGTGGAAACATTTGACCTCATTAGCAATGCCAGGTAACTTCCCAATCATAGAAATCATAAATGAAGGGATGATAGCTATTACAACGCAGTACTTACATAATGTTTTTGCTTCAAATTTTCTAGACGGTGCTCACAATTTTGAAACTGATACTGTATATTTCCATCTTCCATCACTGAAAAATCCTCGTGAAACTGTGTTTGGAGTAGCCTGTTACCAACAAATAGATGCAAGCGTAAGTGAAGTGATATAAGAAATTATGGCCATGATTTATTCTCTGCACTGGGTTCAACCTTTAAATGTTTTCTTTTCAGAAACTGACAAATAAACCGGAAGATGTTACTCGAAGCAAAGTACAAAAGTCAGTTTGCGTGCTGAGTAGATATCCGTTGTTTGGTCATATCTCAGTTAGTTTCTCACTTTATGTCAAATATTCCAGAAGCTCTTGCAAAATTCTGACAAATTAAGTTCCGACATATTGATTATATAGCTTCATTTTTTCTCTCAATATAGGTGAAAATGTCTCTAATCACTGCTGCATATTTTAAGAAAGGTGATTTTGATCAAGTCAGTATATTGAAGGAAGGATTTTCCAATTTGAATCTCTGCTTAAGTGCTGAGCTTCTGAAGACACCAGAAGCTTGCGTTGGTAATGTCAAACTCTAGCTCTACATTACGTAGATATAATAAATTTGATGAATTGAATAGCTCAGTAGCATTTTTAATTATTACAGGACTATCTCCTCGGGATCTTGTATTCAACTTTCGTCATCAGATCATCGTATTATTCAAACTTTTACTGCTTGAGAAAAGAATATTGTTTCGAGGAGCATCCGTTGGCCCATTGTGCTCATCCTTGTTGACATTAATATCTCTACTTCCACTGACATTAGAATATGGACTGACTGAATCAGCGTGTATAAAGACAAATAAGGCATTTTCCATCGTTCCACAGTTTTCAACTCAATCAGATGTAGACCCTACTTCAATGGAAATGGAAGAAAAGGTTGACTCTGGAAAAGAGCGCTCCAACTTTGCTGATTTCAGCAGCTCACCCATGACAGAGAAAAAGGCCAAGAATCTTAGCAATGCTAGAATTCAGGACGGAGCTCCAGGATCTGATATAGGAGATACTGTTGATTTTACAGAAACGGCACCCGGAGAAGAAGAACTGGAGGATGATATGCAAATGCCGACAGTGCCCACATCGAAATTCTACTACTCATTAGATACGGATACTACCATGAAAACATCACTTTCTGAGGCATCGTCTCTAGCATCTGAAAAGCAGGCTGATGAAATTCCAGATTTTATAACTGCTGTTCAAATGACCCCTAGCGATGCAGGTCTTCCTCTACAGTTATTCACTAAGGTAAGCTTGATACTAATGATACTACTGTTCTAGCATGCGTATATAGTATTTCCACGTAATTACCGCATTCCATCATTCAATTGTATAAACGAGTAAACGTTAAATGTAGATTTTAACTCAAAGTTGTTTTCTGTAGGGTTATCTCTGTCACCCTTACTTGTCGTTGCATTATATGGATTTGCTATCCGATTCACGAGTTCGTGGTTTCGTCGTAGGTGCTACCAACATTCTGTTTAAACAAAAACGGGACCTGGTTGACGTAGTTGTAGAAATGTCAGACGGATCTATCGACATATTTGATTCGAATTTAAAAAGACTTGTAACAGCTACCACTGCAGATCTACGGTTCGCCGACACCATCGTGCGACAAGTGACTCAGGAATCTGGTCTTAATCGAGCAGAAGCAGACGCTTTTATGGATGGAGTGGGGTGGGAAGGTGGTGATGAATGGATTCGTGCACAGTTCAAATACTACTTAATGTGCTTAATGAGAACAAGTCTGTTGGTTGAGGGAAGTCGTCAAAGGGAATCTTTCTGCCCTAACTTTCTTCGAGAATGGCAAAGTACTCATAACTGGATAGCTTGGGAGGCGTATGTTAACTCAGATGAACGAGATACTCCAGGCATTTACTCAATATGTGCAGGGCACCCAAATGACGGAAATATATCTGTCTCAGATATGAAAATACGCCTGTCACAGTAAGCTTAGATAATAATTTTTAATGAGTAGAATCTAGAAAGTCTTTGATTTATGTTATAATAATATGAAATGTTGTAAAATTATTTTGCAGCACAATGCAAAGTTCAGAGAGCGGACGAAAACTAAAAGAAACAGTCGCTTCCACTGGAAAAGCTGTTGGAGGAGCAATTTCACAAGCTAAAGGTGCTTTTTCAACTTGGTGGTCGTCAGTCACAACTGGAATTCCAGTAGCTGCAACGCCAGATTCTATTCCTTCTGAAAGCGGCGAAACAAAGTTTTATGAAACCCCAAAACCTACTTCCCCTTCCCAAAGCTAATCTATATATAGCCATATTTCAAGTCGCATGTTGGGACTTGACAAAAGGCATATTATTAAATTCACGTTGATTATGACCCTGCCTGTTACAATATTCTGAAGGTTTATAAATCCCAATTTTCCTATATAGTGTAAAATCACTGCTTGCCAAAAATTCATTCCAAGCTTAAAATTTTGTAGTGGTGAAAAAATCAGTAGTTTTGGATTAATAGCAAAGAGCAACAGTACATAATATTATATTACTTGAGTACTCTCTTTTCATTTGATGATGTTTTCAGTGTACATCAAACTGGGGTTTATCTTATCTTTAAAAACATGTTACCTGTTCAATTGGTGATTTCAATATTTACCCAATTGATTTAGTTTGAGTATCAAACTTACCGAATGATATTCTTTATTTTCATTCTGTAAACGCTTACAATTTATTTTGAAAGAGTTGACAGTTATGTTATGCTTTAAGATATTTTGTGATAGCCTACATATTTATTTAAGTACGCATAAAACTTTCCCCAGTGTATAATCTTTTACGCAATCTCAATATTAGTTTTACAAGTTAATTTATCACGTGGTCAATAATAATAACTATTATTGTTATACAACAATTAATAAGGTTCACCTTTGTGTGTATAATACTTCACAAAATATTTTACAGTAAAATGACAGCTTTAAGTATTATTTTGTGCCTCACCTCAAATCATTCTTGACCAACCTAGCAAGGGGGCAAATTAACGGGAAAGAATACGTTCATTTCAAGGAGACAAGCCAATGTTATGAAGATTGCATACATAACCACACATGCTATACCAATTTTCATGTCCAGAACATAACCATTTGTTGCAATAACTAGATAGAGAAGTACTAATGAAGTAATTAGCAAAATTGCGGAATACTCAAGTCCACTTGAATGTATTTCTATAAAGTTTGACTCCTGAGACGTTAGTATAGCAGACTGAATTAGCCAAGGAAGTCCTAAGCATACCAAAACATCGAAAGTGTTTGAGCCGATGGAATTTGAAAACGCCATTGATCCATATCCTTGACGCGCTACTATGACGGAGGATAGTACCTGAGAATATAAATTCATTAGTATGTGAACAGCCATTACCTCAATTTCTAAATTTTTTTATGCTGAAAGTGAAGGCGCTCATCAAATATACATAGAAATCGTTCCCCCAGGTCGGGGTATGTTGATACGTTGAAAATAGTGGCATTGTAAAATTTCGACATAACGGGTTGTACGACCGATTGACATGAAATTTTGCATACAGGTTCCTCAAATGAAGCTGCTGAGGAGTTTTTACTTCAGAGACCAAATTCGAAATAGAACGCGGGAAATTTCAAAACATTATCCATTTTTAGTTCTGAGTGAATTTAAACGTTAGAAACTGATAAATAATGCTTAAAAGATCACCAAAGCAGTTAATTTTCAACGTATCAACATGGGGGGAACTGATACCTCGGGTAAACTGGTTCCAGCAGCCAAGAATGTAAGACCAGAAACCGAATCGGGGATATCAAGTGTTCCTCCTATTAATAAAATAAGGAGCGATAATTTCATGTAATATGATTGCAAAGTCAACATTATGATGAAGTTTTGGAAACATCTTACATACCAATTATGCAGACCATCCATGAAATCACATAAGAAAGACCTCCAATCCAAGCTACGCACGCAATCAACGAAACAACATACCATTTCCGTTTTTCATCCTTTCTACAATCTGGGATCGTCCAAGACATCAAGAAACGAATTGGAAACGCGCAGATATCCTTAATTGCTGTCAGTATCACGACAGAAGATGATGCTGAACTTGAGGAGCTCCTGCTGTCTACAATGTAACATGTTTTAACAAAATTGTGTATCAAGTGGTTCATGTCGGACAAAATTTGAATAGTTTGTGCAAGTAAGTACCAATGCTTGAACATGAGTTGGAGTCAGGCAGTGGTTCATTTTGAGATGTGATCATAACTTCGGAAAGTGAAACTTTTCGAGAATTTTTGGATTTGTTGGAATGGTAGCTATCATTATTATCTGCTTCAGTATCGCCCAACAAGACTGCCCCTGTTCCGTACTGATCTGACATCGAATCTTTCAAAATCACAAAATTTTACACCGTTACTATTAGGTTTACGCATATATGTCTGTCATGACGTAATCATTCCCGTATTACTTACCTTTCTTTAGAAGTGGAGCGTTTTCATTATTAGTGCCCACCATCTTTTTAATCACTGAAGACAGTTTTCTTGGCGATGGATTACTTGACAAGAAAACATGCTGTACTTTTTCGATTAGTGTTGAAACCCATTCTTTGCACTGCATGTCATAGCACATAGCTAGAAAAAATTATACTTTCAGTCAGCGTTCAGAAAGCTAATTAGCACTCTGAACGCCTACTGACTTTGAAATATAAAAAAATAAAAAGATTTAAGTAAACTGTGCATGCCTAAAATGTAGATTCCATATATTATAAGAAGCACTAAAGCTTCATACCAATAAACCCGGCCATCATAGAGTACTGTTATCAGACCAACTACCGATAAAAGATAGAAGCCAGAGTCTCTTGTTAGTGACCACCAGTCAAGCGGTAGCCCCTGGAATTGAGGTTGATCATTTCATGATTTTAATTCTTCTTCTTTGTTGTTAATAATAATAACTACATCTACAGTAACCACCTTTCGTTTAGTGCACTTTAGGGCAGGGCCAGCGGATGAAGCTTGAATAGCGAAGCCAGTTCCTATTCCAACGCAAGAACCAACCGCCAAAATATTGAAAACTGCGCTTCCAACAATCGTGCCAAGCCCAAGGTCTCCTTTTGTGACAAAGGTGCCTATTATGACATTAATTGAAGAATTTTCAGATAACCATTAACTTCTTCAATTTCATTAATTTTTAATTACCAATTAAGTAAAAATTACCTATCAGCGAGGTGCAAAGCTCTGGCGCTGACGTACTTACCGACATAAAAGTTGCCCCTGCAATATTATGTGGTATTTGTAGCTCTAAAATGACACAATAAAAATGACCTTTAGCCAGGATGTACAGACGGCCAGCGTTCAAAGTGCTACTTAACCCTCCATGTTATGCACTCCTAGCAGTAGTAATTAGCATGAACGCTGACTGACAGAGTAGTCTACTAGCAACTCACGTGCGTAGCAAGTCCAATTATTTAGTAGTTCAACTTGTCAAAAAATTAGTGTTATCACATAACATGACCAACTTACCTTCACAAATGCATTCAATAGCTGGAACGAAATATTCGTCACATACGAGCAGAAGGGCGTACAACATAAAGAACGCCACGATGAAATGAATTGCAATCGCTCCATGCTGCCTCTGCTCTTTTGTAAAAAGATCCTCGGGAAATTCATCCGAACTAGGTCGAGTACAATTATTAATTGATGCAGTTAAAGCCAAGTTGTTACCTGTCTGCCCTGTCTCATCAAATGCAAGCTGGACGTTTGTCTCGGCATTCAATGTCAAATTAAGAGCAGCGGCAGTATCAGCATTTACATCGACAGCCCCTATAGATGAACTTGAGCAAGGTTGAAAGAACAAGAGACTTGTAATAAGTAAGAAACCTAAACGAGAGCCTTTGTTCCACTTTGTCCGTAGCTTTGCACCTGGTACATAAGGAATTCCAGGAATTTTCCAGGTTGGAGAGTTTCCGAGCTGAGCATTTCCGTGACGCAAAAGCCTTTTTGAATCACCAGGATCATGCAAATCATCGAAGGTAGTGGATTTGGTGGAAAACGTTCTATATTTACCCATCAATGTTAAATCGGACGTTGAATTTGATTTAAGCAAGATTGGGTCGGTGATCGATGAGTGGTATTCAACACAAATCAAACAAAACACACTCAAAGGGAGAACTTATATATGATGAATGAGCGGAACAAAGAAGCTCGGCCAAAAACCTTAAGACTTAAGTTTACTTTGATTTAATTTATCTTTATAAATTTTTCAAAAGATTCATTCTTGGTTAGGAGCAGTTTCACTAATTCCAGCAATTATTGAACACATGGAAGTCATGCGTTCTCAATTCGAATAAACTCATACAGGCAGTGTGTCAAATGTATGTATTTAATTCAGTGTATTCAGAACGTGTAAGCTATGGTCGTATGAAGTAAAGATTTTATCGCTATGTGGTATACAAGTGAAATGGATGAATTAAATTTAAAATCTTCCTGATGTAGATTATTTTGCGTATTAAAAATAATTACTGCTTCATTTTTGTTGTCCTCGATTTGTTTGCTTATAACACACTTCCTATACGCAATTGATGGTTTTCAGTAAAAACGCATCACGAGTTTTGCTCAGAATCAGAATTTATTTGTTCAACTATCTACCCAAGATAAGGCATGATGACACGCTTATTCGTAAAACGGCACTTATGTTATAATCACCATAAGTACATACGGTCTATACAAAAGTATTTGAATTTTGCACCTGCAATTACTCATGAAATAAAAATTACCACTCTCCAATGAGTGCTTTTCATTTGTTTCACCATAATTGATCCACTTCACTAATTTCGCACACTTACAATTATTGATTTGTATCTGATTTGTATCGGATCTGATGAATGATTTAGCTGATTTAGCTTAACTTTTGGCTGTACATATATAGTATGTAATCGTAATGTATACTACAGTGAAAGAAAACTATAGCAGTTCTGTCATTTCTGTCTCATATATACCCTAACGGGATTAATTAATTTTCAGCTTGAGCTTGCACTTTATAATTCCTACCACAAACAGTATGTATTTACCAAGTGCAAACCTTATAAAACAGTAAGAATTCATTTCTTCCAGCAGTTGAACAACGTTGCAGAGGAGATACCTGACAAGAACAACGAACATTCCGATTACATTTCCGATGAATTTTTTTTTTAAATTGCTAGTATCCTACGCTAAATGGCATTGTAGTTTTAACGAATGTTTCACCTACGTCTCTGGGTCTGCTTAACTACATTTCGTGATTGGTTTTTTAAAAAATCCACCCTTGTCATGACTTTAAAAATTGCGACAGAATTGCTAAATGACTTTTGTACAACTTAATAAAAAGAAAACTGATCGAAAACGTTAATGGACAACTTTATTTCAATAATTCACAACTCACACCAGTTTGTATTATTTAACTGCTAAAGTTTAAAAATCAAAGGTCAATCCCACCTAAAGGGTTGGATCAGGAGTTGGAACATCAACGGGAGCGTCCATTGACGCAATGATTTTCATGACATCTTCCAATGGTTTCGTAGTATCCGGACAATGATAATTAACATACGCTTCCGTAGTTTTAATTAAATTCTCTTTGGATTGGAAACACCACCCAGCTTCCTCCAATCCTGTCTCATCTAATGACATCGCTGGAAGCGAACGTCTAGAATGAAAGTTTAAATTTATTACGAACTTCGCACCTTTATGTCATAATTTTCATCTTAAAAATACTTGAGCATAATATTTCTATTTTTCCAATCTATACAGTACAGCTTCTTACTTTTTCCTTCCTTTAACAGCGCCAGCAGCAGCAGCCGAAGTGTGGTTTCTCAACGGCCGTTCCAAACGGTGGAGAAACGGGGTGTCATGATAAGCTGCAAAAATGCATGCATCCAAATTTTTCATGGTGTTCTTTACAGAAGCTGAAAATAAATGGTCCCAAATCTCATCCTGGCTAACTTTTGGAGGACGATTCCTAACAAAAATTTAAAAAAAAACGTTATGAAGAAGGCATGAAAAGAACAAAGAAATTAAGACCCGCAGCGTTCCGTCATATAATGAAGTCATTGGCTCAAGTGCATCTTGATACCCCAACTCTTCTGAATAGAATGCTTCAAACCGGTAAAAGCACTCAGCTGGTTAGAACACCTATAGAGAAGCACATGTCAAATGCATGTAAAACTCTCAAACAACTAACACTAGATATTCGAAATATTCGAAATAATTAAAAATCGCAAACATTCATAAGCTTTATGGCAAGTGAAATTAAAGGCCATTCTTGACTCTGAAACTATGATGTCGCGTTTACTGTTATCGACGACATCACGACAAATTAGTTTAAAAGCGTTTCACAATGGAAAATCAAATATTTATAATAGCATCAAGTGCACCCCCATGAAACGCATGTTTAGCTCAAATATATGTGGTCCAAAACTCTATATCTTCAAAAGTGTAGGCGTTTCAGTTGTAGGTTTAGCTGTAGGAGGAGTAGGGATAACTTTAGGATGGGAAGGATTAGTTAAAATTGTGCACGCGGATGCTAAGCTGAGTGGAGAACCAAGTTTAAATTTTAATAAGGATGAGGATGATAAATCAAGGGCTTTACCACAAGTTTTCGAATCTGCGAATGATGGAAAAGAGTTGCAGAAAAATTCAGCGCTTTTGGAAGGGCAAAATGAAGGACTGGAACTGTCAACTAAGGAAAGTGGAAAGCAGTTAGATGAAGAGGACCTCTTTGACTGGGCACAATTGGGGGAAATCATATCACCGTATTGGAAACGATTGATTGTTGCTGTTGGGGTAAGTCAGTAGGTCGAAGTGTTAAACCATTCTGCTTTGATTAGTAAATGAAAGAAAGATTAAATGTTAGTTTGATTGATTTTATTTTGTATTTTGTAGTCTGCCTTTGCCGTGGCGTTGATTAACATTGAAATACCTGCCATCCTGGGTAAACTTGTTGATGCTGTCACAGAGCAGCTCATGTCAATGAGAAATTCTGTGTCAGAGGATGCACCAATAGAGTTTTTGGATAATTTAAAGGGACCTGCTATGAAGCTAATACTTTTATATGTTGCACAGGTAGGGTAGATAAATTATTAATCAATGTTTTATAGTTATATTCGTATGTTAGCCATAGCCATCCTAATTTCTTGAATTTTGTACAAATTTTGCAGGCGATGGGAACATTCTGTTACATTTACAATTTATCTGTGATTGGAGAAGGAATGGCACTGGAGCTTCGAACACGCCTGTTCGCGTCTCTGTTGAATCAAGAGGTTGCTTTCTTTGATTCTCATATGACGGGAGACGTTGCCAGCAGACTTTCGACAGATGTTCAGGAATTTAAGTCCAGCTTTAAACAAGTTCTCAGTCAGGGATTGCGGTCTGTTAGTCAAGCGTTAGGATGCATTATCTCTTTGTTTTACGTGTCAAAAGAGATGACTTTAACCGTTGTTGCAGTAGTTCCTGCCATTATTTTGTTGGGTACAGTTTTTACTAGGGGATTGAGAAAGCTAAGCCGTAGGTCACAAAGTCAGGTATTAAACTATATTACAGTATCTGTGTTTTATCGTTAGTTAAACAGGACTTTAATAAATTATTATCAATCATTATTAGCAATCTGAAGCATCGGGACATGCAGAGGAAGCACTGGCAAACATTCGAACAGTAAAAACTTTTGCGATGGAGGATCAGGAGATATTGAAATATAAAATGAAAATAGAAGAGTTACAAAGATTGAATGTAGAATTGGGTGCAGGAATTGGATTGTTTCAAGGGGGTTCAAATCTATTTTTGAATGGAATTGTTCTTGGTGTAATGTACACTGGTGGGAAACTTATTGCTGCTCAGAAACTCTCATCAGGAGATTTAATGTCGTTTCTTGTTGCTTCACAAACAATTCAGCGTAGTTTAGCAAACATGAGCTTAATATTTGGCCAATACGTTCGTGGAATCGGAGCTGGCGCTCGCGTATTCAGCTATATAAACCTTGACTCCCCCAAATTAAAAGAAAGTAGAACTCAAGGTGACATACTGGACACCTTGCAAGGGGAGATTGAATTTAAAAATATTTCGTTTAGCTACCCAACTAGACCCCAAACTGCAGTTTTAAATGAATTTTCGTTGACACTACCAAAGGGAAAAATAACTGCAGTTGTTGGAACGTCTGGGAGTGGGAAATCTACTCTCGTCAATATTTTAGAAGGGTAAGACGAGCAATACAATGATTTGTTTATACATTATTATTATATTATGACTAATTTTTTCGATTTTTAATAGATTTTATCCCCTTCAAAAGGGAGTCGTGACTATTGATGGGCACTCTATTGATAGTTTGAATACAAAATGGTTAAGGAGCGATGCAATTGGTTTGATAAACCAGGAACCTACCTTGTTTGCAACTAGTATTATGGAAAATATACGATATGGAAAGCCCTCTGCTAGTGATGATGATGTAATTGAAGCAGCAAAGAAGGCTAACGCATATGAATTTGTTATGGAATTCCCTGACGGATTCAATACTAAACTTGGGGAAAGGGGGGTTACGGTTTCGGGGGGCCAGAAACAACGCTTGGCGGTAGCTAGAGCTTTAATTAAATCACCAAAAATCCTAATACTTGACGAAGCAACTAGGTAAGCGTTTGAACAAAGGCAGTATTGGCTGATTAAGATATTGCATATTATTTTACTCTGTTCCTGCAACTTTCATAGTTGAATAAGCATATATACTTATATATTTACAGTGCCTTAGATGCTGATTCTGAACGTGTTGTACAAAAAGCGTTAGATTCAGCAGTACAAGGTAGAACAGTTTTGGTTATAGCGCATAGACTATCAACGATAAAGAACGCGGATGTGATTGCAGTAATGTCACACGGCTCAATTGTCGAGGTAAACTATTTTCATCTTTTATGTGATGTATAGAATTATCAAAAAATATACTTGCCATTACTTGCTATTTTTTTGTAATCTATGAGCAGATGGGAACACATGAGAACCTAATGCAGAAGAAAGGATTCTACTATAGTCTAGTTAAGCAGCAAGAATTCCTCACAAAGTCTAGCTAGATACGAGAAAAGGCTAGTACTACTACAGCTCTGTTAATCTGTACATTTTTTCGCAGTACATCGGTTTTATAGTTTATATTAGAATAGGATTTGTTTAGACTACCGGTTTAAATACCCTTTCTGTGATTTACATATTTTTAATTACTAACCCACCATATTGTGATATAAAACCCTTGACTTGACCTAGTAAAAGATAAAAATTATTGACTTACCAGCGATTCATGATTTCCGGGGTAAAAAGTTTTTCTACTGCCCTTTGGAATAAATGGTGATAATTAACGTGCAGATTGAAAGTTCCGTAGCATAATCCATGTACAAATGATAAAACTCCCCAAGTCTGTACAAATATTAATGCAATATTTGGTGATTATACATAGCAGCCAAATTTTGAATGAACAAATTAACTCTCAATCAATCAATCAATTAACTTTCCCAAAAGAAATGGGTTAAAATTAAACTCACAGCATCAACTGGAATGTCATACTTTCCCCATTGGAATGAAAACTCGTCCCTTTTAAATTTCATACTTTGTCCCATTTTTTCCACAGCGTGCACCTATAAGATGAATGGGTTTTTATAATATTAGCAAACATTAGCAAACAAAGTATTTTATTAAATGTATTAATATAATTAGTATTATTCATACATGAGAGTAAGTTTTGCAAGTTTGTCCTTTGAAGGTAAACGGGGGCTCCATATTTTCACACATATCCAGCACTGACTGAATTTCTTCATAATCCGACACAGGCACATCAATGATTCTTGATAGATCTGCTTCCCGAACCAAGAACAAGAACGCCCGTAAAATATCAGATTCGAATTCCAACGGAACATATTTAGCATCACAAAACCTCCCAACGATTCTGAAACTTTGTTCAAGAATTTTGACAAGCCTCATGCTTGGTCCTTCGTCATCTGCATTATCTGATAAGCCAAACATAAACTTAAACAATCTTTCTGTTTGCTCCTTGACAAGTGGGTCATTTTGCCTCGCAATTTCCTCAGGAGTTAAATCTGGTTCATCATCATCGTCATCTCTTGGGGGTTCTGTTAGCAAATCTTCAGTAACATCTAAAAGTGTCGCTCCTACACATGCTTCAGCTGGGTTACCGTCTTTGGCACAGGAGTTTGAGATATCGACTATAAGAAATTTTGGTTACATGTTAATAAGAATCAGTCGTTTTCAGCATAAAGTGGTAGTAAAATGTTTAATTAGAAAGAATGTTTCAATACCAGCTTCGTCATTCATATTCAATGCCAACTGGATCTATAAACGAAAAATACATAAACTAAAATGTTGCTGCAATACATATCACATATTATGGGGTCTGCAAAAAGTTGTACCTTGTATGGCTTGTCATCCACGTTCATCATAAATCCGCTGTCGTCACAAAGATCAGTTACAAAATTTTCTCTGAATAATACCATAAATTCGCTTTAATTACCATTTACATACATACATAAAAAGAGCATAGTATTATGCTAAACTTACGGATCATTTGTAGAAGCCAAACATGTGGACATCATTGGATGATTAAACAGCACCCCAAATGGGCAATTCTTTTCCATGAACTTCCAGACATTAGTGCTCACTCCAGGGGTACAGACTTCGAAATCGCAAGCCACCTGCTTCCAAAATATTAAAAGGAATGCGATTCTACTCCACAAGTACACATTCCTGGAATACATTGTTTCTTTTGTATGCAAAATATAGCCCAGTATAGTTTAGTTCAATCTTTTCCTATCAAAAAGATACTTTTAATCTTGGTTAGTCACACCAAGTTTTTCTGAGAACCAATTTATTAGTGAGTATGAAGTCAATTTTGATGCTCGCATTTCTTCATGCAGATTCATGACCTCGAATGACAAATTCTATTGTCTTGAATTAAGCAACAAGGCAGTAATCTTTCCAAGTATGTTTGTGCGATTACGAAATTTCATGAAATGTAATGAAAAATAATGATTTCATAAGAGTTACTCACAAAGGTTTTCGTCAAGTTTACCATTTATTTTTTGTAAAAATCAGACAACAACAAAACCATCAATTTGATACCTGCTATAAAAACTAGTACATAGTTTACGATCAAAATATTCATAAAAATCATTCTTTAAACCGTCATTTAATATTAATTACATCTCACAATTTACTGTATTCTCAACAGTTATAATGTTGGTAATATTTTACTTATTACACGAAGAGTTTTTTTACTGGATAAATCGGCATTACACCCTTTGCCATATACATTAAATTAATCAGTTATATAACACGTCGTCATATCTTCCATGAAGAATGTATGTAGTATATATCATATCAATTTCACCAGCTTTTAGCATCACAGGTTGAATATATATGCAGAACCATCATGCTTTTCCATATTTTTCAAAATATGTATGCATATACCTCTTTATGTGGTCAGCTATTCCAAACTGCCATTTTTCATAATACATATAGATACCCAGAGTTAAGGAACAATTGTACAAAGTTCACTGTTTAGCTTCCAATATAATTATGCGTACAGGACACGCAAAGACACACATATAATATTATATAAGAGTTGTACCTACTTGTTTTTTTTTGGTACAAAATGATTACTTTTACAAGAGAGATAAAATATATAGCTTCTAATAATAATAATAATAATAATAATCACGGAATGAATTTGCAAGACAAAACAGTATATTCCAATATTATTACATCTCCTAAATTTAAATTAAAACAACAGTTAAGTCAAAGAAACATTATAAGAAATGAATGAAGATGAGGTGACATGGCACTAGGCGGCGATGATGAAGTAGTAGTGAACTTAACTTACTCCCATTCCAATTGAATCCTTCTTTCCCCTTTTATTACTATCTTGCTCTCGTCTCTTTCCGTGTTCACTAACAAGTTATCTTTGCCAGTTTTTGAGTAGCTTTAAAAAAAAAAGGTCGTTGTTCAAACGGCTACTCTATACTTTTTCCTATCTATATATCTATTCCGAAGTTACAATATGTACACAAAAAAATCGTCTACCAAAAAACTAACAAAATTAGTCATCTTGAGCACTTGACACACAAGTAATTGCTTGGAACATTTTTTATGGCTACGCGGTTAATAGCTCTCATTAATCACAACAAAAAATAAGTTGTAGTCAATCAGCAACTAATAATAATTGTCATTTTTCTTTTTTACTTTTGTATCTAAATTCCAAACAATCACAAGCTTGGATTGATAGGTATCATATTGGGATTTGGGGTATTTTATATTTTTAGCCTTTTCCTACATTTTACACGAAGATGTATTATTTAAGTACACTTCACCCTACAATATTTTTTACACTATTAATACTAGTTTACAAACAGAACTTTGTTGTTCCGATTGGATTGTATGCATGAGAATAGTCTAAATATACAACATGCTAGAGTTTACAGTGTAAATATAATGTATATGCGAAGCAAAATCAACAACAGTTTTTTGCAATTTCTTGCAATCTCTTAAAAAAACTTTGTAAACTAGATATTATAATTATTAGTAGTTTATAATATGTAACTAAATTAAAATTGCAATGCAACTGACTAAAATCGCTTTCCAGCCATGATGACCTTGAAACTTCTTGGTCTAGGCACAGTACAAACTTATTTTGTTTAAGTTGTATAGAAGAAGAAAAATTGCAGTTTCTTATAAAAAAGGGGGGATTTACATAATTAGTTCATAATAAGGAAACGAAAATTGTGTTTTTTTACAAGTACATTATTCATGCTGTATTATATAGTCATGATATGCACCAAAAACTGGGAGACACAATTATTCGGGGCTAAATAAGATTAATACAAATAAAGTTACTTAAAAGTACTTAAAAAAAGAGGTATTCTCAGGGGAACTTTGACTCACTGACGTAGGAACCCCTACTACTTTTTCTGCGAGCGTTACCATTGGGTAAGGTGCTGTTGATGTGCACCACGCCTGCTGCTGACATCGGCGTTGAGTCAGGGGCGTTTTGTGGCAGTGAACCACTACGATTACGTTGGGACTGGTCTTTTTTTGTAATTGTATTACTAATTGTATTATTATTGTTATTAATATTAATATTATGACTATTGCTAGAACTATGACGGGGATGATTCAGACTATTGGTGAGTGTTCCACCAGTGCGACGTGGCTGCTGATGAACAACTCCATTGGCTGTAGGCGGAGCTGACTGTGCAAGCTCCTCATCATCACTCAAATATCCTTCATTATTGTACAACTCTTTCACATGATTCACTTTGTTGGATGATGAGCGTTTGTTCTTCTTTGAGAGGCTGGATTCACTGGACTCATCTTCACCAGACGTTCCAATCCCCAAATCCCTTTCCAGACTATTTCTTGAGGGTGGAGAAGCTGCTTTTGTTGTCTTCAACCCAACTACTCGTGGAATCACGCCACCATTCACAAACTGACCGCCATGTAGTCCTAAACTCCCTGGGTAACCTTGAGCGGTAGACCAGCGACGACCATACTTGTCAGTTCCTAATAATAAAAGTCAAATTGAGGAAACCATTAGCACTACGTCTCTACAACAATAATTATTATGATAGCTCATTAGAAAGCTTTAAACACACGATTACTTCTAATAGCGCCAACCTTTTAATAATTCTTACCTTGAGACAATTTGGGATCCAAGCCAGCTGGAGTAACGACGAAAGAGTACGGAACCACTTTGTCCTTTCGCTCCTCACTCGACATCATTTCCAAACTATTTTCATCCCCACAAAACTTTTTACATGAGCCCGGTCCAAATAATGATAGTAATACTGGTAGCAGGAGGAGTCCATGCATGGCAGCGATAAAAATAACGAGGAAAATGACTTTGAAGAAAGTGATGAAAATATATGATGGGGCAACTAGCAGAGCAATCACACCCAAAATTGTTGATATTGCTCCTTGAACGATTGGCAGTCCTAATGAATACAGACATTGCTTCACACGCTCCTCAGGAGTATCCACTTTTGCCGCAATGTAAGCGTAGGAAATGTGAGCAGAGAAATCCACAGAGAATCCTATACACATGATCAAGTTCATCATAGATATTGCATCCAGGTTTACGTTCCAGAGGGACATGAATCCGACGACGCCCGCTTCGATGGAGACAATTGAAAAGGCAACCCAGAGGGAACACAGTGGATTTGGTATGAATATCAGAGACACTCCCATCATGATGAATGCAGCAATTGCAACACAGTTAATGGACGTCTGCCTGATCAGAAGGAACTGATCGAAGAAGACGAAGAATGGATGGAAAACTGTGACATTTAATCCTGTTTGGTTCTTTGCTATAGCTCGCAAAGTGTCAGCCATGTCCCTTTCCTTGTTCGAGTCGGAAATATTCACGGACTGGATGACGAAACGAGAGGCAATGATTTTGGTATTGTTTTCATTAAATCTGATGTCATCATAGTAGAAACTGGATGAGTCTATATATTCTTCTGTGAGTGTCTTGAGAAATTGCTCTTCCGTTGTGATGTTAAAATCGAAAATATCTTTGGATCGCTCCACATAGTTTACAAAGTTACGCAACCATGACTCGGTAAACTGGGGACTGCAGTATGGAGATGTCTCGAATTGCCGCATCATCTTTTCAATTGTATGTTGAACAGTTCTATTTGAGTAGTCCATTTCTCCTGATACAACCACCTGTAACATTACATTAAAATACATTTTAAGTTCATTCTTCCTCGTCCAGTAAAATACGACAAGCCTGTTGTTCATCAAGGTCAGAAAATTCTATCAATCAATGCAAGTCAGAAATATCTACTACGTCAGAATGATAAATTGCAGTCTACTGCTAATATTTCTTCTCCAAATAAAAAAAACCTTTTCCATTTCATCTCTAATCTGCAGCCTGCTAATGAGATATTGTTTGCTGATTGCTGACGATTTTCTACTTATTTACGTCTGTAATTAGCCAACCATCAAACTTCTGGTTTTTCAATAATTGTGGCATACAATTTACATAAATGACTTTGCAGAAAGAATTGCCAATAAAAATGGAACCGTGTATTCATCACAAAACAAATCCCCAACCCACCATTGCAGGTTCATACGGTTGACTTTACTGTTGCTTTTGACTTGTGGGGTAACTCAATTTTTGTTCAATCCGGAAAAAAGTAACTATGCATGTAAAAATGCGGATCCTTCTGATTAGCGTGAATAATTTTGCATATTTAATTTGAAGTGTTTCTCTTCATGTTTCACTTTCGGCTTTCGTCTACACTCCATGACTAAATGAAACACAACGACCACCTGTTTCTTGGCCATGTACACCTGTATTTTCTTCATCAATCAACTATCACCTTCAAATGACTGATAGTTTTTAATACGTCATAATTGTCATAGGCATTCTTGCAATCTGAATCATTATAAATATGTTGGCAAACTAACCTGAATCCGATAAGGGTAGTCTCTGAAATATTGGTCTTCCATGTCAAAGAATGTAGCAGCATAGGAATCATATCTTGTCAATTTGCGACGCTCCAGACCTTCTTGAATCTTGGTGATACCCCAACAACTTACTCCAAGGTACGCAATAAACATGGCCAAAACAACGATTTTTACAGGAGTCATATTCAGGAACGCGCCCCAGTAGTCGCGGAAAAAGACCATAATACCATGATCAGGATTGTCTTTGGGATTGTATGGATCATCGGGGTCAATTCCACCGGTGCACCACAAACGGTACCAGAATGACTTTCCCTCTGTTAAAAAATCATTAAAATGTTTCATGTTAGTTAGTGATGCATTAATTTTTCATAATTATCATGCAAAATGTTAAATGATCATGAAATTGAAAACTGTGCAGCTACTATACTATATTACACGTGGAAACTTATATACATAAAGTGAGGTGTATTTATGCATGCAGGTAAATGACGTACGCATACGCATTACGCACCAAATACCCAATAAATGATATATCTACAGCATGATACCGATAACTATTTACTTATAATAACACCTACATAAATAGAGCTCAATAAAAAATCAGCAATTATATTGAACAGTCCATAATCCATCAAATTATGTTTATAGAGCAAGCAAAATCAGCACAGATGAAAGTAATAAAGTTCACAATTTTTTTTTGCATTTTGTTTCTGTTTTTTCATCAACAGTTTGTATCATTTTGTAGTATTATTAACCTGCGATCGAAGATCAATCAAAAGCAGGTTTTTTAGAATGGATCATAGTCTGTCTGTCCGTCCGTCCGTCCGTCCGTCTGTCCGTCTGTTCGCACGATAACTTTTACACCGTTGAAGATTTTCAAAAATTCTTTTTGCTAAACGATACCTTAGGTCAAGCTCTTGGCTAAGTTCTAAGATGAGCAAAATCGGTCAACGGTAACTGGGTCAAAGGTCAAGGTCAAAAAATTTTAATAGCAAAACATGGCTTATGATACATCAAAATGATGCTATTTTTCAAGAAAAACTCAACTATGCTAATATCAAAGTTCAGAAATGACCCCAGCGTGACCTATAAGTGATTAAAGGTCAATTTTTGAAAAAAATCTCAATAGCAGCCACAATTATGAAAATTTTCAAATCTTTTTTAAACCAATGAACTACTCAGACACAGCTTATGCTAACTTTATTCAGCATAAATGCTAGATCGCAGGTTACTATATATCTGCCTATTGTCAGGTTTATTTACTTTATGTGAATATGTACGCTATTTTGTGATCAGACTAACTAAAAGCTGTTATTAGCAAAGGTTTGTGAAGCGTATGGTAATTCTGAGAATACTTTTTAGTTAGAGAGTCGTGCGCACCAAAATGAAATCCTTAGAGCCAATAGTTAATAGAACAGGCTGTAGAATCTAGTATTCTAACTAACTTAACTAGCAAACGTTTGATTCGGAAAGAAAAAATCATGTAGGCACCTTTACCCTTACCGTTTCACGTATTGTATATCCATCAATGTATGTACGTGTATAATGCAAAATACACATTGAAAATTGTAAGTCGTTAGATTTAATACAAACAAGATAAAAAAAATGTAGGTACAACCTTCCAATTTCAGTTTCAGCACCACTGTCTTTGTGTACTAGCTAGCAATTCAAGTGTATCAAACAGGCTACAAAAATCTATGTGCCTAAGCATAAAAAGAAAATAAACCTGACAACTGGCAGGGTATATAGGAACCTGCGATCTAGCATTTATACTGAATGAAATAAACATAAGCTATGTGTCTGAGAATTGGTTTAAAAGAGATTTGAAAATTTTCATCATTGTGGCTGCTATTGAGAATTTTTTTTTAAATTGACATTTAAACGCTTGTAGGTCACGCTGGGGTCATTGCTGAATCTTGATAATAGCATGGTTGAGTTTTTCTCGAGAAATAGCATCATTTTGATGTATCATAACCCATGTTTTGCTATTAAAAAATATTTGACCTTGACCTTTGACCTAGTTGCCGTTGACCGATTTTGCTCATCTTCGAACTCAGTCAAGGTCTTGACCTAAGGTGTCGTTTAGCAAAAAGAATTTTTGAAAATCTTCAACGGTGTAAAAGTTATCGTGCGAACAGACGGACAGACGGACGGACGGACGGACGGACAGACAGACTATGATCCATTCTAAAAAACCTGCTTTTGATCTGCGATCGCAGGTTAATAACTAACAGGGAAACTTATGATCTTATATACGTAACGTAACATATAAAATATAATACTTCATCATATAAATTGTAAATATAATGCGTGCTGTTCTTTTCTAATTAGTTTGCAACGGTGGTCTTCATAATAATTGTTTTTTTGTGTATTGGTATGGTATATGATACACTCAATGTATAAATACAATGTTATGTGTTATACATCCTGCAAAAAAAACTTTAATTCTGTTAGCATTGACGATGCTGATATGCTGAATGGCTTGAGTTTGTTATGTATCCTCCACATGAGCATAAGTTTTCATGATTTTATAAACGTTTTATGCTTGGAAATCGTGTTGCAATCGAAGGAACCTTTAAGCAAAAAAATGGATTTTTGGCACTTTATCAAAAACACAAAGGAGCACCCTTCAACAAAGTAATAGCATAGAGTAAAGTACAAGTACAGCGTATGTACGTACGTCTCCATAAAAAATGCAAGCAAATAGTTTTCATCTCACCAAACCAAAATGTTATAGTTTAAGTAACTTGCAACAGTATAAAATTATTGTAAGCTTCAAAACATTAGCGTTAGCTATACGCTTCTGATGATGAATGACGGAGGAGGCTTCACAACTCATTTGTATTGCTCATCAGCATAAAATTTTTACATTGTAGTTAGTCAAACTGGCTTGATTCTCATATGTTATCTAAGGAGGTGAAAATCTTCTCACCGCCTCACCTACCAAATGGAAAGGTTATAACAAGTAAATATTTCAAAGTTTTGAAAAAAAATGCACGTAGAAAGTGCTGGCTATTTTTTAAAGCAAATTTTGAAAAAGGGAGAGATTCTATTATCTTGCCTTTCAAACTCAAAATGCCCAATCCCATATTGGCCATAGTAGATGGAAAGCATAATCAAATGCAAAAAAACGTGAGAAGAAGTAATGGAAAATAATGATCTGTTATTGGATACGATCAAAACAACGATGAAGCCCATGTTTTGTAGCTTTTCACTTGTCTCGTATACATCTGTACCGAATATGATAACTAAAACTAAAAATTACCTAAACTGTATAACTGTATAAATTTTGAAGAAAAAAACTAAAATACTTACTTATTTTCGATCGTGGTGTAGCCGTGTGCCAGCACAAGAATGAGTGCCTATTCTCCGCTTCATGGTATCCGCTCCATGCAATTGCTCCGCCAAAGAAGAAAATGTGCCAAATATATGTGGCTACAACGGCAGCTCCAGAATAAATGG
Organism: Orchesella flavescens; assembly: GCA_964034955.1. NCBI lineage: Eukaryota > Metazoa > Arthropoda > Collembola > Entomobryomorpha > Orchesellidae > Orchesella > Orchesella flavescens. Next base: position 39,531,531 of record OZ035955.1, read on the forward strand.
AGAAAATTTGTACGCAAGGGAATGGAGTGATGACTCCAACCCAAAAGGACAACATGTCAGTTATAGAAGTGATTGTAATGGAAACAGCAGCTTCAGCATAAGTTTCACCCATTCTTTGGGGAACCGGGTCGTGTGGTGACGTTCTTCGCCATGAAGCCAGCATAACGAACGTATCATCGATTCCGATACCTGCGTAAAAAATAAGAAAAATAAAATTATAACACTCATATGACTCATATTCAAAAGAGTATCACTTTAGACCTCTCAAGCATACATTTTTTTGCAGTGATTTAAGCTAAGGTGTGAGTTGAAGCAATTATGAATCAGTTCAAATGAGTACTTAGCGTATTGTTTAGTATTAGTCATTTAGGCATGACACAATACCATATCTTTGCATTTCAAAATAAAAAAAACTATTACAATTTACAATACATAATGTTACGTCCATCACAAAAGCCCCCTCAAGGATTCTTCATTTAACGCTTGTCAAAATTTTAGGACAAGTACAGACGCAATGAGACGTTTACATAGCTATTACCACAATTAATCCCTTCCTTGACATGATCCTTCACGATTAATTACTAACGAAAGTGAACTTAATCGAAATATGCTAACAATTATTCTTTAAGAGGGACTACAAGCTAATTTATGACAGTATTATTTCAACATAATGCGTAAAATGTGGTACATGCTATTATGATGGTACTTACAAAGTTTCTTTGTTTGTTTTCACGTTATCTTTTATATGAAAGATGATGTTGTGATCTCAAATCCGCAGTTATCATCCCTTATTATAATTAATAACCACAAGAAGAAAATAAATTCCTACGAAATCTTTTCTGCCAGTTATCATCATCATCATCATCATCAACTCCTACTAATTCTACTTTTTTGTGACTTTTGTTCATTGCCATATCCTTCAATAACAATAGCAATTTTAACTGATGATGCCATGATATATATCAGTTTCAATCGTCTTCAACAAATTTTTCAGGCTACAAAAGGGAAGCAAATAGCCCAAAAATGACCATTTCAAGCAGTGCAATTATTATTTTTCTTTCTTGCCACAAAGAATGAATCTGAAAGTGACAATTACGCATGAATTTTTTTGTCAGCTTTCACAAAAATCATTATACACACATCATGTGAGTTTCTGAAAATGGTTAAAAATGACAGCAAAAAAATCAGATTTTTTTCCTTCTTCAGATGACCCGATAAGCCAACTGCTTGCATGCTTGGCATGCACACACACACACACACACACACACACACACAGGAGAATGACTTTTGTTATTTAAGAGGAAGGACTCATGCTGAATCATAAATGACGAGGAGGATTTTTTTTTGCACACAAATGCTTATATGTATATGTATGTCGCTTACTATGCATACATACACAAAACTTACGTTACATGCATTAATTTTTTAACGATGACATAGGGGATGAAGTACCCCATGCGCCTATTTGCGAGGTAATGTACCATTAATCCTTCCTATCGTAAGAAATATGAATGTACCGTTACAACTTCATCCAAGCTCCAATACTTCAAAATTTTCAAACTTGTGTGGCATTAAACCAGTGAGTGATTTTGTGAGTGAGTATAATATGTTACTCCTTACTCGTTTGACTGTGTGTCTTGCATGATGTTACAAAAACGAGTTTTCCTTCACCAAACAACCTTTTGAAAAGTGCATCAAAGAAAAGTCTACCATATTTTTGAGTCTGTAAAAACTTGCATTTTCGCCAAATAATAAAAAAAAACATCGGCTCGACTCTCCACGATTCTATCAATATAATATAATACATTTCATCCATCAACTTCAACAATTCTGTGACTGACATAATGCACATTGCGCATTCAATAAAAATTACAGAGAATGTATTTTAATGTAAAAAGAAGCACTCTAGCCAACAAATGTTTTTTTGTCAATCAAAGTGGTTATAGCTCTATTGATGACTGTAATACATCTCCTTTTCTCAACATCAACCACATATATATGTTTGCCAGTTACCATTAGTGGCTGAATAAAGTTTGCAGGAAAATGAATAGAAATACGTACACCTCCTACGTATTTTTGTGACCATTTTTTGGAAAGACACCACCACCAAACTACTATACTTACGGTGTCGATCACCATCCGTTTTCTTACTCATTTACAAACATACACGCACCTCACTATGTAACTTTCACTTTCTCAACAATATATGCACATTTTTTTTAATTCGCGGTGACTGCAAAAACATTGTTGATGATAATGATTGAGGATAGTCTGCATTCTGCATCAATTCAAAATGCATATTTAATGAATATTATCTTGTTTATACAAGCACAATAAACTAGCCAAAAGAAATACTTAAAAATTGAATTCTATAAATACATAATGAAATGTATTATGTCAGGATGCGTATTTTTGAAGAAAAAAATTGCAGTTGAGGAAGAAATGCATTTTTTTAGATAATGATAATAATACGTTGTGTAGCTTGCAATTCTAAATAAATGTCAGTCACCCGTTCCTTTATACAAAAAAAATCGCAAAATTGTAACGGAAGAGAATCTTCAATTTAGTAATAAATTATTGTAATTCTACTTTTCAACAAACAAATTTGCACCAACTTTCAGGAGTATGCAGTACTAGGATTTTGGTTTGATTTAGAAACAGCACACAATTTCATTACCGGATTTCGTTACAAGAAATAGAATGGAATAGATGACCAATTTATAAAAATTAATCTTTTAAAACAGATGCTCATACAACTATTATATCTCTATACATGATGAAAACCCCAAACCTTTTCCTCGGAATGAGTGCGTTTACGCAATTGAAGCAGTGAAAAATCCGGTGACACACTTAAGTAACTAATTCCGTTTTCGTCTACCGTCAGGTTTAAGTGTTCTCATGCATCCATACCCTCTTTAAAGCCTACAGCTAGCGGTTACGTCGTATTTTAATTAAAGACTTCATCATCCTAACAATAGTCTCAGTAAATATATGCACATTCCAAACAAAATTAACTATCAAAGACATGTTTTTGCATGCCAAGCATGCACTGACGTACTCATGACATAGCTGTATGCTTCAAAGAATTTACATTTACAATTTTTGCCATATCGGACAAACAAAAGGACATATATTCAATTCACACAACCACACACATGTACTAAATGGAACGCTGAAACGCAAGACGGACTACTAAGACTAGGTGTCAAATATTTGCAGATCCATTATCATAATGAGCAATGGGTGGCCTGTGTCAAAAGCGAAAAAATAGGCAATCTAAAATCTAACACGGACGTTGGACGTTCCGCTATTTCTCAATCAAGTGGCCCTCGTAACTAATTTTAAGCGTAGGGATGGGGAACTCCGACACGCACATCATCATGTGCATAAAAATAGGATGTGAGTGGATTGGAGTGCAATGTCTTTTGCGTAATCCTCACATGCCACTGACGACTACTAATCTCATTTCTTTGATCACACTTGTTCGTTTTTTCTGGTTGGAAGCAATAGAAAAGGAAGAAATTACTAGATGTCTTTGCTATTACGATGGCATGTAATTCTGTGAGCACAATTGGAATAATAAAATGAAAATCGTTTTTTTTTCTTCTTCAAAGAATCAGGATCTCAATGCAGTGCTTGGAGGATATATATATATGTATGCATTTATATAGTTGCAAAAGGAGCAACAGCAACCTGTTGTTCACAAGAGAGAAAGTTTTTTTTGATCATCAATTCGTATTTGATTATGGCATAGTCGCAGAGTTTCGTCATAGAAAGAGCTTTGAATAGGGGGCTCTCTGTAATAGCTTCATCGTGAAGATGAGTGCAGAATAACTTAAGTACCTTACATAATAGTTCATCACTACCACTTTTAAACTTTAAAATCGGGTAAGGCAATATAGACATACTATTCTGGGAAGGTATGTGTACTTATGCAAAGGGATTAATTACAACTACAACTAAAGCAATAATCACCTTTTCATGTTACGTCTACACATCGGTGATTGGTACATAATATACTTAAACTACATATGAAACCAATTACAAGCGAATAATTGGTTCGTAGTTTGTATGGAGTTCTGATAACTCTCCCTATAAGGATACAATGCTACACACCTGTTTTCAACACGTATTTTAATGATTGCATGTCTTAACTTGTAGGGAAAAAAACAAAGCTTCAATATTGATTCTTACGATTAAATCCATTATATATATTATGGTCAGTAGCCGAATCAAGAAAATACATAACCCTTTTCAGTCACCCAGTTTAATACACCCAAAATCTTTGAGAGGAATTTTTTGCTTCGTCATCTTCATAATCACTGTCGTGCAAAAAAAATGTATGTTTCTATCTCACCAGACTCTCCTTGCAATAAGAGTTCTACTGACTGAGTGGCAAATTAATCGAAAGATACAGATACCTAAATAATATGTGTAGTGGTCAACAATTTTTTTCTTGTAGCTGCTCCGTTGGCATAATGCTTATATGTATACCATGTACATTATTTCGACTGTTGTCGGCCGACCACTGGGGTTGAATGAACTATCTATTTCTACTGATGAATGCATGTGTGCCATGAAGCTATTCATTTTTTCTGGTTATGTTTTGACAAGATTCAGACAGTAAAAAAAAGGGAAGGTTCACATACGGGTGTGCTATTTTATCCTATTTGTACGGTGTGCATGAAAGAGATATTATACTTGCTATTTCGAGGAAATGAACCTTTATAGTAGATTGCAAAGATTTTTTAAAGATGATGATGATGCTAACCAATACAGATCAAAAGCATGAAAAATCAGGTATTCAATTCAAGATATCCGGTAAGAATCTCAGTATGATGTGGGGCTGTTACTACTAGTTTAGTTTTTTGATTTTCAGATATTTCTTTCTTTAACAGCCCACTTTTCAGTAATTGTGCAATTTATTTTTTACCGACGAAATTGTCAAAAGTAAAATTGAAAGTTGACACCCTTTTTGGAATAGCACTCATATATCATATAGCATTTCCAAATTACTGAGTTTTACTTTCAGTTTTGTAGTTTTCTAGATTACTTACGTGGATGACCTATGGCCGATGAAGAGTGAGAAGGATTGGACAGAGGACATAAAAGTATCCATCAAAAATGCATTAGTGAATGATTTACAAATATGACAAGCAGACAAGGAAGGGAGATCTACTAGCTAGCACAGAAGAGACCATGGTTCGTGATGACAAAAAAACTCCTACATACTACACATATTAGAACAATAGATAACGTCAGCTAAATATTTTACGCCTTGTCAATTCAACATCGAAGAGTTATATCTGAACGGAAAGTAATTCATTTAAAATATAACGATCTCTCTCAAATAGCATGGAAGATAAGAATGCTGGGTGTCACACAAACTGCAGTAGTAGGCACTGAGGAAAATCTAGTTAATTTCCTTCCCTCATGCTTTAACTCTATTCCATCTCGCTAACGATATTCTTCTCCCACTAATAGGCATGCAACTACTGCCAAACGACCTCTAATATCAAAGGTCAAATGGTTTAGAATATTATTGGCACTTGGTGAATAAACTACTACTCATAATGCAAAACACTTTGCACCTTTTTGTATGCAGCATTGTATTGTATCCCTATTCCTAATTCCAACAACCACCTTCTTTACATAATACATACAATAAGATAACGATAGCATCTCACTCGCTCGCTCAGGATCAACTAAAAGGTCAGCTTATAAAAAATAATGGGCACGCAGTTTGATTGAAATTGTCCTTCTCTATCTTGCACGTAGCGTCGTCTCTTGAACGATAGGCACCTTGCAAATACTTATGATTGACGGCCCTACTACTTTGACCAGCCATTTACGTATGAATGCATTGAATCTGATTAATGCACTTGGGGAATTTCAATAGTTACGTGAAATTAAATTTCATATATACTAAACTGTTACGGAAGGTTAAAAGCTAAGTACGTAAGTGGTCAGCAAAAAAATATTGCGATTGCCAATTCACATTCAACATTCAATGGAAGTATTTTTGAAAAGCCGAACCCATCCACCAAAAAAAAAATTAAGTTGAGAAGGAGAAATCAGAAAAACACTCCAAGTTTGAAAACGAATCGTTAAATAGTTTTTCCTCTTACATGCAAATAAAGAGTGTGAAAACGACTTCATTGACTTTAAAATATTCATCTATGCATACCAGTTTACTTTTTACGTTGACACATTAAATAACATTCGGATAAGTTCTTGAATGATTTGTATTTTCAGAAAGTTGATCCATGTATTTTTATCATTTTTTTTCTTGATTAGCATTTCGTTTGCGTAGTACATGTATTTATTATTTACGTGCATAATATAAACGTTTGATTAGTAGTACAGAACAGGTGCATACTACTACTACTTACTTTACATGAGGTCTCTCGCCTCATCATCTATAAGTATGTGTGCACAGTTCTGTAATTTATTCGCTTAACCACCACCAATGTATGAAGTATGAAGGTCATGAATGTTGAATGTTCTTTAAATAATGAATTCGAGTGTACAAGAGAAAATATACATCATCTCAATTCCAGTAGAATCTTCTCTTTTGTCTGCCTAAATGTTTCATTTGGTTTTGATGCTGGCAATACCATTCTTATCAAATCCAAGTACATAATTTACAATCAGACTATAATATATACATATATGTACGTATGTGCATACATTATATGATTTTTTAAGTCTGGGTTGGTTGCTCGTTGCTCCTACTCTTCTTTGCATTTTAATGAAAACAAAAGTATCTGGTTCTTTTAGTTTGAGGGATCTGCTGACGAGTGGGTAGGAAAATTTTTGTGCAAATGTTATACATATATATGGAGCTTCCTCCCATTCATATTCTAACCCTTCAAAAACATTTGCAAAGTTTGAAGTTTTTGTTTTTACGAGTAAAAGTTGTTGCCTATGTAGGTATAACAATAACTCTTCCTTGCACAATTACAGTATATAAACTTTACGGTTGAGTTAATTGACCACATTGGCGCAACAAGCAGCATTTATTTACCTCTGCAGTAGTAAACACATTAAATGTGGACATATTACAAACGATATAGTACAGAGTGGTAGAGCGCTGACGTAAAACAAGCAAGACAAGGGACAAGTATTATTTAACAAGAAGTTTATTCACAAAACGTAGTAAATCTCTGAGATCATTTTGACATGAAATTATGTTTGCTGGCTTTTGAGGTAGGTCTGGCTACCGATCACATCACTTGAAAGAAAACCTTGAAAACATGATACCATATTGGAATACTAAAATATAAATTTACATTCAAGTTTGAGATTTTTTTTTATAAAAACCGAAAATTCTAGAAGAAGCTAGTTTTTGGAACAACAACAAAACTTTCTCTGCATCTGCATATAAATTGCCTTTGGAGATGAGTTTTTATTTATTTATTTATTTATTGGCTAAAGATTGCTCTACACGGATATTATAAGGCCCATTCCTTGATCAGACCTACTCATATATTATCACTGCCTTGCTAATTTCACAGTAAATTCGCTCCCCCCAAATTCCAAACCCTGAAGCTAGTATATTGGTCCCTTCAATTTCCTGGTACTACGATTTCAACACTAATTCATTTACTGTTAACGTTTGGTTGGTGTCTGAAAGCTGTTATATATACACCATACCATGACCATTAAATTTTAAAGCTAATAAACAAGTCATAAATCGTAGTAATGCGAGCTGTTAGATTATGAATTATGCACACCTGCCAAATTGTCTTCGATCATAAGATAGCATATTATACATTAACACATGCGCTTACAGCTCTCGTCTTTGAACATAACTTTGAAGTGTGCTACACGTTGGGATGCGATGCAGCATCAAATGCACTTTCGTGTACTTCTCTAAAAGAAATGATGTCAAAATTCTAAATCTAGCACTACTTTATGAACCCTCATCCTACTTTTTCTAAATTCTTAAACTCTTCCCTATACTTGTAGTCATCTACATTCCAGCAACAACAAAAAAAGTGCCGAATAATGATGCACACTGTGTGAATGTTTCACCTGCCTGTTATCACACAATGCACTATGCAAGTTTCTTAATTAGCCCATTGTCAACGTATTTTTATGAGAACACGGTTGATTTGCAAAGTGAAGCTGGTTGGTTTCGTTTGGTAGATAGATGATATGTGGGACCTATTTTAATATTTACATCCACTCTGAGATTGTCATATAAGAAGCATCAGCTATCAACAACGTCTTATTGATGCATCACATCACCATCAAACCCTCTTTATGTTATTAATAACCCACAAATGTGTCGACCAATCCATTTGTAACGGAGTATGCTTGTTGCCTTTGGCGTGAATGACACACTTTCATGTCTACATGAATGTGGTCTTCGTAAGTTCGTACGGCAAATAATAACCATTATGCCTAATATGCATATTGCACTCGGTTAAGCTCTCTGTAGCTCCTTGTGTGTCATGCCTTGTTAAATGTCATGCATTGAGTGTGGATATGATACACAAAGTACGTTGCGGCTTTGCCAAATAATAGACCAAGAAGCCAAAAGCATTTGCATTTTGTTTACGTGTACCAGGTACATAGGTACCATACCAGGAGCCGTACTTACTGCTAATTTTATAACAAAAACAATGATACCATAAGTCTCCGTCATAAACTATCAATCTGAAATCTATCAATTTAGAAGTCTCTATCATTGAGAGAGTCGGACGATTTGGAAGATCACCGAAACGGATGTTTTGTCTTTGCTCTTTTCTAAACTTGCAAAGATGATGAATTTAAATGTCCTACTTCATCTACCAAAGTTATGATATATTGTTTTCCAACGGAATATTCGATAGCTGAGTCCTTCTCACCTCAACCTAAAGGTAGGATTCAGAGCAGTATTGCTTCAGATACACATATGCTGCTGTTAACACTAAAAAGTGTCTGAGACTCCGTAGGTGGAATATGTTTTTTTTTATGAAAGAGCATCACCACCATCTTATCTATCTGCATTTTTTCTGAATGACTCTCAAAGTTGTGACCACACTGTTTAGCACCAGAATTCTAATGTAGTGAAAATCAAGTTATCAGATGGTAATTGGAAAAATACCGGTCTTGCTCTCCACCCTGCTTGTACTTCTGCATAAAAAGGGTCGATGTTTAAAAAAGGCTAACAATAAGTTGATCACTTGCCAATGCATTTTTGACTAAACAAAACTTAATAGGATCCCTATATTTCTTATACGTATATTACACATTTGAACTAATTATGTCGACCGTAGCAGTATGTTTCAAAAAAGTTAAAAGACATGCTTATGCAAAAAAAGGGTTATGCATGTGAGGTGAAGAATATATGCATACATACGTAGGCATAAGAAAATCAGATTACTTACCCAGCATAAGAAAAGGTGCGGCCATGTTGATACCGATGAATTCAACTCCACAGTAGCACACCAGCCCGAAGGCAGCAAGAGAGCCAAGGCAAGCTGAAATAACTCCTACAATTCCCAACCACGGTTTAGACTTGACCCAGTCCATCATCATGCAGGTGATAATCATAAAGACAACCATCCATATGGCCGTCACTGAGAAATATGGTAATACGGAAAAGGTATTCTTTTCCAATTCTTGTGCAAGTGTTCGCACAGTAAATCGGGCCACTTTGATGTACTTCCATTTCCCTTCCATTGTATCCAAAACGTCGAGAACTTTTTGCTCCCATACTTCTCCCCTGTAAAATAATAAACATAAGAATTATAATAATTTTTTAGTCTCTCTTAAACAATAGCATCTTTTACAAGTAAATTACTAAGAGCACTTTAACAATGATTGTGGTCATGAAAGCAACAAGCGGCTGTCCTTGCTATTATTCGATAGCAATCATAGCTACTATTCTAGATCTAAATATGTTAGCTATATCGATGAAGATTACCTATATACGTGCTTCTAGTTTCTGGCAACATTTGTGCATGAAGTCCTACAATAATTGTGACCACATAAAGATGAAGCGACTTCCGTATTGATTTTTGCAATACACGAACATTTTTGTGGTTTGACATTGTAAAAAAATCAATTGAATTCACAGGATTAAAGGCTATATTTGACATTTGCATAGTTGTATACTTAATTTCTCAGCTTGGTGCCTCCATTTGCTTAGCTGTAAGCAAAGCAATGTTCTCTCATCGTAAATGGACATATTTATGCAAAAAATGTTGCAGTGTATTTCGGTCTATTTGTTTGTGATGAATGCATTCACAAAATCAAATCTACTCAACTAGAGATATATTTGTTCATTTTGAAATTATACATCGACCTTGGCATTGGTCTACACCGACCTATGTTTGGTCAGTATTTTTTTGTTTCGTTTGATTGATCCAATTAGGTAACTTTTTGGCCTGTTTCTGTATTTTGTGAAACAGCAAAGAAAGAAAAGAATTTCCTTTACGTACTAATAAAGATTTTCAGAAAAAAAGAACAAAGGAATGAAAATATTTATCGGAAAATTCGTGACAGTAAATTTCCTTTCCATCAAAGTGTTCTCGTACTTTCCAGATCCCAAAGTAGATCGTGGTTAAAAATATACATCTTTCCTCGTACCCTACGTATATGTTTGTACCTGACTAAAATAACCTTCGCCTTGAGCAACCTTCAAAGGCTTCAAAGGAAGTCAGGCTTCATAAATAAGATCGTTTAAATATTTTCCCTTATCTTCTATCGGTTGGCATGATCTATTTTCCTTCTTGTCACTCAAACAAATTAAGTTGTATCTCTTTGTTTAGCTTACCTGGAATCTTGTTTAGGTGTATTCACAGCAATAAAGTAGTTGAGCTGGAGAGCTTTAACAAAATCAACGGTCGACCGATTACTGATCTTATAGCCACCAAATATGAAAGGGAATCCTAGTGTTTTGTAAGTATTTGGAGTAAGAAAAAAGGGCCAGGTAAGGGATATATTTTTGGTCTCAATAGCGGCCATCGAGTCACCAAGTTCCATCACATCGTTTTCATAACAGTCCCCTTCCCATGCCGCACAAATACTATCATATTTGTACTCATCTTCATCCCAAACTATCGTAATGTTATGCATCAGTTGATCTAGCTCTTGAATTTCTTTAAACACATCTTGTCGTAGCAAGGTTCCTCCATCCAGTGCTTGGACAAATAATCTAAAAGACAAAAATATTAAAGAATTAGACGCATGAACAAATTTCTTGTTGTAAGCATTGCATCATCATGGTAAACGGCATGTTGGCAGGATATGGATTTCATCAGTTTCACTGTCAATACATTTGGGGATGGGTGAGCAAAGAAGGTAGGTACGGTAAAGCTATATGCGCGGTGTTTCATGGCCTTGCAACTCTAACGACCTTAAAATTGACTCTCAAAAGAAAAGAGCAATGAACAAGGACAAGGTATTTCTAAATACAAAATAAATAACTTTTGGTTTTGAACAAAAAAACAAATAATAACAAGTCCCTACGTATGTTCATTCTAATCATAAATAGATGATGATGATGATGATGTTGAGTGCATCAATGAAAGACTACCACAATCCACAAAAATGCAGGCTTGATTTTGAAATAGTGGAATTCATCAGCCATGCCTATCTCTAGTCCAATCAATCCTTGAGTATCCAAAAACTGTTGTAGTACACTCATTAGCTTGAGAGCTCTATCTATTCCAAATCTTTCCTCACTCACTTCAAAACGTCAATACTTTATGTATACACTTTTATACTGCTTACGACGTTGTGCATAAATTAACTTTTTTTGTAAGATTTGATCAAGTAAATGATGTAAATGGATATTGAGCAATTACTCAATTTGTGTGTATACTCGTCTCAACTTGTCACCCATTTTATATATATCGACACATTGAACACTATATTTTCCTTATAGAACCTCATCCCAGTTTTATGCATGTCTACGTTTTGTGGTCAACTACTAGCTCGTTGTCAAATACCTCTCTCTCTCTCTCTTTAAGTGGGCCTAGCTTGTTTAAACTGAGATTGCAAGATGGGATGTGAAGCAGCGAAATGCAATTTGTCATTGAATCCACTTCATTTTGAATATTTTTTTGTCACATATGTATTATATGCCTTCTATACCGTTAATTGACATTGTTTTGCAATCAACAACATGAACATATGAGTCCTACTAAAAAAAACTGTCTACTTGATTTCATACTGTTCAATTTTTTGGGGGAAAAAGTTACAAGGCCAGCTCAGTACTCAGCTTAAAATCAGGACTAAGTGAGCCATGAAATTGCTTCTGCATATTATTAAAACGTATCAAGAAGAGTAAGCATCCTTCTTGAGCGTGTTCTTTTGTTTTATGCCATTTTATGATAAATCTGCGATTTTGCGCTTTGTGCACAAATGCAAGCATTGTCTGTGTTGCGTACAAACATACTTAATATGAATTTCTATATGAATTTATGAACATACGAGTTGTTCGTTTCAATTCGTTTACCTGCAACTATTTCCATATTAAGCAGCTGCAGCAAAGCCTGCATCACTTGCAATTTTTTATGAGCAGTGTTTAAGGGACTACCTCACCTGTCATCTCGAAGCGTACATATGATTTAAGAACTCCCATTTTTTAATAAATTTCATATAAAAACTGCAACATACTCATTCAAAAAAAAATCTTACAACTTCACAAAAATTGTGCTGCATCGTTGAAAATGTGACGACGCGCTTGGATAGGATAAGAACGCTTCTTGATTAACTTTTACGCATAATATGCACATGGCAATGGCATGCTATGGCTCTGCTCGTAATTCGTGTAAAACAAGCGGATTCTACGTTTTGAACGCAAGGGAATCATCACATCATATAAGCGTCATGAAGTATTTGGGTTAAAAAACGTACCTAAATAAACGAGCTATGAATGAGCACGTACAAGTAAGAATTCATCCAAAATCTCTATACTTTTGTACAAAAGATTGATAATATATATATTAAAGTGCGGTTGTACTGACTGAGCTTATTTAACGATTTTTATACTCGCATCACTGTTTTCTATGACTCAAGATCACGGTTGGCCTTCCTTTCTAGTCACCTACAACTGAAAGTGCCATCTTATGTAATGCAAATATTCCCTCATTCACTGATCACATCGCTTATCATCTGTGGTGTACGCGCGTGTACCTGCCCACTGTCTGACGCACACTATACAATAAATGTACGTATGTGAGTATCCTTACGTACATATTTTAACGTTACACACAAGTAGATTTAATGTGTGTTAGCGCATTGTGGCGCTTCGAGAAGGAGATGATGATTACGCCATGACTCTCTCTGCCATATTAATTATATGGTCCCTTTTACACAACAACCTCAAAATCTCTCGGTCAAGTTGATTACCTAATTTCGTCATCATCAACACATCGCATCACACAGATCGCATTAGAGCTATTAGCATCAAGTGATGTGTGGTGGTGATTCATACTTTTAAATGTCAGACTTTTGTACTACATGCATAATTCGATGTGTTAAGTATTACGTGTGAAGTACTTAAATATCCGCCGCTATTCAAAAAAAATAATGACTAAAAAGCCTTTTAATTTGGGATGACCTGAATGCAGACGAGTATATATATATGAAGTGTATGACATGACAGTGAAAATGACAACATATAAGCACATAAGCAACTATAATTACATAATAAATGGGGGGATTTCATTCTCAATTACCTTGCAAAACGTCCAGGGCGAACAAAGCGAGATGGATGGAACCGATGAGTATAATTCATGGGGAACAGTCCCTCAACAATCAGCCGCTCCGTTTTGGCAGCTCCATCAACTGGTGAGAACAGGTATTCAGGGTCGTCGACATAATTAAGTCTTTGCATTCCAGTGCCCAAAAGAAGGGCAACGAAGAAAGGTACGATTAAAAAGTAACTAGGATTCTGGCCAATTTTTACACCCAGCCAGTAGAACAGTCTTGTTAGACCATGGTCTATAATAGATAAACTACACTCCCCCATCTCGTCAGAATATTTGGGTTCCGGCTCGTCTGCAAGATGATCTTCTTCTTCCTCCTCCTCCTCCTCGTCTTCTCCCTCCTCGATGACGAGGTGATGTGTCACCCGTGGTTGAGGTGTGCTGTTACCACCTCCGTCTTTCTTTCTGCTTTGTAACGACCCACTTGCTGGGACAGTTACTCGAACTGATTGGATATGTGGAGGTGTTCCCTCAGCCTGGAATCCAACGATAATTCGCATATTTTCTTATTAATTCAATGTGTTATAGGGAAAACAATATGAGTTGCTCGGAACTCGGATACACGTGTATTCATTTCTTTAATAATACACCGATAATCACATCACTTTTCCCAACATTCCCACACAACATGGTTATCTGTTCACTATTATTCTAATGGATAGCATTTCTCATGCTAAAACAGGTGTCAAAAATGATATTTTTCGTGTAAATCATGTAACCACTCCGTGAGACATTGTTTTTTCTTTGATTTTCATGCTCATTTTGCAAAATACCATCACGATTCACTATCATCTCCGTACCACCACAACACCTACGATCCGTGAGGCACCGTAATACGCAAACTTGATCTACACACTCTTTTTTTTAAATTATGTTTTAAACAAGGCAATCTTCCTACACGCCTAATGAACAGAATATTTCAAGGGTTGAAACTGAAACTGAGTCTGGTGTGTGTAGCCGGATAAAAAATTTGGTTAACCAAAACTAAAAAAAATCTAGTTCACCATATCAAACACGTATATCAAATGAAAACTATGTGAGTCTTAACTCTTCCCATTGTATCTCTTTGTATGGTGTATTATTATTATTAATATTAACAAGATCAACTCCACGTTGTATTTGGCCAAGTGAAGCTAACGAAGCCACATGAACTATTAGATCTTTGTGATTATTCCTTGGGTCAGTTCATTTTTGTTATTTGCTTGAGGCAATGATACATGCAACAGATATATTAAATGTGTACACTGCTGTTCTGTGTGCTTAACACCCGTCTAATATGCTCACACTTAGCACATGATAAGCAGACCAACAATCAAATAATGAATCCTAACAGAAATGTGCCAGCAGCCTTATACACTTTCTTAATTCAAGCATTCCACAATTCAATCAGATCTGTATCGTAGTCAATCCCAAACTAAAATCTGTCGAGAGTCCAAAATGATAAACTGAACGACACACTGCAATGCAAGGCTTCCCTTAAGGAAATTTTTTTATTATATACTTTTTTTGCCCTTCCCGACTAGATATCCAATTTTTATGAGAATCATTCATCAGATCTACATTATGCGAGTTCATTTTGGTGTATTTTAATGTATTTCTATCATATGCTACTTACATATGCACCAACAACCAACGTCCGTTTAACAAATCTCCTAAGGCTTTGATGCTGATTATTACAAACAGATATAAGAAAAAATTAACCACATGTACATACATACACATGATGTGTGTAATCTGAGCATAACGTACTTATTGTAAAAAGGTATTATTTCTACCTAACAGCTACATTATATAAGTGAAGTGAGTGCTCACTCACTTACACATATACAAAACATTCTCGATCGTAGACTTACTGTCGTCGTCTTATTATATTTGGAGTGCGGTATGTTCGAGCAGAGCATGATGTAGGAAAGGTAAGAGAATGGGGTATTATATAATAATAAAAAAGTCTTAAAATTGATGATCTCATTATGTTCATAGAATATGCAAACGGTGTGTCAAAAAATGTTCATAATATATGTGAGGCTGCACATGGTGTATATAGTAATGACGATGATGATGTCGTCACAAATGACCAACGGTCCGTCTCCCCTTCTCGTTTTTGTCTTCAATCATCAAACCATTTTAATGTATTAAACCATACGAACGTGATTATCAAGTAATGCATCCGTTAAACATAATGGAAGGTTTATCGCTGCACATGGAAATGCATGGTGGTGGTGGTGGCAGTGGTGCACGTTACTCTTGCTAGTCCAAAAAGTCGTTGTACGCGCACATACATGCACCTATAACCACTTGTATCCTACCGTACATAATTATCATAAAGATATGCTACGGTTAGTTTCTTATTGTTAGAGAAATGCGAGGAACATAAGAAATAATAATATATGTGCATATAGTGTGTATACCATATACTGCGCATAAAATTAACTCTTTCTAGTCCCCTTCGTTAGCTAACTAGTTTCGTTATTTAATGAGTAGTAGTGGTCGCTGGTAATCAAATCAATACTCAATACTTATCAAGGTTCTGACAAAGAAGTTAACTATCCAAGAAGTAGACAGATGTAGTAGTTGTAAAATATCCAATCACACACAAGTTGACTGTCAATAAAAATGAAGACTATATAGGAATTGAGTTACAGATCATTAATTTTCACTGTGCGTAATAAAAGTAAAATTAAGAAGGTTGGATGAAACGCTTTGTAATGCAATCGGCGATAATCAATATCAACAGCTCAAAGCTTCCGCCCTGTATTAAAATGGTAGATTGTGCCTCATGAATATTCTAACTCATAAACACTTCCAAATTAAGCCAGCGGAAAGACCTGACTTTGAAATTCTATACATTTGTGAATTGCTGCTGGTTATGTTATTCACAAAAACAACTACATACCTTATTAATAGCCAGTAGAGTAGCCCAGCTACTTGACTATGAGGAAAACCCTTCTGGTTTCACTTACAAAAATTTATACAACACCTGCCCTTCGTCTTGAGTATCGAGAACTTCAATGCAATTGTTACTGTTTCGCTTGTTTAGAAGAAGATTAACTTTATGTCTTTGCATAAAATTTGCTTAATGTTCAATAAAAATTGATGACAATTTGCCTTCCCTCTTAATACCAGCAGCTACTACTACTCTGGTAAACATGTCATTTAAATTAACTTCTGGTTCTTCTCTTAGACGAGATGAAATATAATTAAATGGCTACAAAAATAAGTTAAATTGAATTCTATGAAATAGTATTATCAACCTTGGACTTTGAAGCTATTTGAGTGTCAAGCTTGTTAGTTGCTAGTTGAGCTTTCCAATAGAACATAGAACAGAAAGAAGAAACTCGATTTCCCTAAGAATGAATGAAATGAATGACATTTTTTGTGTTGGCTTTTTTCTTTAGGTGTCACATATTTGAATATATTGATTTAGTACCAGCTTTCCTTTTAGATAAATAAATAAATAAAATCATACAAAGGATTACACCAAATCCGTAGACGACCACAAGACATTTTTTTACCTAATAGTTTACTCGATATTCAGTATGAATGAGTTATTAATAGTGTGTTATTATACTAAGAATGAATGAATCTTAAATATTTGCAATTACCGATTTCGATTTCTTTCAATCACGTTGCTGGTTTATTATAGCACTTTGATATTCATTGCAATATAACAAAGGGTTTGGTTTGATGAATCTCACTTTCCCCTTCTTTGATTTAGTTTCACTATCACTTTCTTTCTCTTCACGACTTGATACACGTGTTATCCCTCAAACGAGCTCCAGTCAACTATCAACTGGATCCCCGTTACTGAGCACCTTATATTGATTAGCCCTGAAGGTAGGGTACACAGGTACTTTACGCTAAGTCTTTCTCTCCAAGCTCACTTTTATTTTCCATCGGGCATAACATTCAAAAACGTAGCACACCATAGTGTCTCATAACAATCCAGCCATTCATACTATGCATGATGAGATCAATGCCAATCCTATGAAATAATTGTCAAGGCCTGTTGTTCCTTGGGAGTTTCTTGACTGAGAGCTGGAGCTAATGCCCTCATCACCAGCAACAACAAAGATCACAACCCATCAGAGCAACACCTGGAGCTCAGGTAACGGCCTTGAGTACCCACACGTTTGTAAATGAGCTGATGATGATCAACAGTTATAGATCAGCTTGAAGAAAACAAGGTGTACTGTAGCCCCTATCCCGTTGTAATTCACTTTCTTGGGCTTCTACACCATGCAAGGTCACAAGGACGTTAACTCCGACTAAAATCCCTTCATTTAACAAACAGTCAATGTACCCACTTGGCATTGCATTGGAATTGGAATGTGTATTCAAATTCAAAAATACTCTGAAGTTGACAACCTCCAACGAAACCATATGCACACGAAATCAAATCAAAAAAGAAATTTTTCCTAGAATTACGAAAACTTTGCCTCTCCAATTACAGCAAAATTGCGAAATCTTAAGCCAGGTGAAATTACCACAAAAACTTTAAACAAAAAACTCTTTTTTTTATCGTAGAAAAGTCTTTGTTTTCTAGCGTGTCTTGAGATGAGATAGTCTAACTAAAACATCAAAACAGTCAAGTAATTGCGGTAGTGTAAACACTTGGGAAGAAGATGATGATGAAGACGAAGATAGCCAAGTGATATGATGTGGTGATTGCACTACGGTTGATTGAGTGCATGTACCTTTCCTTACACATGAAAATCGTGTAGCGCTATAATTCTTCAAAGAAATAATAAAAAAGATGATGAAAAAATTTTGGCTGATGACTTTTTGCTACTAACTAATGTAGCATGCATTGTTATTATTATTTCAGCATTATGAGTATGAGAAGCATGCAAAACTACCTACAAAATGGAGGAACATTCTTTTGAGTAGGAAAGTGAATTTGCTTTGCAACGTTGAATGATGTATTTTGTGTACTTTGTACTCAGTACCTTGTATCCATTTGAAGTCATATTGGTTAGAGGTTCTTTGGATGGTTTTGGTGGACGGGTCAATTGGTCAGGTGAAAGTGTCAATGTGGGACAATCTTCTTGATTGTACATATTATATTGTTTGAATATATAAAAGGTGCTACTTTGAAATGAATAAGAGATAATGTTTCTAGTCGTTTGGCTACTATGCGATATGTTATTATTTATGCAAAATGTAAAGTCTACTACTACATGCGGTACAGTAGTAGCGTAATTTTCCTTTGATAGGATGCCATACCAGGATTGAGATTGAAAGTAAAACCAGACAGGTATGTGATGATGAGATGTTATGCAGTGCACGTAATATGTATTGATATTAAAGTACTAGTGCACCAGCAGTGGTAGCTTTTATAGCTACATGCTATACCGCTATACCACAACGTTTTTACTAAAAGGATTTCTTCTAGTTGGTTATTTTGACAATAATTTTGTACTTGTTAAGTGCTCTAGCAAATACGCTACCAGCTAATTTCAACTTTCGACGAAAATAGCAAAAATATTCGTGAAAAATCATTGTTGGATGCTCTCTGATCATTAATGGTGAATGGTTTAGATAGCGCGATTGAATAATGTGGTTTTCCGTCTAAAAAGAAATAAAACGATGCGGGAAAGCAGGAAATGGACACTGACTCTACAGTTTTCAAATTCAAATGCTGTTATTGCGATGTCAATTAAATAACAATAAATTATTACTGCTTGTCACAATAACATTTCAAAGAGATGGTCAATATGTATTCGATAAGATGAAGTAAAGCTTTTTCAGTTTGGTTTGGTACAAATTAGTTCATTGCAAATGACATTGTTGTTTGCAGTACTGCATCGTGCCTAAAAGTTTTTCCCAACGTTGGTTCTTTGTCAGTTGACAATAAAGCAAATGGATACAAATGATAAATCAATTGAACTTGATGAACGTCTTCATCAACTAAAATTTTGCACTTTACTCACAGTGCAATGAAATTTGCCTTGTTTGTACACTTTAGCATCACAAAGACTATACCTACTTGGCAAACTTCAACAGTTTCCACTTGCAGAGATTTTATTTGTTTGAAGTTGAATGTACATATTTAAGTACCTAATACGGGCATGTAAAAGAGCCCACAGTTGAAATTACTATGACATGTTGTAGTCTGTCCGACCACACTGACCCACAGACCGAGTACATATAGAAGATGCATATGCATTCAACTTTCTTGCATACTGGTTGTTAAATTTTTGACTGTCCAATTGCATCTTGCCAGTCTTGTTTCATTCTTACAGGAGAGTATATGGTATGAATGTACATGTGTATATTCGAACGACGAATCTTTATATAACGGATCGATTCGTTAATTTTTAAGGAAAGCTGTAAGTACACACAGCTCACACACATATGCATTTAGATATAATATGTAGAATGTTGATTTTTAATGTTCGTGTTTGCATGTGAACTTTCCAAAGTACAGAGGACCAGCTCAACCTTCAGCCAACTTGATGGTCAACAATGAACTTTGATGCACACACAAAAATTCAACTTGCTGACTTGTGCATGATGATCTACTGCTGAAAGCATGACCTATATTTTTAGTCACTGTTGTAGTTTGTGGATTGGTTGCAAGATGACAAGACAACTGAACTGGCTACAAAGTACTAGTTCCTTCTTGTTTAAATTCACTTTCTGTTATATCCGGTCTTTCTGGTAAGCAAAACCACGTTTGGGTATATAGTATACGAACATACCAAGATAATATTAATTCTGACACAGGTTTTAGCAATAATGTGCGTAAAAAATCAGCCAACAGTGTACGTCGTCGCATGAGGTGGTTGGTAGACCAGTTGGATAGTTCATTGGCAAATGAAATAGAAATCACTTTTTTTAAGTCTTCAAGGAATTTACTGACTTTTCAACTTTTTTGTCGCTCACTCAAAGTAATCACCTTCAAACAACAACAAAAAACATACACTCAAGAAGATGTACCACTCATTCATCTTCTTCTGTTGTGCTTTAAGTCAGACATTTCCTAGAGCAGTTGCGGAAAAAACAATTCATAAAGTCTACCTTAGAATCATAACATTAATAATGCGTATTAAATTTTTCATCAAACCAGAAGCCATAGTGTATACTAAAGGCAGATTATTGACTCGCATGAGTTGCTCTTCTAGGTTGTTTACTTTTACTTTTGAGACGGTTTTTCCATTAGCATCAATTTGCTAAACAACAACTGAACGCACATGTTTCTGTATCACTCATCATATCATGTTTCCGAATCATTGTAATTAAAAGAAATAGATAAGGTTTGATCTATGACGTACTTTTAAAAGTACTCCATGTTGATGTCGTAGACTCTTAAGACGTAAGCGGATTTTTGTAATTATTTTCATTTCGTAAGGAAAAAATTGTAAGTGATATTTTACAATCAAATCAACCCTAGAATATTCATTTACCGTTGGAATTACGTATAAATTTGTTGATTGTTATTGCGTTATAATATGGCCTTGAATAACACATTCAGGCCACTTCATATCAACATCAAGTGACTGACATTCTAATGTATGTATGATATTTTGCATATTTGCTTACTCATCTAGCTCCTAGCTCTAGAGGGGAACCATGAATGTATGCATATCTACGTTGGATCGGTCATTTAATAATAATTAATATCTAAAATGATCTGCAAAGAATGAAGGAAAATACGGTCATCAAATGCACTTTTTATTTTATTGTCATGTCACAACGGCCCAATAATACCTCCATAATTTTAGAGTGAAACAAATGAAGTGTCACAACGAAAACGATTAAAGTGCGTATTGAATTGAATTGAATAGCAGAAGTAGAATGTTCAACACGTGAAAATGCGGTCAACAATATTTTTAAAGAATGGTAAATTACTGCATTTCCTGTAACCAAATATGTTAGTGATTAAAAAGTCATTAAGGTGGACATTAAACAACTTTAGAATTTTAAAATATCTCTGTTATTAAGCAACATGTACACACATATCACATCGACATTTTTTACTCATGAAACTGCAATCTGACTGAGTCAGTTACAGTTAGGTACGCAAACTATTTAAAAAATAAAGCATTAAACGAAAGCAACAAGGAATTTATAAAATTACGAGCTCTAGTTTGCCAAAAATCGTAAAAACTTAAAGTAATCCTTCATCCTAAGCAGAATGCAGATTTTGCATAATTCATGAAAGCCTTTTTGCATTGGATTGCAAGTCATAAAATTCTCTACTTTTCCACAGTGTCCTCATTCACTTTTCTTACAAGTTGAATTCATAGGAAAATGAATCTAAAGGAAATTTTGCTTCTTTTAAACCACTCATTCTCCTCCACACGCATTGTGGGGATGAAAGCCAATAATACAATAATAATTATCTTGAAAATGGTTTGCTCGAGCAAGTAAATCCATACACAAAAGCCAAGAGGAAGCGAAGACTGAGAAGAGATGACCTACAAAACGAATTTCTTTGGCTTGCCTTACTAAAATAGATTTAGACGCACACATCACAGTGGGTTCCTGCATTCTCAATCATTCCGTTTATAAATTCACCTGTTGGCTGATTCAAATCTCGTGAATGATATAAAGGTAAACATCCCAGCATATCCGCGTTAACTGAGGGTACTCACAATATATAATATACTGCTTTGTTCAGCACTATAAATAACAGCCCATTGTTAATAGTCAACAGCAGCATCGTCAAATCGAAATAAGTGAGAAGAAGAGTTAGTGTAATTCTTGTTGGCGTCAACAGTACAGGAGGAGACGGATTGAGCGAGTGAGTGATGGAATGCAGAAAACGATTACGGAGGATTACACTTCATTTTTTTATAGTCCCAAGCGGGCATACATACAAACACGCAGAGTGCAATACAGATGCAGACTCATCAAACGAAAAAACTCGGATGATGATGATAATAATAATGGTAATAATAGTAATGATTTTATACGTGTTCTATTTTGAAGGCATCTGTCAGGGTGAAATGACTAGGCACTATTAAAAAAATAATTTCGTTGCAAGCAGGCACACACTCAAGAAAAAGGTAGGCCACGCACAATTCCTCTAAGAAGTGCTTCCACACAAGTAAAAGCTAACCGCAGTCAATTCATGATGCGTCATTGTCAAACCCAGTTTGATCATCATCAATAATCAATACGTACAAATAAATTGAGTTGATTTTGATTAGTTAAAACTTTATAGCAAACCCAAATCTCCAGTAGAGTTTAATTAAGGAAAGCACATATATAAATTAAGTAGTATTACGTACGTATGATGACGATGGGATGACCGAAAAAGAAGTCATGAACTTGGTTTTAGGATTAGGCACGCCAAATTTAAGATAAAATCCCACGATCGTTTGAATAGAATATTAACGATGCGATCCGGTCTCAATCCAATCGCAAAATATGTCGGTAAGTAATAAATATGGGGGTTGACATATACGATCATCTTCTTATCTATTCTGTAACATCATTGTACTGGTACTGGGTAGGTATTATAAGATTTCGTGATGACTAGCATAATAATATATATTATTATTAGTTGTCTGCTGATACGAGTGTTGTGTTATTGTTGTGTACCCAGTGACTGAGCACTACTACAGCGAAAAAAAGAGTATTTCGATTCTCGGAGCACAAGGTCTACGGCCAAGGCAATAAAATTAGCTACCTTTTTACAAAGTATTCGTGATGGTATTTATTGCTGAAGATGTTTTCATTGTTGTTTAAAGGAGGAGGAAGATGATGATGACGATCAAAAACTATGTATGCCGAAAAAAACTGACGAGTTTTTAAGCTTGTGGTTAAGCTAAAGCTCGCTTGTAACGGGATTATCCATAAACTCATTCAGTGAAAATGTTGAGTTGAGTAGTTTGAGTTGGCTTGTTTTGTTTATTATTCGTCGGGTTGGCACAGTATTACCAGAGGAGACGAAGCATGTAAATAATATAATGATTCAACATTTCATTCTGACTTGACAATCAGCAGCAACTTCCTACACACAATATGCTGCTGCTGATTCGTCTTCATCCTGAGGTTGTGGAGCCGAGTTTATCTTACTACTAGCATACATTTTTTTTGCAAAGTTTATATGTATATATAACAATGAGTGACGACAATACAGGCTAAAAGCATTCTTACTGAAAACCCGTCATTCTTTATCAAAGATGAATTGCAAAAGAAAAAGAAGTTGCTGTTGCCTTTCAACAAGAGACGACGATAGTAATAGTAAACACTGTTTGTCAAACTGTATTGAAATGTTATGCCCACCATGAGTTTCACCAGTGTTCTAGGAAAAGATTAAAAATAGGGGGTTTAGCAAATGATAATAATAAAAAACGGAATGAATAGGATCTATTACGATGCATACAAAATCTCTAGCCATGCTTGAGGTTTTCCTTGAGTATGAAAAGATTTTCAAGCCATTTACACACTCATAATGTGGTGTGTAATAACTGGTGATTGCGATTAAAGTACGGTTACAATTAACCGCGATGCTATATCAGTACGCAGTTATTGACAAGCTTGTGACATGTCTTCTCTTCTGACACTAACATTAGAAATCCTCAGGTTTATTAAAAGAAGTAGTCGCAGAGTTTGCGGAAGAAACACATAAAAACTGTTGATGTCATCAATGACACTGATATTTATTAAGGAATTCTTCAGCAGTGTGTCAACGTCAACCTGTGTTGCCCTAGGTATGTACAGTCGAGGTCATAAATATACGGAATTCTTACTTGCATTATTTGACACCGTTAATTAAGACAATTAATTTTCGACTTTCTACACGATTTGAGATGATAAACAATCCTCATTTAATGGGCTTCCACATGACGTGCCTCTTGGCCCATCAACTTAAGACGCGCCAGCAAAAACAGCATAAACATTGCATGACTTCAAAATTTAGGTGGTCAAAAATATACAGAATTTCAGAGTAACTTAATTTTACAACAAAATTTTAATATTTTGCGTGACATTCCTTAGCTGCAATTACTGCCTAGAGTCTTCGGGGCATTGAGAAGACTAGTACTTGCTTTACACAAGCTCCAATCACATTCAATCTTCTTTTAGGGCTCCCTGAAGTCTGGTGAATTTGCGTGGGTGGAGGGGTTTGGTCTCGAACCTTAATGCCAAGAATATTCCAAAGATGTTCATGGAAATTCGTGCCTGGGTGCCTGGGAAGTCCATCCAGAACATATACCCTTCATTTTTGGAACAATCCCTGCAGCAGATTTGACATCTGCTTCGAATTTTTGTCCTGGGGGAAGGTAACCATTTTCTCAGTCCTAGTTTCCTTGCAGATACATGCAAATTTTGCTCACAGATGTCCCGATAGGTGAATCCACCCATCGTTGTCGGAATGAGCGAAAGATTTCCTACACAGGAAGCTGTCCTACACCCCCATATCATAATTTCCCTTGAAGTTTGGCACCAAGTCATACATACCATGCTGAGAGGATTTTTGCCTATTTAGATCCTACCAACTAACCTTCCCCGTGCTTCACGATTTTGGAAGAAAGTTTGGTTTTTTGGGCAATAACGATGCTCAGAGTGTGTGAGGAAGCCCTGGGAATAATTTAAATCGAATCGTGTTGTGCAAACTGTAAAGCACGGGTGCGTTAGTTAGTAGGGTTAAAATTGCCAAAAATCCTCTCAGCATGGTATGTATGACTTGGTGCCAAACTTCAAGGGAAATTATGATATGGGGATGCATGGCAGCTTCCTGTGTAGGAAATCTTTCGCTCATTCCGACAACGATGGGTGGATTCACCTATCGGGACATCTGTGAGCAAAATTTGCATGTATCTGCAAGGAAACTAGGACTGAGAAAATGGTTCACCTTCCCCCAGGACAAAAATTCGAAGCAGATGTCAAATCTGCTGCAGGGATTGTTCCAAAAATGAAGGGTATATGTTCTGGATGGACTTCCCAGCCACCCAGGCACGAATTTCCATGAACATCTTTGGAATATTCTTGGCATTAAGGTTCGAGACCAAACCCCTCCACCCACGCAAATTCACCAGACTTCAGGGAGCCCTAAAAGAAGATTGAATGTGATTGGAGCTTGTGTAAAGCAAGTACTAGTCTTCTCAATGCCCCGAAGACTCTAGGCAGTAATTGCAGCTAAGGAATGTCACGCAAAATATTAAAATTTTGTTGTAAAATTAAGTTACTCTGAAATTCTGTATATTTTTGACCACCTAAATTTTGAAGTCATGCAATGTTTATGCTGTTTTTGCTGGCGCGTCTTAAGTTGATGGGCCAAGAGGCACGTCATGTGGAAGCCCATTAAATGAGGATTGTTTATCATCTCAAATCGTGTAGAAAGTCGAAAATTAATTGTCTTAATTAACGGTGTCAAATAATGCAAGTAAGAATTCCGTATATTTATGACCTCGACTGTATGTAAGACTTATGGTATCATCATCATGTCGTCACTTCATCATCTTGAATAAAGGATTTGTTCTTCTTTGAACGTTGCGTAAATTACAATCATTATGATAGACACTTACAGATTTTACGCCCCATTGAGCATAAATTAGTCATCTACCCTTCAACCTCAACTCAACATGCTGGAAAGCACGTATCGTATCGCGTATCGCACATTACTGTAATTTAAACGGCTTCCATTGATAGATAAGCATGCTATAATTCATTGTATTATCACATGATTATTTGTAACAACAACAGCAATTTCCTATACCGTTACTCATCATCTGTTGTTGGAGTAAATATAAAAATGCAAGTAGTGAATATATAGTCTGGTCCTCAATTTTTCCCACGGAGGTAGTTACAAGCCCTCGATCCTCTCTCACACGCTTGAATGAAAACCTCGACTTGGTTGCAAATTCCATGTGAGTAGAGTAGACTGAAGAAGCTTCAAATCGTGCGAATGACACAAGATAATTTTGATAATAATATAAATCAAGGTTGCATTTCAAGGGCTATACATACGTATGTGTAATATGCACTTTATAGCATCAGATAAGTTGTTATTTTCTTTAGGAGCACATGGTGAGTAGCCTTACTTAAAGATGCCCCAATCGTTATGTTATTGTTATTACCGTTTAAGAAACAATTTTCAGATTGATTTGACGTTGATGCCACCTTGTTGATGGGAATAAATAGAAGACGTATGGTTCTCTGCTGTTTCTGCGAGTTTGCCATGAAGCAGTTTCCATTTCCGACGTGCACTTGGGCAAAAGTCTTCAAATAATTGGACAAATCTTCTTCAAAGGTTTAACCTTTTGACATCGAAGGATAGCGTAAGAAATGTGCTGTCAAAACTATACTAGTATATAGTAGTTCTCGCTTCTATAATAGGGTCCATTATCATATCAAATATCTTCACCTTAGCGTGTGGATGCCGCAAAAACAGATTTGTCTTGACTGACATTAAATAATGGAAAGATTTCCATTATCATCATCACCATATATCCTTACTACATGCAAACAACATTATGAAAGATAACACCTAGATTCAATCAAAGCTGGGTTTAGCATAAAATGTTTTTAAAACAAAGCGGTGTGTAATCATTCTAGCATTCATGACTTCTTCTCCAACCTTGTCAATTACGTCTTCAAGTTTACAGAGATTACGCACCTTCAAGGTTTTTCCTCATGTCATACTATGTCATCACCGGACGGACGGATGGGTCTTACTCAACAACTCAAAACACATCTTCCTCAACAGATAAAATTCCGCACTGTGGGATACCTATTATTTTTACGCAACATTGGTACATACTTTTTGTATTAAGAGACAACTGATATGAGATTTTAAATAGGAACCATGAGATTTCATCATTTCTCACAGTTAAAGTTTTCAAACAAAACCAGAAATGAATCTAGACATTTCAACTACTCTCATCTCATCATATGAAGGACCTTTAGGCAGGAACGTGAACTATGGATTTTCATTACATAAACACCCCAACACCCTTACTAAAGCCAAAAGTACTAAATTTCTACAATGCTCATATATGATTCATATATAAGGCTACATAAGTTGATGTTCTTGGATAGCACCAGATGGTGACTGAGGTTAACAAAACGAAACCAATTTACTCTCGTTGTGTATTGTGTACTTAGACAGATTTGTTACGAATCACACAAATATAATCACATAAGATACAGTACAAATTCCCATGAAATCAAGTAACCTGAGTCATCATTACAGCCATTAAAACATATATATAAAAGATATTTCAGCAATGATAAGACTTAGCAAGAGACCAAAAGACTTACGTTACGTCTGTATTAAGTATTGGTATCAAGAGAATTTTTGACTTATGCATTGGGTTGGGACTGGGATGTGAATGTGATGTGATGTTAAAACAAAAAGAGGGTTTAATCATTAATACTGATAAACACAGAGAACAGACAACAATGTAATCTACCCCTATGAAAATGGTACTTTGCAGAGTTTTGCTTACCAATCCCAACCAAACCAAACCACAATGTTTTAGGACTAAAACAGTAGCTCTTTTTCCGTAGGTTGAGCTCTATTGTGAGCACTATCACGACAAAACAATGCAAGTTTGAAGAAGGGTTTACGGATTGTTTTTAACTTTACGAGTAAGCATTTAGGTAGAGCTTTAAAAGCTTCGATACCCTTCAGCAAACACTAAAAATACAGAAGCAAAGCACTGCCTTCAATGCTTCACTCTTTGTACGTAACGTACATATAAATATCTGTTCTTTAGTTCTTTCTTACGTACTTGCATTGCATTGGGAATGAATATGAGAGATTATTTGCTTACTTAAAAAAAATCTTCCACAATATCCACAGCATATTGTACTGTAAAATTAGCATTTACCACAGTAAAGTAATAGCAAAGCAATTGAATCCGTTGCAGTGGAAGCATACAAAATTCAAGGAACCATAACTTACTTTTGGTTAATTATTAGATTATTCACCTGTTGGGAGAATGGATTGGTAGCAAAAATATAATAAAAGAGAGAGAGAAGCTTTTTAGTATACAACCCCAACGCACCTATCACACTCTTCTCTGCAACTCAATCGTGTCTCGATAGTTGATCTCTTGTCTTGTTTAATTTAATTCCGTAAAACAAACTGAATCATTACAAATTACAATTTGTTGTTCCTGTTCTGTTAGCAAATCGGAAAAGAAACTCTTCCAACTTGAGCATTGAAACATTGAAAGTTTTATTTGTTATATACATATGTATTTGAGTATTTGAGATCAATTTTTATTGTTACAAAATCATGCCTACATATTTGGGTACAAACACCTCATGTGAAACACATCCCATAATACAAAGAAAAAAATGCTTCAATTTATACAAGGAATCAGACGTTACTACTCATTATCACTGCCGACGCAACTTCCTTCTTAAATTAACGACTATATGTATAGTAATTTAACCAAAATGAGTAGGTACATGTGTCCCTTACATTCTCACTCAATTAAAGGCAATATAAGTAAGATGGTATCTAGATATCAAAGCAAAGGTGTGAGAGTTTAAACCTTTTCAGATGCAAAATTATCTCATTTTAAGTATTCGCTAACAAAATACGCATGAATGCTCTAGACAGGAGGATGTAAATAAATAAATTACTTTCGAGATTGGAATTTGAAATGTCGGTAGTTTGAGAATTTATAGCAGGAAAACCCAGACGCCAGACTTTATGAAAGACGTATTCAAAAATTAAGCAAGAATAAACATTCAAACTGATGACTGGTGATTGATGAATCCTCATTAATCCCGAGTGTTGTGATGAAGGCACAACTGATTTTTTTTGTCTTTCACACGTGGGGATATACGAGTGAGTACATCAACCGACATTGCAATAAACATTTAGCAAGCAAATCAGCATTGAGAAATACCCATATTATTATCCAGCTGAAAGAAAATTCACTGACGTAAAGTGTCGATGAGCTTGAACACCTTGATCATCCTCATCATGAGAATTCATTAACAAATGCGTTACATATTATAGTATTTTATAAACTTCCTATGTTTAATAAGAGCCACAGACGCACCAGACAACATCGACTTAGGTTTTAAATACGGAAGAAGTGGTATGGAAATTCCACTGAAATCGTCATCATTCATATCATAATCATCATTAACTTCAACCTTCTCAAATTACTAAGGCCAAGTTCCACCCCGCAATATGTACTGAAATGTATACAAATTGCTGGAATATAATAAGTTGGTTCTCACACGCCACGCCAGTTCTGTTATTTTGCCCAATTAAGAAAGAAACTTACGTTTTTACATTTTCGTATTAATGGGAAAAAGTGTACACAGAATTAAAATATAAAAATAGCAAATTTCATCCGTCTTCAGCGCATCAGCATGGGAAAATTAGTCATACAATGCGTACAAAATAAATTTTCCGAGCATGCAATAAAAAAAACAATTATTTTTAGATCATAATTGGTAAGCAATCAACCGAAAATGATTGTTTGTTCCCGTCATTTTGACAAGGAATCTACATATATACGTAACACTAATAAAATAATTATCTTAATGTAATTATTAATCATAATTTATATGCATGCGAAAAGGTTTTCCGTACATATTCCATAATAAAGAATCACAAAATGTATTAAGCAAAGATTTAATGCAATGAGGAAAAAAATAACTCCCAAATTATGCATACAACATACAACACAACCATAACTTGCATCTATATCTACTCTACTCCTACTCCAATCTCAAAAGCACCCAAAATCCCATATGCATTATTATGGGCATAATAAGAACGAGGATGAAAGTGACGATGAAATAGTAAATTGCATGCAATTATTGTTATTTTGAATGCGATATATATTTGGAAAACGACGTTTGCTTCATGTTTCCTAAGCCTCTTGAAGAATACATAAAGGGTGCTGTTAAAGATTGCAAATGCATTGTTGGGAATTTCATTTTTATCTCAGAATTACATACCCAAGAAAGACCCAAAACACCATTTTTACAAGTTACAAGCCCCTTTTCATCCATATAAAGAGCAGAGCTAGAGCTACATTTTATACACACACTTTTATACAAGCAAGTAAACCAACAATACAATATTATGCGCTCTCAAGTTTTTGCATATTAATCCCTAAACTGTCTGATTAACAATCATGCTAGCTAAACACTATCTACTATCTCTACAAAAGGGCTACTTTGGTAGGATATGAAATCTTTTTTTATGCATTTAGTAAATTCACGCAGTGGATAAATACTATCTGAATGAGAAGTATGTATGTATGCACAGTGTTATTATATTGTAGAAAGATAAGCATCTTTATGGAATAGGAATAATTGGGGCAAGATCCGTTATGGAAGGCTGACTCTAGTATTGTCATGGTCGTACGATAAGGTATCATTTACAATATTCACCAAAGCAGTCAGCAAAGTTGTGGCGGTGGTGGCACTTGTGCAGACTACTCTATCATGAAGTTAAAAACATGTTGTTTCTCTCTAATGCAGAGATGAATGCACAGCCTGGTCAATCAAACTAGTAAACTAACATTTTTACCAGATGAAACGTAACTGATTGAAAAGAAGCTAAAAAAAATGATGCACACAACCAAAACTGTGTTCATAAAATATCATGATGATGATGATGATGATGATGATGATGATATGAATGACTGATGGAGTATAGCCATCACTGCCAGTGAGGTTCATGGAAAGTGTAAGCTGCTAGCTAATTGTTCTAAGTATCCTTCAGTGGAGCGGATATAACCTTATGATTTGTCTTTTAGCTTGATAACTTGTCCAAAGTTGACAAAGGTCGTATTACACGGCAAAGAGGAAACAAATCATGAGAGTATGAAATTAAAAATTTGGTTAGAGTAAATTACAGAGAGACAAGAGCATGGAGAATTCTCATGGCTGAATTATTCAATGATAGCATAAAAATATAACTGTGTGTAAGTTTTGTACACATGGTGAATCCCAATCCGCTAATTTTTTTTTACGTTACAACATTCACACAAAGGAGTCAGGTGCGGCAAAACTTGAGCTAACCACGACGGGGTACCTAATGAATCAAATTGATTATTGTTTATAAATGACAGTTACCAACTCACTGAATGGACAAGACTCAATCCCTTATTTGCATTTTTGTAGCAAGCAACGCAGTTTGAAGGGGCATGTAATGAATTTTAAACATTTTTTATTTTGATGGCAGGTTGAAATGCTTCTACGCAATACTTTTTTGCCTGACACATATCATCGTCAGAAGAATTACCACGAGCTTAAGGTAAATACAAATGCAAATATTGGCAGTCACACTCATTTAATATTTCTTCGGTGTCTTGTCCTGTCTCGCAACCCTAAAGTTCCTTCTTGACAAACTCAGGATTAGTTTAGCAAGGTGATGTGATGTGTAATCCCAAGTTTTTTTTCTTTCATGCTTTTACCTAACAACAAATGGGATATGAGAATGCTCTTTACAAATCATATTATTGTGAAAAACTTCCCGTCATCATCAACGTCATCTTCTACTCTAAACTCTGATGCTATTTACATTCTCAGGAATTTTTTGAAGTGGACTACTACTCACATGTTTCTCTATATACGAGGGGACAAGTACATAAAGAGAGATGAAATGTCCATTCACAAAATGGTAAAGTAAAAGGAAATGTCGGTCACTTCAACAATACAAAATACAATGCGCAACCCAATGCAATGCAGTCTCTCAATCTTCTACTCACAAAACACAAGGAGCGCAATAAGCCAAACTTGCAGTCACCGTAAGTCAACGCATTGTTGCTTAAAATATATATATTCATGGCTTGGTTGGTATATATATTGTAATGTAATGCAATGCAATGCTTTCAAGTTGCGGCCAGCAGAGTATAATTAAAGTAAAATCTGGGCTATTCAGCGGATCATACTTTTATACATTACATGATCCATCTACACCTTTTTTTGTTTGTAAGGAACACAACACTTTATATTATAATATTTATAGGGGGATCTTATAAGTATTACTTTTTTTTCTTAACACACATGATGCGTCTTATAATAAGGATTAAGTTTCTGTTTCTTTTTGCTACATTATTTGAAATTTCTTTTGCGTAGAATACAGTTTGAATGCATACATATGAGCATTTTATGTGTACGTTCGCTACGCACATCATACATGTTATTAAGTATGGCCGTCTACAGATTTCATTTCTTCTGTATTGATATGGTTGTGCTTCTGCAGTAGTAATTAAAAAGCTCAACAAGACGATCTTCAATGCAGCATTTCATTTCGAATCAAATCAACATGCGTGCTCAAGACAATCAACGAAAATTGTATACACATATATATTATTATCTATAGACTAGATAGATACTGATACTGATAGATTTGAGCAAAAGTAGCTAGCTAGCTCTATATATTCAATATTGGTGGAGAAAAAATGAAATTAATCTTTTGAATCGACAAATGATGATGATGATGATGTTTGAGTGATAAAGCAAGGAAAAACTTTTCTTTTCCATATCGTTTGCTCTGCTAGACTAGAGCTGCGATCTATTTGTAACGCTTAATGAGCTTATTAAAAGTAAAATTAGATTTTTTGTAACAAATAACACCAAACCAAGTCTAGAAAATGCCTTGTAGCAAAAGATTCATCACGTTTTCAATACAACTTGTGGATCGTTTCATATATACATACTTATTCAATGAAGTTTTAGTTTCAGTGTGGCCAAGTTCATTCCAAATTTCAAGGAATTTGACAAAAAAATCCTAACGAACTAATGAATCAAGTGATCAGTGGTGTGGTGTCATGCAATCAAAGACGCAACATCTTGCGAATGTCATGTTTATAAATGTTATTGCAAAGCATATAAGATGTGTTTTTCTTTCAAGAAAACGCATGCATGCCATGCCACAGCCACAGAGTGTAATGCAATCTACAATTTACTGCATATTATATGTACTTGTCTACTTATCTATAAAATCCGCATTATTACAGAACAGGAGGTCCCTTTGGTGGTGTTGATGAGCAAAAAGGTTGTCGAGGATGTGGTTGTCAATGTTGGGATGATTAGAAGGAAATAACAGAAAAGATGAACACGTCGACCCTGCAGTTTGCACAGCCAAATAGTGTACTTATCTACTTTTGCTATTCCTACAAAAAAATGTGTGTGTGTGTGATATAAAATGATTTAGATGCTACATGCAACTGCAATCAACTCAGCTTCATGGAAAACCTTTATGAATTCCATGCAGTTGATTTGATTTCAACACTTTACCGCAAAATACAGGTACAAAACATGCAATCATTCTTTCTTTTGAAGGAAAACACATAAAATATAAGATTAACCCTCAAACAAAAAAAGGTTTACAGAATTGGGGATCACAAATAATTCAAATTTGTGGAGAAGATGTGACAAATTGAGAAACTACACTTTATAAGCTAGACAATCTAATTGAAAGTGTGTAGTGTGCTTCAAGATCTGCTATGAGTTAGGAGGATAATTTGATTGGCACCTCTTCACTTTATAAATTCAATTATAAATTCAAGTACTCCAATAGATTTTAGAAAACTTAATCCAGCAATCATTTTTTAAGCATATGTTGTTATTTCAGAAAGTTTGAGCGTTGTAGAGAGTAAAGTACGTGTACTGGATGTACAATTATTTTCAAAAAAATATATGATATTTGGGTCACGACGTTTCTTTCCTTTTTGCCTATCAACCTGTCGAGGCTATAACAATTTTGCCATTCCTTGAAAGTTGAGTTGACCAGTAGGCAGTCAGTCAACTTGCGTTATATTATGGTATTGAAAGCATTAACTTGATTTACTACTGAGGAGGTTTGGATGTTTGGTGCACCTCATGATTTTTTTTGTAGCAAAAAAAAAGAGCTATCTCTATATTCATTCAATCAGACGATGCACATGCATGAAAATTTCTTGTACGGTAAGTAAATACACAGGTATCAGCAGGACAGACAATAATAAATGTAATGTAATAAACATTTACATGTTTTGTGCATGCATGAATCCTAAATTTGCCGTGATTATCCATTCAACTATTGAGTTATTCCCACACGCATGGGGCACTATAAAGTACCACTACACTGTTGATTGTCGAGTAAGGTTTGAAGACTTTGATAACATGCGAGTGTGGTTCACATCATCGCGAGTGAAATGTTAGTTAGAGGTACTCCGAACGATTGAAAAATTGGGGTGGGCTGACGGATTAATAATACTTAATTCAACTTTGACGACATGGATCCTACAATTTTGGTACACCAAAATGTGGTGATGATTAGAATCAAATTTGCAAAGGGGAATTAATCATAGAGAAGTTGACAGAAATAGAACTGTTTGCACCCCTTGAGCCAAACGCCTCCTGGGAGGAAGCATCTGGAAAATGACATTTTGCATGAATGATGAAGAACCGCAAAGGAAATACAAATATTTTTATCCGTAGCATTTCTAAACATCATTTTCGTACGAAATTTACACATTTTGGTAACACAAGGAGTTTGTTGGCTTTGGCTTACACTGTTTTTGGCTTCGACGATGAAGGCAACAATGTCTCACGGAGTTTATACTAAATATATTATCTTATTACGAAAAATAGCAAGTGTGAATTTTCTTACCTTTTCATATAGGATCCAAATTAATATTTATATATTTCAGTCTAACAAATTTCAACAGAAATCAAAATCTTTTGATATTGCGGCAACAATCCTTTCCAATCAACAATAGCTGATAGCTGGTGTGATTATTTTTTTAACCAACACTCAGCTTAACAGTATTGGTAGATGAACTACACTAATTTTGTCAAATTGTTGTATAGTGGACATGATGACTGATTCTCTCAGAATACAATGCCACTTGGAATCCAATAATAAACTTTTTCTTTTCTGGGAGAATTTTTTGAACTTTCTTGCACTAAAGAATTATTGATAGAGCACTTTACACAATATTTTTTTACAATCCAATCAATATCTTACAATTGTTGAATATGATTTTTACACAATTTTTATACTTCAATTCAATAATTCAATCCGGTATATGAATCCCCCAAAAAATTGGACGATTTGAAGAGTTTACACAACAGGCAATTTCTTTGAAAAATTGGATATTTATGGCAATAATAATAATAATATTGTGTATAAAATCCCTACACAAAATCTTTAACTAAAATCCTTTATTGCTGCCGCTAAATATGTATTTCACGTTTTTTGATTTTTTGGTTCAAGAGACGGAAGAGCGGAATGAAAGCTCTCTTACGAACGACTGAACTTTCAATCAAGTCTCGTCTTTGTTGCTTCTACTTTGCTTGTTTCCATTTAGACACACGTTAGTAGTAGTACTCACATATGAACATGAAGTCTACTCACATAAACGAACGTGAATTGGCTTTCTTGATACGTTGCGTTGTGTTGCATGAACAATGCTTTTGAATGTAAAGTTAACGTGAGTAGTATAATATGCGCGTGTGTGCACTGCTGAAGATGTGATTTCTGAATGAAGAAGTTGAAAGGATTACCTTACCATAAGTTTAGGTAAGGCGAAGGATATGCTTGGTGCGCTACCTCTACATGATAACATTCTACAACAGGATATCAGTAGAGTCAACCTGCGTCAAACTGAGTTCTTTTTATGCTTTTTAACACAAGCTGAAATGCAAATATATTCTGAGATCTGAGAGTGCACCCTGTTGATAAAAAGGAATGATGATGATGATGATGATGATGATGATGATGTGGTTGTAAATGTAAATGGCATCTTCTTAAAATGAAATAGGATCCGCAGACATCATCCCGGATAAACAATGCTGTAGAAGTGCTGATTAATTCTTTGATAATGAATGCTTGCCCCATAAGTCAACACTGTTTTTGGTAAAAAGAAAACATTCACCAAGAAGCACACATTGATATAATGTAATGCTATCTTTAGCGTTGATTAAACAGTAGGGTCTAGACGCAACCGGCATCCATCATCGCAAAGTTGATTCATTTTGAAACTGAGCCGGAGTTTTAGGTTCCCTTCATGGCTCTGTGTTGAAACGAGCAGTCTCAGAAAGAAAGGTAACAAAATCCCATTAATCTTAGCAAAAGAATGAATACAGAATTTTATTGGTGGAAGTTACTGTCTATTGTACTGGCTGAGCTTTCTTGTATTGTGTACAAAATAAAAATCTCAGTGAAATTAGATCGCTTTGAAACCGCAATGAACAGTGAAAGATAAAGGTATATAGGTAGAGCAATATGATGAACAAGTCTGTGGATGATGGAACTCTAGCACCTCAGTCCGATGTGGGTCTGATCTGAGACCTTGACCAATTTTACATGTATTTTCAGAGTTTCTTCTTCAAATAGTGTTCTCAAATAGGTGAGTAAGTATCAACAGCTTCGATCGTGTCCCTCCGCCGTTTCAATAAGAAATGGTGAGGTGCACTTCATCACGCACAACTTGCATTCGGAGGTAAATAGGGAAGCAGTAAAATATTGAGGCTTGTTGATTGTTGCCTCCTTTTGCATTGTTGGTAGACGAAGAAGAAACCGACATACATTTGGTAGACCCTATGCATTATTGTTGCAGTCTTTGAATTGCCATATTGCATTGTGCTTCCTTGAAAATACCTGGATTTCCCTAAATGTCCTTCTACACAAATGTTCATTATTGTTGATTGTCGATTGTGTATCATTTTATAGTAGACCATCATCACATCACAACAATACCAAAGCCCGCTGCTGTTGCCGTACCTTTCAGCTGGATAATGTTATGCAGTTTACACAGACGCTCTTCAATTGGTCTTGGTTGGAAGCATTTTAGAGTAGACTCACTGAAGTGCTAGGAGTATACTTCAGAGAACAATACCTGAAACAAGTTTCCTCAAGTCTTCCTCTTCAATGCTAACCTGTTGCAGGTGCTATAAAGGCATACTTATAATCCATCCTTTTTGTACATCCAAGTCCTTAGTCCTCCAATATTTTCGCTTATTCATTATGTGTATCAAATCAATGTACTTAAAGTCAACTATCACATCAAATTCCATAAAAGTCACGGAGACATCAGTTTTGTAAATCATACTTATTCATGCTTTTCTTAAGAAAATATATGGTCATTTCACTTTCAAAGTAATTCTTCTTTGATTCACTACAACTTTTTGGTTTAACTACAAAAATACAATAGATTCAATTTTAACTAGCGAAATTGGATGACCCCCCAAATTTTTCAGTTACAGAAGACATATCATTCTCAACTCACAACTCTATAAATTATGCATTTGACATCTCAACTTTTCCAATTCGATGAGCTGATTTAAGAATCCAATGACTAATTATTGCATCTCATTTATTGCGCTATCAATTATGCTCCTTAAAACATTCTCACCCAACAACCAACCCTAAGCTGGAGATGATCGGTCATTAAGCCAAGTTGCTGGGAATAAGTATATTAAGTTCATTAAATTTTCATTTTATGCTAGTAAACTGCGATCGGCTCCTTTCTCTGATAGAGATCTTGAAGAACTGACAGGGTGGCCAAAAATTTATTTTTTACTTTAACCGACGAGGGGAAAATTTTCTTTTAAAAACAACAGGATCTATTAAATAATAATATGACTGGTAAAAGTAGACGTTATGGTATATGATATGTAATGTCATCATCAGTTGTTTTAAGATATCAATCATTTGAGACACTTATATTGTCTCCAAAACTTTCAAAGAGAGGCGGCAAGCCCTTTATGCCATATGTATCAAATGTCATGATAAACTGTCTAGTCTGACCGAACTTGTAATGTAATCTTATCGTGTATTACATTAACGTGGCTACATCTAGATTATAAAGTCTGTGCAGAAAGGCTACTATTCTTCCAACCGATAAGGCGTGTCAGCTTCACGTTATGAAATGTCAACTAAATTTAATTTTAGAGAAAAGCTACTTCAGCCGGTGACGCACATGTGGAAGCGTTAATTAATGAACATTTTGCGGACAGTATATATAAGATCAAGTTTTATGTGAATTATGAGATCTTGACTAGGTTAGTAAATCCACAAAGATCTTTACAAATGCGCCTTCTGCCTTGGTGGCATGAGTCAAGATTGAATGAGTGATTCACCAGAAGAGCCCTTCCACTCACGACAATAATATGTTATGTATCCCTTAATTCCATTACTCGCTATATTGGGTAGCCATGTCCCTTAATTTACGGTTGAGGAGCGAACAGCTTTAGAAAACGAAAGCAGCAGGCAGGTGCAATGAGTCAGCCAACAAAAAGGACCATCGTCACAGCACATCTACACACGATGAGTATATCGTCCAAGCTAACATACATACATACATAATGCGATAGAGTCTATACATATGTCGTATGTACCATGTTCGTGAAATAAAAATTACAAGCGGAATTAGAAAGTTATTATACAACCTCTTTTAGGAAGAATCTGTGCCAAGTCTGTCGTGTAAAATATTTAATCTGCGTGTGACTCATTTTTTTAAAATTAAAAACGACAAAATTTAACACGCTAGCTTCGTTCGTTACATATTCAATTCAATTATATAGAAAAAAGCTAGTTACATGTTTTCTTCCCTTGTATGTTTGTACTTGTCCAGCGGAACGACGCCCTATTAATGAACAATGACTCTTTTTTTCCTGAAACAGTAGCTGTTATGCAGTACCTGTCTAAAAGTAAATAAAAATATTTACTTCCTATAAATTAGATCGAAAAATTATTCAAGCAAGTATTACTACATTCTTCTTACCACACATCTTCACCAGGAAGAGGGATCATCAGGTTGAAGGTCTTAATGCCAGATTAGTCAACTTCAAGGATCCTTATCGTCACATTGTATATGATAAACTTTTGGGATTTAATAATAATTAGTTGCCTTAATGGATCACATGAAGACTTATTACGTGTAAGCTCGCTATCTTTTTCATCATTCTGGTTGACCGTCAGACTCTTTGTTTCAATGTCTACAACATACAATATTTGTACATATGTATGTACAAGACATAAAACGGAAGTTAGCGCATCCTTGTAGACAGCCGGCCACTTATGACAAGCAAAAGTATATGATATGATATGATGTTAAGTGATGGTTTTTCTCCATTATTACTAACAATCCAATGACCAATATGCACACAAACACAAAAAAGCAGCATAATAATAATAATTGACACGTAAATATTTTTTTATGATTTTTTTTAACTTTTCCATTTCACCCCAAGCTCCCAGCCCTTCACATTTATTAGACTGGTCTGGTCGTAAAAAATATGTAGAGTTGAATTAAAATGTTACGTTACGTTACAATCATTTCTCGAACTAATAACGTTGGTTTAGTTTTTGCTTAATTTTTTGTTCACAAAAATTTGTTACGAAAGTACGTAAGACAAGACTGAGAATAATAATTATAATGAAATATTAGAGCGTCTAGAGCAGAGCCCTAAAATATTTTTACCATTCATTCCTTTATCTTTTCTTTTAGGACGTCGTCTATGGAAAGGAAAAGGGGGTGCAGAGCAATTTGAGGGCAATGTGCCACCAGTGCCACTCATTCGAAGTTATATAGCACGTGTGTATATACGATTTGTACTATATACGCGAAAGAACTTTTTTATTTGGAATAACCCAGTGTAGGTCAAGGTGCATCAATCAAAAAGGATTCATACGAATGAAAATTTTGGGAATGTCTACGCGAATGTATGAGCATATTATGCATACGTATAATTTACTACGCAGATGTATATAGAGGAGGATGAAAGAAGTCGCACTTGTGACTTCCATTCCATACGTCAATTAGCAATATGCTGAGGGACCAAGTGTCAGGATTACGCAATCACAAGAAAAAACTACTACAACTGACCAACGAATCCCAATATTCACAGTTACAATTACAATTACGACTATTATATTATAGATACATTAATGTTGTCTGCTTTTTTCTAGATGATATCTAGTCCTAGTTTGTAGTTAGCAGCATGAGAAGTGTGTACTTTCCTTAAAGATTAGAGTCTTTAATTTTTATTCGCCACCCATTGTTAGATGTGGTTGTAGTAGTATAATATTTAGATGTGGTTACGGTTAGCCGTGTGTGTACAAGCAAGATGCTGAAAGCAAACAAATAATATTTTCGTGTTAATTCGACCAACGGCAACTTTTGGGTTAATGGAATGCATGTCCCTTAAAGAGCAGAGCTATAGTATAGTACATGAGATCTAAAACAAAACAAGAGGAATCGCCATAGTCATTGTGTAGGTACTTATCTATAGCACCTACAGCATATTACTCACGCTATGAGTATGAGAAATGCATTGTTCGTGATTTCCAAAATATTACGCATAATGTATATTCGTATTACACGTATGTAATCTTCGTAATACATAATATACTAGATGTGCATATTGTTATTGAATGAATCGTTACTGAATTTTTTTGACTAAAAAAAGGGGACTTTTTAAGGGCGGTCGTCGTCCTTCAAATTTTCGCCCAGCAAAAAAAAAGTCTTCTTGGCTACTGATTGCTAATAACACGAATATTAGCTTGTATTTTGTTTTCATATGCAACCAATTGCGTTGTATGATCTTAAACATTAGGTAAGTGCATTATTACGACTGAAACATTCGTTTAGGATACACAGCAGCAGGCACTATTATGCTGACAATAGTAATGATTATAATTATTGACTGACGAATATAAATTCACTTGTGTACATTATGCAGCTACTCTGCTTTATATGACGAATTTGTGTTATATGACATTGTCTAACAAATGCATAAAAAATAGTGGAAACGGTACATATACGACTACTACGACTAACTGTCTAATGAAGGGTTCCTCATATGGATAACAGCAAAACTGTCAGTTTATTGCTGGGAATATCCAAAGGCCGCTAAGAGAACATTATTCGCATTCCCATATCCAAATGCTCCAATGACACAAAATAAATGTGCATGCGACACACGACTGGCAATACCTAATCGAATTCATGTGTGTCGTTAATTAATAGAGTAAAAAGTAAATACTAGAATGCACAAGTTCATTGTAATTTTTGGTAACCAAGAACTGTTGACTGTTTTTGAGAAATTAAAACTAGCAATTGTCAATATTGTTCTGAGATATTCGTAAGTAGAGTGATAATTTGATAATTTAATTCCATATCATTGCATGCATGTGCAGTATATTGGGAACAAACAGAGATGAGGACTATGATGAAGATGTTGGATATTGGGGAGGAGATGAAGGACCGGTTCGTCGGCCCATATAATAGCTATTCACTTAAAAAGGACACACTTGGATTCTACCGTATGAATGTCTGTATATAGTATATACATGGTCATCTTACTTTCTAGCTACGTAAAGGTATAGTGATATGTGATATAGCTTGTGATACCTGACAAAAGATGAATTCATTAGTTGTTTATTCATTTCTTTGTCCACCATATCATCCCTCAAAAAAAATCACGCACATTTATTGTGATGCTGATCTGATGCTACTGACTGACTGATACAGTTGTAGGCATAATTGCATGTGTGTAAGTAGGTAAATGCATGGTTGACCGAGAACGCTCTCATACAAGGCGATACAATAGTGTTGGTGAGTATCTGAATCAATGGATAACCTTGCCCTCTACACATCAAGATTTCTGTTTCGGACAAATTATTTCCCTTCATTTCGCAACAATTATGCAAATAATCAAAGTCTGCCCCAATCAGTATGTCTAGTATTAGGGGGATTGCGACACAAAAAAGGAACTAGTAGCACCTCTAACGGTTCTCGTTACCATTTTGTACGACGATTTGGTAGTTAGCTCAGATTTTACACTGTCAACGACGATTTTTATGGCTTAGTCGATAAAAATGGTGATAAAAAAAAATCAATTCCGTTTGACGATGGAAGCATAAAGGGAGTGATCGAATAAGCAAGATTGATTTCATTGTAAAAGATTGATTAGGCGAAACCCGTTTCATAAGAAAAGCTCAAAGCTCCTTTAGAACGGGAATTTTCATAGACGAAATTTGTATATCCTCTGCAGTTTATACTTATGGCATGCGGTACAATAAGATGTTATTATTATTATTATTATTATTATTCATTCGTATGACCTACTTTCAATCACAAACACTGATGAGAAAATAGGTGACGAGTTTGCCTGGAATGATCATGAGATTCATTTGATAAGCAAACTCTGCTCACTCTTTTGTGTGTATGGGTCTTCTACGCTATTGCAGTGGAATAATAGAGTAACGTGTGTGTGTATGCACATCCTCATGTCCAATGTCCAATATATTCGCAGTTATTTGGCATCTCTACCAAAGTGGTCCTATATACGGAATACAGACTGACTTAATAGTTTTGCACATGGAGGAGCCCAAGCCAAAAACGTTACTAAAAATCCTAAAAGCTTAACCCCTTTTGGAATAGAGACTATAGCTGTTAGCAAGAGTGCAACTTTTTGATGAAATATCGAGTCCTTGGCCCAACCCGTTTAGCGTTCTGCTTCGTGACATCCATCCAACATAAGAGCAATAAACTGTCTTGATGTTGATACTATTGTTATTATAAGCAAAACACATTTAACTGTGGAGAGAAGTGGCTACCGTCAAAAAATTCTACATACGTTAGTGTAAGATAAGATCCCTTATGTACGTTTGGTTGTATCGTAATTCCTAATGTTAATTTATATACAGCAAATATAGCAAGCAGATGAACAACAACTGCACTCTTTCAACTCATTGTTATGTTATGTTATAATTCATAATAATATTACAATTTGCTAATATGAAAGCACATCAATCCTTTAAGTCAGTCAGTGTAGTGTGTGAATGAAGTGGCTTAAAACGTTCCTTTGGCTTAGCTTATGTGAATGCATTAAAGACTATGGGTGTTTTAGAAAAGAATTATAAAGCAAAAACGAAATGATTCATATGTAAATGGTTAAATGCCTTATAGCTCCACGTGTGCCAATGGAGAAATAAATGTTCATGCTAACATACAGGATTGAGACGTATTTTATTGCAAATTAAAAAGAAATACAAGTAGTAAGCTTGTCAAAGGTAGACAAGATCAGTTTTTCCTTGTGATATTGCTATTGCTGCCCAATTGTTTGTCTGTCTGTTGCCTAAGGGCTCAACGTTTAAGAGCACATTCTTGCATATTCCATTTTG
The DNA here is from genome assembly GCA_964034955.1 of Orchesella flavescens. NCBI lineage: Eukaryota > Metazoa > Arthropoda > Collembola > Entomobryomorpha > Orchesellidae > Orchesella > Orchesella flavescens. Next base: position 39,575,301 of record OZ035955.1, read on the forward strand.
ATCCGCATTTTGCTTACACATTGGTTTAAAATATGTAAATGAGTTCACACTGCCAAAAATAGAACGGCAGGCCATAATATTGATTTAATCTATTTTGCTACACCTCGATATCGATCAATGAACGCAATAAATTTACATGAGGTTGATGATGTCCATGATCTATGATACGCACTTCATAATAAATATGAAGTTTCTTGCACAGTTGAAAAATGATGAGTAACAGAGCAGTACTGTCTTGTCATTCGCAACTATCATTTCTATGCTTTTGCTAGGTATTACATCACTGATGCCGATGACTTGATGACTAGACATAAAAATAAAAGGTGTTTCACTTGTTGCTGAGAAAGCATAGAGTGTAGGAAAAATGTGGTGCTTATAAATATATTTTCTTGTTGTACCTTGCTCTGCCTGCATGCTCTTGTGTATTTGATGTAAAAACGTATTAATTGAGAGTTGAGGCATGCAGGAGAGAAGGAATATTTTTCATTATTCTCTTAGAGGCTGAGGCGAGTGGTCGTTGTTCTCTCGTCATTCAGTCAATTGTGGTCTTCTATATATTATTACTGATTATATTTGTTATCAGTTTAAATAATTAATTATACGCTGGCATGTGGAATGGTTGTTTTGTGTCGTTAATAAAATAACTACTTCTTGTCAGTATTAATGGTGTTCTGAAATTGTTAATTGTGTCATTTCTAAAGGTTATCTAAGTTTAGCTCAGTCAGGGCATCCGTTGTCATCCTTGGTGCATTAGCTCTCACCGTTATCGAAGTATTTGGCTGAAAAGTCGGCAACATAATTGGTCCTTCGAACCGGATCGTTCAGCGCTCTGGAATACCGTTCGAGATCGAGTTCGAGAAGCATCAGGATAATGGACTCAAACAGACAACCTTTGGATTTGGCGTTCGACGATCAGAATCCAGTTGTAAGAAGACCAATGGAACGACAAAGTGTTTCGGCTCCACCTGTACCCCCAAGGAGGAGCATTAGACAAAACTTTGGAGTACCACCTCAATTTTATGGAAATCCAGTGATGGGAGGTGTACGTCAACCAACCCAAAGAAGGGAAATAGTGACTGTTCCTTTGTCGTCAACTAACCCATTCATGAATGAGACACTGACGATGGAACGAGCCTCAGTTACCTTACCTCCAGATGCAAGGATCCGACGTGTTGATGATGATGCACGTTCAACAACATCAAGTACTGCTGATAGACGACGCCGTGAACTGGAGTTGCAGAACCTGTCATTTAGGATTGCTGAGAACGAGACTAAAATGGAGCAGCTGCAGCTGTATCACCAGAGGACGGACATGCAGATAAAGATGTTGGAGGAGGGTGAATACGATTCAGATGAACTGGAGGATGGTGAAATCAGGTCAACCCATAATGATGATGACGTCAATCAATGGATGAGAACCCTGAAACAATCAGAGTTGGATTTGAGTCGTATAAAACGTGTTGAACGTAACACTCAAAATTATATACCAACACCAAAACCAAGAATGAATGAAGCCCGTACCTTGGGACTTCATACCCAAGCTGTTCAAACAGTGCCGACAGTCGACAGGATGAAAAATGTAAGGAGTAACGAGTATGTGCAACCACCAGTGTTGGAAAATGTTCCAGGATGGGAAAATATGAATCCTTTCATAACTCCGATGGTTCCACCACTACCTTCTCTACAAGTTTCATCAGAGCCAGTCGAAGCAGAGCGGAACAGTGTGGATACATTAGCAAGGGCTATAATCAGTGCGGTATCGAGTCAAAATCGGGTTTCAGAACGCTTCATTGCACGACAGAGCAATGATAGCAAGTTACCAGTCTTCAATGGTAACCCATTGGAGTGGCCTATATTCCATAATCAGTACAAAAGGTCGACTGAAGATTGTGGATTTAGCAGTGCTCAAAATATGCAACGACTGGAGAAAAGCCTTCGTGGTGATGCTAGGAAAGCAGTTCAGGGACTGATGATTGTTCCTGACAACGCTGAAAAAGTAGTTGAGAAGCTCGAGCAACGGTTTGGGAGACCTCGCTTTGTCATTGAAGCGCTAATAGCCACCGCAAAGAAGGTTCCAGCACCGAAGGAGGATAGTATAGTCTCACTAATTGACTATTCAAATGCTATTTCCAATTTGGTGACAACAGTTGAAACTTTGAAGGCGACGGAGCACCTACAAAATCCTCACTTGATGAATGAGCTTGTGGAGAAGCTTCCAGCCCACCTGAAGTTGGATTGGGGAAAGATTGCCTGCAAGAAAGCTGCCGTGTCACTTTTGGACCTGTGCCATTTCATTGAGGAGATTGCAGAGGCGGTCAGTGCTGTGTCAACCCCCAAATTCAAATTGACGGATGGAAAGAAAGAAGATGGAAGGGGCAAGCGAGAAACTGTACTCACAAGTCAAGATGAGTGAAAGAAAGGAGGGTGTGCGTTTTGTGATTCTACTGAACACAAATCATTCCAGTGTCCAAAGTTCCTCAAGGCCAGTGTGAAGAAAAGGTGGGATATGGCAAAACAGAAGAAAGTTTGCTATTGCTGTCTCAACCGAGGCCATAACAGTTAACTGTAGGAGGAAGAATGCCTGTGGAGTGGATGGATGCAACAAGAAGCATAGTGGCCTACTGCACCCACCATCCAAGGATAAAGAAGAAAATAATAATAAGAAAAAGAAACCTCCTAAAGTTACTGATGATAAAAAAGAAGAGAAGGAACACGATGATGATGACGCTGACAACGAAGAAGATTCAGAGCCGGACATCAATACTCATGTGAGTCAACCACGTCATGTGAAATCTGTTTTGCTGAGAGTTTTGCCTGTTAAGTTGTTCAGCCCAGGCGGAGTCATCAGTACTCACGCGTTATTTGATGAAGGATCAACAGTGAGCATGATATCAACAGCATTAGCAGACAAGATGGGATTGAAAGGTCAAACGGACCCCTTGACTCTACGATGGACTGATGCTCAATGTCAAAAGGACATGAAGTCACGTCGTGTTACTTTCCGAATTAGTGCTAATGACGGGGGGAAGCGGTACCTGCTGAAGGATGTAAGAACGATTGAAAATTTGAATTTACCAACCCACGCAGTCAACATCAAGAATGTAAAGCAACGGTGGAAGCACTTGGAAGGATGTTCAACATTGATGAATGTTGACAATGTACAACCTCAGCTGTTGATCGGGCAAGACAACATACATCTTACCGTAGCTAGAGAAGTTGTGGAAGGGCCTCCAAATGCCCCGATTGCTACCAGGACTAGATTAGGATGGGTGCTACACGGGCCAACAAACAAGTTCCGAAGTCAGACAAATTGCAATTTGTCATTTGTTTGTCGTGAAGATGATGAGGAAGTGCAGCAGTTGGTGAAGGAATCCTTCAAATTGGACAGCATTGGGATCCAAGATCGAAGCAGTAAGCCCCGTAATAAAGAGGAATATCCTGAAGCTGCAATAGCTATTGTTGACCGTCACTATGTCGACGACTATTTGGATAGCGTGGACAATGTGGAGGAAGCTTGGAAGCTAATTGGAGATGTCAAGTACGTGCACGATCAAGGTGGATTCACTATACGGAAGTGGATAACTAACAATGAAGAGTTAACCAGCATGATTCCAGCTGATGAGCGAGCAGAAACCACCAATCTTTCTGAATGGAGTGAAATTCCAACAGAGCGCGTACTTGGCCTCCACTGGGACCCGTTGAAGGATGACTTTACCTTCAAACTAAATAGAAAACGAATTGGAGAAGACATAATGACTGGAGCCATACGACCCACAAAGAGACAGATTCTACGATTGGTGATGCTAATCTTTGACCCCCTGGGATTTCTGGGCTTTTACACAGTAAAAGCTAGGATTTTGCTGCAGGCTATTTGGAAAAGCAAGATTGGATGGGATGATGAACTAGGGACAGAGCTAATCCAATTATGGAAGAAGTGGATAGCAGATCTACCCCGAATTGTGAATGTCAGAATCCCTCGATGCTATTCATATGTGGCCAGTAAAGCTGACGATCTACAACTTCACGTTTTTGCTGACGCCAGTGAATCAGCTTACGCAGCAGTTGCTTATATGAGGGTCCAGAAAGATGATCATGTTGAAGTGTCTTTTGTGATGTCAAAAGTACGTGTAGCTCCACTTAAACCAGTATCCGTTCCCAGATTGGAGCTCCAAGCCTCTCTAATTGCAGCGAGATTAGGGATACTCATCATTAGTGAATTGGAATTGAAGATAAGCCGTGTGATCTACTGGACTGACTCGCGTACTGTCCTTGCATGGATACGCTCTGAAGATAAACGTTTTCACCAGTACGTGTCCAACAGAGTAGGAGAGATTCACGAGCTCACCGATGTGCCTAGTTGGAAATGGATTCCAACAAAGCAGAATGTTGCGGATGATGCAACGAGAAGCGGAAAGTCAGACTTCAGTTCTGGAAACCGTTGGTGGATTGGACCTGGATTTTTGAAGTTGTCTGAAGCCGAATGGCCTGTGGAACGAGCCGTGAAGATAGAAGAAGCGGAGCTTGAGATGAAGCAGGAGCTGTTCGCCACTGCGTTTGAATCTACCATGGATGTCATTCCCCATGCAAGTAAATACTCATCATTTATGAGGTACTTACGTACTACAGCATGGATTTTGAGAGCTGTCAGAAACTTCAAGTCTGCTGTAACCCAGGAAGCGAAAGTCCTATTACCAGAACTGTCCATGGATGAGTTGAAGAATGCTGAGTTGTTGCTGTGTCAGAAAATGCAAAATGAATCATTTGGTGAGGAGCTAAATTTGTTAGCATTGAAAAAGCCATTGAAGAAGGGAAGCAAGATTGCTCATTTATCCCCATTCATCGATGAAGCTGGAATCATCAGAATGAGCAGTAGGACAGCAGCGTACTCACAACCCCCTATCATCATAGATCCTAATCATCCTTTCACAAAATTATTGATTATGAGGATGCACGTTTGGTGTAGTCATCAAGGACGAGAAACAGTTGCAAACGAGCTGAGGCAGAGATTTTGCATTTTGAATTTAAAGACGGCTGTAAAACGATCCTGGAATGACTGCAGAATCTGTAAAGAACGCCGTGCCATGCCAAGAAGTCCCTTAATGGCACCACTACCAGCCTTTCGTATGGAGAGACCACCACGCGCCTTCACAATAACTGGAATGGACTACTTTGGTCCCATGGAAGTGCTAGTAGGAAGAAGACACGAGAAACGTTATGGCGTTTTATTCACTTGTTTGAACGTTAGAGCTGTCCACTTGGAGATTGCTCACAGCTTGAGCACGGATTCATGCATCATGGCTATCCGTCGCTTCTCCAGTGTACGAGGACAGCCTAAAATTATTTATTCAGATAATGGAACAAATCTGCATGGAGCAGATAATGAATTGAAGAAAGCCCTTCAGGATTTGGATCAAGATCATCTTCAAGGGAAATTTTCTACGGCGGGAATTGAGTGGCATTTTATACCACCGTTATCACCACACATGGGGGGCACTTGGGAGAGGCTTGTGAGGAGCGTGAAAGTAGCCATGAAGAGTGCACTTTCAGCGACGACCAAAACACCTCGTGATGAAGTGCTACAAACTATATTTGCTGAAGCCGCAGCAGTAGTCAATTCAAGGCCCTTGACTGATGTTTCCATCGACCCTGAAGACAAAGAAGCTTTGACACCTTTTCATTTCCTGATTGGAACGTCCAGTCATCTGCAGCCGCCTGGAGTGTTCGTGAACGCTGATATGCTGACAAGGAAGGAGTGGAGACAAACTCAGTTCGTAGCTGATCAATTTTGGAAGCGATGGATGAGGGAGTATCTACCTACTTTGCAGCGGCGTTCAAAGTGGAGATCTGGACAACCGGAAGTGAAAGTTGGAGACATCGTGCTGGTGACGGACCCTGGACAACCGAGGAGTTCCTGGCCCTTGGGGAAAGTTGTTGCTACATTTCCTGGCAAAGATGGGATAGCTCGAGTTGCTGAAGTCAAGACGGTGACTGGGATTTACCGCCGACCTGTGGTCAAGCTAGCGGTTTTGGATGTCCAAGAGAGAAGTTCCTCCCCTGTTTCGGAACTTGGGGGGAAGTATGTTGCTGAGAAAGCATAGAGTGTAGGAAATTTCGTGGGTCTTATAAATATATTTCCTTTTGTACCTTGCTCTTCCTGCATGCTCTTGTGTATTTGATGTAAAAACGTATTAATTGAGAGTTGAGGCATGCAGGAGAGAAGGAATATTTTTCATTATTCTCTTAGAGGCTGAGGCGAGTGGTTGTTGTTCTCTCGTCATTCAGTCAATTGTGGTCTTCTATATATTATTACTGATTATATTTGTTATCAGTTTAAATAATTAATTATACGCTAGCATGTGGAATGGTTGTTTTGTGTCGTTAATAAAATAACTACTTCTTGTCAGTATTAATGGTGTTCTGAAATTGTTAATTGTGTCATTTCTAAAGGTTATCTAAGTTTAGCTCAGTCAGGGCATCCGTTGTCATCCTTGGTGCATTAGCTCTCACCGTTATCGAAGTATTTGGCTGAAAAGTCGGCAACATCACTCAAGTTTTAAAGATTGAATATATCAGAGAGGTTCTCAAATGGTATATATATGTCATTGGGTCTAGACCTTTTCTAAATTTACAGGTCACAGGTTGAAACTTCAAGGACTTTGTAGGCATCGAAGGAATCAATATGCTCTAAAAATTGAATTCGAATTGTAGTCCAAGGCCACGATATGAATAAGTCCTCCCTTTAATGTAGTTGATTTTCCTATGGAATTTCTTCAGAGATATAAATCGGGGTGGGCAGAGAAACTGAAATAATATTATGATGGTTGCAAAACTATATTTGCTTATATAATGAAGCAGAGTTAGATGTGTAGCAATCTGGTAAAAAAAAACGCAACACACAATAAACTTAGATTTACATGCAACATCCTCTCTTACTTTTATTTTTAGTGCCGTGCTATTAACGTAAGCAGACAACGCAAGCTCCGAGGAAAAAACAGGAGGAAAAGACTTTTTATTGTCTAATTAAAAGTGTAGTAGCTCCATTCCAAATTTTTACGGAAAGATGAATTATGTGGTGATGAGCCTTTTGACCATGAAATCCTTGGTACCTACACTGCTGTTCAAGTGCTACAGCCACACTCCACTCCATATAATCACCCACTATTACATGCGTCGTCACATATGCATCATAATTAAACGAAAGCAAGGTCATGCCAAGCAAAGCGAGTGCGAAAGTGAATCATTTCATCAGATTACACTTTACAGGTAAAGAGGTAAACGAATCTAATTTTACTCGTTCAAAGATAATCTTAAATCATCGTGGGATTTCCTAATGAGTATTTTGGACCTGATGCAACGTCAGTCACCAACCCCATTATTACACGTACATACATATGTACCCATGGGTCAGAAATATTAGGGTACTTGCTATATGTTTTTATCTAATGAAAAGGATGAAATATTATGAGGTATCTCCAACTTGTCAGGAAGAAGTCGAAAATGTACTTAAAAAGTTGAAATTCATATTTATTCAGCAGTGAAATATGTTTAAAGGCGAAGGCGGTGGTCCCTTAAATGGAGAAGTGCACACTTGTATGAAAATCATACGCGATAAAAATGAAAAACTCTTTATGTAGGAAATGGCTGTACGCCGGAAGTTTAGACCAGAAGTCTATTATCATTTTAAACCGACACAAAGATGGTTTGAATACGTCATGGATAACGCCTCTGTTGTCTGTCTGTGTTACAGACTAACCCTCAAAAAGATTTAATTGATAAAGCCACCATGTTCCAACCGTCGTCTATATATGCTTTAGGTACCTTTTGGCTTATTAAAAGTGACATAAACAACCGGAAGATGTAAGGAATAGAATTATCACAAGGCATAAATTAAGTCTAAGGATTTGATACTAACAAATTCTGCGTCAAGTTTAGGGTGTCATCTTCATTTGAATATGGATGAAATTAAAGTCTTTATTTTTTGGAAAGGTGTACCAAATTTTGTGGAAAAGTTATCGCCACTCCACCTACAACTTATAGTCTCAAAAATCTCATCATGTACTTGTCCCATCTCAAGGATCCTCTTAATAGTGTTTGTCTTTTGCATTCTAATTTAATTCTCTGGTCAGTTTGGTTTTGCTCTTGACTTTATTGGATTGAAATGTAAATTTTATCATTGCCAAAATAATAAATCCCAGAATTAGAGTCGGCACGCGTGGTTGAGTACCTAATTTTTTGACTAAAATAGTTCACAATCTTGTTTTGTGGATGCGATGAAATTCTTATATTTGTTTATTATCATCCAGTTGCTCAAATAGCAGGAAATGTAATTTTAGTTTTATACTCAGCAACTAAATTACCGTGACTTATTTTGAGTACAGAAAGGCGTTCTAATGGGAATCAGATAAGGAAAAGAAAGAATGATTCCCAAATAGCAGTTAATTATGTACCTTGTATATATCACCTCACAGAAACAATGCCACACACTTGAGCCTAACGCCATGTGTGATGTGATTTTGTCACGTTTCTATGTGAAAAGAAAAAAAAGGTGGATGGACAAGGTTAAGTTGATAAAAGTGTGATCAAATGGGCTGGTGGTGTGTGTATTATTATACAGTCTTAAGAATTTAAAACGTCATTTCATTGTGTCGTTAAGAATGAGAAACGATATTATGAGAAACGCGTGAAGATGGATAGATGTTTGCTTATCGTTACTATTAATTGGTACTTGATACCTGTTTATATTGGTTTGTTGGTGTATTGTAAAGCAAATACAAACGGAAACATCTGAACCTTTCTGTCAAGATTTAAGGCATGTACATTTAATATACATATGTAAACATCCTTCCGCATCGCCAAAATGTATTTTGAAAGATAGTCTTGTTGGTAGAAACTTGCAATCTTAAATGCAATACTTATGACTTGCCTTCAATCCCCTATTTTGTCACATAATATAATGATTATGATTATTATTCCACAATCACAGAAATCTGCTATACTTTTCGAGGTTTACAACAGGCAGTGTGAGCAATAAAAATGGATTAGCATTCTTGACAACTTCCTTTGTGATCGTAGTGTAACAATTATCATTCTAGTGCCTTTGTTTCACCATAGACGGATGGGCTCAATGTCAGATATTGTGTATCAAGATCTGTTCACAGCCTACAATACATTGCATTTCATATCATCATTATGTACTTCGTAGTTCGTACATATCCTGGAAGCATTCGTGTAACAAGCAAAATCAACGGAAGACAAATTAATATTTTACTTTTAGAAAGCAAAAGAGAATTTTTCAATTGATTTACTGCTTACGAAACAAAAACTTTCGTTCAGTTAATAGAAATTGGTTTTTATTGAGTCATACATAACATATTTCATCATTTATATACATCGAATCTGCATATGTTTAATATATTGTAATGTCTTTATGACACATACCTAAACCAATATTAAAAAGATATTTCAGCCTAGCAAGATTTGCAAATCGGTTGACTCAAACCAAAAAGAAAAGGCAATACCCTGGTGGTGGTACTGACAATAAAACAGATTAAGCTAGGCAATTAAGTAGTAAGTTATGTAGGTAATATATATGGTGATATCTAATGGCAGGCATTTGAAATCAAGCCTTCGAACTGCCAGTGCCATGAAGAGGAACAATATATATAGTGTTTGGATGCCTACGTCATTTTATTACAGTGAATGCTCACATTATGTAAATGCTCATAAAATTGTTGTGCTCAGGTGGTGGTGGACTTTAGGCCGGGCACGATTTTCATGCAATCAAACTACCAACCAACCAACATTTGCAATATGAATCCATAAAAAAGATACGTGAGAACGTAAAGTTAAATTAGCCTCTTGAATTAACAGGACAGGACATAAGTAACCACACTCACTAAAGTGACCATAATCAATTTGAATGCAACAAATGTTAATTTACCTCCACAATGTGGTGGTTTTAAATTACAGTACTGTTTGCTTTGTTCCTTAAGTACAATAAGCTACTCACATAATATCTTACTAATGTTATTCCCACAAAAATTAATGTACAATATCAAATATTATATTATGCGTCATACGTAGTGCATTTATTTATTTGCATATTATCATACTTATTGTTCGAGCAGCAGCTACAAATAAACATAAAGTACACACGATTCTACTTAACGAATCGAAATTGGCTGCTGCACAGCATAACACTGCGTCATACGTGGAAACGTCCATGTGTGACGACGACGAGCTTACCATAGTACACAGGCGTCGCGATGATAGGTCATCTGTGCACAATAAGCATAATCTCACGGTATGAGAACTGGACTAAGGTCAACTCTTTTCAAGTCACTTCTCAAAACAAAACTCAAACTTTGAGGAGGAAGCTTTGCATTTTCATGCGCGTGTACATCATGCAAGTAATGTATGTATGTATACTTATCCATAAAACGCTTGCCGCTATGGTCTGTGGCTTATCTTTAACGGCACTATGCTAAGCTGCGTACCTCTTGAGGAATAGCTCTCAATGGTGATTCAATAATTGGCACCATTCTAGAATTTCTTGGAAAAGCTAAGGTTTTCTCATTTAAACCTTTGCCGGCTCATCGAATCTTTGGATTATGCAAGATTTGTTATCACATCACAGACAGCCTCCGTTGGAAACAGAGCCCTTGCCCTTCACGTAATATAAGAAGAAACAAACAAATTTCGTATGTAACACACATCATCCATGCAATGGAAATGGATGATGAGATGCAAAAACAACTAAATTTAATCCATAATACGCACATTTTGATATTGACAGATTGAAAATTAATGAACTTGTGCTAGTCTATTTTTTTCTTGTAACACCAACACTGGAACATTGACTTGAAAAGAATTTGCTGACTTTTCCACTTGACTGCATTCACTATTATTCTTGATGAACTTTTGTTGGATAGGTACTTCTGATTGATATTATTTTTTGATCATGCATACATAAGTAAATGTTCCGGTTCATTGATTATGTATTCCATCTTACTTGATTGTTGATATCAAAAGATATATGCTCATTGCCATGCAATATAATGTCTACTAATCTGAATTAATTGTAATGTATTCTATTATCAAAGTAGTACACAAAAAAATCACTGATAACTCATATAAAGTTTTAGTAAATTTACAGCAAATATTTTTTTCATGTTTTCGACAGTATACATAACATGGTTGGTAATAAAAATACACATATATGTTGATAAGCCTGTTTATTAGAACATTTTAAGTTCAGATGATGTGTCTGTGTCCTTTGGCAGTCATTCCTCTAGGCATGCATGCATGGCAGTAGCGTAGCGTCAATTTTCATACAACGTTAAACGAAGCGTTGGTGGAATAAGACCGTTGCGTTGTATCACATCGCCAAGAAAACATGCGCCTCAGCGATCTATTGGCAAGCCCAAAAACTATTACAAAGCAAAGGAAGCCGGTAGAAGAATATATACTAAAAGACGGTAGATGACAGGTACTTAAAGAAAGCTAATCTGTTTGCTACTTTATAAAATTCATAAGGTTTGCCTACGATACGTGCAATATATGCATGCAAACTACAAACGGAATGTATGTAAGGGTGAATTTACTTTTTCTTGGCTCAAACCACCAATGCAAATTCCTAATTTGAAGTTAGATACAGATCCTTTATCCTCTAAAATTTCCAAAAGTTATGATATTGCTAAGATGTACATTGCAGTTTTGAAGATGCAGATGAATTTGGTCAATGTTATTGTTTAGTAGTTAGCACAATATTCAAAGATTTCCCATAATGATACGGTCGAGTCGGTGGTATGGTCGTTACTCTAAGATGATAGCTTGAGTTGAGCCGATTAGCAAGGCAATAATATGCTAATTTTCGGCTCTTATACCGATGCAGTAAGTATGCACCATTTCTTCTCATCACAATGGAACATTCTTACGGTAACATACAAACACAAAATGAGGATGTAAAGATATCATTGGTATGCAAATAAGTTTTTCAGTCTTGTCTTAGTTGTCACGTTAAGTTGATACGTTGATATTATGGTGAAAGAATGAATTTCTTGAGTTCTCCTCACCATCGCATCATTATCATATCGTATCATCATAATATCATCACATCAACAAACAGTGCTAATATTGTTCCTTCACTGCACTGGTATCGCTATCGACTGCTGCTGCTGTAAGTTAAAAAATATTATTGTCCATTTGTTGTGAATCACATCACATCACTGTCATAATGTGATATGATAGGATGCACCCTCCATTGTGTTCTCTGAGTAGATATTATGGGAGTTAACCTCTTCTGCTATGGACTACTAAGAGACCATGAACAATGCACGACAATTACCGTCAACCGTGACAACAATGAGTCGTCAAAGCACACATGTCGATTGATACAACATTACTGTCGCTGCATGTGAGGGAGGGAGAGATAGCACACTGAAAAATTATAAGGTACATACTCTCAACTTAGCAATCAACTTCTTATTACTTTACTGTGCTATAGGGAGCCACGCCACCCCATCAACCTGAGATTTGTATGCAGTTTTGTAGCAGACTTTCATCCTCAGATCATTATTATAACTTCATTCATGTGGCGTTGCAACAATTTTCCGGCAATCAGCAGGGAAAACATCAAGTATATATAAAGTATAAAAATGCAATGAATTAAATGTAGACGGGAGCCATTCCTGGGAAGATTTGCATTACAAGATTAGTTGTGGGCTGAACAATATAAATATTTTTACATTAAGCTATGATTTTCCTTGTCTAAATCCTGGAACCTGTGCCAATTAACTAGCTCATGATGATACTATACCATGTCTAGCGAGTCAGTTTAGTTAAAATGCTCGCCCTCATATTCAATATTGCATGAAATTTCTCTAAAGCTTCAAGAAGACAACCGACAACCGACGTTCCTTCTTGTATGCGTCCGTCCTCATATATGAAATACTGTTAAATAAAGCAGGTCCATTAGCATTGGTGTGCGTATTATTATGCATCATCTTTTTGTTAGCCGAGCTACACACATAAAAGGAAGGTGGTGGATTTTTAGGAACATTCCTGAGGAAATTCCCACACTTTGATAAAATCTTTCGTACTTTACTCTAGCTTATTATTTATATAGTGTTGAATACAGAGGACAGAGATAATGTCGATGCATATAGGTCCTAACTCAGCACTCGGTGGCACCAAGAGGATGACTCTGAAAGCTGAAATTGCCTTTCCTGTACTTACATTTATTGTTTTTTTGGAGCCCAGTAAAACGGCGTTTTTAGTATGAGAGGAAACTACACAAAAACTACAGGACAGAAAGTAGTAAATACTATTTATATATAAACAAACTGTTCTATGTTTGATTGTCGTGATCATAGTTTTAACGGTTCAAGTGATTAACTAAGATTTACATCTCTCTCTCGTTCTGGGACAAAATTGTCGATTATCACGAGACAATTTTTTACTCCACTGCAATGCGAAAATGCAGGTTAAATATTTGTGGTTCGTATGTATTTACAAAAGTTTCTCGGTACATTATTACCAAGCAAGAGCAGTAGTATAGTGCATGAAAATATTTTTTTTTGAAAGTTGTGCTTCTGACTTGACTGCTGAGTCACAAACAAAATTGGTTAAAGAAATGATTAAACTAACAGTGTAGATAATCTGCGCTTCTTCCATTTATTTCTTTCTAATAGGGGAACGGGATAAATGATTAAATGGTTGGTTTGATAGTAAAACGAGAGAGAAGACAATTTTTTATAACCAAAATTGTAAGTTGCATGACATGCTTGAGTGAACTCACGTTGACGTTTTTTTCCACAAGACTGCTGCAGAGGAGGATTACAAACATTGCCCGAAATCTGCGATTTCCAAAAATGCATGTCATCGGTTGGTTATAGCAGCAATGTACTACTACTAAAGTGTCAGGTTAGTGTGCCAAGGTAATTCTTACTATATTGTATTATTATTATCATGATTTAAGAATGAATTTGTTGTACAGTACATCCACATCAGTGCAACTCTTGCCTTTCACAGTTGATTGGAAAATGGAAATCAAGGCAATTATTGTTTTCAAGTTACCAGTCACCAGTTAGTTGTAGTTACTAGTTTTGCATTGAACTACCGGAAACATCACCAAAGGTGTGAAAAATCTTGACCTGAATGTGGTTTGATAAGTATACGTTGAGTTAAATGCATATTAGCTCCAATGAAAGATTTTCATCTAAGCTAACATTTCTATTGTTAATTGGTAAATGAGTAACATACGGTTCTGGTGAGAAATCTTACGCGCATACCTACACACACTGCGTTTGACTGCACTGCTATATAAGAAAAGAAAATTGACATTTACTGAAACTATATATGATGACCTACGTTGATGAAAATGCTTCGTTTGATGATTTGAATAAGCTTCAACTTGCCCTGATAATAATATGATTTACTTCTTTACCTTGTTATTGTTATTATAAATTAATCAGCAGATAATTACAGAGTCTTGATTAGATTTTCATGTCAAACTTGAGTCTTCTTGTAAGAACTCACGTATTTGATATTATGGATATGGATGGGCTTAAGCGTGTGGTTTTAGTATAATGGGAATTGGCACGAAAGGAATGTTTAAATACGTACGATATATTATTTTTTTGTGTGGTTGACTTGAGACGAGTCTAAGCTTCTTTTTACCATTTATAATGTTTAAGGACATTTTCTCTGCAAAAGTCATCAGACTTAAGTACAAAGCTAGACAATGATAATATTCCGAGCTACCAGCACCAACACCAACCAACATTAAGCTAGCTATTTCAACTCCCCTGTTGAGCATGAAGATGCTAGGTAATGATATGAGCGTGGGAATTTTCATAAAAACCTCACAGTTCTTTTGTATTTGCGTGAAGGTATTTCCTTCATTTTTTACGTATTGCCTTTTGTGTAGGCGTATTTACTAACATAATCAACGTCAACGATGCAATGCAGCCGCCATAACATGAGTAAAACTATATAGAAAATGGTTTTATATAATAATTTTAAAATACGAAGAAGTCAGATTTTAGGAATTTTAAAGTGTACATACTTTCTGCAACCTTAAATATATTAGGGGCTATGAATTTTGAAAACCTTTTAGTTTTGCAGAGTGAGAGGTGAGGTGGTAAATAGGATAAATATATGTCGTGAGTAGGTATAAATTGGATTGAAAGTTGAAATAGTTTTTGGTTTATCAAATAAAAATAGCATTGAAACAAACATGCATTTACATGTTAGCTCAAAGTCACGGTAAAAAACAAAACTTCTTGTTAAACAATTGTACGTGTGTGCATATTTGAACTGATGATGCACAGGAATGTGTATAACGTGAAGTGAACAATGTCATATTTTGAAAGTTGATATCCAGGTAAGGAATGAATGCATGAGAATTTTCTCAGGAACATCCGGTCGCTTAAAAAAGAAATAATACAACGTCATATATAGTAGGAGAACACTTTTGTCTAGTAAAAACTCACCACTGTACATCATGTAGCTATTGTTAGCTTGTAGGGGTGAAACAGACACATTGTTTAACAACAGAAACAGACCTTTTGATTCAGCAGGGAATAACCTCGGTTTCAGGTTTGCTTCAGAATCTTGTGTATAAATAGATATACATGTCTTTTGTACATGCACGCGTTTTCTACTTCTAAACATGAGGTGAATGCAATGAACTATGATGAACATTTTAATCCAAACTTATTATCACAAATTCTGTTATAACCATACATTTTATAAGCGGAAATTTTTGTAGACACATTCCATACCAGATACATATGCTATTTAATATCAATTTAGAACTACCATAATTTTGAATTAACTAACTAGAACCAGCATAAACTCCATTTCCAGCTCCAACAGCATTAATTTAACTTAATCAATGTGCATGCAAAACAGTTTGGACACTTAAAAGAGTAACTGAAAGTATTTTATGGGGAAATGGCCCCGTAATTTCCTTCATCTTCACTTCTTAATCAAATTTACCTGTCTACCAAACTATACCAGCACCAACTTCTTGGTTTCAAAAGAACGTGGTTTTATCACATAAGAACATCTAAGCAAATTTTCATGTCTGCTTCTTGTTCTCTTAGGCCACAAGAAATAAGGTTCATCACACCATCCTCATTATCTTATGTAACTTTTCTGTCATTCGTGTGAGACAGGTATATGGTA
Source organism: Orchesella flavescens (assembly GCA_964034955.1). Lineage (NCBI taxonomy): Eukaryota > Metazoa > Arthropoda > Collembola > Entomobryomorpha > Orchesellidae > Orchesella > Orchesella flavescens. Next base: position 39,591,492 of record OZ035955.1, read on the forward strand.
TATGAATACCAAAAAACGAAGTGTATTGTATTGGATCACACGTCTTCATAAAAAGTGGTCAGTCAGTGGTCAATTATTTAGAGGGAAACTGAAAGTTATCTGTACTATATGAATAAGTAAAGCTGACACTAAACAACACACTTATTCTCATTTTTTTATGTTAAAACACGCTACAAAAAACACATTAAGTTCACAAATAATGATAACTTCATGAATTCGGTACACCTCTTCATATATCGTGTGATACTTAACGAACATGGTGGTTGTATACAGTATTTCATTTCTCATGCAAGAAATGATTATAATACTTATCCGTGCAAATCTACCAAATACCATTTTTTTTACGTTTGAGGAACTCGCTAACTTGTTGAAGGCCTAAAAGTCCCGATACTTTATAGCTAGCACCTACTTCTTTCACTACCCATTTACGTGTGATAATGGGGATAATTGTAGTTTAGAGAATGGTATCAATATTTTTCGACAATGGAGAGAATCATTGTGGTAAACCAGTAGTAGCAGTAGTCTAATTCATTCGGTGGCAATAATGTGGCAAAATGATCATGCATGGCATGGTTTTCATAATAAGTAACTTGGATTTAGTTCATCACTCACCATCCAATCCAATCCACAGAGTGACGTTTTAAAATGAATGAAGACCTTGTAAAGAAAAAGCCTGCTTGTACCCTCAAATTCAGCGAAATGTTTTGGGATACTGACAGTACCCTAATAGAAGCCCGTCTTCTTCTTATTCTTCTTGTTTTCTTTGCTATATAGCATCTCATTGGCGTCATTGGATTAGATTCATACTCACACACATGAGCCTTTTGCAAGTAAGCATGAAATATCAAGAATAACCATAAGACCAACGAGACACGAAGTTAGAGAAACAGTTTCATTAATTTGTGGATTTACTAACCGTTATTTTTCATTCTAATTTTCTAAGCTTTATTTGCTCATGTTTGCGTGGTTGATGTTATGTTATGGTATGGTCTTCTGAAAACGGGCACTACTGGTTGGAAAATCTTCATGTGAAAATCATGTCCGGGCAAATGATATAGCCAAAGCAGTGATGGGATGATGTTCGCTAAAGCTCTCGTTATAAAAACACATGCATGGGCTCAAAGACCGACCGACATAATGTATCTACATTGGGTAAAATCATGAATAAGGAAAGACGTGAACTCAACTACTAACTAAATAAAATTAGCAAATCTCCTTGAATGTACGACTACCGGACGCAAATACCCAAAACCTGCATCCAATAAAAGCTGCATGAATTTGCGGATTCCCAGGAGACTACATACTACATACCACGAAGGGAAACAAGGAGAAGGGTTCTCAAGCCCTACACAGTCATCATTCATCTTCATCAAAAGTCTCTCGTCGTTTTTTTCTTCTCTACCTCCCACAACTATACTTACTCCTACTCACTCAAAACTCTATATATATTGTATGTACGTACGTACACTATCTTGTTGGGATAAGGTTTCCCTCATCATTTTCCACTTTGTAAAAACTCATATCATTAATGTTCTGCATCGATACTAAGCATGAGGGTTTTAATAGCTAAAAGGACTTTGCAGAAAAACAACAATAATACAAAAGTCACAGCTAACTACTGCTGCTACTATGATTCAAATTGTGAAGGTACTTCAACACATCACATTTATATCTAATATCTACTATATATTATCTACGATTTTATATTATTTTCCGGATGCCTTCAGCCAGTTAGTCTTTTTCTCAGTAGCAAAACGTCAAAACATTTCTGATTTGAGCGAGGTAAAGTCAGCAATAGGACGACTGTATAATAGTAATAGTAATGGGTTTGCTATAAATAGGTGTGTATGAAATACGTGGGCATATATATTATGTATAGGGAGCAAGTTTCACAATTCACTCATTCAGGGACTTTTCGCTTGTAAAATAAACATTTTACTCAACTATTCTTACTCATCGTCGACAACCTGACTTTTAATGAAATACAATTTGAGTGAGTGGACAGAAACAAAGGCTGAACCTACCGCATCCCATCCCATTCGATAAAGTTGGTTTAAAGGTACAGCTACAGCTCAAACAAATAAATGAATATGGACGAAATGTGCTTTTAAGAGAATATATATAGCTTCAAATGCAATAAACGTACATACAGATACCGATTACAGAACTGACGCTTGGGTTGGCCTTTCCTTTAATTTTTCAAATTCATTACCATTTTGCCATGCAATTTACTCATTATATCATAAATACCCTAATATAGACCATGTAAATATGGCTATGTAAATAGACAGCAACGTAATGTAAGTTTGTTTCTTGTTGTGGAATCGCGTGTTATTTTTAATAATAAATTTGACAGGTTAGTTTCTTTGCATACCTGCGGCTCTCCTCGTTTTTTCTGAATAACCTTACTTATGATGTAGAAATGTATGAAATGAGTGATGGATTGCTTTATCAAAAAAACTTGTTAAAAATGCAGTAAAAGGTGGTGTATTGTAATTAAATCAACAAATTATCTCATTATGACGGAACTCATCTTCACATGAAAAAGTGTAGATTTTTACCTTTGATTGTATTTTCATTATTTGTAGTATGTTTTTGCTTTGTGCTAGCAAACACTTTGTTATATATACAAACATGAGCATCAAAAGATCATGAATGTTGTATTAAAAACTATTTTCCTTAGAGAATGTAAGTAGTAAATTGTGTAAACAAGTATTTTTAAAAGTATTAGATCCTCATGCTCATCAAAGGATCGAGTTCTCTTTTGTATTTACATTGTTACGAAAGTTGAAAGTAAAAAAAATGTATTAAAAAAAGAGAATTTCAGAAATTTTCATCTCTCAAAATAATTTGAAATGGTGAGGCTGTTGAATGAATACATATATATTTTATTTGCTTCTCAAAAAGCTTTCACATGTGTCACCTGGTCACTCTCAACTCTCAGTAGGTAATCATGAATATAAATATACTGTTGCAAATATGTGGCTGCTGCTGTTGTAAAGCATGATGATAACTCACATTAGAAAACAAACAACAAAAAAAGTTGTCATTTTCAGGGAGTACAACAGCATAAAGCCACGATGAGTTGAAGTTATGATAGAAAAATAACTCGCAGAGATGATGAAGAAAGACGATCCCAGGTACAAAAGTAAAAATAAAAGAACAAAGGTAGATTTGCATACAAAAAAACACTCTCCACGGCATAATTAATATTTGCTTTGGTTATAGTTGACAACTACAAGAGGACGACATCATTCCATGCAAACCAGTAAAAATAAGGGGTAAAAGTCAAGACAAAGGTACAAAAGACATATCAGAAAAGCAATCATAAGTAACTTGTCACAGATATCTCAAACCGTGAATGAGCCACCGCAGATTTTTTTTCTTCTCTTCTTCTTGCAACATCAGCTCCACGAATTATATCCTATTGTGAAAAGAAAATTGAGGATAATATAATCGAGATGTCACAATTTCCATGAGATTAAGTCAACCGGGAGGGAGTGTGCGTTGTCTTCGTGCCCTAATATTTGCATCCTGCATCATCATCATCATCATCATATTCAATTCAATTCAGTTTGCATAGAAAGAAGAGTATTAATACAGAAGATGAAATGGGAACTATTAATTTCCCTAGGATTCATGCAGGCACACATAAGAAAACCTCTGAGCATATAATGATAGGTAGGGTTACGACAATAATAAAAATTACATGGGAATGTTAACACATTCTGCATTGCATGTTGCATGTGCCATAAATGAATGGTTGGTTACAGCTTCTAAATATATAAAAGCCTCCAATTCATGTATTCTTGATAATGATAATAAGTTTGACATTCACATCTCTCTCTCTCTCTCCATTCAGTTTACAAAGAACCTATACGCTTTAATGTGGGTGAATGTACACGGGCATAAAATCTAATTGAAATGTATAAAAATCTACCTTTTTGACAGAAAACTGTTCTCAAGTATGAAATGATCGAAGCCAATGCAGTGTCCCCCACTTCATTCCTCATTGAAATGAAGACAACAAAGTTGAATGGGATAATATGAAAGGTGTTTTACTATATGAAAAGTAGTAATTCGGGAGCATCCTTGTGTGGGGCTAGTTGATTCAGCTTGTGTACAAAGAACAAGTGCATCATGAATCAAGGGATGATGATGTTTCAGTTGATGAAATGCGTCTGTTGATGTTGATACACATAATATTTCCAATGTTACGTGCTGCTCACCTCGCCTTTTGCCTATTAAGACTGTTCAAGGCACATTCATAATATAGTATAATAGAACCACCACCAACCACCCGCATTTACCTCAAATAAACTTGCATTACATGTGGCTTCTTTCTGCGTAGATGTAATATTATATGTATATACGTAAACGTAATGTATGAACACATATATATTGTTGAATTGGTTGTAGTAAGTAGAAATGCATAGAGCTAACTGACGTGCAACATAGTAGTAAGCGTATATTATGGATGTATACTCGTTTAATGCACGTAATAATAATACACGGTTGCATGCAATAAAAGTACGCAGCCAATGTTTCTATCGACATACACACTAAAGTTCACCAGTTGTAAGACGACGGTTTTTGTATGGAACTCATCATCAGCAGAACCAGCAACAATGGTGAAAAATCTGTCAGTCTTGTCTAGTAATCCCTAGAACGAAGACGATTGTTAAGTAAAGTTTTGTAAAGCGAGTAGTGGCTAGTGCATGTGAGTGTCTCCGTTTTTTTCACTGACTCTCTGTGTGTATATGTTTGTGTGACTGACGAGTAAAACAGACGGCAGTCAGTCAGTGATTGCCAAGACGAGGACCACATGGCCCCTGTCTTTTCCGTTCGCAAGCCTTTCCTCTCGGGAACGGTATCAAGTTTTGTTGATTCGTGTTGTCGGCATTAAGAGAAGAAGAAGGTGCAAGAAAAAGGGATATGCATATATAAAACTCTCTCGTCGCGTACTCATGTAAGGAGGAGAATGAATCAGTGCTTATACTACTAGCATAGAATTAATATTATGCATAATATTATATTATTCATCAACCTGCTTTCTGAAGTTGCAAGCCCTGTTTGAAAGAGTCAGTTGTTTTTGTCAGGGGAAGAAAAGCTGTTACAGAGATTGAAAGAGTTTGGTTTGGTTTATGCTATCGCAGATTTTCATTGCTCCCTCAGCCTCATCTTTTAATAATATAACAAACAAACGTGTGTGTGTGTCTCTCTCTCTCTTATTTTGTGAGCTTCTATGCAGAATATTGCTTTAATAGTGTGTGTGTTGTAATATTCGGAAATAAGGATACTCAGCAATCTTTTTATGCCACATTATCTATTGAAAACCATTGGCGCGTGCATAACGTACATGGCAAATAATTCTTGGGGAGTGGAGTAGTGGAGTTTTTGTGTCTGTATATTGATATTTGCATATTGCATGTAGATATGCAAAACACTATACATATATTCTGTCTCTGATAATACTTTGACGCAAAACATATATATACATACATATGCTTATGCACTCACATTTGTTGAGAGTTGAAGTGGAAGAGCAGCCGTCATCAAGAAAGTGATGATATTGAGGAGACGATCTGATGCTGCTGCTGATATGATGGTAAGACATAACATGACAAACATGTGTATTTTCTACTGTAATAAACTTGACAGCATTTCTTATTAAGTTTTTGTGTGAGCTTTATGAAAAGCGGGATAGTAGTATGAGCAGAGAGAGTATGCTTTATATCAGCATAAAATTTAATCATTTCGTTTTTATACCTTTAACCCCTGCACCAGCAGAGTTCCGCTCTCTCGAAGGGCTTGATCTATTCTAAATTTTAGCATTATTGGGAATTGAAAGAGACAGCTCTATACAGCTCAGGTTATAAGAACTATAGTTTTCGTTTGATGAAACTTCATAGGATGATGCCATAGGTATTGCATTTACAAATTGCATGCACATGTGCCGGGTCTCAAAAGAAAGAATTCGCAGGACTGAGAGAAGAGAGAGGAGAGGAAAGTGAAGTGTTTATTACTCTGTGCATACTAATTTTACCCTTAAAATAAGTACAAAAAAATGGGGGATATTGTATGCATATAAGTACACACTCATCTCATGATCATCATGATTCAAGGTAAAAAGGAACGATGAAATATTAATGTTGTATTCATTTATTTCTTTTTTGTGAGAACCTCACCTTACTTCAAGAGATCAAGGGGACGGGACGGGTACATAGAAATAGAATAAAGTATAATAATAATGTAGTAACGTCACATTTACGTGTGAAGTCAAAAAGTGGAGATGTAATGAAGGTTGTATTAGACAAGTTTGTTATGTTTTAAAACATGTACGACAAGAACTCTATCTGAGTGAGTGCGATAGTGAATGAGTGAGCAGGGAACAAAATAATGCTTATTGAAATGACTCTGACTCTAGACTGCCTACATTTAAGACTCATTTAAAATGTAATGCCTTTTATTGCATTCATGCTTGCCCAAAAAATGTCGCAACTAAAAGAGAATTGAAATAATGGGATTCAGAGTGTGTGACGACGATGTATATAATTTGTTGTTGATACAGTTCATGTACTTTTAAAATACTAATACTCGTACACTTCTACACCTGTCTGCCCATTGTACAGGGAACTTAATGGATAGAGAAAATTACTTGTAATGGTTAAAATTCATGAGTATTATGACATACACTTTATTGCAACTCGAGGTGACCTCCTGATCCCCTACTTGTTTGCATGAAAAACTAACTTAAACCCACCTCTCGTAGATTTTATTATACTATGGAAAATTTGCGGCTGTGGTAATGTTCCTGATGATTTGAAAAGTATATGAGGTGTCACTGAGGGAGAAGTGAATATGAATATGATTTATTTATATATTTGTTTTGTGTATTGAACTCCGTTAATGTAGGAGAATAGGATATAAGCATTAGGATATTTTATGTACAAATTTATCTGTATAATGCATTATGTAAAGTTAGTTGTCAAAAAAGTTTGTGAAGGTTTAGAAAATATTTTATTGGCCTATCTTGTAGAGAATCTTTCGTTTAATAATATATCTCCTTGCCAAAATTTCTAGATGTCAAGTTTATTAGTTAGTGGATTGAAAGTAATAGTTGCTAATCTAATATCGTTTCTTGTATGTTGTATGAGTGGACGCCGCTTGGTGGATTTATGAATTGTTTGTATTTGTACAGAGTACGGTTTGTTCTGGAAACTTCGGCATGCGTGTGGATGAGGCGGCAAGGATGAATTGCACCTCTCCTTTTGTAATAATTTTGTCTAGTACTTAGATTTTCTTCTGTAGAAAATCATTCTCTCTCTGACTCTGGTCTTGAGCTTGAGTGCGACTGGTCACGTCTCTCTTAAGTTTTAACATTGTAGAATCCGTTCGTCGACTGCTTAACAAGTACCTAGTAGTTTCGACTTTCGTTATAATTGTAATTAGGATTAACTAGGGTTGCTGTATACCTGAAATTAGTTTTAATTGTTTGTTTAATAAAGTCTCCATTCTGTTCTATTATAGTATAATCAGTTTGTGCTATATTTTACAGTTATTGTCGCTCAGTCGTAGTGGATAAGGTAGACTCATATAGCTAAAGTAACTGTGCATTGGCTTATAGCTTTTCTAATTGCTGGGTCTTTTGGCAGTTAGCTTTAGTTCTACATTTAGTTGGTGATTAGCTAGGATAGTCAGTCCGAGCTTTTGCATCATACCTACTCTCGAGCTGAAGTCATCAGTTAGGGAGTGTCATTGATCCAAGAAAGGTGATTTGGCCTTACAACCCAGATTGCCAATCCTGGAGGCATTGTCTGGCCTTACAACCCAGATAGCCATCAACCCCAGTCAAGCCGGATAGTCAGTCCGTGTTTGACCCTACGCTCGAGTTGGAGCCACCAGCCCGAGGAGTGTCATTAGTCCTTCAAACCGGATAGCCAGTCCGTGTTTCACCTTCCCTCGAATTGGAGCCACCGATTCGAGGAGCGTCATTGGTCCTTCGAACCCAGATCCCCAGTCCGTGGAGACGTCCTGGAATCTTGTTTTCTATCGTTAAAATCACCAGTGACTGGCGTCATTGGTCCTTCGAACCCAGATCCCCAGTCCGTGGAGACGTCCTGGAATCTTCGTTTTTTGTTTTATTTTTGTGTGCCAAAATCACCAGTAGTGAGGTGATGCTTGGTTTTTTTGTGTTATTTGTGAAGTGAATGAGTCAAATCACTAGTGATTAGTGGATTTGGCTTATTGGCCCCGGAATCCAAAGATTAGGAGCCATCTGACCGCTGAAAGGAGCAACATGGCTGCCACTGAAGACAGCATCCTATCATACGCCTTTTGGTGCAAGATGTACGAGTTGCAGGACTCTGTGAATTTGCCTGTACCCATCGCTAAGCCTAGAAATCAGTTTTCCGTGACGGTGGATGGACCCCTCGAGTTGCAGGACTCTGTGAATTTGCCTGTACCCATCGCTAAGCCTAGGAATCAGTTTCCATTGACGGTGGATGGAACCCGCTCTGTTGTCGTAGAGCATGAGACCGCTGAGAGTAGCACACTGGTGGAACAGGAAATACGTCATGTTCCTTCCACCATTGCCATCAAGCCTGATGGACCCCGCTCAGTGGAGCAGAGATTGGCTCATCTTGAAGATATCCGGAAGTTAGAGCTAGAAAAGTTGGATTTGCAATGGGAGCTGACGGTTGCAGAAATCAAGCTGAAGACCATCCGCCGCAAGATTCAACTTTACTCGTCATGTTGCCGTCGCTCCTTGACTGACAAGAAAGAGGAGGAGCTACGTCGTTTTCAGTATGACGAGATTGAAACTGAAGGTGCCATCAAGGGCCTTCAGATTGAAATTGATGGACTCATGGAGCTGTCCGAACTGATCAAGGAAGCTCATGAGGGTAGAATGGAGATCTGGAATGATGAATCCACTGGAGAAGACTTCACCACTGGCGTTCCAGAAACTGTGACCTTCGCAGCAGATCAGACGGAAGCGCAGATGACGTCGTCAGTTCCTGAGCTTCCTGTCGTGCTACGCTGTGAAAGTGAAAATTTTGAACAGGAGTGCAGCACGGAGCTCACTCTCGAACAATTGTTTGTGCCTTCAGATGACTCTAGCAATGAGCTAGACTGTGGGCTTGAATTTGCGTGTTCAGGGTCAAGCAGCCAGCTCACCCCACCTGTTGAAGATTTGTTCTTCAATCTGCCTTTGGGATCAGGCACGGAGCCTTCCAAGGAATATGAAAGTGTGCTCGCTAGTGAGCTTGAAATTGTGTCATGTCATGAGCCTCGGAGTGTGTCCCCTCATGACCTGAAAATTGTGTTAACACCTCATCAGCAACAATGTGCTGAAAGGATTAATGCGCTCATCGGTGAGCAAAATGCGAACAGAGTTCGAGATGCTGTTCAACCTGTTGGAGACAAGTTCGGGAGCTGTTCGAGAAGCGGCGTCAATGCGAACTTGTTGTGTGAACCTGTGACCAACGGGGATAGTACCGGAGTCGGGCCTTTATTGGACGAAGGTCGCGGATTGGTACTAGGCGATGGTCATGACAGGATGCTACTGATTTTGTGGTATGTGCCTTGGCTCTTTGCGTATCATCGACCAAAGAGGAAAAGGCGTTTATTTGATGTGGCGTTGAAGCCCCCTTGGAAACCATGGCGTTGCCTCCACCTGATGGGACCAGTCCCTGTGAAGATTTGTGCAGCAGAAGCTGCCATTGGATTTTCCGAGCATGACGAAGAGACACCCTTGTCTGGATGGTATGAAGTTCTCTCCTCTTATGATGCTCAACCTTTTGATGATCTCCCTTTTGTGAACCGACGGTTGGCACAAATTTGGATGGATCTTGCTGTGAGCTGTCGTGACAGCTTTTGGAACACGATGGAGCGAGCCCGCTCATCTTTATGCTGTGATTGGGGTCCATCAAATTGGACCATGGATTCTGGAGGATGCTTCGGAAGCATACCTGTTGTGATGACCTCCAATAGCCTTGACGTCGGATCCTTCCCTGATGTGGATTGCAGATTTGTGCTAAAGGAGGATGAAAATATATTTGATGATAAGCTCCAGGCTCCTGAAGATGACCTAGGGTATCAAGCTCTAAAACGAGAGCAGTCCAGCAGCATTGACGAGCCATGCAGAATATGGATCCCAGGGGGAAACCATTGCTCCAGAAATATGCTCAGCTGTAAACCAGCGCAAGATAGTAACTTGCAAGATGATGGTGGAAATGAAGTGCAGAAGGACGCTGAGGATCCTTACTTCATGGATGTGGACTTGTGGAGCAGCCAGCTCCAACACATAAATGACCTGGATGCAGTTTCCAGGAAGAACCAGATGTGTCAACCCTCTGGAATACTGAAGCTCGTAGTTGGATCCACGAGCAAGATGAATCTGTGGAGTGCAGTGACCCTACGTTTCCAAATGGGAGAGAGCCTCCATGTGGAACCTGGATGGGCTGAGATCACGTCGCCTCGTAGACTCACCGCCCCAGAAATAAATTTGAAAGTGGCTTCCAGCAGTCGCCGTTTGGAAACTCCGGAGAAGGACTTCTTTGGGCAGCTGATGACACCCTGGATGATGTTTGAAGCCACCGTGTGCCGCCATTGGAGCCTGGACATCCTGGATGCCGACAGGACCATTTGGTTCGAACGCCCTGCAGGAGAACGGGCACAAAGTGAACGCAGCGTTGCCTTTAGCTGCAAGACGAAGCGAGATGACCTGGAGCAGCGCCTCATCTCGTCTGGACTCATTGGAATCCTGGAACAGGAGTTGAAACGGAGCAGAAGTGAACCTGGCTTCCTTATCCAGCTTGTCGGAATGTCTGCAGCAGTAGCAGACCTGGAGACCCTCATAGGTAACCTGAGGACTATGTTGGGAATGAAGACTTGGGGCAAAGTGGACCTTTCTCCGTTGATCCTGCAAAAGTTGCAGACAAGTGACCAGCTCATCATGGAGTCTTGTGTCACCTATGGGATGGAAAAAACTCCCATGGACTAACCGGAAACAGGTCCGGACCTGGATTGTTGTCGTGAAAAGACATTTTAGTGAAAGTGTTACTCCCTCAGTTTCCTCGTTTTTGAAAGTGACTTTCGGGAGAGAGAATGTCACTGAGGGAGAAGTGAATATGAATATGATTTATTTATATATTTGTTTTGTGTATTGAACTCCGTTAATGTAGGAGAATAGGATATAAGCATTAGGATATTTTATGTACAAATTTATCTGTATAATGCATTATGTAAAGTTAGTTGTCAAAAAAGTTTGTGAAGGTTTAGAAAATATTTTATTGGCCTATCTTGTAGAGAATCTTTCGTTTAATAATATATCTCCTTGCCAAAATTTCTAGATGTCAAGTTTATTAGTTAGTGGATTGAAAGTAATAGTTGCTAATCTAATATCGTTTCTTGTATGTTGTATGAGTGGACGCCGCTTGGTGGATTTATGAATTGTTTGTATTTGTACAGAGTACGGTTTGTTCTGGAAACTTCGGCATGCGTGTGGATGAGGCGGCAAGGATGAATTGCACCTCTCCTTTTGTAATAATTTTGTCTAGTACTTAGATTTTCTTCTGTAGAAAATCATTCTCTCTCTGACTCTGGTCTTGAGCTTGAGTGCGACTGGTCACGTCTCTCTTAAGTTTTAACATTGTAGAATCCGTTCGTCGACTGCTTAACAAGTACCTAGTAGTTTCGACTTTCGTTATAATTGTAATTAGGATTAACTAGGGTTGCTGTATACCTGAAATTAGTTTTAATTGTTTGTTTAATAAAGTCTCCATTCTGTTCTATTATAGTATAATCAGTTTGTGCTATATTTTACAGTTATTGTCGCTCAGTCGTAGTGGATAAGGTAGACTCATATAGCTAAAGTAACTGTGCATTGGCTTATAGCTTTTCTAATTGCTGGGTCTTTTGGCAGTTAGCTTTAGTTCTACATTTAGTTGGTGATTAGCTAGGATAGTCAGTCCGAGCTTTTGCATCATACCTACTCTCGAGCTGAAGTCATCAGTTAGGGAGTGTCATTGATCCAAGAAAGGTGATTTGGCCTTACAACCCAGATTGCCAATCCTGGAGGCATTGTCTGGCCTTACAACCCAGATAGCCATCAACCCCAGTCAAGCCGGATAGTCAGTCCGTGTTTGACCCTACGCTCGAGTTGGAGCCACCAGCCCGAGGAGTGTCATTAGTCCTTCAAACCGGATAGCCAGTCCGTGTTTCACCTTCCCTCGAATTGGAGCCACCGATTCGAGGAGCGTCATGAGGAATATTAAATAGCTGTATAGCATTTCGGTTCACATATGCCATTAAACTGTTAATATCAGCTGGAGCAAGGCAACCATATCGGTATCTGCTTGGAACAATAAGGATCCCTAACGCTGAGCTTGGCTTGATGAGTTCCAGCGATAGAATTCCTGCAAATTGTATTATGTTACAGACAGTCGGATTTTCTAGTAATAACGAGAACTTAGATTTAATTACATATATATATTATGAGCCTACAAATAAGAATTTTAATTCTTTATAATGATGGGAACTTTAAACCTTTCTTTCATGTCGCACATTGACATTGAGTATATGTATATATATTTTATGCTATCACTTTAAATCTCAAAATGGATAGTAAAAGAACATCCGTTTGGTACGTATCTGCTTTTTATTAGTTTCTATAAACTCTTTCCTTGTCGTAATATACTTCCGGTTTTAGCATCTTCATCATCATCATCTGCTTAATCACACAAATGTGTTTGGCCTGAACTAAGAAGTAAAGTGTACAATGAGAGTTGCAGGAGTGCAGCTTTGTTTTCTTTAAAATAGAAATAAGAGTGTGACTATCAGAGCAGAGTAGTACTGGGAAATGTTATTTACAAAAGAAGTAAGACATCCCCATCTATATACCATACCCCAAGATTGTGAAATATGACCGAAGGAACAAATACCCACTGCTGCTTCTGCTTCTTTACCTGTGAATTACCGTAGAAATGCAAAACTTTTTTTTGTAGAGTGCAATTAATTGTAATACATTCTTTTAAAATAAAGATGTGCTTCTTCCCATGGTTAATTCGAAATAATAGGACCATTCTTCCTTTGACAGTTATGTTCACAAGCATTTGTCTTCAGCTCTGCAGCATGTGAATGGACTCAAACTTTGTTCTTTTCTACACATCACCATCCTTTTTTGCTATTGCTGTTTATATGTGAGCTTGCATGTTCTCATGTTCTCTTCTCTTTTTACTTTGTTCGAACAATTAGATTGCTTTAATAAACTCTCAAAACACTTCCAGCTCAGGTACACTCATGGGTCGTCGTATTTCGCTTACCTGTAACCAAACTATCGTATCGACTCAATAAGCACCACAAGTCACAAACCTTGTCTCTCAACGCCCAAGATACTATACAAGCTTTAAGACTGTGGCTTGCATGAATTGGCTACTTTATATAATGCTTTTATCAAGTACAAGTACACATAAGCGGATTTATTAGTCAGATTACCCATTTCCAGTTGGAAGATATTACATAATATCATGATGTGGAGCAGTTATAATACCCTTGAAATTGGAATTACTATATATTGTTCTAACCACCAAAGTAATATTACATGATGATTTCTCTGCGGTTCGAAGGGAAATAAAAAAAACTGATGAATCTTAAAGTGGCTTCTTAGTACAAGTATAAAGTTGAGTCAGTAGAAATCAAACGGGATTAGCATTATTAGCAATGTTTGAGCCTGTTGAAGAGTACGAAATGTAAGCTCAAGCTTATTTGCACATCAAAGGAATTTCATTATATTTACAAAGAACACAGCAGACAGTAATGATTTGACTTTTGCTTTAATGGTGGGTATGTTTATGTACATATATGCCTGATGAAAATTGGCCTTAGGAATGAGAATGACTATATGTATGTTATGGTGTGGTGTGTCATTTACAAAATAACTCGCTTTATTATTTTTTAATGCACCTTTTATATATCTCGACAATCTTGAGGAATCTCATGGCCAAGATCATCCTTGTCTTGTCCACTACTCTGCACATCATCCTATCATATCATATCATCCCTTATTATCCTAATTTGAAATTCATACATATTATGACTTTTTAATTAATGACATTCAAAGGAAAAGAAAACTTTCAAAAAAGAAAGATGTATGGCATGTCTGCCTTATTGCACAAAAAAATTGTAGAGATATTATTTTGCCAAGTATAAGTACAACATTCTACGGTTATAATAATACTAATATTATACATTTCCAATACCCCAAGATTACTGTGCTGAGGTGACTGCTGCTATGATGTTGTTGAGTATACAGAAAAGTAACGACTCAAATTGAAATTCCTTGTCTCTCCCAAGGGATTTGCATCATCTCACAGATGTACATATGTTCAAAGACACGAGAGATTTATAAGTAATGTTGTTTACCATATGACAATCTTTCACGATTGTTTGTGCACACGCATGCTAAATATTATATGATGCATTAGAAAGGAATAAATGTCATATATGAATACTTTTGATCACAGTAACAGTGGCATTATCGACCTGTGCTCACACACTTGTTTGATTTTTTTCACGTTTTCCCAAACGGACACACATGTAAAAAAAACAGGTATGTGTGATAGTGATTTGATGTTGGATGTGCTAAGGTTGGTTTGAAAGCTGTATATTTTTTTTATAACTGATAAATAACCAATACCTTCAACTGCGAAATGTGAGCTTGTAATTGCGATTAAAAGTGGTTGGGGCAAGACTTTCCCTCCTAAGAAGCCACCCTTCTGAAGAAATATCTATAAGCAATTATATAGAGCAGAAGTAGCAGTAACAGAAACAGAGGTTGATTGAAATCGAAGAAAAAGGATTTCAAAAGAAGATATACAGCGTGTTATACAACTAATTGAGAGAGGACTGATCACATGGGTCCATCCAAAAGTATATCTATAAGCTTGCATTAAAATTTGTTTTGGTTATTATTAAAGAAGCGTTCTTCAAAGCCGGTTCTACACAACACTCATTCTAATCCTAACCAATACCAATGGAATCTAATGGTCAGGCAGCAGTTTGAGTATGAATGAAATGTAATATATATGATTGGGAAGGTTGTACGTTAGTACTCATCCTTAGAAATGTACCTAATAATGTGCTTGGTTATGGTTAATGTATGCAACTTCATAGCTTACGACAAAAAAAAATGCATAAATATTTTCATCGCATGCTGATTACATGTGTTTACTGACTGCAGAAAAATTGGCAAAACGACCCTTTTAAATTCCTTGAATAGCTTTAAAAAATTGTAATAATTTCGCCATCGTCATCAACTACAGAGTTTTTGGCATGTAAAAATTTAAAGTATGGCCATTGAATGACAGAAAGCATTCACGCTATCAAAATCTACCTTGTTCTCCCTCTCTCAATTCAGTTCAGCGTCTATAATTTTCATTGTCGGTGGTAGTGACAATAAAGCTTGTAGTGGGTATTTTGCATGGATTCATTACGTACATTTATCAGTTAAAAGGCATCATTAGCAAGCCTGGAGCAGTTATAAAAACATGTCATTAAGAATATAAAAAAGTATGCTTTTCATTTTTAGTGTGCCAGAAAATATATACAGTTCTCCTTTAGGCAATGTTGAATGTAGCAACACTCCAGAATGAGATTTGAAAGTGTAATGTTATTGCCATCATTCAAAACTTTTTTAGTGCTATATGAAACAGAAACAACATCATCCTCATTGAAAATAATGGTTGAATATATTTTTCATTATGCATGACATATTCTTGACTTGTTTTTTTTTCTTTTTTTCTTTGTCAGATCCTATCGACAACTGCGGAAGAAGTAAAAAGTGCATCCCTGCTGGCTTGAAAGACAACACTTGAACAGACAGACACTACCTTGCTTAAAAATCTGTTATTTCTACCCATTTTGCGACACTGCTGCTGCTGTTTCATCCATTTTTGCTAACAAACTGACGGTTCCTTTCAAATGAAATGGAAATGTGAGCCTACATACGACATAATAAAAATACTACATTTCCTGCCGTTGGTGTTTGAAAGGACTAGAATTTTGTGAAGTTGAGATTTAAAAAACACCACAGAATATCACTTATCATTCCTTTGAAATTTGGATTCACCTAATAAAAACTGTCTTTTGCTTGTGCCTAACTTATGGTGTGAAAACTTGTGATGATGATGACCTCAGGGGGTTATATTGTTCTTGTTTTTGGAATGAAAAATAAATGAGACAGACAAGACATTTATTAAATTGTATGGCTTTTACATCTAGTAGTGCAGTGACTCAAATTTCTAAAGAAAAAAATAGAAGCTTTCCTTATCTTTACTGCACTTTACTGATCGTCCCATCCACTGAAGTCGTCGTCACGGTGTAAAAGTGCATTTTGTTGAGAGTGAACAAAACCTTAAGGATGATCCGTCCGTACAAAGGTTTACATGAAAGCAGAAAAGGTTCTAGAGCACCAACAGCAACACAATAACAAGTGAAATGGAAGGTGTGAGATTGAGTTAAAGGAAACTGTCACCGGTCCTATAAACCTGTCGTGCTCTCATTTCCAGACCAATATAATAATAATATAATAAAATTGAACAAACATAAGTTACATGGACATCCCGTCCCATACAAGCAATACTAGTAAATTGGTACTGAGCGCCACGTGGCCCATCCAAGGATAAATACCAGAACCAAACCCAGAGCCATTTAGTTTTATTAGATTATCTTCCCAGGACACTAAAAGTGCTTCCCTTTTTGCTATGAGAGTATATTAGATGCCCTAATAATCGGAAGACATATTATATTGTCTTGACTCACGGTGAAAATGAGGATTGAACAAAATCTGTTGCACCGGAACCTGCATACTAATGGTCATCAGCAGAATAATGGAACAGGATTGTATGGTAGAAATAACAACTCCACCACTGCCAACAACAGGAGGAACCAAGGAAAGGAAGTGGAACAGGATATTCATGTGAGGAAATCTGCTCTGCAGGAAACAGGTGGGTACCATCTTCTTCTTCCTAACATACAAAAAAATAAGGGAATTCTCATTCATTCTGAGAAACCAAAAACCAACTTAACTTAGCAATAGTAGCATATCAAGGATGATACAGTAAAAGTAAGAGACAGAAGGAGAGCTCGTAATAATATTGTGGCATAAGCTGCTGAAAGGACCTAAATAGCAAAGGAAGTGATTTGGGTTTGCCTTGTTTCAAAAACTAGAACAAGTTGTAGGAGGATTTGTTATATTATGTAGATGCGTGTTGTGCATTTGAGTTTATCCTTGTGTTTGCGAGAACCCCTGTTTTTTATTCCTTCTCTAGTTTAGTTCTCCGTGCTGGGCTTAAACATGTATGTAGGATTTGTCAAATAGAAAGGCCAAGTCTTGGCACCCTTTTTCCCTGGAAAGAATAACGGACGATGAGAACTGCTTCTGTTTTGTTGCTACTGCTGCTGCTGTGGTTGTGGTATGCCTGAAGGGTTTCGTAATATGTAACAATACGCAAAGCCCTGGCGTCCTTGCTCATATAAAGAGGAGCAGAAGCAGAAGAAGTTTTGAGAGTTTGATACAAGTTTTAAGAACAAGTTACTATAATGAATATCATTTCAATTTAGTTAACGGACGTCAGGTGCAAGGATGTATGAACTTATGTACATATGTTGCAAGCGTTATAACTTGGGTTGGTTTGGTGGAGATGAGTACTTACAAAAAACAAGGAGCACCAGAAAATGATATATGTACACTTGTTAAGGACTACTTTGAAAGTACGTGATTGCAAAGATTTCTGTCAGCAGCTCCATCTGAAAGTATAAAAAGTTCTGGCGACCAAAACATTTGTGTCATGGACACACCAGCAGTGTGGCAGAGAAGAAGAGAGTCACATATAAGGATATTTTGTATACCATCTCATCTATCCTTTCTCATGCATCATCATCATCATCATCATATCATAACTATTGAAGTATATTTTGGTGTGTAGGTGCATTGCATACATAATATTCACAAAAGAATCATTTATATAGCTATCGGCAAGGCAAGAAGACAAAAAGTCTCAGCGGAGTAACTTTTTCCCTTTCTGGAATGGAAGGAAACGTCAGTTTCATTGTATTTGTAATAATGCTTATAGATAAAGTTGAGTTGAAGCACACGATCGTGCTTCTAGAAGGCAAGTGACTTACTTTCAAGTTGGGAGCAAGGTTGTTTTTAGAAAATTTATCAAAGTAGGACACTTTCTTGTTGTATATCCTGGTAAAAGCGCTTTCATCCATGATGAATGCTACAAAAATTTCAGATAAACATCTTTTTCTCTTCATTCTTTTTCCACTCAAATATTTTTTCCCCATGAATATACCTAATATTCATGACAGGAATTTAAGATCAATGATGCCAGTTTGAAGAAGGGAGAAAGGGATATGGCATAACTGATGATTTAAAAATTCTCCTGTGACTAAATATTATCAGGAGAGCAGCTTGCATGCTTACTTAAAAGTAAGTGGAAGTGGGGAGCCAAGGCCTCCACGATACTTCCACTCTGAGAAATACTTGGAAAACTAACTTCAACCACTTTTTCGCTTGAGTATGTGATTTTGCACGGAGATATATTTCCTTGTTTACTTTAAACCTAAAACCAATCTCTAAATGAAAACGGGTACAAAGTTTTTAGCTAATACTTCTCCTTCTCAAAAAGGAAAACATTGCCGGGAGCACGACAACTGAAGTCGAGTGAGTTAGCCGTATGTTGTTGGATGAAATTTCTTTCTTGTGTATTATATTTTTTTTAACTTCAAGGGATTCATTTTATTGAAGTTAGTAAAAAGGAAAACCACATCGGAACCCTACGAGAGGATTCCATTTGAGAGAGAGTTGTGAACTCACATCACATGAGCGTGTGAGTAGCACATAGGAGTTTAGAAGAACGTTCAATGAGCTTTCTCATGTTGCCTTCTCGTTAATTAGAAATGTTGAGGAAACTCTTTAACTCTTTACCATCGTCTTCTTTGCGTGATGTGATAGGAATAGCGTAACATGGAGAAGGGGTCGTGCGTATTTATACAACTAACTGTTTGAATGTGTGAGTTGCAATAAAAGGTATATATGTACAACTACACAATATACAATTTACACTATGGTATTGTATTGCATGTAGCATTGAAAATATCCTAATGAATTCCTTTTTTCATACGTAATATAGGTAATTGAATTTCGTCAGAATTAAAAGAAATAACCGTATCCATTTTTTCACAGCAGTGAGCCGAGCAGGCAAACACACTTCGAAGAGAGAGAGAGAGAGAGAGAGGCTCTTGCTTTTCCCATTCTCTCAATTTTATACCCGTGCAAAATTTACACCCGTGGGAAATACACCGCTTACTAGATGTAGGGATCACATTTTAAGACTGTGATAGTAGCCAATAAAATAAAATTCCTTTTGGATGTTGTTGCTTTATTAAGGGAATATATAACCAAAGAGAATTTAGGGATATGGATGGATGGATGCATGTGTAGCAAAACCCGGTATATTGAAACTAAGAAGAGGAAGATGACGGCTGTCGGTAATAATATTATGGTGAAACTTGTCAACAATCTGCCATTTCATAGCCAACTGCACAAGTATATGCATCTCTAATGACAAAATTCATAGTCAAAAGTCGGAGCGTTTATGCTTATCCCAAAGAAAGACTTTTTTCACACAGACTCACCAACATACTAATGACGATTACGGTTACCTTTTATAAACACCATACAAAGGGGAAGAGAAGTTGGTTTTTATAGATGTGCAAATAAGCAAATTACTTTTAGAAAATTTTTCACTTGCTAATTAGCAGTAAAAGGAGGGCGGCAAGCATTTAGGATAAAGTCATAACTTGCTTAATATACACCTACTGCTATTTCTGTACTGATTATATAGCCAGCTCTACAAAACACTATCACGGACAGAAGAAATTGCAATGGTTATTTCTTATTTACTCTCATCTCATCAGATTTCTCCATCGTAGGGACGTGTAAGTATATATATACTTTATATATAGCATGAACATGTGATACGCTCCCAGATTTTAAATGCCTTTTGTTCTCTCTCAAATTTTACGTCCGCCTTTATCTACATAAAAACTATAGCCAACCAACAACTGTTCACTCACTCAACATCTACACGTGAAAGAAAAAAAATGTTGCAGAGACTTGTCTATAATATTCCCATTTGTCTCAGATGTATCGTTGTTGTAAGTAATTATACTTCTACTTTTTAGCTAACAGCCTTCAATAAACTCGAAACATCAGATCATAACATTTAGCCATTTCCTAACTTGAGTGACTGCTAAACAATTGAGTGACTTTGTTGTAGCAGCATATAAGAATAAAAAGTGAAGATGTTCGTAAAATAAGGTAGTGTTCATGTCCTGATCCTTTCTAACGTGTTCATTCTGTTCTGTGCTGTAGGTACATGCTATTATTATCTTATTACAGCATGCTCACTTCCTCACTTTATCCCTTACGAAGGGAAATCAAATTCACTGTATATTGAGCTGTGAGTATATAGAAAGATGACAACATTGTCAGTTTTGTATAAGGTATATTATTGAGTGAGTTTTTTTACACGCATAAAAGAGATGCACGCACACAAAACGGAAAATTGCGTTATGTTTTGTCCTTTGGTTCTTATGTACATATTACATCCAAAAGTATAATATCATCGTGTTCTTAAAAGAAATAGGAAGGAAGCTCACTTTTTACAGCATGAATTTCATTATGTAAAAAAAAGAAAACGAACTCCAACAGTTATTTGATAGTTTTAGTCATGCCTTTTGTTGCAATTGATGAAAACAAAAAAAGGTGTCTTTAAATGATGAGAAGAAGAAGAAGTGGAAATTGAAACTGATAAATGGTTTAGTTAGTTATGCTATATATGACAAAAGTGCATTCGCATGTGTAAATTATTGCGTTTGTTGATTCTGTCTCAAATATACATCACGAAAGTTTACAAAAGTATTATGGAATATACGAAAAGTAGTAGGAATGATAATTATATAAATTATAATTATTATGATTTGAGTATTGTTACTACCATTATTAAACAGACTTTTTCTTTCATATATTATGTGTAATAATAGCCCATTGCGTGTTGGTATTTTGTACTCTTCATAAAAAACAGTGTTCTTCGTTTTTCATCGTACTTTCTATATATTATGCAGTTTCTTTTCGACTTCTTCCTATACTTTATCGTCGTTCGTGTTAGCTTGATGAGAATAATATTATTTTTACGATTTAAAAAACAAGCTTATGCATTTTACCATTTGGACACATTTCCGTTCCTAATGACATGACAAGGTGAAGCATCCAAACTTCAACATTAGCTGCAAAGTTTCTGAAGTGACACGAAAATAGTTAAATTTCCAGTGTTTCAGAATACACCATGTTCATTCCCATTAAGCTCTTTATTGCTGTTGAATATGACACAGGTCGACTGGGTATTGAGTGTTAAGAATAAAAAATGTGTACATCTTAATCTAAAAAGGAAGTGGTGGTGTGTGGTATATTGAATGTCACTAACATGAAATTGATAAGGCATGGCAAAAATATAGCGTGCAATTCACATTTTATGACACTGACTCTGGTCTACCTGCCATTCATCGTCAGTTGGAAAAGCTTGGTTTTATACTAAAATATTACCATATATATACGAAGAATCCACTCAAACCAACAGTCAGTGGAATTCAATAAAATTTGATGTTGAAAGTTGGAACCATGTTGAAGGGCAATATTTCTCAAATCCGTTTCACTTTCATATAGTTCAGGTCTAGGTAATTTAAGTTTGTGAAAAATATGTGCATGAACATATACACTATGCTATGCTGATGCGTATGTCTCGTCGTCATTCATTGAAAGAGGATTACAGGATATATGGTAATTTAGGCTGATATCGTCACACTCAAATTTTTGTTAGATATGTGCTTGCAATTCTCGTTTGAAAATGCAGATATGAAATGAATATGGTTTTTTTTCAGTGGAAGTAGAAAAGTGATTTAATCGAAATGAGTCACAATATCCGTCTCAAAGTACCTATAGTAAAGCCTTTATTCCAAGAAAATTTGGACAACTTACATATTTCAATATGCTTTATATACTTCACGTGTAATCATCAAAATAGACAGACTTCTTTGCAGTAACATTTTGAGACTTTGTGAAAGTAAAATGTCAATAAAAATGTCTTCTTCCTAGTATTAGAAAAGGCAGGAGAGCGTATATCTTACCTAGAAAATTGATATACATAATATATGTAGATGTGATATATTATGCAACAATATGATTTAATGTTGGGTCTATCTATTAGCTTCCACTCCACTGTGGTATATGATGGTAGTGTGCAAAGCAGTAAAATTACAGATAAAAAAATGTTCATGCACTACTTTCCATAAATTTGAATATGCAGTGCGTTCCGTTCGTTCCAGGAGCTATTTTATAAGTACGTACGTATTCAACTAAGATATTCTGTACGTTAGATAGACTCAGATAAATGTGAACTCTCATTCACTAGCATTTGCAATTTTGCATTATCAAGGAGCAAACGATCACATTCTACTTACATGGCTACTTTACATGTTATGAGTAAGTATGTACAATATACAGTACTGGAATTGAGAATAAAGGAAAATGAAAACCATCATGAGAATTATTGTCCGACCAAAAATTAGGATTTCATTTCAGCATCCAATTGGAACGGTCTCGGGTCTCCTAATATTACTTTTTTGGTACAATAATATTATTATTCCTCCGCGGCGGCACTAGAATACTTTCTATACCAAAATACAGGAGCTAGAGCTGCAATGTAATATCTCTCTCACACCCCGTTGATGGTACTCACACTGCGTCATCTTCAATTCAATGCTTCTCCATACATTTCACACGCTATACAAGTTTGCATGCATTATTTTATGACTCCTGATATAAATTGGTTCTTCCAAAAAATACAAAAATGTTCACGACGATTCTCACGAGGACACGATAAATGTAAGAAAATTGGTGTTTGAAGAATACACATACATACATACATTCATGATGAGCGCTGCCGTGTAATATATGTAATACTTGTGTAGTGTAGTTTGTACTTTGTAGTGTTATTTTTTGTATGTAGTAGCCCAAAAACTGAACCACCAAAAGAGTTCACTAAGGAATAAAATTTTGAAAGATCCATCGACTCCATGGTAGAATGTAATATAATCCCGATCATCATCATCATCAACAGCAACATCGTATCGCTCTCTACACCGCATAAAATTATAATAGCGAGAAGCGGGGGCTTGTTTTCCCAGTCAGAAGAAGTAGAACGAGCGAAACTTTTTTTTCATCATGTTTTTTTCTTACAAGTAGCTGTTACATTAGAGCTATGAAGATCAGGAAGATCCCTTTTCATTTCAACACAAAGCTAACAATTTTTATTACTTCTACACCATGTAGAAAGCACATTTGCACTACATATTTGAGAAAAAACGTCGTCTATATAAAAAGAGCTTTCTTTTCGCCTTCCTTTTCTCTGTCATTAATATGGTTGTAACAAAACTACTACAGCTGTTGATGATGATGCTCGTTAAGTACTCCAAAGATATGCTACATTGCTAAAACCCTTGTAAGACTAGTCAAAGTATGAGAGTAGGAGTGAGTTTCATGTACTTCCTTTTCCTATTTAGGGTTCGGCATTGTTGACTTTTCAATATTTCATGGGTCTTTTTTTTAAATGCCCCCCAACTCAGAGCTCGTCATATAATAAGTATACTGTATATTACAGGATGGGATATAAAAAATAATATTGTACAGTCAGAACGTATAGTGCACAATCTGGACAAGTTTTTCAAACAGGAGAATCTTTTCAAGCCTTCAAGCTCCTATATAATAAACAATCTGGCTCAAATGAGAGTGCAGGAGCCAAAAAAGACAAGACGAGAGTGACGGAACGTATATTTTACAATAAAACGAGAAAAGTTTTGAAAGTTATAATTGAAGAAAATTTCATGTCTATATAACTTTGTCTTTTTACGCGGATGTCACATACTGACACTGACTTCTATAGTACCGCAGCAGAATAGTCTGTGTCGTAATCAATATCCGACCCCCGAAATAGGGAAAAGGAACGTATTATTATTTTCACCAGAGTTAAAAAACTGTTTTGCCCCATATTCTGAGCGTCCGATTCTTACACACTATTGCAAGTTCTGGTCCGAAGATATGAGAGTAAGTTCTACAGTTTTTTTATACCATGCATAAAGTATAAAAGACAAGACATAGGATTAAAATGGCTGATCATTGTTGTGAGAGTTGAAAGCGAAAAAAATATAGGGGTTTCGTTGCTCCCCTATATAATCATGGCTTCATCAATACTACAACTACTACTCTATAAAAGTGTAGAATGTAGGTTAATTCATTAATTGTATTCTTCATAAATTATGGGGAAGTGGAGTGCAGTGCAGCTCTGACGTATGTACATTTCACAATCATAAAATCTTAGTTCACTAGCGATAATGTTAAGAAAATGATAATATCCCCCCATTCTGATTGCGATTTACTGGGCTCATTGCTGTTAATACGTGTCATTAATCTATTTTACGAGGCACTCATGGATTGACAAGGAAGGTTGTACTTTATGTTTATTGTTTAGTGTCCATTCCTCTAGTCTCTGGTAATACATAAATACTCAAGTGAAGTGGAAACAACAGAACGACAGAAATAATTAATTAATGCATACATATTCCTACAATTTAAGCGTTTTACGTCCTTGTTGGCACTCCTCACTCCACATTTAAATGTCCAGGGATTGGAGTACCAGTAGGAATACTAGACCGCGAGCGAACCTTAGTCAGAATAACGTTATCGAATTGACAGAGAGATTTCATATCCCATAATAATATCTATATATGGTGGTACGTGATAGGATATGATAAGAATTTTAATTTAAGTATATAAGAAGCCGTTACACACTCATGTATGCTATCAATTTCGAAATAAAATTAAATAAAAGAGTCGTAAATACGTAAATATATAATGGTAATCAAAAAGGAGCGCTGATTTGCTTTTTATAAGGGAGGTCGATTATCATACGGGTCTGATAGGAGAGCATCGTATCATCATCATGACTGAAGGAACGCAACATCCTTTTACTTCTTGAAATGTTCATTTCTGTAGTACGAGTATTCTTGCCTTGCTTTGCTTGTTCTTATAAGCGTGGCAAGCTAACAGGGACGGACGAGTAAAAAATATTCCCAACGTTTTTATGATTTCCTGTGTGTGACGGAAGTCTGCTTATTGCACTGACTGAACCTTTCATTTTTAGCCGACAAAAAGTTCTCTTATAGGTATGTAGTGTAATAGTACACGATCTTATTTTGTATAAAATATACATGTGGATGAAAAATATTGCTTGTGGGATATTTGATGTAGTGAAGGAGCAAGGGTCTTTTGAGACATCCACAACTTGCAATAAGTACCAAAAAGCAGTTACCAGTTGTACTTCATCGTCTCTCTACCCTACACTACACACACCACTGACACCACAATTAAAGTGCATCTTGCTTGGCTCTTGGCTTACGCCATGCTATGTCGTCTTGTCATAGATGTACCTAGTCGCATCACATCACAAACTTTACTTTTGCTGTTGTGGTGCTAGAGTACTGGTATCAATCACTCCCTCCAAACACATTTTCTTGTGAATGCACACAATACTTGACACTCCTACAATTCCCATACCCCTCTCTTCTCCAACATGTTGAAAAGAAGAGAACTTGCTTCACAGCAGACTACACTATTTTTATGATGATAGGGCGTCCGATTTTCTTTTGAATTGTACATCATATCCTGCATCCATGTATAATATTATTATTATTATTGACTTTATTTGCAGACATTCGATACACGTTTATATCAGGTAGGAAGTCCATACTCTACTCCACTACTCACAAAAAAAACCCATTGGGATAAAAAAAATGTGAAAAATAATACATTGACATCAGTCATAGGTCACTTATCATATAGCTTTCAGAACATTACATACAATTATTCAGTAAGTTGGGTTAAAAAAAAAAGAAAAACAAACAAACAAATGGATCAAGTTATGTTATTAAAAAGAAGACGCTTCCATTCTTTCGTAATTGAGGATTGTAAAAAACAGTCAGAATTAATTATGGCTATGAGGATTTTATTGTCGGTGTTCGCCAATCGGGATAGGAGGGAATAGGCGGCAGCTCTTCTAACGCCATCGAAATCATGGATCCTATTTTCACAGAACATCAACGATGCACTGCTTCGTCTGCTATATCCAAAAATAATCCTAAATGCATCATTATATGCGACCCGCATTTTGTCCAGGATCACTCTTCTGACGGGCACCCAGAGACTACTACAATAGACATTAGAGAAAAAAGTTTTAAACAAATACATCTTAACATCATGACTACATTTAGAAAATCGTGTGTGTATGAGATTGGCTTTCGCGTATGTTTCTCTTCTTCTTCTGTTTATCTCCTCGTAGTCACGATCATGACAGTTTATGTCAAATCCTAGGTATCTGACGGTATCTTGCCACTGCAATATCTTGCCGCAAAATCTGATCAGAGGGCTCATATCTCTGAACGCTACGTCACAAAAACATTGGCACACTGATTTCTTCGGGTTAAAAACTAGATCATGCTCCCTGGCATAATTTTCGCAGATTTTGAGCATGATTTTGAGCGCACTGATACTTGATGTAAGTAGACACACATCATCTGCATACAAAATGTTGTTGACGACAGTACTTCCAATTCGGCAGCCCACACCACAGCTCGTCAGCATTTTACTCAGCTCATCCATATATACTGCAAAAAAGTAAGCAGATAAGATTCCACCCTGTCTCACAGAATTCAGGACGGAAAAGGGCGCTGAGAGAGTATCTTTCCACTTAACTTGAAAATGCTGATTTCGAAACCAGAAAAGAAGGAGTCGAACAACATCTGACGGAAATTTTCGATTACACAATTTTTTCAGGAGAGAAAAATGGTTAACCAAATCGAAAGCTTTAGTTGCATCGAGGTAACATGCATAAACCGGAGTATTTTTTCTCAAGTAGTGGTGAGCCACTTGTTTCACTGTATACACTGCCAGCTCAGTTCCCATTCCTCTCTTGTAGCCAAACTGACTGTCGGAAGTCTGCAGAAGAACGTTAAACTCTTTCAGGATTAACAGTTCAATAATTTTTGAAAAAATACTAGCAAGTGCAATGGGTCGATAATTGGCACTAGTGGTTTCATCAATATTTTTCTTCTTTACGATGGGTGATATTAATACGGTCATTATATCGTCAGGAATAAAACCGTGAGAAAACATTGAGTTAATTAAAGTTGTAATGATGGGTGATATAACTGCACACGTATATTTGTAGTGTTCAGCTTGAAGGTTTTCAGATCCTAGCGCTTTTCCTGATTTCAAACTCATTATAGCATCATGAACTGATGACAATTTAAAGGTGACTGGGTGGTGCTGACTCTTGTTTTCAGAAATGTATTGTTTAACAAACGCTTCGTCACGTGTCTGCTGATTCATATTAAATAGCTTGAAGTAAACTTTGGCCCAATGTTCACTGATGTTTTCGCTACCTTTCACACCATCAATGATCTCAGATTGCGATTTCACAATCGAGTCATAACTTTTAACATGAGACCAAAATTTCACAAAATCTTTTCCATCATATGAGAGTGCAAGATCATCCTGCATTCGTCTGTCTTTCGTTTTTCTGCATCGTCGCAGTGCATATTTGAAACTTTTTTGCTTTGTCTTCATGTCTTCATATGCATGAGAAGTAGTTCTTCCTGAAGAGTCCCAGCGCTGGAATGCTACCCGATAGTCTTCATAATATGACTTAACCAATTCGTTCCAGCCATTTATTTGATCACCTACCCGTCTATTGTTGTTACGTTGACGAAAAGCAGTTTCAGCTGACTGTTGCAGAATGGAAAATAGTAGTTTTGACTTTTCAGTTATAGATTTACAATGATTTTTATCCGTACAGCCGCTTTCAGTACACATACTCCAATCAAACTTCATGAGCTCAAGGTAGACATGCATTTGAAATGAATTTTTCTGCATTGGTGTAAACAGATTCCACTTAAACTTTTTAGCTTTTTCTTGAATATGAGCGCCTTTACACTGAACTTTAATAACAGCATCAACATTCACAATAAACCTGACAATAGGCAGATATATAGGAACCTGCGATCTAGCATTTATGCTGAATAAAGTTAGCATAAGCTGTGTCTGAGTAGTTCATTGGTTTAAAAAAGATTTGAAAATTTTCATAATTGTGGCTGCTATTGAGATTTTTTTCAAAAATTGACCTTTAATCACTTATAGGTCACGCTGGGGTCATTTCTGAACTTTGATATTAGCATAGTTGAGTTTTTCTTGAAAAATAGCATCATTTTGATGTATCATAAGCCATGTTTTGCTATTAAAATTTTTTGACCTTGACCTTTGACCCAGTTACCGTTGACCGATTTTGCTCATCTTAGAACTTAGCCAAGAGCTTGACCTAAGGTATCGTTTAGCAAAAAGAATTTTTGAAAATCTTCAACGGTGTAAAAGTTATCGTGCGAACAGACGGACAGACGGACGGACAGACAGACAGACTATGATCCATTCTAAAAAACCTGCTTTTGATTGATCTTCGATCGCAGGTTAATAAGTGGGAGATGGTCACTGGAGCTTACTGTGAAAGGGACACTCACATTCTTTACTAAGTTTTCGCTAGCTAGGCAATGGTCAATCCACGTAGTCGTTCCATTTGCTTTACTAACAAATGTAAACGAGCCTGGATTGAGATACACTTCGTCACTGACAACTAGCTTCATGTCTGCACAGAGATGTCTAATTTCATCATATTTCTTACTCTTGGAAGATAAATTGAAGTCGCCGGCCACTATGACATTACCGTCAAACTTAAGTATACGTGATTGAATTAAGCCGAGATATTTTGTGATGAGCTCATCATTATCTGGTGTATTACATGGCATATAAGTATTTACAATGAGGAGGTCCCCGTTGGTAGTTGAGAGTAGTACTGATGGCAGTCTTGGATCTGAGACATCAAATTCCTTAACCGCAGCTGAGTGTTCTTGTCTAACCAATATCGCAGTACCTCCATATGGTCTTCCCCTCATTCCATTCCTTGAATTTGGCATACTGGATGCACACAAACACATGTAGCCCGGAAAGGCTGCTTCAACTATTTTATTTTCAAAATTATAGAGCCAGGTTTCCTGTAAGAGAATATATTTCCTGTATTATATTATCCAGAGTTCAACCTTCCAAGTAGCCTATGTAATGCGGTTGCTGGTAGGTAGCAGGCTCTCAATAGAGTGCTTTTTTTAATGCCGAATTGCCGATATGGTACCAGTTCAACTTTATTTGAAAAGAGTGTGCGTAAGAGGGGATGGTACAAAATATATTTAGATGTGATGTGACTGCGTTCACGGTTCCTTGCAAAGTACACTGAAATTAAATACATATATATATATACACTACTCCTTCCACCTTTTTGAGGTTTCCGGTCGTGTGCCATGCTCCAGTTACAACAAGCCTTTCAAAAATATCTCCAAAAGCATTTTATTTGCTTTAATACAATATGATTTACATCATCCTCTCTCTCCTTGAAAGCTCATCCTTTTCGGTCCCCCTGTCTTCTTACAGCTTTTTACAATCCCTTATCCTTTCCTTTTACAAAATCATCGACCTGCATGCTCCCACCTTCAAAATCAAAGGGAAAAGTATTTTTTACTTAATAATTTATAGGCAACATACACGATGATCCATCCAATCCAGTGCAGCAAATTGAAAAGCGTCACAAGTACATGGCTGAAAGTAACTAAGAACATCTCATGATTCAGTCAGCTTCTTCATCACAGCGAAAGATTAGATAAGACTGAGCTAAACTTGCTACAATCAACGTTAAAGATACAAATAATTAAATGACAAACATAGAAATAAAATTCAAAAGAAAAAGAAAGGTACACTATCTAAAAAACATTTGAAAGTGAGTGTTTTTCATTTCCCCCCAAGTGTACAACATGTGTTAAGCCTCTCATGCAATGCCTCTCCTTTTACGACTAAAATGATAACGTTGAAGTGCAAAACATTCTTCGGAATTCTCTTTCTCTCAAATATATAATGTAAACTGGGCTCCATTGTATAGCTCCGACCTTCTGCAGCTGCAGTCGGGAAACTGTGTGTGACTGATATTGTTTCGTAGTTTTTCAGAGAAAACGATATTTGTTCACGTTATTTTTTCAACTTGGAATAAAAACTGTCAAAAGCCAGGAATATAGAACACTGCAGAGTTCATGTCATTTCAAAAAGGGAGGCTTCCAGGAATTTCTCCAGCCATTACAACAATGTTTTTATTCTAGTTTATTTAATTCTTTTACTTTCACAGCAGCCCAAACAACCCAAGTTTTTTAGTTCTGTCAAGAGCCAGGAGATCATGGAAAATGGGAACCCTGCTTCTGACGTTTTTGTTAAACCATATTCATTTATGGAAGAATAAAAGTGCTTTTTCCTTTCACTATATTTTAACATTCTGCTCTCATTAATTCCAGAGTACGTATATCCCCCTTATAAACAAACACAATTCGAATCATGTGCTTGAATAAAGGGAAGATACATTCTATACAAAAGTTACTAAACGAAAAAAGGCTGTTGCGTGTTCAACACCAACTGATTTAGTACGTGGATCCCTTAAGTCTGATTCTCTTTCAATTTATAAATACGAGTGACTGAACGCATAAGGAAATTTCGTATGCAGTTGTTATAGCTGGAGAAATTTCATTTGCATCTTCTGTGCCCTCATTCTTTTTGACATTTTTTCTGACGATATGGACTCGATGAGCCGAGCACTTTCTCGTGTGTTGAGATAAATATTACGAACATAAAGTGTATCCTCAATCCTCAGACTGAAGGTTGTTTCCGAATAAACAGGAACACATTATGATTTCATGAATTTTGTTTTTACTTGGTAATTTGTAATAAACACAAGAGGCGTGTGTGGCATGGCATGGCATGAAATATGCAAGTAATTTGGAATGTTTACTTTAGGAGATAGTTCTGTTCACCCAACATTTGTATGCGGTAAACATATTGCACGTAATATTAATCAGCTTCAATGCTAAATTATACCCAAATCACATACCAGTTTACGGTTTTTTTTTTAAAAAAAAAACTAGTTTCATAACTAAAAGTTCAAACAAAATTTATGGAGGCAAAGAATTAGCAAGGAAGAAAGCATGCTTGTATTTCTATTCTCTATATTTATGTTACACTTTCAACGGAAGTCACAGCAAGGAATAATAGTAGTCTTTTTGCATGCTGGCATCAGATTTGTAAGCTTCATCATGTTATGTTGTAAAACGAGGGAAAAATGAAGATTTTGCAACATTACAAAAAAGAAGAAGAGAAAATTCCATAAAATAAACTACATACCATTTCATATTATATGGGCATCATATGGGAATTGCAAAGTGGTATGAAATTCGAGTTACCCAACTCTTTCCAACTCTAGTATTTTTCTCAAAAGAAACATCATCCATGAATGCAATAGAAAGATTGCGAATTGCGATATATACCATTCTCTCAGCTCTGCTCCCTCAGCTTTGTACGACAGCACAGGATGTAGCTGAAAAGTTACGCTTCTTTCTCAGAATCTTAACACAGCTACCTACATGTAGCAAGTACGATTCTCATGTGATAGAAGTACTTCCGTTGAAGGACCCTTACTCAATAGAGAGAAAAAAAATCTTTTCTTAGAAAATCGAAAATGGGAAGATGGCGATGATGAGTTAGAGGAGGTGATATGATGGTCATGTATATACTCGCCATTTGTATTTACAACTATACAATATAATGTTAGGTACGTTAGGGTCCTAAAGCCACGAGGAAAGAATCGGCCATGAGATGAGTGGATAGAGGAAAAGTTCCAAAGAGAAATTCATAAATGAAACAATACTGATCACTCCATCAGCTTCCAACCACATTATAAGATAGGAGCCTACTAGGAATAACAAGCAATGTTGGAAATCCAACAAAAGAAAGGAAAAAAACCTCTTTCTTTTTCTTTCTCTTTTTTTACTATGTTTTGGAAGAGTGAGAAACAAGTTCACCTGCTTATGGAGTTGGATTGGCTGGCTACATGATACATTAGTTAGTAGGTTGCTCAAACTGATACAGACTAACAAAACATTGTGGTTTTATATGGGATATGAGAATGCCTGTGAGATACACTCTCTACTCGTCTGTCTGTGTCTATGCTATCTCTCTCTGCTGCTCAACTCTATACAAAACTCACATTACAACACATCCACCATTTTCTGTTTTTGTGCATCATTTTGCGGATCATACGGTTGAGACGTTGGGACCAAGTTTGTTTGTGGACACAAAAAAACAGAGCACCCTTATGAACCGATTTGACCCGCATTGTATGAAAAAAGACTTTTCCAGACATGGCTCGAGGTTCCCAGTTTTCTTTTCTCTTTTTAAATAGGCAAGGCTTTACCCTGTGAAATCAAATGAATGGCACAATCATCCATTTCACATGGCACTGACGAGGAAATTTTTTTGTTGGGAAAGAAAAGAGGGACATAATAGATCCAGTTTCATTAGATTCTGTTTCCTGTACGTCAAGAGCATATCAATGCCACTATTATAATATCTAGTTCACTCTCACAACTCCTACATATATGTATATATGTCTTTCCTAATAAATGTATGCTGTTGTAGAACAGTTGTAATATATGTATATGGCAGTAAAGTTGTATTACAAGTGTCTTTTTTCAGTCGCCTTTAAAAAGAGCATAATCAACAGAAATCTTTTGAGCTGAAAGTTCAGTTTGGAATGAGTTTGAATGGAAATAACAGTGACAATGACTAAAATGTTTTGAAATGAAAAGTAACTTGGTAGTTAATGCGCCTCCGCTATGGAAAATATACTGTAACAGCCCGATATATTTTTGAACACAATAATAACTGTTAGATAGTAAGCTTGTTTGAAGTAAAATTTGAAGCTTAAAAAGAAAGTTCAATTCACAACTTCAACCAGGTAATAATGGGAGCCTACTGAAATTTTTTGAAAAAAAGATGAGTAGGGAGTGCTGGTAGATGTTTTTTTTCTGCGTTTCCACTTTCCAAAAAGATCATCTTATAATGTAGTATTTGTAATTCTACTTCTTATTCCCATTTCAGTGACGCAAAACACGCATCAATCCTCAATCCTCAAATTGTATCCTCGCATAAATTCCATTTCATCTTTTCTAAGTGGGATGGGAAACGTGACTGAATTGACAATCTTAACCGAGTTTCATAAAAACCATGTATCTACTACGTTGATGTACGTACGTATGATCTACACAAGGTAGTGCACCGTACAATTGGTTAGGAAAAGAACGTGTGATAAATCATAATACTTACAGTAGGCTGCTGCTCACTGCTCACCCCCATAATTCCGTTATATAGTACATCACCATTTTTCTTGGAACAAAAATCACGGAGGTTTTTTAACTTCCTCGTCAAGTGGATGGAATATAAAATTATGGAGCTATACCAATTGCAATTTGTGTGCTCCTCACAAAAAATGTTTGGAAGAGTGGCAGTGTAGTGAGAAGATAACTGGATCTTTCTCCAGCTGCAAGGTATGAAAATTGCAATGGGCTGCACAAGTTGGGAAATCTGCGCTTGATAGATAACATGGCAAAGTATAAGATATCGCAGAGCTCCAGGATTTTTTTTATCTCTCCCAAAGTCCTACAGGACCATTTACAACATTTGGAATCGCAAATAATGCTTCGACTCAGTGGGTACCATTAATTTACATTGATTCAAAAGTTTGTCAACGTAATTCAACTAATTTGTTTGAAATATCTGCGGATTCTCATTTCCAAAAAATAATTTTGTGGGAGTTGAGCAAGGTTACTCAAATTATTTTGTCTGTGTGTAGTGGCGATAATTAGCGAGCCACCAATCTAGCAGGTTTACAACCACATATTATTTCCGTAAATAAAACTTTTTTTCGACTATTCTCCACTGAGCGAGTGCCAGTATAGTAGTGAGTATAAGAGTACCCGTCTATTTCAATTCAACAAAATAAAAATTATTTGGTATACTCCGCTTCACACATCACTGGAACTGGAGAGAAGCATGTCTATGAATGATTAATCACGTTTTGCCCATCTCTATATTTTTTTATCTTCAGCGACTCATTGTGGAATTCTCCAACACACAAGCACCGGATGGAGTTAATGAATGATCGAAAGCGTATCATTATTACAAAGAGAAATTTAGGCTGGCTAGGTTCATCCGTGCCATATATAGTTATAGTTTCAACTTTCCTACAGAGATGACAAATATTCCTGCTGCCAGGAACAAAGGTGGCTATACTATCAGCGTAATGATCTACTGCCATCATCCTGCACTTTATTTATCTGCGTGGGTCTGTACCCCATTTCCAAAAAGGCAGCTCAAGTAGCTACATCAAAATATTACACAATTTGTGGAAAAGACTATTATATGTAAGACTGGTTGAAATAGGAAACCACGTTGCGTTGTTTTGTTGATGCTCGAAATTCCACCCGTTATTCTATACATTATAGGTACATATATTTTATATGCATGCACACAAACTCTAAACTGTAAGCATGGAGTGGGCGTAAATCAGTTTAATGGGCTACTAAAGGGACATCCTTTGCAGTTTAATGCGAAAATTGTTCCATTTGACCTCGTTTTTTTGTTAGGTAATGACATTTGAAAAATGACATACATAATATGGAAACATCCCCAACCACTGTTTTAGTTATCAAGCGCAGTGTCTAAATCAAATTGTGTAGACCATATTGTATTTTTGTTCAAGAATTCCTTTGAAATGATAAAAGAATTTTTTAAACATTTGGGCATTGAAGGGGAAGGGAATTTCAGTACTAGTATAAAAGTAAATTGTGACGAAACAGTGATGTAGCAGATTTAGTTTGTTTGTTCTTTGGGAGACTAGACTACTGACTACTGCACTCTGCAAAATTATGAAACTTTTGTTTCAAAAAGGATGAGAAGGGGAAAAAATCGATACCAAGAACTGGATATTAATACAAGTAGTTCAAATCAAGTAAAACTTTCTCCACAAAAATTCCATTCTCAAGTTTGACTTAATACGTTTTTTTATATAAATATTCATCAAACGGAAACAGTTCTTTGGGCTCTGGCTCCAATATAATATGTGATGTGGTGTGTGGTGTCGTATTTAGCAGAGTTGGAGATTAGGAGAGGAAAAGTGTGAAATAGTAAGCACAGGAAAAGGCTATCCAAATCCAACCAGCGAGCCATCCCCTCTCATAGTAGTAAAGTTACGAATGTATTGCATTGGCATGGGAGAACAAAAAGTGGAAGAATTAATTAAGTGCGAAAAAGTGAAAAGCCAGCTGAAATTGTGGAAGCACACCCAACGTGGCTCTTGTCTTATCCCTTGTGATCCGTAACTCAAATAACTCACATGGAACCCGGAGTAGTAGAGCAGTAGTTGGTCCTTGACTGACTGATAATAGAGATATTGGTGGGTGGGTAAAGTGCAATGGCAAAATGATATATTATGTAGGTCTCCATGATAGTAGCTAAAGCACATGTGAAGGTTGTCCTATAATTTGTTATACTGGAGAACAGAGCAACTTGGAGAAGAACAAATAATAGGCTCCTAAAAGTCAACTCTCCTATTTTTCTCTCCTGTGAAACAATATTATTATGATGATACTCACGTGTATATCTCTCATCCGAAAGTGTATATAACTAAAATACTATGTATTTGCTAATGTACATAAATATACCTACGGCACGACACAATAAATGGAGTTGTTTTAGTATGTTCATCATCTGATACCTTTTTTCCCTCAACTATCGGTGAAACATTCTAAAATATTTCGCCCCTGGAAAATGTTCACCTGCAAATAAACTTGTTTGAGAAAGAACTGCCATTTATTATTTCTTTCCCGAATTTCT
Organism: Orchesella flavescens; assembly: GCA_964034955.1. Lineage (NCBI taxonomy): Eukaryota > Metazoa > Arthropoda > Collembola > Entomobryomorpha > Orchesellidae > Orchesella > Orchesella flavescens. The sequence goes on from OZ035955.1 coordinate 39,627,535, forward strand.
TTCTTTGCACAAGTCATCATCAATAATTTTCTTTATACAAAAAAACAGCAACTTAATTTTATACAATAAAGTGCAAACAGGTTACGCAAAAATCTAAGAGTTTTGCAAAGAAAAGGGCAGATCACAACGTGGGTGAACAAAAGTGTATTGGTTGGTATATTGGTAATACTTTTCCTTGAGCGTCAAGTAGTGTTTTATCAACCGTGTGACGTTATATAAAACTCATGCTTTCACATATGTTGCAAACTTCCTGAAACTTTATAGGTATCCTTATGGATGGAATAGTGTGTTTCTCACATCCCTTTCTCCGAAAACATCTCCACTGTGTATAGATATATGAGATCGTGTAGAGCTTCTAAGAAAAAGTTAATTGTATTCTTGAGAAGCGGAAAAGTTGGTCCTCTCTGGGTAGTTAAAATTAGAATGCTCTTTTCTTAACAATGTTAAAAACATCCCTTTTAATATACCTTGATCAGCCTTGAGGAAGTGAGTAGTTTAGTTTTTTAGTTTAGTAGGAATATTATTCTGCAATATCAAACGTTAGAATTATTTTCCATAAATTTTCTCTCTCTCTCTTTCACTCTGCCTCTTCTTCTTCTTTTATAGGTGCCCGTAATATAATGCATTCATTCGATTCCCTGCTTCCTGTTGTGCAGAACTACCAAGAAAATCAGAAGAGGCTATGGAAAACAATCTCTTAACCAATTTTGATACTTGAGATTCTAAGAAACATAGACGAGTAAAGTTGCTAACTAATTCGACAAAGCATTTCTTTGTCAATTTTAAGGATGTGTTCCATGTTCAGTCTGTTGCCTTTGGACTTTAACTGTGACAATGTTTAAGAGTGGAGAGTTTAGATGCAAAGTGGTAGTAGAGAGCAAGATGAAACTGTAGGTGATCCTATGTTTTTGAAGGGAAAGCTGTGTGTGTGTGTGCCTGTATACATTGTGTATGCAGTTGACAAAGAAAACTGGTGAATAGGAACGTGTAGCAATAGTGGCTTTCCTTCTTCTCATCTCTGCTCCACTTTCTCATAATGCATTCTCATCTCCCATTTCTCTCATTCTTTTTCTCTTTCTTAGTTGCAACTGAGGCGAGAACTTTCGTGGATGGCTTGGGTAGAAAAGAGAGAGAGAGAGAGAGAGATGTAGAAGAAAAAGAGAGTCAGTAGTTGTGAGAAGACGTCCTTTTTATAGACATGAACGTTTTCTGGGTCGTTTGATCAATACTAGATTCTCTGTCATTACGTTTTTACTCTTTCTCCGTGTTGTATGAGATGATAAGGAATGTATGACTGTGTGTGTGTGTGTGTGTGTGTGTTAGTTGGCACAGACCAATACATACATATACACATATGAAAACGGAGCGGACATGTTGCCGTTTTGTCCACGTCTCTTTGATGCTCTTGCTAGCGGCACACACGTTTTTATAATGCAAAAAAATGGAGTGGAATAACTACACTCTGGAGGTAGATAAGCTAGAGAAAGCAAAATTAGAAGCATTGAATGTAGTGGAAAAAGAGTTTGGAGCAGTAGCAGCAGCAACAGCACCACTTCTAGCGATTCATGACAAAAAATATTTTGGAACTATCCACTCCAAGTTGAGAAAAATTCGGGATTCCAAAACTAGACAGTCGTACGTACGTACCTAGTGTAGGTTAATCTGCTACTACTTTCGATTAGTAACAACCAGACTTGATAACTAACTGCACCACCATGTACATTATATACATACATACGTGTGTATATAGGTATAGTTACAGAGTACAGACTCAGATTCTACGCTGAAGGACACTTCCCATAGCCAAGTCTGGTGTTTTTTTTTTGCATTTTGTGTATCACTGCTGCCAACTCATGACTTATATTTTTTTGTCAAAATTTATCTCTGTGAAACAAACCGTTTCATTTATGCACTATGAGATCATGATGAGTACACTACTTACTACAATATGTAAAAATACAATGCAGACACTGGAAACTGGAACATAATGGTAGGACATTGTGCACCAAACCAAACAAACACGTTTTGATTTACTATGTAAAATGCCTATCAAAAGATAAAATCAAAGTGATGATTTCATGTTGGAATTTATGAGTAGTCGAGGGACTCCATTGAAAATCTATCATATACATTATCGATGATGAGACTCTACAATTCCATTTTGGTTCAAAGTGACATTTTGTCTGTCCTACTTTTCAGAATTGGAGACAGATTAAATGTTTAACCCATTCAGGTTTGACAATCACATCTCCCATTGGACCCACTACCAAGTTTACAAACTTTTCAATTAACTTCTGCCACCAAACTATGTCGTCAATCGATTAAATATAAGAATGTAAGTGCTTTTCACGGCTTTTGAAACTTTTCATAAGCCAAAGAAATACAAGAGAAACTTTGATCCTTTTAAGTTTTCTTTTCCAAACCAAAGTTTTGTATAAAGACACACTATCGGTCAACCCTTTTTTTCCAAACTGATGGAAATTTTCGTTGCCTTCATCGAACCATTCAAATCCAAAAGCGTATCTTGGCGAAACATCCGGGCATAAAAAAAAGCAAACTAGAAAAAACTACGCGCGATTTACTCAACAACCTTAAAGGATTTACTTGTCAGTATAGCCACGCTTTGCAATTATCAGTGTCACGCACATACCATGCAGAGAGAGAACCACTGCAAACTACTAGAATTAACCTGTGAAAGAAAAGTTGTTAAGCTTCCAGCGAAAAAAAAATACAGACCTGGTCAGTGCGATAAAGTTTTTTGGTAAAAATGCATAGACATAAATATACACCTTTTGTATTCGGTTCGAAAACATGTAAGTATATTATGCTGGCATACAATAATAACCTTTTATAAATAACACGCTACATGACAAATCTCTATACTTTCCCATCACGTTTATTTTTTTCTCTTTGAGATTTTCACGATTTCGGTGAAAGCATTCAATTTTAACTCAACTCGTTCATTTTGATCCGTCCGTACTCAGTTCGTATGGTTTCTGTTCTGTGTAAAATTAATTTAATGTGTAATTGCCAAAATGAGCATGTTCAATCAGTATTGCAGTCGGAGAAATAATATCTACCATTCACCATTTATGTATACAAAATCGTTGAATTTCATTTGAACTCGGTTAGCTTCACGCTTAGAAATTCCAGAACAGGATATGTAACCAGATAGGAGGAAATTACTCATTTCACATGAAAGATTACGGACGTAAAGAGGAAAATCAGCTTTATTTCCAAGTTGCTCTCGGATGATATTGTCATTGGTTGGAAAAGCCTTTATATATGAAAAGGGATCGTCTTGTCGAACTGTCAGTGCCTCGTGGGCTCGTTTTTCGGTGGAATTAAGTCTCTCTCAACCCCTCTTCCTTCGTAGTATGGATATCCACGGTGAAAACAAAATGAAAGGCATTCTACCAATCGCGTGTACTGAGATTACCAAACCAAAGTTTATTTCATCACGATATTCCTAGTAAAAATCATTACATTTATTTAGACACATGTATTTGATCCCATTCGTTGATGATTTACACAGAAAGAAAAAGGATTGTGAGCCCTGGACCACGTTCTGATTTTATAAGGAAAATATAGAGCTGTAGAGTTTAGAGTACAAATACAAAACGAAGACAGACACAAAGAGAATTTATGAGGAGTTCCATTCACACTACATCTGGGTAATATGCAAAATAGCCCAACGACGAACAAAGTAAGACCGCATCATGTGGGGCATACTAACTAGGCAGATAGTTTGAGGTTTTTTGAAACTACAGGGCCTTATTTATATAATCATGTAAGGTAAAGTGAAGAGAATTTTCAGAAAACTAGTTCCCAATAATAATGGTAATGGCCGTTATAAAAATAGAGAGCTATAATATCCAATTCCCTCCGCTTTTATGTGTATGCACCGTCGCATTGAAATCAATAAATGATTACAAGATAGAACTTTTCAAGGTGACAACCCATTCATACACATTTTTCTTTTGAAGTCTCCTCCTATTTATAACGATATAAAAATACAATTGACAATATAAAACACTTAAATTCTTGCTTCCTCTATCAAAATTTGATATTGGAGGAAAATTGGAAGTACATACTTATGTACACATTTACTCTATACAATCCCCTATTTTCTAAAACTACTGATAAATTGGTACATAATATGACTTCCAAGCAGCACCGGAAGAACTCCAGGTTTTTATAAGTGGAACACATGAGGCTCTTCATTTTCTCTCTAAATTGAGAAAAAATGCTCTAACCATGCGAATTGCGATGGCTAGAGAGAGAGAGAGTCTCTTTTCTTTTCTGATGCCGAAAACCGTTTAGAGGTCCTTTGAGTCACAGAACGAAAAGTAGGGCAATTCATACATTGGGTGTAAGGATGAAATGAAGAGCAGTGCTTTCTAAACTGCACACCATCAATATATCATCCGTAACAGCTCAGGATATATATTATTGTCTCAGCTCTTTTTCTCACCAAACTCCCCGGTTATGATGATCTCCTCATTCATAACTTCCGTAAGTAATAGACCGTTGTTTCAAGTTCACTATATTATGTCTGGATTTTGTCCTAGTGAATGATTATATGCTTGGTGGCTACTCCCTTCGAAATTCCTTTTATTTTTTGGTCGGGAGAAGTCTTCCAAACCAAAATTATCTGACGTCTATCATATCACATTGTGAACACTAACGAAATTACGTTGTGTACAAAAGAGTAAAGGTATATATAATATATAGCTCATATTATTTTACGATATATATTATATGAGTCTCTATGTGAAGTATCCACGAAATAATAGCTCGTAGCTCTCTCCTCCATCTTCCACTTGACTTGGAGAATGTTGCTGAGCATGCTATAAAAATATCCTATTGATAATAGGAAAAGCATGTACTGACTTTCACTTGTATTTGGAGTTGGAGTGACAAAAAAATAAACTGCCATTTCCCGTCTCGAGCTTGTGTACAGGATATGATGTATGTTTACGGATCCTTTTATCATGTGCTATACACAAGTGAGAACGAGAACTTATCGTCGATCCCCATAAAATTGGAAAAGGAGGTAAATGTTTATTGACGAGTAAAGATGATTGTTGACCCCATTACTTCATCTGAGTCACTACTTTTTCCTCTGCCTTGTTGGCCATAATAAAGATTCTTTTATTGCAATTACACCCTTCAAGGCTCATTCTTGGCTTGTGAACTTCCGCCGCGTTGCACCATGTTTGTATGTAGCCTCTACTATCTATATGAATTTCTAAAATACATCTTTTTACAATCGATAAATATATATTATGTGCATTACTGGTTTCATGCTGGTAACCGGCGAGAGGAAATTAAAGGAGCTGACATCAGGTTAAAAAATATGTAGTTTTTGCTAATTGAAAACGTCATTGTAGCAGTTTTTAATTTCTTTTAAAATGAAATGTTAATCAGATTCCACAACAATCTGCAGTTAGTATTTGGTCACGTTTGGGTACAAAAAAATGTTTATTTGAAGAGTCAACAGTAAAGTGTATCAAATACTAGAGCGTTTCGTATGTAGCCTGTTCTGACTTTTATTAACTTTGGCACTTCACCTAGTAATTTAATTGACATGGGGTTCTTATTTCTTACATATCATTGCCAGGCTGCTGTCACAGTGCGAGACTGTAAAAGTAAATGTATACGTAATAGATGAAATGGTACAACGAAAAGCTTAGAAAAGGGAGAGTGAGAGAAAAGGAGTACCAAAACCGTTTCCCCTTTTTTTCACAAGATACGCAACAAGTCAAGCGAATAATATACCACTACTATTACTTGCTTTCCTTTTCACTGTCGTCACATTTCCCCTCTTTTGACAGTTTTTTTTTCACCACATAGTAGTGTACCATGTGTATTTGATTCAATTGAATGAATTAAAGGCTTGACTTCAATATTATTTTCATCCTATTGCTTAAGGAGGAATATCTCCTTCTTGACTAGATTGAAACCTAAAAAGCTATTACCCAAAAGTGAAGGGATGCAATGCAATAGCGCATACCAAAATGTCTCCTTCTCAATGAATGTTAATGTGGGTGCAGCAGTGCAAATGAAAAAGCGATATAAATTCCTCAAGTCATTCGTTGCGCTCCATAAATATGGTTGCTTACACATTTTCATGTAGATAGGCATTATTCTGCAGCCACAGTGTATGACATGACCTAATAGCCCTCTAAATTTACATCTGCGGCTCAAAACTGAATGTAAATTAATGAAAAATTGGGGTTTCTTTATATATTTTGCAACAGTTTCTGACAAAGTAATTTGCAAAAAAAAAACTTTATTTTATGCTTGCAGAAAATGGGGAAAAGACGTCTTTTTTAAATCCGGAACTTCAACGTGAGCTGAATCGAATATTAGCCGAAGCTGAAAGTGATGGAAAACTGAGTCAGGATTCTGAAGATTCTCCCTCAACATCATCATCATCATCCTCATCATCCGTATCCTCAGCATCATCTGAAGAGGAAGACGACTACGAGCATCCAAGAAGATTGTTTTTGGAGGAAATAGCTGAGGAAGACGAGGAAGAATCTGTTGATGACGAGGATGAAGATGTAGAAGAAGAAGAAGAAGAAGAAGAAGAAGAACTATCTGGCTCTGATAAAGAGGATACAGATGAGGAAGCAGAAGAGCAATTTGAAGACGATGGTAAAGATGAAGAAAGTGAACAAAATGGTTTAGATGTAAATAACCAAAATAATCCCTCAGTAGTAGCTGATGATGACACTGCTGGTGAATTAGAAGAGGAGTGTTCAGATATTGCATCTGATTCCGATGCAACCATAACGAACGAGTGCATTGGAGAGGAAATTGAAACGGATCATGAGATCAGGAGAAAAGTTTCACAAGTATCATCTTCAGTTAGAGCAGGAGTAACAAAGCTATTTAGTGAGAAGCAGGAAGAGGAGCAGAATGAAAAACAGGCTGAAATACTATTTAAGGTGGAGAACGACGACAGCAAGTCTGCCGTAGAAAATGAATGGGGCAACGAGCAAATCGATGAAACTCCGAAGGAAACGGGTGCTGAGCATGCTCGGAGGGAAACGGGAATATCGACCGAAACAGATTACCAAGAGCCGGTGGAATCAGAGCAGCAGCAGCACCACTACCACCACTGCCATCAACCCCACTGCTTACACCACTTTCACAAGCAAAAGTATTCGAAACAAACTCTTCAATATAAACAGACTGATGAGACATACAATACTTATGCTGATGCGGATAGGGAAAGTGTATGTGAAGTGAGCCAACAACCGTTTGAGTTTCACCAGCAGCATAAGCAAAAGCAACACGAGCATCCAAAAGAACTACTGCTGGATCAGGGCAAGCCTGAAGAAAATACTAAAAGTGTTCGTACGAGAGCTAGCTATTCTGTTGCTGGCCAAGTGGATGAGGATGTAGAAAACGACGAGGACGAGGACGATGAGGATGTTGATGATGATGATGATGATGATGATGAGAGTGAGAGTAGTTGCAATAGCAGCATTTGTAGTAGTAGCAGTAGGAGCAGCAGTGCTAGTGGCAACAGTATTGAAGCATTAGAAGAGTTGGAACAGGAGCAGCAAAAACAGCATGGGAATGTAGAAATCCGATTATTCCATGATGTCGGCAGTGCCATTGCTACCAAGTCCACGAGTAACAATATCAGCAGGGAATGGAATAGGGAGTCCAAGTGTCGAGCAGTGTTAGTTGACTTGCAAGCTACCACCAGCACCGAGGTGCATGAGTTGGTCCCTGAGTCGCCCGGAGAAAGTGGAACAGGGTCATCATCTTCATTATCATCATCAGCATCACCTTCCTTCCCATTAAAATCATCTTTATTGTCATCCACACCGATTAACTCAAATCAGTCGCGCTCACAACAAAAGAGAAAGAAGGATGTGAGTGTAGGTGACAGTTGTACAAATAATAATAATATTATACCTCGTCTACCATTACATACAATCATTAACGATAATAATAATTCTTCCGACGCGTGCAACACTCCAACAACTCCAACTCCTGCTTCCACCACCACCACCACCATCACCTCAAAACCTCCAAAAATTAGTTCTCCTTCTGCTCCTCCACTAATTCCTCCAAAGTCTTCCCCATCTATTTTAATCACCTCACCAAAATCCTCTCCCTCATCCTCGTCGTCATCATCAGCAGGCACGGTGGCTCCCAAAAAGAAACGAGTTAGTTTCCAGGAGCAAGTGGAATCAAAAACGTTTTGTGCTAGTGACGAGCCTAGCTCAGTTTCTTCATCAGATTCCGACTTTAGTAGGAAGGAGGACTTGGTAGATCATAATTTTGCACATTCTGAACACAATCCCGATCTTACTGTAGAACAGGAGCTTACTTCTTCATCTTCTTCTTCCTCGTCGTCTCATCCATCGTACAACTCTACCGTTTACAACAATTCTCAGTTTAGCACTGCAGACTTTTGGGCTCTCAGGAATGGTGGCAGAGATATTAGTCAACAGAAACAATATCTTCAGTCATTGTATTATTCAGAAACAGAAAATAGCTCGGAAGCGGAGTATCAACAACATCTTCAACAAAAGAGTAAACAACAACAGCAGCATCAACAACGGCAATCCATTACCAATCATCACTATTACTATCCCAGCGAATACTTTACTCTGAGTGATACTTTTGCTCAAAACAACAGTAGCAGCAGCAGCTCTCACGGGCTGCCTCCAGTTGAGTCCTCCCCAGTTTGTGCAAATAACCAAAACCAATCTTGGAAAACTCATGAGTCGAAACAACAGCAGCCGCAGCAGCTTCAGCCAAATAATCAGGAACAACAGATAGACACTCATTCTACAAGGACAGCAGCAGCATTAGCTCCACAACTACCAACATCACCTACCACTCGACCTACTTCTGTTTTGGACAATAATAGAAACGCAGGTAAGACAGATTCAATAGACATTTCTCAACATGAATAAGTTATGCCGTGAGTCACCTTTCCATAGCCCTTTTGTAAATGTCTGCATGACGCCAAATGGATAATGGAGTAAGTGTCATTCTTAATTTGTCCATGTCTATTTCACCTTTCAACTTACATGCATATAAATGAACCAGGCCCAAATTGCAATACATATTCGCATTCTATTTGTTCTATTATTTGAACAGACGCTATAAGCATGACAAACACAAACATAACTAGCTCACATTATTCCGTTCTCGGAATTTACTCAGTTTTAATTCCGCCCCACTTTTAATAGCTCTGTAAATATTCATTAATTTATCTGTGTGCACCCGCACCCAGTTCCAAGCCCCGAGATGAAAGGGTGTACAGTAAAATACAGAAATAATTTCGAATTCATAAACCTGTCTGGTATAAAAATTTATTATTCTTTTAGTTTGTTTTCAGTGTAATGCATTTTAGTAAAATATACAAACATATAACGTGTCCCCAATGCTTTTAAATTAATGTTTGATCGGAATTGAGAAAGGGAGAAAAGTGTACTTGTACTCTCTTTGATTCTCCGTGATGAAGAAAGTTGATGATTATGCGATTTTCATCTTCCCATCAGAGCTTGGCATATGAGTGGATGGGGATTTTCATTGATTTGATTTGATACGTATCTCAACAATGGATTCATTATGAATCACTCTCTTGCGCTTTTACTCTATCATCCTATATTATATACCAGCTACTAGCTACTTTCAGATTATAATATGTATGCAAAAGCCCGAAACTCTTCAAATAAGCACCACTCATCTTCGTCAATGGGTAGTGAACATTTTTTATATCATTCTTTTAGGTACCTACTTCTTTCATCACTTTATCCCTATGTGAGTATACATACTCGGACAAGGAAAAGTCACAAAGTAGAAAGTGTGCTCGATACTCCACTGTACTATGTGGGGTTAGGTTGTATTAAAGCTACATTTAGGAAAGCATGCAATGGTATAATTGAGTAGTAAAAGTGTTATATGTAGTGCTGCTGTATAGCACCATGCAAATACATTAGTCATGCATGAGTACCCTTTCCTTCTTTTTTTGTGAAAGGATTTTTTTCAACAACAATTACTATTCTTCTCGTTGGATCCTCATCCTCACTATATTTAGTAGTTTTAATAGTCTACTTGAGAAGAAACTACTTAGAAACACTTTTATTCTTTAAAAAAAGGGGACCACGCACACGTATATGCAATGCACATGTGTGTATGAAATGAAATATCATCTTCAAATCCATTGTGTGCGCCCGTATCAAAGCATATAATATCATATCATGATGATATGAGATGAGCGATTTAAGCCCAGTTATATGGACAATAATATATCTCCCATGATATATTGGTAGTAGTAACCTTTTTATGATAATTTGACACTAGTAACCATAAAGAAATTATGGCCATGTCAGGCACAGGACAGTAAAAATCTGCACCAGTACTGAAAGTATTTTTATTCATGCCCAGTCATTCGCCATTCTTTTTAAGCTCAGCTAACAAATAGCCTCGTGGTTTTATGTTCTCAGATAAAACGTTTGCTCCAGCCCATCACCACTAAAGAATGTAATGGTATTTTTATTTAATTTTGACATAATAACGTGCATAATGCTCAATTAAAGGGTAGAAAGACCTTTAATAAATATTCGTATTACAAAGGGAAGCATACTAACTGCTAATAATGTTTCGACTCAATAGGGAAATTCTTATATTGTATGCATTAATCTTCAGTCACTGTTTCCCCACAGGAGTTTCAAGTTACGTATAGCACTCGCATAGCACTCTCACTTTGTCTTTAGCCATATATAGGCTCGTCTGCGCTTTTATGTTGAAGAGAGGTGAGCAGCTTGACAAGTTGTGAGTGAAGAGTGAAAGTTGGCGAAAAACCAGAAAGCCTCGTCCCCACAATTTCCACACGTAGTATTCATGGGGGTTATATTTGATGAATGATCCTATTGCTGTAATTTAATACATATATTATCCAAGAATATGTATGTTGGCTTTTGCAACAAAATATACTAGGGGATCCTATAGTAGATTAGAATTACAAATAAGTGAACTAGACTACTATAAAAGTTCCCTTTCATTGATGTTGTGTCCTATGTCATGAGGACATGAACATTTTCCAAGAATATGCGGGAGAGTGGAGTTAAGGTATGTAGCACCGAAATCGCAAAGCTTTTTAGAAAATAGACACAGCAGTTATTCAAGTTTCGTATTATAGTAGTTTTATAAAAAAACGTGACTCTACTAAACTCGGATATAATGTAACTTTAAGTAGTAAAGTTGATGCATTTTGTATGGAATGGAAACGGTTGGGCAAATGTTGATGGAGTTCTTGTTGTCATTTGAGCCTAAAGTGACCCCATCAATACTCCAAAGTATTTACAGCCTTTCCAAGAGATGAAAGATGAAAGCAAGTGAGCTCAAAGTTTTTTTTGAATCGTGTTTGTGTACATACTTGAGTGACCACAACGAAGCAGTATGATGAAAAGAGTCCTTCAAACTCGTGCTCCCTTAATGCTATGCATGCTTGTAGAGAGGTTGGTTAGTTTGAGTGATGAATCCAAACAGTACGTTGAACGGTATGTATACGTTCCGTTGCGTACGTAGTGGACCCTGTAAGTAGTTGACTGACGGAAGCTAACCACACTGTGTAACGTGAAAACAATAAGAGCTAACACGTAAAGACAGGAGGATGAGAGATGGGGGGACATACATACCTCATTGTGAAAAGTAAACATCTGCAAGAGAGGATGAGATGAGATGAGAATAATGCAAAAGTGAAAAACTAGCGGCCAGATAAACAGTCGTTTATTCCACAGTTAGTAGTCCATCAAATACAGTATAATAGTAACAAAGCGGGATATACATAGTAGTTTCACTGAGATGTGATATACATAAGCACTTTGCTTTATGTATGCATACATGACGTATAATTTGATGGCAAAACAACGAAAATGTACTACTCACTTCCTTTCTTGGGTCGCTACTCTTGGTTTGGTTTCGTGTTGGTACTGCTACTACGGAGAAGAATAGCATTGGCATGCAAGTTGCTTGCCAATTGGCTCTTGACTGTGACGACGTCGATGTTCTATCCATCCTAATCTGTCGAAATGTCTTGCACGATTTCGAGTGTGTGTGTTTGTGTTTGTATATGTAGGGACATGTGGATAGAGAAATGGAAGTTGTCTCATCTTGTTAACTTAAAACCAACTGCAAGGACCTACTTTACCTAAATCCAATATGAATATACATTATTTCTTCAAAGCAAAACTTCTTTCATTCAGTCTTTTCATCTGTTTTTCCTCCTACCTTCTCACTTTCACTCCTAGCTTTCTTCCTTGCTTCATTCCACCTAAATGCGCACGGATAAAGAATCTAGGAGGAGGTGTACTTATGATTTTTATGTGTGGTTTAGATGCATGTATACACAATTCAGTTTTCCTTTACAAACAAGGTAGTAGCAATTACGTGAGATGAGGTATATGTATGTACATCTTTTCCAGTTTTCCCTCAAATGCCTGCCAACTGAAAGGAGCATCATTTCATTTGCCATCCTCTAAAAAAACACACACACATACACATTGCTTTATCCGTTTTGCTGTAAGCACTACCTCAATTTACTTTAGCAAAAGTTTCGCCAGCTTCCTGACGATTACTACATAATATGCCTAATGCATTAGAAGACTAAAAAGTATGGAAGAGAGAAGGGTTGAGTTGAGAGAGAAGTTTATACTCAAAAATTAGAAAGTAAGTTTTGCATGCAGATATACATATATGTATGTACTTTTATTATACGTGTATAACTTTTAGCATCAACATCCACACCATAGTTCGTTCAATGTTTGTGCGTACATGAAGAGAAAACAATAGTGAGGTGAGATAGGAAACGAATTTTCTTCATTTAAATCCCATGAGCATATCCGCTCTCTGTCGGTGTGTATTTTTGGTGGGGAAATGTGCATTATACCGTGGGCTCCTGTGCTGCTTGAGTTAACTTTCTACTTTGGCAGCCTGGCTCTCTTCTCACTCCCTTTCATTTTACTGGGAGTCTCATGGCTGATTTCTCCTGTTATTCCATGCTTCACTCTCCTTTCTCCCCCTCTCTCTGTTGTTGTTTTATCTTATAGATCGATACTTTTGTCATTAGAGATCAGTTCTGCTAGGAAAAGGAACCTACTAAACTAGTTGTAAACTTTTTTATGCATACATAACAATAACAGACGTTTTTATTGTGTGACTACAACTTTTATTACATTTGGATAACTTATCGCTACAATATTGAATGCTATACTACAAATATAGGATTTTGATTCTACAAAGTAAAAGTTTTCCCTACAAATAATATATTGAATTATTGTGTTGTAAAGAGAAAGGAGTTGAGTGGGTTTAAAATGGTTATATTTATCAAAATATCAAACGATCGTTGCAAAAAAAAATTTTGAGTTTACAACTTAAAATGTGGAAAAGGAAAATAGAAAATAAACTCCATTATGAAAAATAGTACAGTTAAAGGAATTTATCCGTACGCACTTTGGGTATCAGTAGTACATTTCAAAAAAAAAAGTGGGAACTATTTTTTGCTGCGTAGAAACATGCAAACGTAGCTTTGGTGTCTGGATCTGGATTGTATTTTCTTTGAGAAACAGAACTGCAAATGTATGTGTGGTACGGTTTAGAGCACAATTTTACTTCTGCTAGTAAATTCACAATCACAAAAATATAAAAGAACAATGAGTATGATAATATGAGGGCGATAGTTTGTCTTGCGTCGTGTGTGACTCATAGTCATAATATAATGTGGGCTAAAGGTAAGCACAGGAGAAGTGAAAGCTTGAAGAATTGATCTTAATGCACAATGATAGGTCATTTTTATGACTTATGGTATGCCATTTATTCTTGGGGTATCTAAAAGAAACAAAAATGATTACCCGTTATCAATCATCGGATTGCATGTAGACAAGTGTGTAAGTAGCAGTTTTGTGTTGGTTGGGCTGGAGAAGTACATTTTTTCCAGGCTGGCAGTTGGCACATTGAAAGCTCATTCTTCGAATGCCAACACACAATGAGAAAATGTTAGGGTCACGCTATCTGAACTGTGTGCTCAGTGGTCCTTTTGGCACCACATGTTGCCCATTACCACAGCTATAGCAAATCAGGTCACAAAACGAAATTTCATGACGGAAATATAAGTTTTCCAAATGTTAGTAGCAAATCTGATGTCTTGTTTGCATGATTCCGTAAATGTGTGTATGTACTATATACCTAAAAGAATTTGTTGGTTGTCATTTTCTTTATACATGTGATTTGTTCATGCCTATCAGACCATAGTTTTTAGGAGTCTAAAATGTAGTCAATGTAGAAGGTTGACAAACGAGTAAAAAAACCATGATTGATACAGTTACTGTATACATACTTGTTCATGTGAGGTAAAACATTATTATTGTAACATTGTAAGTTTAGAAGGCAATTTCATTGTGTTAGAATACTTGCGTGAAAATCCAAAACGCGTGGTTAGAGAAAGTTGATCAATTTTATTCTATAAGTTTTGTTGCTTCGAACTTCCTTCCAAAATCTTGTGTCGTAAGGAAAACACTCAGGAGGAAACAACAAACAGTACACTTTTAGTCCAACAAACAAACAAAAAATATGGCAGTCTGCTCTTGTCTTATATATGTACCACAGAACTCCATTTTTCATAAGACTATTGAAATGCAAACAAATGTCTTTATATAACGGTACTTGAGAAAAGCTCCATTCGTTCGTAGGCACGCGAGTAACTTTTTTTTAACTTAAAAGGTTTTTTACCCGTACTTCTCAATATTTGATGCGTCTACTAAGCAAAAGCAAGCACATGATAAATTAAAGGAGCATCCCAGCCAGAGCCTTTTCAAGTTAAGCTACGATAACGAACATACTACTTTCAGTGCCGGTCCAATGGTGAAAGTAAGGACAGATCTGTGGTGGTAGGAGTCTGGGCGTGTGCACAGAATTTAGATGCAATATATGGCTTTGGCTAGCCTCTTTTGCTAACCGCCCGTGCCTTCAACTCCTTGTGGAATTATATACATACTTTTTAATACTGTGGTTGATGCTAGTTCTGACGAGACCCTGGAATCTCAAGTATGCAGAAAATATTTGTCAAAGGACGAGGGAAAGGAGTTTGCATACTTTAGCAATATTTCTAACATTCAACCAACTTTCTCCTTTAGGGTTATATTTTGTAAAGATCTTGATAAGTATCATAAAGGCCTACTAATAATAACGGTTGGTAATATTATACTTTTCTTGAAACTGCTTTCATCATTATCATTACACAGGAAAAATATTTTTTGTGAATATACGCACTCAAAGAAATGTCTCAAATAATAAGCGGGTTGAGAACTGGAGTTGGGTTAGTAGCAAAAAAAGCAATGGAATGATCTTCCTGGGAAAAGAATGCAAATCTGGGTCGCGAAAAACTCAAAATTTCTCCCATTCTCATCGTTAAACGAAAGGAAATCTAGTGGAATGAGCTCTTCAAACTCTCGCATCCTGCTTGTACTGTTCTCTGCAGGATGTACCGGAAAGATTTTATGCATTTTAGTATAAATATCCTACTGTGACTTGAAATTACATTTTATACATTATCTGTGGTGGTCTGAAATGTCAAAAGTTCAAGTTAAGCAAGTTTGAAGTTTACCAACAACACACATACGTTTACGTTTATTGCGGAGCTGAAGCTGCATGTGTGACTGTATATGAAATGTCATAAAAGTTGTACAATATTTTTCATGATTGATTGCAAAAAGCAACTGCTGTAGACAAGTGGTTAATTACATAAATTTTGTTTTCGTTGCTCAAGGAGAAAGCTTTATTGACTTTCTCTTTATGGCAGAAAAAGCACAGTAAAATTTTGAGAGATTCTATGTCAATAATATTTCGATTTGACTTTGGCCATGATTTAAATTAATGACTCTATTTATCAAACTTTACCGGGAAATGGTAATGGGCATAGTTTCAGCAATATGTTTATTCACATTAAATTCCGAATCTTCGCCATAATACTTTATTTGAGTGGGACACGAGTTTTATTATTAGACAATTTTATTTTCGGTAGCTACTCAAAATACCAAGGCTAATATTGAAAAGGAAGAATTTTATTATAATATACCAGTATCACAAACATGCAAAATGTGAAATGCGTTTATGCACTTTATATATCTTTGTGACTTGTAGTATTGTAGACTTTTAGAGAAGCCTTGCAAAGCTCTAAAGAACTTAATTAATTTTCGTTTGAATGGGATTTAGTACTTAATACATACCAGGAAATGTGTCAAAAACATCTCTTTAGCGGAAATTTCAGTCAAAAACATTTGATATGAAGATAGGAAGAGAAAATGATTAAAGTTGCAAATAAGAATGTAACAAACCAGCAAAACTGCAATGACGTAAATTAGTGTCTCTTACTGAAGTGCATCGCTAAGCTGTTTGTGCATATAATATTTGCATATGCATGCTTAAAATTGTATTCTCTGTTCTGTAAATAAGCAAACATTTCCGTCAATTTGGAAGTACGTCAGCCCAAATCAAATATAAGTAGTTGTGAAAGCTGATATTACGTAGTAGCAGCAGTAGCAGATACAAGGTCGAAGATTTGTAAAGGGAATACACATATATGAATGTTATAGTTTGTTACTTTCATATTTTAATGTTTACCCGAAACTCATTCAGCAAGACACGTAGATGAAACGGCTGCACTTGATGTGGTGTGGGAGGAAAAATTTCCAAGAAATGGAATAGGTTTGCGTTCGCACAAACAGGGAAACTATTCCAGCGTACGAATGTAGCCTAGCTTAATTTTCCCCGCTGATGACGTAAAAGAACCTGTATTCTGGATGAACAACATTTTTCTGTATTTCTTAAGTATGTAATACGCCCACATTTGCTAACGAACTTTCACTCCAGGCTAGCAAACAGTAGTTTTGTTTAAACAAATGTGTTCAATACACAACCGAAACATTCGGAGAATGTATATAGTTTTGTATGCTGACGTTGGCAAGCGGGGGAAATCAAGAGATGAGCTATAAAGTTAACAGCATTTCATGATTATCACTACCAGCGAGTGTTCTAATTCATTTTTCATTACATACATACATACATGGTATATATGTTTTTACATTCCATGTTTATCTACCCACCCAAAGATTAACCATATAAGTTTTTGAAAATCAAATGCATAGTAATTTATACAGAAAGCTTGACATATTTTATTTAAGTCCCTGTCAACTTAATCTCAAACGTAGACACCCGTAATTGTAGCTCATCATTTATGCTTAATTTACAGCACCCAACCTACACACGCTTGAATGCTTAATTAGCATATTTCTATACTAGTATGCAATATATTAATAGTATACAAAAAAAGGAATAAATGTATTGTGCATTAGCTAAAGTAGTTCTTGGAAGTGTCAGCCAGTTTGCGAATTTTGACATTGCAAAAATTAAAGTATAGAATATACTAATATGTCCTTCTATATTTTTTATTTACCAGAAGGTCTTTGGCAAAAGCACACACTTCCTTTGTAGTAAGTCATGCAAGTGTTAATCATGTCATGGAAAATTATCAAAGAGTGCTAATAACCTGGTGTCCTATTGAGTGAGTAGCATCTGTCAAGTACATACATGCTGTTAGTGACTTTCACCATACACACATATGTATATATTCTTCCAATGTATCATGAATATGTAAAAGTAACTCATGCTCAGCAACAGCACACACAATCCACCCCAGTTTTAATTAATGGCTCTAATGAGAGTCATCAAGTATACTATGTGTTGTTGGTGGTCGTCACGGTGGTGCATGTGCTGCTGTGCTGGGGTAGAAAGAGCCTTCCTGTATGTAGATATTCATATGTTTTTGCTTTCACGTGTTCAGGTGTGTATGAATAAGTATTATGCAACATTTTCTCCTAGCTGAGTTTTGTGATAATGGATTAGCAAGAGTAACAGCAGCCGTCATGCAATATTACGATACAAGCCATTTATTCCTATTACTTAAGGAGCCTGTAAAATAGTAAAATGCTTTTATGTACTTTGTTATTGACCTAAAGTTAAACTATAAATGTATGTACATATATTTGTGTAGCAAGAATGGATGGTGTTACGGTTCGTCTGACATCATTTCTTGTTCCCGTCATGAAATTACATACCATGCTAAGAGCAAACTGTTACTTTTTTGCCTTCACTACACACATATATATAAGCTAGGCATATTCATGATTTCTTACTTTCATTGCACAGAATCGATAAAGCAAGCATGCATATATATTCTCTAGTAATGCGAGTAAATGTTATGGAACACGGCATTTAGGTTTGTATCCAAAGAAAATGTGTGAGTCACTATAAACTAATGTCCAACTATTTTCTTTTTCTTATTTTTTTTTACATAGAAATGCACCAAAGACTGTCGGGTGGAGAGCAAAGACTCCGATCTGTTCTACGGAAGCCAGGAGTTGGTGGAGTGAAGAAGACCCGCGGCGAGCGATCAGTTACTTTTAACGAGTCTTTAAATTTGTTTTATGAAGCTGAATGCTCATGTTGGATTCATGAGGATGACTACCACCGACTTCGAGCAGAGGAGCAAGCACAAGCGCAAGCACACCAACAGCAGCACCATCAACATCACCAACAATTCATTTACGAACAAACGCATCCACAGTATCCACATTCGCATCAGAATTTTATTTATGAACCTCCTCCCATCGAGTTTGAGGACCCTCCCACGCTCAGTCCCCCAGAAGGTTACAAGGACCGATTTTTTCCTCAAGAGGATCCTACCGACCCAGGTAAAAGAGTAGTGAAAGTATTTTTTTTTAAAAACTTTTAGTTTAGTACAATTGCTCACATTTGAAATAAAAAGCTGCTGCTGACTTTTGTAAATGCTTTGTGGTTGACGTCAGTCCTTCTTGTATCTAGTTTCCGGCTTGTAGATACAAGATGTTATGCTTCAATAAAATGAATAAAGCTTCTCCTTTGACTTGCTTCCCAGTTCCCGAAGGCTATTGAACAAGTTCATTAATCTACGTCTGAAATGCAACGAATTTCAGCCTGACTAGAGAATCGTATTCTAAAGGAATAGGCTTTCTTTCAAAGATGCTTGGCTTAACGAAGAGAAAGAGGAGGCTCGCAGTAGTCAATATGGATGATAAGTTATCTTACGTAACATAGGAGAAAATCGAGAAGATTATATGATTATTGAAATCATATTTCCGATATTTAATAGTACTGATGCGGGCTTACTCAAGTGGAACAGTAATTATTGAGATCGTGGCATTTAGTAAAATAGGAAAGGTTTTGAACTTCAAATTAGATTTTCCCTTCATGTCAAAAATTCTTAGTTGCTTTTATGCTACACCATTTTATGCATTGACGAAAGCAGTTCACAAGACGCCCTGAAGAATATGCCATCAAAATCATTTATCAAGATATACACTTGCCTCCTCGTTAAATGTTGGACATATTGAACTTGGGCATCAGGCCGAAAATTTTATAAAGCCAAACGACTATTATATTCATGAACTGCTGAATAGCACCACTTTCTCTGATTATATTTTGCTCACTGACAATGATGCATGTCAGTTTAGTTGGAAAAGGTTGACGTTGACCAATCTTTTAATAGGGATGCTTTCCTAGTAGAGTCCCTGAGAGACCCAACTTTCACCGGTGAAACTATGTTTTCTCTCTCAGCTTTTATACCATAAACGATGAGGGTTCCATTATCTTAAATTGTCTCTTGAGATTCACATCATAGTCCGATCCGATCTGCACCACAGATTCTGTAGAGGCCCATTATGTGCTGCAGTGGGAAAATGAATTTATTGGAAAATCTTTGATTGCCCCCCATTCTTTGAAGAATACTTTCCAAGAATGGTTAGAGATCCAGGAACCGAAGCCAGAGAATACATCCGTTTGTTTAGATAAAAGGGCTTTACGAGACTAGTTAATTGCATTGAAAAAGTAAACAAACTACGCTTATTGTGTATTGCACACGTACAAAACAATGTTATGGTGTTGGTTGTGTCTGATAAATGAATTCAGATGTTTCCTTCATCAGATTTTGTAAATAAACTTGGTTTCTTTTTTGCTTGCCTTTTTTAAGTCTGCCACTGTTACAGAAACTTTAGTTTCTCTCTCCCTATCTTCCCTTCTTTATCTACTTGATGACCGACTGACCTGACTCTCATGCAGAACATTTGCATCCGATTTCTTTTTGCTATAACGCTATACTACTGTAATGATGTAGTTTGGTATTTCAGTCACTCGTTTCCAACTTTGTTCCTGTCGGTTTATTTCCTTTTCTCTTTTTTCTCCTAAAAGTTTAGTTTTTACCTTTTTCAATTCTGTGCTAGACCTATAAATGTGTTTGCAAGATTTATATCTTGTTTGAAACTAAAACTCTATATAGCTTTAGCTTTGTTCATTTCATTCAAACTTTCTGCCTTTCTTCACTCACTCCCAACTTTCCTTCCTATGGCAGCTTGGACTGGTTGCGACTGCATATGAGCAGGAGCGTAAATGTGAAGGAGATATTATTACTGGTGTACTGTGTGTTGTGTAATGATAATAAACCTTTTGTGGTAAAACGAAAATTTTCTCTCTCAACTTATTTCAGATGTTACTAGGGTGTGCCCACCATCCCCTCCATCTGCTAGGAGAAAAGTTTTTTTGAAGGAAAATTCCACGGACCAACTTCCTCCACCACCACAGCAAAAAGGAGTGATTCTCAACGGGCTTGAGGATGAAGAGGAAGATGAAGAATCAAGGAAAAGTAGCAGTGGGAACAGTAGTACGAACACAAGTGGCAGTAAAGGATCAAGGTATAAAATATATTATGGATTCTTTCAAACAAGATTCATACTGTCACCTATTGTAAACCCCAGTACAATCCCTAGCCACCCAATTACATACTGTTTTCTACACATTGTTGTTATTTCCGATTATTCCCCAAATTCAAAAGAAATTCCATTTAGACAATTTTTGCCTTGCCACAAGTAATGTTTTAGTCAAGTCTTTCACATGCATTCATAATGACGTCATATATATGATTATTCAACACCAACAAAATCTATCAGAACATGAAGAAGAAGAAAGCAAATTGCATGGGCTCTGTTTTTAGTTTTCTAAAAATTCATCACATTATGTTACGTTGCACGCAGGGCTCTTTCTATGTACTATACTTTCACTCAAAAACATTTTTTTCTATTGAGATGAAGTAGGAGCTTTATGAGTGTATGAATGGCATAGTCGGATTTAATCTTGTATGAGTAATGTCAAATGTAGTTACATTAGGTTCCTTCCTAAAGGAGTTTATGCACGTAAAGTATTACTTCAAGTTTAAGTTTTACCTAATAATATATGTTATCTTATGAATATTGGTGTTCCGTGCGGTACCTGAATACTTACCATTATACAATACCGCTAGGAAAAGTTGAGTCGCCAGAGTTGTGTGGTCTTTGTATTACAAGTAGCATACAAGCTTTCACTAGGACACGGCACCACCACAGAACAGACTAAAGTTCATATTCTTTTTCGTTGAAGAGGAGGGGAAAAAAGAAGCCAGTATGGCACGAACATATTTTTGCCATATATGAGAATTTAGTAGAAAAAAGTCCTTTGCATTTGACGCAATGTAATATATCTTTTTTATGATTCCAAGGGATTTAAAGAGTAAATCTTAGCCAACAACCAACTTTTAGGCATCTTGTTATGATATGAATCTTTGTTACGCGAGGATTTAGGAATGTTGAGGCAAGCATTTTTTTACGTAATTGATGTGCTCTGTTTTGTGTTGTAGTAGGTATATAGAACATGAAGAAAAGGCCCCACTTTATGTATTGGATTTTGTTTGTGTTACGGCATCCATATCAGTACTAGTAGTAGTGCTGTACATTATAAACAGTTTGGTCATCACATTAGGCATCTTTTTTTTTTAAAGAAAATAATAAAAAAACATCTATAGCATAGCTAGTGAATAACTAGGAAATACGCTGAAACAGGAAACAAGTATGCTATACCATTGTCCTACATAATGTAAACGCTTAAAATTTATGAAAGTAATAAATCTAGCGAGCTGAAACCAGAGCACACAGGGAATGCAACAAATGAGGGTTACTCAAAGTACAGCTATATAGCTTATAAGCTAATCCTGTAGTATTTTAAGGAGTTTGTTGGGAGTTGGGTGTATGAAATTAGCATTTGACATACGCTTGTGAAAATTTGGAATCATTAACTTTCATTCATGGGTCTACTATACAAACTGAAATATATATGTTGATTACAGTCAACATATAGCACGCACTTTTAGAATAATTTTAAGGAGTATTAAATATACATTGAGTTTGCCAGAAAAATTCTCTAACCCACTATATATATAATCAATTAGTTTAAGTTGAGTTAAAAACGAAAATAATTTTTTAAATCTTGATTTGTTATATGGGTTTTACAGGTTAGGTGGAATATTGAAGGGAGGTAGACTATGGCGTTCCAATAGCGCTGAGGGTAAAAAAGTCACCTCACCTCCTGATGAACCTGATGTAGTCAAGTGCACAGAGAGAGATAGTAGAGAGCGGTTGTCTGATAAAGATCCAGCAGATAGAACTAACACGTAAGCAATCAGTTTATAAAAGTTCAAAACCCAGAATGAAAGTTAAAATACAAGAGCATTAAATTGTAATTGTTGTAATTTTTTTGAATTGATATTAGGGTCTCGGTTGGAACATCAAGTCCTCAAAGCCAGCAAGTACAGACCCAAGAACCTCACTCATCTTATCAGAGCATGCCAACAAAAGTCAGTACAGGGACCGCACCGCTGAGAACATCGGAACAAATTCGTCTCGCCGTAGATTCAACTTTACGACTAAGGACGAAAAAGACTAAGCCCGAGTGCTCCTCTCTAGTTGAAAAATTAAGATGGCTCACATCCCTCGATGATGACGATCCATCCGATTCCTCAAGTCAGTCAGGTTTTGCCACTTGGCCGTCAAGGGACAAGAATGGCTCAGTTTCATCAGGGAGCTCCTCTAAAAAATCTGACGCTGGTACGTCTACAAATGAAGAGTTTGTTAATTCTGCAGGCATCAGACAGCCACCACCCATCTACTCATCTAATGAAGCAAAGATCAAACAAATAAGTTATACTCTTGAAGATATTGATGAAGGACTGAAAGGGTCAGAGATTGAGTTGGAGTCATTCATTACGGAAGATGGTGGTAGGATTGAGAGATTAAAAAAGCGATATAGTGGAGAGGAACCCGGGGATGACTATGGTTTCAGTCGGCGACCCTCAGTTAAAGGGATCAAGCCCAAGTTTTCTTCCACGAATCAAATATTTGCACAATATACGGCAATGAGGGCTAGTGGTACAGAAACTCCAGTACCTGTAGAATCTCAGTATGAAAATACGAGGGGTCTCCCACCTCCAGCTTCCTTTGATCAAATACCTAATCATCTTGATGGTGCTCGAATGCAGCTTAGCTATGAAGCTCAGGCTGCAGCAGCTGGTCGCCCTGCTGAGTCGGAGTCGTCTAGAGCTCATTTTGAAATGATTAGACAGTCTTTTGAGCATGCGAGTTTTTCTAACTTTAATCGACCACATTCCTGGAGCGTATCAACACTTCCACATCCTCATCATACTCACGCACATTCCAATAGTATTTCATTAAGTTCTACTGCATCACCAGTCCCACAACCTTCTGGTGCTGGTGGTGGTGGTGGGCCACCCAACCTGCTAACAAATAATTTTGGAAGTACGTTGAGCGTTAGTCAACAACCCATGACTCCACAACAGCAACAACAACAGCAACAACAACAACAACAGCATCAGCAACAACATCAACATCAGCAAAATAATCTCTCAATGAATCCTTCTCCCATCAACATGAATAATGTTCCACGAGGAGCGGATGGAGTACCAATGATGGCTGGTAATCCAGGTGGTCCCATTTATGGAACTTTACCATCTGGATCTCACATGGCAGCTCAGCAAAACCAGATGGGTCAACCAATTTACGGAACGGTGAGAAGGGTCCCTAATGTCATAGGTCGTCCCCTATTCCTCCACTATGGGGCGCTATCCGTAGAAGCTCATCCAAATAAAATTGTACAGCCCTTTCCTCGACCTACTAAAGTTCCTGAAACCCCTTCTCCTACTCAGCAACCCCCACCCCTTCTCAAGTATTATGGTCCCCCAATAAGGTACTACAATTCCCCACCCCCAGTACCACCGAGATCCGTAACGACAACAGTTGGTGGAGGTATGGGAAACCCAAATGTCCCCGGTAATGGAGTCACACCTTCAGGTATGGGAAACCAAACGATGGCAGACTGCCAACAGGAGCGTGGGGTACCTGAAGGTGCAACCGATGAGGAACCATCTCTAAAAGAGTCATACTCCATGAATGTATAACTGGAGACAGGTGCTAGGGTCCCACCAATCTGGAATTAACGTTTTACGTACATAAAACGGAGACGACAATTTAGATACTCTCTATTTTCATTCTAACTCAAAAAATGTACTACATACATACATACTTACGATTAGTAAAAAAAACTGCATTGTTGTAGCTCATTTTATTATACAAAACGTTTGAATGATATTACAATGTAAATGATATACGTAATTAATTGTGGTTCTGTAAGTTTGAACTTTCTTTTTTTTCAACGGAAGTTGAACTACTAGAAGTTATTATTATGAAGATGATGAAAGGTAACAATTATTAAGCTTCAAAGCTGCAATTATTGATGGCCGTCAAATTTTGTTCAAATGGAAGATATATTATATGATCGTGACGTGACTGTGGCGTGGTATTATTATATTACTCCATTCCATATTCATGTGTATTATGAAGATTATAATATATATATTTGTGGCAGCCTCTCACTCATGTGAAGTCAAATGATACTCAATTTGCGTACCAAAAGGAAAACATACATGGACAACTCATTTAAAGTTAACCTTATGATTACTACTTAAACCTTACTTAGTTTTCCGCTTGTTTGTAAAACAAATTTATTCATGATATATATTGATATATACTTATTATGAGTCAAGATGCGTGAAACCAAAGATTTATCAGAAAATATGTATAATCTTACTTAGACTGTCTCTTTTTTAATTTATAGTGATACTTTTAAGCATACATATTATATATGTACTTAACAAATCATGGTATATATAAAAAAATTAGATAGTTCTTTTATGTACGGTAGATTTTTGTACGATTGTTACAATATATGTATTACTGTGTGCATGAACGTTCAAAACAAAACAAAAAATATGGGACATTTTCGTCACAACGCATAATATGGGTGCCAGTGCCGGCAGGTTCTTACTTCTGCTCTCTCAAATCAAATCATTGTCATTTCCCAAAAAGCAAGCATTAGGTTGGATATTATAAATTAGCCCCTGAAAATAATAATAATGTGAAATTCGTCATCGTACCATCGTCACCCAGAAGATAAATTTTCTTTCTTTTGAAGGACAGTGAGAAAGGGATCATCCCCTCGATATACGTGCCAAAGAAAATGACTCATCATTGCCACTGCTTATTAAAAATTTGTACCAATCACGCGGAATATAAAAAAAATGTGTGTTACAAAATTCTTGGGATTCAACGATTGTAGTAGTACGAAACTTTTTGTGAGATTCGTTATTCAAAGTTTATATGAGGATATGATTGTTATAACCGTATATATTGAATAATCGAACCGTATTAAACTAATTATTATAAAGACCAAACTTTCGGCTTTGTCTTCTTATCCAAAGAAATTCATTTCATCACATTATTGCATGCTTCTTGCATCTTGGCAAAAATTGACACTTTTGGCAGTAGCCCAACATTATACTACATGCGTGACACGCTATTACGTTGGCCTTTTTTGGGCTAAAGGCTAATGCATTTGATATGGAAGGCCTTGATATTTTAAAATTATTATGTATGATAAAATAAATGTCATCATTGTCTTCATGTCAATTTATATTTTATATATTCATTGTATATAACGACACAAATCGTTTATTTACAAATGGCAGTGATACAAAACCGTAATACTTTTTACTATTTTTTCCGATTGAGATTTAAAATAATGATTTAAATTTCACAGTTCATTCATATTTTATATAGTTCTTATTACGAGTTAATTTTAGAGTCATCTTTTTTATGGAGATATTGATTTTCCTCCTCATCAAGTATGGTATGACAGATGCGCAGTAGTACACATGCAGTAACAACAATTAACCATCTGTACCCCCTAAAGGTCGAGTGACTAACACCAATCAGAATTTTAACAACGATATATAATATAATAAATAACCTAATTGTAAATTTCTCCTCCGCAGTCACATGAATCCCTATCAATCATATCATATCGTCCACTAATCCCCTTTTTGACTTCTTGTTTGGTCCTCAAACTTTTAAATTAGTAAAAAACATTGCCCGCTGCCACCATCCACATTCATCTGCCTGTAGACATTGCAGTTTCCCAGAAATAAAAAAATCATTTTTCTTATCAATTTTGATAGTAGCAGCAGTTCTCATTTCAAATCCAAATAGTACAATGCATTTTTCGTCAGAAATGAGAGTTGCGTACATAACAAACATCATCACTTTAAAAATAATATATACTATATAGAACATAGCAATTTTCTACGACAAAACAAGTTCTCTACACTTTTAACTTTCTATCATAACAATATTATATATAGACTATGAAAAAAAACTTTGTTTCTATCAAATTAACAGATTGCTTCCGTTATGTACCAAGCCTACATCTAAATTTTTATACCCTTTGCCCTCATCAACAACCGACTAACAATACAATACCAAATATGTATGTGTCTAAAACAATCTTCACAATTTAAAGCCAAACGTCATAGAAGTTTCCTCTTGTACTTCACTTTATATGTCGATATCATTCGACTTTCACCTTTCACCCACCTCTACCCACACCCACCGACCCAACAACATTAACCAACCTTGAACCTGAACCTTATCCTTTTCTCCGTAAAGTAGTACATAACATAAACTTATCAAAGTTGATAAGTAGTCAAATGATTTTATAAAACAAACGATAAGAATGTAAAAATGATGAATGAATGAAAAAAAAACGAACAAAAACTCAAATTAAATTAAATTATGAAAATTGAGCTCAATATGCAGTCAAATTGAGAACAGCCTTTGTGTGTGATGTGAAGTCGGGTTCAATACATCCGATTAATCCGATACGCATATTATATTATCATCTCATCAATAGGTAGATTCATTATGATTATTTTTTTGCAAAAAGTTCCTGCGGACTACAGGTTTTGGTTAAGTTTATAAAAAAAATTCTTACCACAATAAAAGAAATAACAGTAGTAGTATTTTGTTTAACGAGCTTAACATAACATTTAGAAATGGAGTCTAAGATATAGTTTCAATAAAAAATAAGCTTATTTGTTTGCCACTCATTCAAACAGGCCATGAAGGCAACGGCGGTAACCCATCACCAATAAATAAGGACTCCTCTTCCCAGCTATTGATTCTGGTCTTGGTTGTAGCACTGCAGATATCCGTTACAAGAACGATGGGAGATTTTTTAGAGGATTTTTCATAGCTTATAAGTCCATTATCACCTTCTGAACCACCACCAGAACCTTTCAGAGATTTTGACTGCTTAGCATTAGTACCTTTGGAATTCTTAGGACTGAGTCTTGCAGCATGGCAATTTGTCACCCTTGATGTAGGAGATATGGGAGGAGATCGACTTGTGAACCGTCTTGAAACCCCATTCACTGCAACACGCTCATTTGTTGCAAATGATGGGGAAACTGGTGGACTGCCACCAACGTGATTTGTACCATGAGAATGATTTCTCGATGAACATTTTGGAAGTGAGGCCAGCCTAGAGTTCCCAACAACATGAGAGTTGGAATTCGAGCTGGTGGTAGTAGAAGAAGACGAAGTATCTCCACTCCTCAAGGAAGCTTTACGCTCGGATGTCTCCAAATTCCTTACCATGTGCTTCACTGGGCAATTGTTGATAACGTAGTTGTTGTTATTATTGATGTTGTTGTTGCAGCGGTGATTTTTAATGAAGCCTTTGTTGATGTTGCTGTTTTTGCTGTGCTCAGAGGTGGTCTCCGGTACTGCATCTGGATCTTCTCCATTGAGTAAGTTTAACACGTAAGGATCAGAAAGTAATTGAACGGAATCCCAAAGGTACTCAGCAGCACTAATCTCACTCTTTGTCTTGGTGAGAGTCTTCAACTCACTCTGATGATGATTTACTTTGGGTGACGATGGGTTACGCCGTCTGGGCGTGGTAGTATTATTAGGAATACACTTTGGTGGAGACACTCGAGTAGGAGTAGTAGTAGTAGTAGTAGTAACAGATGAACTTGTTGAGGCGGTGGCAGCAGGGGTGGTGGTGGTAGACGACGTGTGCGGAGTTGGTGGTGGGGGAGGGGGAGATATCAACAATGCTGACAATGTAGACTCGGACTGTAAGTTATTTATAGTGGGTGTTGGCGATGAGTCTAAGGTAACTGAGCTTCTGGTACTACGGGTCGGCCTTTCTGATGACAATATTGCAAGTGTGGATGCGTGACACCGAGGTGACTTCCTGGAATTCCGTTCAAGTTTGGTTCGAGATCTACGGAGTGGCAGCCTATCCATTTCATAGGGCAACAGGTTTCGCTCTTCAACTGGATCAAAGAAAAACGTATATGGAATAACGGAGCTTTCTGTCCGAGAGAATGCATCATACCAGGATTCACTTGATGGTGGGTCCTAAAATTTAAATAATTATTATATTAGAATAATCATGTTACAATTACAGGTTTTAATTAAGTAGAGATTCCAACATGAGCGATAATTGAAACTGTTTTTACGTACTTCAAAAGAGTATCTATAATTCACATTTGCCAGCATTTGCTGAAATTGGACGGTTTTAGCTTCATGGTCAGCTGCAGAGTCCGGTGAATACAGAAATGGAATTGGAGACAAAAGCTCGGGTTGAGGAGGTTGGGGCGGAGGTGATAGCACTGGTGGTTCATGATTGCTGCGGCCTTTGACTGATTTACTACTAGTACTAGTTGAACACATGTCGGGAGTCTTCTCTCTGCGCTTTGAAGTTCGAACACGTCGGGGTGTTCGAGCATTTGGTTCCATCCTCACCACATCCCTTTGCATATCACTTCCGCTTTCTGATGAAGATGATTTTCTTAGCTTTGATTCAAGAATAGGAGATTTCTCCAGCAAGTGTGCCAGCTCAGTCACTCTCCACTTGCGTCTACAAAATCAAAAACAAAATTTTTTTTCTTCAAATATTTGAATTTCGAATCGGAACAATTCTGAATTCTTCAGTATATTATTATATTAAGCGGTGATTAAGCGTGCTAAATTCAAAAAAGCCATAAAGTATAAACGATTTTTTTTGTTATCATACTGTTTTTTCGGGGGTGGAGAGGGAGGGGTTATGGGAGGCAGCTCAACCTCATGTTTATCCGCCGCAGTTTCACCAAACAAGAAGGATTCAGCTTCACAATTTAGCACCCACAGAGCTGATCTTCTTTTCCCTGCCCTATCCTTACGTTGGGAAAGATCTACTTTTCCATTCTTAGGAGAAGATTGAGGAGATGAGGAACCTGATGACAACTCACTACTTTCTTTTCTTCTTGAAAGTTGTTTCTTTCTTCTCAGCATTAACCGCCGTACTCTACTGCTAGAACTTCTCGTTCCCTTTGGAGATGACGGGCTGCTGGTGCCATTCTGATGAGCGACTGGATTTCTGGCTGAAGAACTTCTATTTCCTCTCAAACGGCTTTTGACAACTGAACCACGATTTTCATATGTACGGGAATCGTCCATGGAATCCTCGTCTACTCGTTTTCCTTGAGTTCGGGAATGATTTTCAGTCATGGAGGCAGCATCACCTCGTCGACTTTTGATTCCGTTGAGCCGCCTGTAGCTCTTGTAATGCCGGGCATACACCTTCTCCGTCGAACGGTCAGAGTGGTTGCTATCATTCTTTGGCGATGACGATGAAGGTGATGACTGGCCAGAGGAAGTAGTTGTTGTTGAGGCACCACGGTCAGGTTTTCTCCTTTGGGTGCCTTCATGATGATAAGTATCATTTGCTTTTTGAGGAGTGTCAGGCTTTTTGGGTGATCTCCCTGAAAGACGTCTCCCCACTCTCAGTCTAGACTTGGATCGTGTAACAATTGGTTCCTTCACAGATCCGTTGCTCAACGTTGTTACACCTGCAGATTCGTTGGCTTGTTGAGAGCGAGACCTGCAAGTTCAAAATACAATAAATTATTATTCATAACTTGTATATAATATTATGTCCAACTATCCAAACCAATCAGCGAATCATCATTCATGCTTTAGGAACAAAGAGGCCCAGCTTGCAAAATGTTTATTTGCAACCCTGTTTCTCGGTATACCCATACATACAATACAATACCCGTTTACAACGCTGAAACCCCAAAAAAATACGCTTGCAGATTTAATATTGTAAACGTACTGTGTTGTGCTAAATTCACGCACCTTAGGAGTAATACATTGAGATGAAAAATGGAAGAGAAGGAAGAAGAAGAAGGGGAAGCACCCGTGCAAAAACGCAACCACGCCATGACGTACTATTTAAGTACTGACAGGTGCATGAATGTTGTTACTCCACAATTTGCATTGCATAATAAGTACTTGTATTATAGTATCACTCGCTGCTTATCTGCGTTTAAGCACATGTATCTAGTCACGTTACTAATACTAGCGAATATTCTTGTAGCGGAAACCAACCAACGGAAATGGCAATTATGGTCCAACTCCCAACAACCTTTCCCTTCCTTCACCACAAAAATGTTTTTTGCGTGTGAATAAATATGCAATTCAAACATTTATTCCTTTACATTATTGCATGGGCATGGGCTGTATTAAGAAATGCAAAAAAAATTGTATTTGCATATATCTTTATGATAATGTTTTATTAGCTTTAAATTGGAAACCTTACATATCGTAGTTTTGTATTTTATATGAACGATGAATCTCTAATGACACTTAAGCACTTTACGATAATATTCTACCTCGCATCATCAAATACGCACACGCATTGCGTACTGCATTTCCTTGTGGCAATCTAAGTACTAAGTAAGTACACGAAACAACCTAGCACATCGTCAATTAGTTAACGATGCGATGTCATATACATTATTATTACCTATGTGAGGAGGAAGCTCATCGTTATTCAGCTTGGTGATGTGATTGCACAATGAAAATGAGACAGTATTCAAGGCTCACCGATTACATAACTAATGTTCTTTTATGTACATACTAACTCTGTATAATATACTATACTAGGAACGTAAATTCTAGGTACAATGCAAATGCCTTCTCTCCTCGACCACGTTTTCAACCTTCAAAATATTATTATGACCACATTTGAGTACTCCAACATCAACTAGTTAGATACAGAGGAATGGAAAGTGATGGACTGAAAGTCTCACTTCTTGTTGAGTCTTGTCTTGAAAGCGGCTAATAAGAGTGGAATATATGACTGCTTCAATGTCACAGAATAAAAGGTAGCTAGCTACCAAACATGCATAATTACATACGTGAGCACACAAACGAAACGAAATGATCATTCCTAGGATCTAATATCGACATTTTAAATTTGTAGGGAGAGAAGTAAATACATATGATACAGAAGCAATAAAGTTGAGTTGCGCAATGCATGTGTATATCAATATGAACAAGAAAGGAAAACGCTTTGACTTTGTTCACTCTTTAAACTTTTGGATGCACTTTAAGTCTTCACATATCTTCATTTCATGGATGAATATTTACATATGAATACACCAGCGTGTGAGTTGGAGATGTGAGTGATACTGCAGAAGTCATTCCACATTATAGAAAACTGGCTCTTATAAGAGAGATGGACTTGTGCATCAAAAGCAACGTGCGTTATACAACATATGTACATTAAACATACTTAAGCTCAAATAACAGACTTCTGCTGCATCCGTCACTAGCACTGACTCAACTTTTCAATCTTTTTTTTTCTTCTCATAAATGCATGTGGATCGTGTGCCGTAGCAGCAGTAGTTGCAAAGCTTTTGCTGTTGTATGTTTTTTTATCGAATTTTAGTCTATCTATCCATCCATGTACTTACAACGTGTATGATATATGTTATGCCTCAGTTCTGACTTTGACTTTATAGGAAAACTGACAAAGCATAATATGCAATGAGTTGAAGGAGCTGGGCTGGGGGTGATTCTTCCTTCACTGAAACTTGTCAGAGAAAACAAAAAAAGGCAAGCTTAACTTCAACTCTGCTGTGCAGAAAAAAGTGATAATAAAAGGCAAACAAGAAAAGAAGGAGAGAGAGAGAGAGACTGACTGAACTGAACATAAGCAACAGCGCAGGCAGCGTTCCTATTAGACAAGACCAAGACCCTATAGTTATAGTTAAAGGGAGAAATATAGAGATAAGTATATACGTATGTATATATATGGAAGTGTACATTTATGCGTGTTCATAGGATACTATAGTCAACACAACAGTGCAGTTGGTTCTGGCTTTACATCAATATTACAATCTACAACAGGGAAAACGGAGGCAGTGGTGAAAAATACAGCTCCGAGATATTGTAATATTGTAATCACTTTATATGACGAGTTTTTGGGCATTTTAAATTTTGTACGTTGTATTGTTAAGTGCATACACGTAGCGTATTTTTTTGGACTTTTATTGTTGTTGCAGCATGTCAGGAAGAACAATAATAAATTTTGAAATAAAAATATTCCATCTTTATTTAAATTATTCTAAGTATCGTTTCATGACCATGACACACGACATATGAGCATATAAGCGAAAGCATGGCTTGGATTTGATTTTCTGAAACACAAAGGTGAGTGGAACGACTGATATGAATGAATGAAAGTTATATCTAAATTCTATTACTTCCGATAAGATAAAGAAGGTATAAATGAGAACAAAATGGAGGATGTTTAGTCTAGGTGTGTATCATATCAAAACTATCAGACAAAGGCTTTCAAACCCGACCCAAAATAACAAATAAACACTATTTCACAAAATGCTACACTGGAAATCTAGTTGAAATGACTCCGAAAAATACACACGTAAAAGTATCACCACAACTAATATTTACAAATATTTGCATAATACATATCCGTCGGAATCTATTTAATTGCATTGAAATTTGCATATTATTATCGTCTATATTTGGATGAGTAACAATTTAATTGCGAAGAAACTGTTCACTATCTTTAGTAAACGGAAGCGCTTGGCATAATAATAATTTGCATATGATAATTTATTTAAAGTAATAATTCATCTCATTCATTTAGCAATGGTTGGAACTCCATATAATTGAAACATACAATCATGAATGGAAATGACAGTTTACCTGCTGTTTTCAGTGGTACTCGTTGCTCCTCCGCTGTTTGCAGGCAGTTGCCGCATTGTGGCAAATATTCCTCTGCTCACATTGCTTAGTGTTAACCCTACGGTAACTGTCTCGGAAACAACCACTGACAGCAGGCGACTTACTAATCGTTGAATACCGATTTTTAAGATTTACACTTTATTAATTCTTAGCTATTTCACGCAAAAACACACTTTTGTTATACACTTTAAATACTCCTTTGAAAAACACTCCCTATATACCTCATTAAACTTGTGACGTGGTGAGATTTTTGAAGAAGTCAGCCACGTTGCAAACTTATAATTTATTAACTATCGCATTAGCGTGGAATGAAATTTTAACTGTTTGGTACCTGTTGTAAATTATAATGATAATAATAATTGTAAACCCGATTTCCACATTCACATCACTTGAATAAATGTTTTCTATTCACTGCTAAAACCCGTCAAATTGCAAAATATATTTTGTTTAATGGTGCTAGTGATCGTGCGTGCTATTAATCTGTCAAGGATCCGTGTTCCTGCGTACATCTACTATGATAACAGGTTACATTCACAGTAGTGAATTTAGTATAAAAGTGCAAAATCAATAAATTCTAAGAACGAAACTCTTTAAACATCATGGTTCTTGTTTTTGCATTGCATTTAGCTATTGAAAACTAATAAGAATCTGTCTGTACGCAGTACTAAATTAGTTATAGTATTAAAATATATTGCAGATGATTGAACTTTTCTCGCTGAATTCAAATATAATAACACTTCTCATGCTGATGATATTGATATTATTTCACTATTTATTTTTTGGTTGATGCATTTAGACATGCCAAGTCCGTCAGTCACTCCATAATAATATTGAATATTATTACGAAGAGGAATAAATATTATTGTTGTATTCAACATGAGAAGGAACGTGTGTGCATACTTTTTTTTAAAAAGTTAAATGTACTATTTCTTATACATCGCCGTTATTATTGATACCGACACTCGTTGTAGTACCAGATACAGAGTGAAATCGACAGCAAAGTTGGAGTTATAATGTAAATATATCTATATTATAGCATCTATCTTGCTAATGCTGTGCGATTCTTAAACATATACATACGTATGTATATACATAAAGATAGATGTTCAATGTATGTAGAAGGCTTCAGCAGCAGAGTTGCTAACTTGGATGGCTTTTTATATTTAGTGTATGTTCAATGTTAGGTTGGTAGGGTATGTTGGAGATGTTGCATGTGTGAACATAAAAACAGGATACAGAAACTCAATAGCGTCGAACATCAGTATCTAGGCAAGCTCTCAGCAAAAAAAACGAACGAACGTTTCGAGGAGATCAACACAAACACTATCATATATAGTGAGTGAAGGTGCTGCTGCTAGTATGCTATCTTTCATTTCACACTACCTTATGCAAGTTTCATTCAACTGTAGTACCAAACCAATACCAACTTCAACTCATACATGTGTGTATGAAGACAGTTAGTTATCCCCCTTTCGGTGTCCGTTGCTGGGAATATAAGGATGATGCTTGCACAAGGGTATGTCTTTTTACTACTTTGCCACGAAGACAGCATTGCACATAATAAGTACACGTATGTACATATATGTATTTATGTATGTGTACAATTATTATAACAGAATACAAATTTTCCTTAGATGCATTCCTAATATGCAGCATATCAGAACAGAATGTGATGTGATGTGGTCAAAGTTAAGTTTTAGTCATCTCTCTTCTTCTCAAGTGTGCACGAATGAGTCTTGCATGTCATATATATTGCGGATATTATTATGGAACATTTGAGGCAGCTGTGTAGGTATGATATGCCTAAAATGATGCATGCAGAATAAAATGCAGTAGGTATATTTTCCCTCTTATGCTAAATGGCTCAAGCTGCCAAAGTTGAGGTGAGGTATATGCTCAATGCTGTATGGTAAAGTTCAGTGCATGACAACAAGTATGTAATGTAATAGCCGTATGTAGTAGCATAACCATATAGAACAGAACCATGGTGCTAGTAAAAAACCAACTGAGAGAGAGTAACGTTCAACGTAGGAGGTTGCATCAAGTTGCACGACTGCGAATGGTAATGGGCAATACTTTTATGCTATGCAGTTTATGCTCTGTGTCTGTATAAGGAGTAGCTTTCAAGCTAAAAAATGCCATCTTATGAATAACACTTCACCCTTTTCAACAAAGATCTCTGTGTGGTGTGAACTGAATCTTGAAATACTTGAGTTTGAACGGTAGGTGGCTTCAATTTGCACATAAAATATTTAAAAGGTTTAATAATATGTTAAAAATAATTATTTATGAATGTGTTACCTGGTTTATCCAAGGTTTATCACACTTTTAATAAAACATCCCGATTAAATATCATATCTGCATTAAAATGTCATAACATCCCGATCTTTCCGTTGCGCTTTGTATTCCGAATAAACGAAAGAAAAGCCAAAAATGAAACTACTTTTGGAATGGAATTCGTATACAGCTTTTGTATACCTTACCTTAGCCTTACCAAGACTATGAGATTTTTGCAAGTGGAAGAGTTACGTTACTTTTAACTACACCAAAGCTCTGACCAAAGCTGATAGTTAATTTACCGTACTTTTAATTGAGCACCAGACCAGTAAGTACATAATATGCATACGCGATTAATTGGGCAAATCATTGTTCAAAGTTTATTATATTTCGCAATGGTAATAGGAGCAAAATTACGATTTTTGTGATGTAGAATAAATCATGAGGATAAGTCTAGTCTTCGTTAAATTGCATCACAGCAATTTCTCCAGCTCACGATCCAGTACACATATTCAACATTAGTAGTATTCAGACTCATGGATCCATACAATTTCAATTTTCCAGTTGATGTTGCGTAAATTTGTTACTTAATTTGTATCAATATGTCACGATTTCATATATTTTTTTATTGTGCCTCTGAGCATGAGCTGTCTTCACTCTATACAATGTCCATAGTACATAGACATATCATCACATCCCAGTTACAACTATCAAACATGCTGAAACGACACGTGCTGTTGCAGTGAAGTTGAAGTTTTCGTCCAAATTGTACAGTCCACGAGTCCACTTGCTTGAGGTGTTTATCACATAATAATTATCTGAGCAGCCTAGATAGATGACATTGACAAACAAATCATAATCAATCCTCCTACCCACTATATATTCTATTCTTATTCAACAAGAGCACGTTGCATGCCATGCCATGCATTGCTGCAAGCAAACTAAGTATTGCATTACAGGAAAGCAACATCTTTACGATAATTTAATTCAAACATAGTATGAGAGTCCATATATATAAATGTGCTTTGGAATTTGATCTATAGGAATATCATTGGCATTATAGTGACTAACGGATCTAACGACGTCTTCCTTGTAAGCTATATCCTTCCTTCCTCAATCCTGCCATGTGAAGGCCTACCACTAAAACATAAGTACAAAAAAAGTAAAAGGTCTCTTCTTCTGAATATGATAAAAATGGGTATGCATGCAACAAACTTGGGCTCATTCATTATCATTAAAAAACTCAAAAATTGTATTCAATTCACACGACTTCTCATATACTTTCATGTTGAGATTTGGGACGTATCAATAATGCGATAACAATTTGAAATGTAGCATGGTAAAAACATAGTATAGCCGGACAGGTCCTGATGCACAATATATAAATGTAAATGTCCTACATGTTATTTTCCATCCACATAGCGATATGGGAGCGGACTCTTTATGCGGTATCAAAGAATTATCCAATGTCTATCAATTCACTGTGCGGTATACATAATTATTATTTTGGAAGAAGTAGTCATTATTAATCGCATACATACTTGCACATAAAAAATATTATTTCAACATAATAACAACTGGTTTAGATAATCATATATCCCAGTTCAGCCTCATTCTCTGTCAGTGCAGTCACAAAAACAACAACGAAAGCGCACAGGAAAGAAGAAGCCCAAGAATTTTCTTTCCTGGCCATATCTCCAATGCTATATCCAGAATAAGGCAAACTTTTATTCATTTTGACTGCACTGCAAGCGGATATTTTGAATAAGTTTTCTCCAGCAAATCCAGGATTATTGTTAGAAAGAAGGGAATATATATATAGTCAACAAGTGAAATAGTTCAGACTGGACAACGCAACGTACCGGTTTGAAAAGGGGTTATTGCACGTGTACACATGTACATAAACAGAGATGGAAACAGCAGAACTCATTAATGGAAATGGGGTGGCAAAACTAAGAAGAGTGAAGTCAACTACAACGGTGGATGACATCAAGGAAAAGGGAGCAAAGAAACGGAGTAAACGTCCAGATAGACCGTGAGTTCTTTAAATTTTTACAGTTTAAGAAAAAAACTGCAAGATAGGTTTTTAATGATGACATGACACATCATCGAGTCTTAAGTCATAAACAAATGTGATCATGACTATGACTCATGCACTCATACCATACCATCCGACTAAAGTACAAATTCTTTCAAGAAATTAATTACATATTGTTCTGAAATCATGTCAGACAGACATAATATAAAATTATGTATATCTTCTAGGGTTGGGCATCCTGTCATTTCTACAATCTTATTGTTTTCGAACTAATAAATTATTTATGAATAGAAATCTGAGTGTGTAAATGTAACGTCATTTCCATTTGCAGAATACACAAACCAGTTGACTCCCTATTTTCTTGGTCCTCTGGCTTCACAAATTTCGAAGGATTTGTCAACTGGGGCTTCCTTTTACTTGCCTTAGGGGGTTCAAGGTTACTCCTAGAAAATTTCATCAAATATGGTGTTAGAGTTAATCCATTGGACTGGGTCCACGTTTTGTTTGGAGATGCACCAACATATCACATTCCACCCTCACTTATTGTTCTTCTTTGTAAGTTTTATTGTGTTGAAAATTTGTTCAAATTATAAGAAATGTGTAGTAGTGTATTAATTCATTACCTTTGTTTAGATGCAAATTTGCATATCTTGATGCAATTGTTAATTGAAAAAGGATTGGCTTCTGGATACTTATCACAAAAGCATGGAATAATTGCTCAGGTATTTATTCAAAAACCTATCCTATAACACACTTTGTATTCTACAAACTGGAACATTCTATTCTTATCCTTTGGCAATAGGTCACAAACTTATCAGTGTTAATCCTAACCCCAATCGCCATATTTAATACGTGGGGAACGGAAGTATTTTCACTGTTTGGAGCAACTGCCGTTTGTTTTGCATACTCCATTGTATTTCTTAAATTATGGTCATATGCTCAAGTTTGTGGGTGGTGCCGTGCATTCCATCAGCTCAGGAAACGAAGGGGATCTGGAAGTCAAACAAGTATAAATATTCGGGGAATGGGTGAATTACAATTTCTTTATTTGTTAATTTTAACTGCGATTCCAACCTTCAATCCATAAGGCAAATATGGACAGAAATAACAAAAAAAAACTCTAATTTAGGACAAAACACAATCTTTGGGAAAGGAGATCCTTTTGATCAAGATATTGGAAGTCCTAATGATGTTCAATATCCTGACAATTTGAACATCCGGGATTTATACTACTTCATTTTGGTACCGACTTTGTGCTACGAACTCAACTTTCCCCGCACAGAGAGGATTCGAAAGCGATTCTTGTTCAGAAGAATGGTTGAATTGGTGTTTGGAACACAGCTAGTGTTGGGGCTAATTCAACAATGGATCATTCCTACTGTGAAAAATTCCATTGTTCCATTCTCAAACATGGATTTTATTAAAATCCAAGAAAGGCTCTTAAAGTTGGCTGTATGTAACATATCATAAAAAACAACATGTCAAAAACTTTTTTCAGTGCAATTTGTATTAATATACATTTTCCTGCTTACTACTCTTCAGATCCCTAACCATTTAATATGGCTGAGCTTCTTCTACTTGTTCTTCCATTGCCACATGAATATTCTCGGAGAATTATTAAGGTTTGCGGATCGCGAATTCTACCAAGATTGGTGGAACGCACCAGGTAATAATAATAATGCCTTTGAAAATTACATAATAAAATGTATATAATTTCGTTTTAAAATGTAAACATGGTATTGAATAAATTTAATTGTTTTAATAGACATTGACACATTCTGGAGAACTTGGAATACTCCGGTGCATAAGTGGGCGGTCCGCCATTTATACATTCCTGTGATGAAAAATACAAACTCAAGGACGCTAGCCATCACGATAACATTTTTTATTAGTGCATTCTTTCATGAATACCTGGTTTCAGTACCATTGAGGACTTACAAGGTACTACATTGTAGATTATGAATTTTCTTTATGAATATCTACCAGGAGAATAAGTTTAAAAGTTGATAACTTGTATATGACTCTCTTCATTGCAGATATGGGCGTTTTGTGGCATGATGGCTCAGATTCCATTATCCAGCCTTTGTAAGCTTGTCGTCGGCGATAATCAAGAACGAAAGCGATTGGGTAACGTGATTGTATGGGCTTCATTGATACTCGGTCAACCGTTATGCATTATGATGTACTATCATGACTATGTCATAACTCATTTTGGACCGGAATGGGTGCAATCGTTTTCCAAAGTTTCTTAATCAGTGATGTTAATTATGACATATAAATTGCTATAATTATTTATATTGGTACTATTCATTTTCACAGCAAAGATAAGTAGAAATATTTTGCGTAAAAAATGTATATTTTTGATTGTTCCAAACATGTTCTTACGTACTTATATATATACTGAATATCTTCATGGTATATCGCTATATCTGTCTGTATACTATGCAATGCAATGTTAAGGTCACAATATTTAATTTATATGTTACGATATGAGTAGTTAAATCTTGAATGCCATAGTTGTAATTATGTCATACATAAATTTAGTAAGCATGAAAAAGTTATTATATTTACAGGTTGATAGTAGAATTTTGATTATAATATGCAAAAATTATTTAATGTGTTAACTATAATGTGTCTAATGTAGACATAACCAATTTGACATTTAAAATCCAATGTGATACTGTTTGTTTTAATATATATTTGAAAGTAATATATACAATGCATTTATACATACCATACATGTTATATTATGTACCAATGCACTGACTGAACTCCAGGTTACCCTCTTAATGTGCAAAGTAAAAAGTTCCTACGTGCCATGACAAGAAATGCATGACAAGGCCGAAATTTTCAGCAATAAGCATATACTAGATACATAATTCTAAGACGGAGGTGTGTTAGAAAATTTAGCGAATAAATACTGACTTATATTACAGAGGTTTTCAAAAGTTTATTATTGACACATATTTTTATTTTCATAGATTTTCATTGCTAAACTGAATTTTTAGTTATTTCTTACAACCGGAAAAGCTTGCTGCTTTCTGATGGAGATTACATACTTTAGGCATATTACATGAGTGATGAGGTAAGATCATTATGAAGTTGACTTCACAACTAATTTTGATATTCATTTCATGGATTTCCCAAACCAACTGCATAGATCTAGTATTGTATAAAACGAGGAGATGTACGTAACTAATGAATGCATATTTATAGTAGTAATCTTGCTGTAAGTGTAAATTAAATACTATTAAACGAGTGGAAGAATTATTATTCAATCCTGAGTCGCTGTTTATAAAGTTCACACACATTTTGGAACTTGCTATATAAAGTTAGTAAAGTTAAGAATCACGAATTAAATAGCAATTTACATTTTCGGAAACTCATATGAGTCATTGACGTAGTATTTGTAGGAAACAAGTTTTTCCTACGAGGAAGGAAAAACGGAGCCAATTAGCTGTTTTGCATCGGGTCATGATTCTCATTATAAACATGCAAACAACCTAAGTGTACGGATACGTTGTATTTTTTCTATCTGACCGAGCCCTCTAGAATCAAATGATACAGTCTAATCTTTGGGAACTTCAACCTCAGGTAGATCACGCATATCATGCACATATCAATTCGATAATAATAATATGGTAATACTTACGTGTAGTGGACTTCATTTATTTTTAATAAAAGTGGCTTTACCAAATGGGATTTCGTTTCCACTTTTATCCTTCGTACATATATGCTTACGGTTAGTGGTAAACTAACTACTCGTCAAAATAGAAACTACTAGCAAAGCATTCATGGAATTTCTATTTGCCCTGTTTCTGAAATATAACGATGTATATATGGAAATGTAATTGTTCTTCCTTAACCTTATTGGTTTCAAATTGTAAACAAAGCAATGACCATGACCATGCAACAAAAACAAAACCAACCACAACCACCAATGACAATTCAATGGGTTCACTCCACCATGTTATTCCGAGATTTGCAGGTTAGATAGTACAACAAAAAATACACAGCTTCAAGTAAATTGGATAAGTATAGGATTAATAATTCTATGATTACTTTATTAGGAATATACTACATGGTTAATACAAAAGATGTGTAAATAAAATACCAGTCTTATATCATAACTATTCAGATTCACCCACACGTTCATTAAAAATTGTGTACAAACATCAATCTATTTAGTAAATGCAGTCGTCCGTACTTTAAAAGACGCCCATGAATTCCAGTAGTAATGAACTTTGGACACATGAGAAAATAAAGCTATTTTTTTAAAAGAAACAACACTCATGCGACAATTACTTTGTAGTAGTTGTAGCCAATTGATATAATGATCTTACAAAAAAGTTGTAAACGAGTTTAGTCGGTGAGCTTAAGATGATGATGATGTTTGGAAATGTCTTGATTTGGGCAGTTGAACGTTGAACTCCTTACATTTGCTTCCTTTTTTGCAACGACTTGGACTTGGAGAAGTACACCCGATGGAAAAAGTGAATGAAAAGCATGAAGTACGAGGCATACATTAACAAAGCCACCTCAATGTTCCAATACGGTCTTTCACAAGGAACTTTGCTGAAGTATGTCAAAACGTTGATGTACATGCCAAAGATCATTTGACCTATTTATTAAAAATAATTGCATGATTAAAAAATATATAGGTGGAATTTCTGCTTAATTGGAGTGGGTTGGCATTTACAAGCACCAAAGAAATAACCTGAAACACATACTTATCTGAATTGACGTTATCAGCATCGATATTTTCCTTGAAATTCGGATATTCATTGCCTGAAAATACCATTTTCAAAATGCGTCATTTTTATGCTTGGAATAAATACGTAATTCTATAAAATACATTTTCACACGTAAGTATGTACAAATGCTTATAATATATTATATACGATTTAATGCTCTAGTACCTTCAGACAGTAGTAAGCATACATGATGGTGTGAACAAAGCTATTCATTACAGCAAACCAACGTGAGCTTGGATCACTAGAGTCAGCTACATACAAGCAGTAAATAGCAACCGTAACATGATGATACCTATAAAATAATAACGATATGAAAAAAAATTCAAGTTATAGGAAAATCATCCTGAAAAACTTTATAATGGTCACAAGTGGTAGAAACGAGTATTACAAT
Source organism: Orchesella flavescens (assembly GCA_964034955.1). Lineage (NCBI taxonomy): Eukaryota > Metazoa > Arthropoda > Collembola > Entomobryomorpha > Orchesellidae > Orchesella > Orchesella flavescens. The sequence continues at coordinate 39,670,444 of OZ035955.1, forward strand.
TTGAACCTACCAATGAAGAAATATCACAGGCTTTTTTGCCAAGACGAGAAATAGTGTATCACCAAAATCAAGAATTTTACTAAAGCAGAACAGGACACCCCAAAAACTGGTGGCCACATTATGGTTTTGGCTAATGAATATAGAATTAAAATAATCATTAGTCATTTCTACGTAACGTCTAGTCAAATATAAAATCAAGGGGTAATAAAATATTAATGAGAAGCTGAAACTTACAAATGACAAAATGAGCTGTAAAGTCCCTCCCTCATGCATTCAACAATTAGCTCTGGTAGCATACGTATGAATACAGCAAAAGACAGTATTGTCAGCATCCCATTCCAAACCACTAGTTGTGTTTTCAAATGATACGGTTTTCGTTCAGCCATCCACTTTTGCCCATAGTGTATCAGACTTACATACACAAATGAAGTATAGACTATAAAACTCCAGTTCTTCTTCAACCAAAGTCGCATCCCTTCGTGATCATATTTTTCAAATTCGTATACTTGAAGGTAGCTGGGATTGTCAATGATAGTGATGTTGAAGCCCTCCATTTTAATCACGTTTATAAAGAAATTATTTTGTAACTTTAACTTTTCCAATTATAATTAACAAATTAACATCCAGCACATCGTCCAGAACGTAACCAACTAATACTGTGTTTTTTTCGAAGTATGAAGCAATAATAACATTCACAAGGATAAACAAGCTATCTTTAGACCACTCTCACATATTCCAAAGTTGTTATATAACAAACAAATAATGCAATGATAGGCTAGGATAGATGATACACCTCCAGTCGTTGATTTAAAAGTGACGAGAAACCCTCATGGGTACTCATCTATTTATTATGCCACAAAAAGAATAATTTTAAGCAATCGGTGTGGTGAAATTACTTTCAGTAACTTTTATGGCTTTCTAATGCATGCAAATAAGCAGCTCCAGCTTGTTACACCAAGCGCCTATCACTTAGAATTGGCAAACCAGCTTTAATTCATGATACTGTGAATCTTTAACAATGAAAGTTGGGCTTTGTTTTATCTTGAAATGTGGTCTACCCGAATCCACATCCTCATCCGTGCTCCTGACCTAAGAAGGAGTACTCTTCCACAGTGTTAGAATATGTGTGTGTAATGTCCTGTACTCACCATCGTTGAATCGTTGAACAAATTATCGCGTGCAATAAAAATGGCTTTTCTGATAGGAAAAAAATCGCACATTATAAAGATAGGTTTCTGTATATTTAGGTTGTGCCTTGTCCTATGTCTTTAGATGAGGTAATGGATATTATTACTGATGTTTAGGGAAGTAATATAACGTTCAATTTTCTCAGCGTAACTAGTTTGCGAATTTAAATTGCATGTAGGGGGATATGGGAAACTCCAGCATGTTTTTTGGTCAACTTGAAGTACAGAAGGTGTAACGATAAAAAGTACGATTAAGGATAAAATTCAGATGCTCGGCGCACTTCGCTATTCAGTCAGGCGCTTTAAACACATTTAATATTACAGGCTACCTGACATGTTGCAAGCAATTCTTCATTTCGTCATGAAACCCTCCGCAGATGAAGACATTCACAAGTGCATTGGGCTTCTTAAGGCGTGACTGTGTTTATTAAACACTTGTGTGATGTAATCAGAATTAAGGGTCACACTTCTCATGCACGTTTTATTCATGAATATATAAAATATTTATCAGATCAGGCATATCCTGAGCGTGAGCCTTGCGTAATTAGCACAAACGCAACCAAAATACTATGAACAATACTCACATACACATATACTGCTATTGCAATCAATGAAGATGCCGTAGGACCGGATAGAATTATAATTGGAGTATGCTGATTTTTTTGTTATTCCAGGAAGAACTGCACAAGAAATATAAAAAAAATTATTCTCAGCGTTTCAGACCTTAACAATAAGGTAACATTTCATGAATTTCTTAAGTCCGTGTTGCTTTTGAAATATATGACATTGCATTGATGAGAACCACCTGTAAACAAAACAAGGCTATAAATTGCAAAAATTATCATTTATTTTTTATAACTGTATCAATCTCATAATATAAGTAAGCGTTTAAGCAGCATTTAAATTTCGATTGACGTTCGAAAAATTCTCCTATAAGGAAAACATAATGTGTTTGAAAGAATAAAAACGCATCGTTATATAGTAATAATTATAATGAGTTGTAGATTCCGTGGTGTATTTAAAAGATTTTTTGAATTTTAGTGTGGAATGACGATGATGAATAATTACCACAATAATGCACTATATGCATATGCATGCAATCAAGGAAAATGTCGTAGGACCGGGTAGAAATATAATTGGGATTATTTTGTTACTCCAGGAAGAACAATGCAAGAAATACAGATAATTATGCTCAGCATTTCAGACCTTAACAATGAGGTAATATCTTAAGCCTGATTAGCTTTTGAAATATGACATTGCAATGGTGAGAACCTGTTAACAATACAAAAGGCTGTATATTGGTAAATTGGTTGAGGTACAAAAGACGTCTTTAAATTTATTACTGGATCAATCTCATAACATACGTTAGAGTTTAAGCAGCATGTAAATTTGGATTGACGTTAGAAAAATTTATTTAAGGAAAACATGATGTGTTTGAAACAAGAAAAACAGATTGTTAATAATAATGATTTGTAGATTCCGTGTTCTAACGTGTATTTAAAAGAATTTGGTAGAGTGACGATGTTGAATAATTAGCACCGAGGCTCAATCATTTGCTGCAATATCCTCAGGCATCACACTATCATCGTACTCATCAGCCACATGTATCTCACTCCCAATCTGGCCAACACGTTCCACATCGGTGCCTGTAGGTCCGGGTTTTCCCTTTTATGTTATGGCTAGAAATCATCCAATGGGATGTGTGAGTGCTCACAAATTACTCCAGAATTAATATCTTCAAAGTGAAGTGAATATAAAACGTCATGTAAAAAACATAAGTTTCAAGGATGTAAAATGTATATGTAAAATGGAATCATATATTTGGTAGTCGTGATGGATAGGGTTACCAGTTACGATAATATCCAAAGTCATACAATCATAAATACCCTGGTGGAGATTTCAAGCGTTCCATCACAGCATTGGCAACAAATTTTCCATGTGCAGATCTTCCACTACTAGTGTGCATAACTTCCTCATCGATTCCCATCCCACTGGGAGTTGGAAGAGATGCACGCATCCTGCTGGCTGGGTTTACTTCCGCATTCGGAAGATTTTAATATTGAACTTGAAAATATATGTCATCTGCTAATTACACACTTAAATTGCACAGAAATATCTAGTCAAGCACTTTGGCGAAGTCAAGAGAAATAAACAGGGTAAAATTATCAGTGCTATTAACTCCAGCATCATGACAATTATCTCTTGAGCAGTTGCTTTCACTGCATTTGTCACAGATTGACCAAAACTAACTTTGGCTGGTGATTCATTGCTCAACTGCATTTCGTTAGAAACGCTGCTGGAGCACAATTTTTCATTTTCGACAACGGAAGACATTTTAGAATGTAATTCGCTAATACAATCTCTATTTGCTGGAATCCACAAAACCCAAAAATTTCCCACGCTGAGATGACTAAATACAAACCGTTTCTTTATGATCACTTGCCGAAATTTCCAATAAAGAACTATACGGCTCTTTGTGAATGAATTACAGACTGAATCTTGCGATCCGACTCGGATGCCAATCAGTCACTTAATGAGCTCAATCTCAGAGGTAGAGATCCCATTTTGCCAATATTATCACTTTGTTGGCATAATCTTACAATATATTTTACAAGTCTTTTTGTTTCTACCATTAATTATTGAGTTCCTCATATTTCTATGTAGCACACAATGGTAGGGATAATTATCGTACAAAATAATCCATTGTTGAGATAAAGGATAAATATACAGATAATACAGCACAGGGGAAGAAAATTTACTGATCAGAAATGTGCACAAAAAATAAAAAAGTTCGTTCCGCATTATCCTGCATGCGTCGAGAATCGTAGTAATCACTTCCGTAAACGGCCAACTGATCACAGTAATAGCAATAGACCCACATCACATCATTGCTTCACTACACATTTTTACTACTACTAGGCTGCGGCTGGGATGAAGCAGTTTCTGATTGAATGTAAAGCACACGTTCGCTCATCAAATATTTAAGCTTGTGCTCTTTCATATATTTCATTCCATATGTTTAAGATTCATATTGCATTGTAGTTGTTTTGTATGCTTTACAAAACGGGGTGAGCTGGTTGAACTCCTTAAAAGTTTGAATTAAACGAGTTTTTATGCGACTTCAGCAGCAGCTAACACATCTAGTCTTTTGCAAAACTTTTTTGGATTTGCAACTCAGAATCTGCGGTGTGCGATTTACCTTTGTGGTACAAAGAAGCTTACTAGCTCGTACATGATATGAACCAGTATTGGATGTGGACTTGTGGACGTATAAGATTTAGTGTGTACATGAACTTGATTATGGTATATGGTGTTGCAATGCAATTTAATAGTGTTAGGAAAGGATGTTATGTGTGGGAGATGTTGACCTTCTGTGGGTCTTTCCTTGTTTTGAGATTAATATAAAGTAACAACACGAAAATTGCAAGAGTATATATATACACGCCTTACCTCCATTATTCAGTACTTCTGACTCGATCAGTGAGCAAGGAGTTTAAGGACTTGGTGATGAGGTCCATGTGAATAACTGTTGTATATGTATTATTGTGCATTCATGGGAATTTGCAAATTAATATGTGTACGTGCAGTACATGACACGTTCTGACACATCGCGAGTTGAAAGAAAATGTCTAGAAGTCATTTTTGGCAAAGGCTGCTGCTTAAAAACAGAAGTATAAAGCATATATGCATGAGAAGTAAAGTGTCAGTTGACAGTACAGGAAGAAAATATTTAAATGATGTATATGAATTTTATTTTCATTCTTTACTTAATCGGCTATGGATGAACTACCCCAATGCAATGCGATATGATGATACTGAATACTGAAGACACATCTTCTCATTTTGTTGAGTAGAAAATAAACTTGAAAATATTTGGTTGTAGCCTTAGCTTTCCACATAAGAATAAGTAATCAGTACATCCGGAACCCATCCAAAACAAGCAATTTCAAATCTATATTACATCATATGGAATCATGAAAAACATCTCATCAATTTGCTATTTTGTTTGCTCGTACTTGAGTTTGCAAAAATTGTGCATGTTGAAGCAGGATACTGTAATGTGCTTAATTTTCCACTAGAAATGGCATACATGCTAGCAACAAGGGGGAGATATGAGGTTAGATGCTTTCATGATATTGAAATGAATGTCCAGAGGTCCATAAATCTTACCGTTATAAAGCTAAAGGAAGAGATTATAGGCCCGCAGATATTTTTTGCTTAGCGCTCATCGCTTCGCTACATTAATTCTTAATTCATTAGAGTCAAGAGTAGAGGTACAACAAGTGTATGTATATGGTCGCAATAACCTGTTAACCTTCGGTAGTGTCAAGTTTAAAACCTTTTTGATAGGTGACATGCCTATATACAAAATAGGTACATACATAATATGAGTATACAACTCCTTAATGCACACACAGGCGAATTAAAAGAGCAAATTTGTGGTGGATAGAAAATAATTATGTAGAGGGCCGACGGAAACGTTAATGTGGTGATGTATGGCGTAGAAATTGGATTGATTAAATTAATCTAACAGCCATGTTTTTGTGAGCGCTTAAGCAATAGGAAAGATATTGAAGTTGCTTCACTCATATTAGTAGACAAGACAGCTGCCTCCAGTTCAACAGGTCGAAATGGGTTATGCCATGCCAAATGCTTGATTTGAAAAGCTCGCTTTTTATTATCTCTCAGAGCAATTTTATGATCATGAATAAACGTCATCTGGTCACATTCAATTATGCTAGAGTGCAAATCCATGCCTCATCCTTATGCAGATGTAAAAAGCTAGATTAATTGGATTTTGACTGGCAGATGAGCTCGTAAAAATACGCTTATATATTTTATTTAGCTCCTACCCGCTGAATTCTCGATTGATTAAATTCGTTATATCTTTCTTTCCCACTTTTTTTTTTCGTTTGTGAATTAAATTGTAGTTTTAACCATGAATCTAAAAATCCGAGCAGTTTTCATAATTCTAAAATATATAAAACTATTTATATTTTGTTCCTTCCTTGCCATCCTGTTCCAGGTATTTTTATCATTGATGCGAATAATTAAAAGAGGAAGTGCAAAAAGCCTTAGGTTTCTCGTAGCAAGTTTGATGTGTTCCAGAGGGGGAATATGCTCAAAGTATAATACCATGAGCGTGGAAGACGAGGAATCTTTTACAACCCGAGAAATATATTACAAGTATAATAGCGACCAAAGTGTAGATGAGGACATGGAGGATACTGAGATAGAGCTAGATAGTCTTTCTCCACATGTGAAAGACTCTGTCTACCACTGCAACATTCCATACCATTCGGAGGAAACTGGAAGAACCTTCAGATGCCGGAGTCAGCAGGGGCAGTCGGATATTCGGAAGCTGACTTTGCCAGGCGCAATGAAACTGGATGATGAACAACAGCAGCTATCTTACCATCACCAGCAACCTCATTTCGTAGTCTGTCCAACGTCTACAACATCAGCAGCAGGAGAACCAGAGGCACAATTGTGAATGTACTGCTCGTATATCATATATATAATGGCGAACGGTATAACTATATATAGGTGAATCACTAGTCAAAAAAATACACTTTTTTTAGAACTGTAACTAACAATAAAAAAAGAGAGTGGTTGGTGGTTTGGTTTGGTGGTGTGGGAAGAGAAAGAGATGGCCAAAATGGACAAAAACTGTTGTTACTGTTTGTTGGTAACACTTGTGAGCTGATTCAAATTCAATTTGAATTGTTGGAGGCGGTGAATAGATCAATCTTAAAAATGGAATTTATCACCTGGACTCGACATTTTCAAATATTTTCTACTTCTTTAATCTCATCATCATCATCATCATTATCATCAGTCAACTCACCGTTATCGTCTCTCAAACTACCTAGGTCAGGAGTGAATCGTGGTAGTAATCAAAGTGCTTTCCCTCATCTTTATAATTCACCATCCTTAGAATTACCTAATTATACTCATACTTTCTGCTCTTTCCGATCCTTCCCGTCGTCTACCACTCTTCTTTCATAAAAAATTAAAATGCGCTACTTAAATTTCAATAAAAAAACGTGTGATTCACCACAACCACATTAAACTACCATTACCACCACCCGTTGATCTACTACTTATATATTTACTCATTCCGTTTTTTAATCACCAATAAAAAAAATACTCACTCACTATGGTCCATCCCTGCTGTGAATATCCCTTACAAAGTTGTGTGTCTTATTTGGCACTTTATGATCTTGTAAGTTTTTACCTCGTTCATGTATACATATTATTACTTTTTATATTATTCAATAATTTTTGTTCCTATAAAATGTCATTAAAAACAGTATATAAGTATATGCATAACTTTTGTTTGCAACATCAAATCAAATACGTACGTTTGCAAACGAAAGAAAACTTACCGTAGTGTACCATTTTACACTTCGGCATGAGCTAAAATTATATATATGAATGCAATATTTCCTATGTATACATAAGTATATCTTCACCCGACTTTTTTCTTTAACTTTTTTACCGCACCATTCTTTAGATTTGGTCATTTATCCGTACAATTTATCATTTGAATGAACTTCTCACAACCTTTGATGCCTGGGTTGCGGCTGGACGCATTCCAGATTATGGTAATTTATACAACTATCAACTTTAGTATATATTTTAACCTATCACTATACTCATGTGTATGAAGTATGAACCGAAAGCAAATTTGAAACCTAACTCAAACATATATATATAGTTTGTATCCAGAAATGACATTAAGGTTGCAAATTTTACCCTTTCCATATTTTTTGTAGGTCCTATTAGCTCAAGTTTTGATGGCTTTTTTGTGATTATATACGTCACCTACTTTGGCCTCGCTATTTGTATGATTGTGGGAGCACACACGGTAACAAATCCATCACGTTTTATCACCTCCATTACATATATAGAGAGTACTTTATTGCTTGTCGTAAAAATACTTTATATGCAAAAATTGGAAATGATATATGTAGTTCGATTCAGCTGTCACTTTTTTTACGGTGTACTTTAGTATATACTATATATAGTACATGTGCACACATTTCCGTTGTAATTTCTTATGCAAATTACGTGTATGCGGATGGAATAATGACAAGCCTGTGTGTTTCTTTGTTTTTCTTACAGCAAAGCTCCAAAAAGTTGTCCATGTGGGTGCTAATAGCTTCCATCGTAATAATACTCCAACTCTCTGTGTTCCAAGTGTCACTAATAGTCGGCCATTTCTCGGAATGGAGTCTAGAATTTCCCCCAGAAACATTTTATACGGAATATGATCGAGAGCTAAGAATCTTAAAAATCCCCACCCAAGGCATCTGCTGCGTTGGATGTTTCTATACAGTGTATGAAATTTGGGTTGTAAAATTGTTTATAGAGGAGTTGGACAGTGAAACAAATTACAATAGCGATTCTGACGATCCGCTTCACCGTACCTATCATCATCATAGACATGTCTAGCTAATACTAACTCGTTACCTAAAATTTAACTGTTTACAAAGTTGCAATCAACGACCTAATTTGTAACTGCTAACTATTATTCATACACATGACACATATACCACGTGTTAATTGAAATATGGAGCCTAATTCTTCTCAGACTAAAAAAAATGTTATGAAATTTCGGTTGACACAAAACATATTATGGGCATATAAAAAAGAGGCACTATATATCCTATACATATATAAATTGTTAAAAAATTACAAATCATATAATATTCATATTATAGAGATGACGCCAGAACAATTACGACTTAATTATGACTATAGGTACTTATCCTAAAATCGGCGAAGCATATTATGTTAGCGATAGCGTGCATTATTCCAAAAAAGAAGTGTAAAGTGCAATATTTTATGTTATACTTAACTATTGAAATGTGCAACAGATTACTATTTCAAATTAGATGATTCTATATAGTCTGTCTTTGAGAAATAAACTAGCTTCAACAAATATTTATTTTTTCTTTATCCATGCATGTTTTGGTTTACATTTACAACTGTCTGTCTAGGAAGTTCCAGGTCAATAAATGAATATATGTTCCTTTTTTATTATCTTGTTTCTGCTCAGATACTCTCTTTTTTTGTAAAAAAAAATCTTAGCTATTGGGTTTTGTGTCGAGTGTGTTGTTGTATGGTTTAATAACGACGAACGAAACCGCCGTGCCAAGTAGTCTTTCTAAGGAATACACATTACATACGTAGTCTAAAATATCACATGATTTTATCAAAAAAATCTCAGTTTTCTCAGTATCAGAGCATTGTAGTACTAAAAAACACAATTAATAGATGATAGATATATAGCATTACACGGTAGTCATAAAATAAAGAAGGTGACTATGGAGAAAAAGCAGCTCCAGTTCTAGAAAGAAGGTTACAATTATTAGTACAATAGAATGAAAAAAATACTGACTATTAGAAATGATCTACCATCTCTACACATTTGAAACAACGAGAACGACAAGAATTAATTGCTCACTCCATCATCTACCAATATTGGATGTGGAGACTATAGAAGAAAAAAACTCCCGATTAAAAATGCCTGAATTATTGGAAGTATAAGAAGTGAAAAAAAACTTGTTGTAAGAGATAGAGAAGGTTTGCATAAGCATTTTTAAACTGATAAAAAATGAGTGATAATATATACTCTCTAGAGATAATTTGATAATGAAAAATAAAAAATATGACGTATGTAATTTATTACGTAAAAAAAGAACTCCGTAATAATTAAACCAGCTTACCCATGCTGGAAATATATTGCATAATACGTTATGTTATCGAGATTTTTTGTCCGGAGCAAGCAGCATATAATAAACCTGCTCTTCTAATTATGCGAAAACTATAGACGTGTTACCCTTGCGATGCCGTACCGTACCGCATAATAAGAAATTTTATCTATTGATAAGGTAAACCGTCTGACAAAGATATATACATAAATGTAGTTTTGAATGATATGTATTAGGATAATAAATTGTGTAATATAATAATTTTAAAAAATAATCAAAGGAAAAAATGTGAGTAGGTGAGGAAAAAAGTTCAATTCCATTGCCAATACGAAGAATGAAATTATAAGAAAATTATCAATGTCGAATGGTAATTAGAAAAATCTCCTCTGGAACAATATGGGAGGGTTTTATTCTATATGGTTCAAAATTCTTCATGCAGAAGAGTATTAAAATGGTTCAAAATTAGATTGAAGTTATGCGTGCATAAAAAATGTCAAATGTTGAATGTGAGTATGTTATAGCGAGATATGGAGACGTTTACTCATCTCAAATGTTATAGAAGGACTGTTATTGTTTTGTTTCAAATGTTAAGCATACAGTCAATGTTGTTACACACACTCCAATGGAAATGAGGGTTGAAAAAACACACAGTTGCAATAATAAAATATTCTTAGATTTTGATAAAAAGTCATCAAAAGTGGTGCTTTATTCACTTATTTGGCATAATATATTTAATTATTTACTAAAAAATGGTAAGATTCAGTCTGTCAATCATCCCAGTGAATAAAATTTTAGCGATTCGTTTTTCTATACTTCTTATTAATTTAAGTGAAAGTCTTATCAAAATGTTATGCCAAAGGTCCACTGCTGACGTAGAATGCTCCTCGGGCACTATATAAATAAATGTTATAAGTATTTTAGTCTCAACTCCATCATTTCCAGACGATTAGGGAATTACTACGATTACAAAAAGGTTCATACGAGATGATTAAATCAGTTTAGCTAGATAAATTACCTTGTTGGCGTATTTAGTCCTAGGTTAATCCCATTGGAACAAGTGGGGATGCATGAAGCACATTGACAATCGTATCCAGCGCATGGACATGCATTACAGCTATTGGTTTCAGAGCAAGTATTCCAGATCATCCAGGAATAAGAGTGACTGCAGTAGCCTGTTAATGATAAGACATTATTACATAGTGATAGCCTATTGACTTTTGTTTCGTACTAGTGAGAAATGTGCAATCTTTTTCATGTATATAATAATTTTTGAACTCACCTGCAAATCCAGAACTATCTGCTTCTTCGCAGCCTAAAAATAATAAATTAAAGTTTGATGATTTTCAATATGACCGATGGCCATTACCAGTAAGATCTAGTAAAAGCAACGGGAAGTTGATGGTGTATTAAATTACCTGGCTGAGCGGCTCCACCATTCACATAAACATTGATATCTCCAGTTTGATGCGCAGAATCACCTAAAGTTCCACGATTGGTATGGTAAATGTCCACAAAGGCAGCGTCACCCTTGTGAAGCCGTTTATCAACATTGTTTTGTCCGGAAAAGCTGTTACATTTTACAATGCTATTGTCAGTTACTAATCTAGCACATGATTTACAACTTGTTTTATTTATAGAAATTAAATTAAAAAAAATTACAAGGGACCAGCGGGATCTAATCCAGTTGCACGCTCGATCAGACCTCCGTATTTGTTTGTTACCCAGTATCCAGTGGCTCCAGCAACTATATATGACATTCATATTGTATTAAATATTTGTAGAGCATAATAATATGGTTTATCCAAAACATAAATACAAAATATTATGCTTACTATGAGCCCCAAGACTGTGACCAATTATGTGAACCTGAGAAAAGCCAATGCCCTTCTCATTCTTCAAGAAATTGAGAAAATCAGCAGTTCTTTCAGCTACTGGGCCAACATTATTCAGAACTTTTAAGTAAGCAGAATACGTTTCCAATTGGTTACCAAAGGTTGAACCACTTCCACTCAAACGACCCCAATCAGCGATTAATACGTTAGAGTTTGGATGTGTACGAAGAAGTTCTACGTAGTTGTTTCAAGTAAGAACAAATATTGTGAAGGATCATTTCATTAAAAAATTACTAAAGTAAAATTCCAAGTTTATAACTTCATATAATAGTTTACCATCTTTAGTCTTTTGAGACATAGGACTAGTGGAATCTGATAAGAATCCATCTATTATCAAAAAAGTTTTGGCTTCAGTCCGTACAGTTGCAGCGTTTAATGAACCAACATCACCCAAAACTAATTCATTTCTGGTAGTTGGGTTTCTTTAAAAATCAAAAGCGTTTGAATTATAGCCTTTTATTTCAGTAATAAATTCAAGCATTATCCCAGTTTTTCAACTTACGTGTACGAAAAGTATTTGGTTTCCGTTGGATCTGCTGAAATTGTAGCGTACCCTTCCTTCACCAGCAGGAACCCCAAAAGAAAAAATGAAATTCTAACCATTTTAACGAGCTACTTTTACTTTAAAATTCTAGTAAGATGAATCTAAAAAGAAGCAACTCCCCGTTCAGTTTATTAAAAGCGAGTGTAAGCGATTCAGATTCGGTGGTCATGCTTTTATATGATTACAGAAAAGTAGATTTTGAGTAATATGATGTTATGAAAAAAACATTTGTTGTACTTTTGTACAGGATGACGAAGTCGAAACATTATGATGCATATGTGATTATTATAATTAATTATGCTGCTGTAAATCTGTCATGTAAGATCTACTCCAAATCCTTTATCGGCTTTCCATAACCGTCCAAAGTGATCATCTATGGATTACACCAGTTTTTAATTCTCCACGCGCTTACCAGGGCTGCCATGAACCGTATGAAGATCAATGTTAAGGTCTTTCATTTTGTTGACGGAAGGTCAAGTCTTCAAAACAAACGTATTTAAGGCCTTCAAGGAATACAAATGGAAAATGCACCAATGATTCTTTCGGAATGTTGTCCGACAATAAATTCGTTGTTACTCGACTTCTCTTTCTAAATCATTTATAAATATTTGTTAAGGTCGATAAGTTTGCATTTATGTTCAATATGTTCCCAGTTGTGCCTTGTGGTGATGCATACATGATATTAATCACTAATTCCATTCTTGAGTTGAACCTTGATCATACGAAACGTTTGCTTTAATTGACGTAAATCACAAAAATGCATAAAAGTAACATAAAATTCGTCAGTCCGAAGATTACTACATACAGAAAAAGGCATCAAAATCTAATTTACAACGTGTTATATTTTACACATTACAATATAGGTTCAAAACACATAAATCTGACTAATTTAAGTCAGTCACGTTGAATATCTATGTTTTAAGTTGAAACTGCGGACATCATAAATTATACAGACGCAGACAGCATTTGAAGCGTTATATGTTGTTTTATGTAATCCATTCCAAATTTTTTATCTTACAATGTGCGAATTTCTGCATAAAGATAACAATCCCATGAATTAGATTTCATTGTAATTGACATTTATTATATTTAAGTTGTCTTGAGCTGAATTGATCCAATTGGTTACAACTTACCCGTTTACAAACAACGTAGGAATCTTCTTTCCCATCGATCCCATCCATGAGTCCAAAATAAAAAAGGGATACAACCACATTGATATTAGCCCGAAAATAAACATCCAGCCAACAATACTGACCAAGAATGCGACACTAATCCAAACTGTTGCAAGATCCATTTTTAGAGTCTCTATAATATGTGTTATACCCAAACAAATAAGTTTATATTGATTAAACAGAAATAAAAAACTTTTGTCAAGTGTATGTTTATAAACAAGTATTACATTGCTTCAACTAAATCAAACAATAAAGTAAAATATGCCAAGAAATCAGACGAATTGTAGACGGGAAGAACACACTGCTGAGTTGTAAGTTTGTTACTGTTTGGGCTTACAATATTTTATTGCGTCTTTCTAAATGCGGATATAGATATTACAATTTTTGGAAGTAAGATCTTGCGGTCCTGTCCTACCTCATAACAACATCATAACAGTAGATTACCTTGAGCTGCTCTCCTTCCGCACTAGCAAATGACCAACAAAAAGAGTCACAATAAGATTGTATATGCAGTAAGTAGCCGTGATTCTAAAAGATATATAGCTTGTCCAATTGGGACTTTTTGTTTGGTACGTCTTTCCGATTAGCGGAGGAAGCACAAACTAACACAGAGTTGCTGATTCTCCAGAAAATCTACTTTGTTATTCATTCATTTCGTAACATGTTGAACAGAAGAACAGGTATAATAATATATAAAAAGTATTCAGGTATATTAATGTACTAAAATTATGTACAAATGAAGTGAACAATGTGAACATATATATAGATGATAGGGACTGGAGATTTCTTGTAATGGGTATAGATGGATATAGAAACCCAACCTACCGTAACTGTTGACGCAGACGAATAAAAGCAAAAGTCGAGTTTTTCTCTTCTTTCCTTAAGGGTAGTTAAGTAATTGCATGTTTCATAAACAACAACTCAATGCAGGAAAATTAGAATGTTTATTTACGTTCCAAGTAAAATCATGTATCCCAATAAAACGATTCAGAGCCCCTGAATCAGAGCTGATTAAAGCTTATATTGATGCAAGTTAAATCAGTAATTCATATTTTATAGTAATAGCAAAGATGCAACAACAAATGAACGGGGCATCGTGAAAACCTTTATCTGAAAAAAACTAACTTTATTTATTTAACAGTATAAAACATAAATAAAAAAGTAAACACTCTACAGAGATTCAGGAAGGCAAAAGAAATTAAAAATTATCCAGCATGCATATTAGTAGTTTCGGCTTTCATTGCTGGAAGCTCCAATGATGACGAAGAGTTGGTGATTTGGAGCTAAAGCTAGTCCAAACTAGGATCCTTAGCGTTAGCTGAGGAGTTTTGCACTGCTGTTAAAGTAAAATAAGAAGCATAATGGTTAGTAATGTTAGTGCACCAACGAACATAGTACAAAATAAAAAACATGAAGAAAGAATGAATAGAAATTTGTGGCCTAATACATGGATGCTCTTAATGGATTCTGAATTGCGGTTTTACTAGACATATTCACCTTCAAATCTCCTGATATGATATGCCCATGATATGATCTATAACTTATATTATATAGCTATTTGAAAGCTACCTATATGTTGCAAGTTACAAAGTTGTTATACATAATAATAAGGTGATAAAATCTTTCTTTAAAAACAAAACTAGATGGTAGAAGAAATTTAAATCAGTGAAGCATAAAAGACATGCTGCACTAACACAAAAGTATAATGAACATGAACGTGAAAAGTATTTTAACTAAAAGTAGTTCCTAGCAATGCAATGGTTACAGTAGTACGGCATAAATATTAGGAATAACTGAACCTACTGCTGATAATATTCGTTCATGTTTCTATAATCTGCGCAATGAAATATTAACGTAACACTTGGGAATCTAAAGTAAAAATTTTTTGCTATCCTGCATCTAAAACAAGCTGGAGCAGACCAAAGAGATTCCAGATCAGCGAAGCGAATTACTCCATACATAATACCTGATGCATTTTTATTATAAACTCTAAAAAAAACAGTATTAAGTTGGTTTACTCACCTTCTGATAGAATCAATTGCGTCATCCCTAATAATTTTATTCAGCCCTGTTTGCGAGCCTCCCGTCTTTTTCCTTGTAAACTCTGACAGCCAACAGGAAAGAACAAAAAATGGGTAAATCCACATGGAAGAAATTGCAAACGCCATCATCCACCCAATGCAATTCAAAAAGAATGCAAAATGAACAAAATTCTCCATCTTCCTAATTCCCAATTATTTTTTTAGATTTTGCACACAGAAAAATAAACTTCAACAACAAAAACTTAAGGGGTAAGCGCGTATGAAAAGCGTTGAATGAAAGCCGAAGCTAGACTGAAGCGATCCATAAATACACACACACAAATAAATAGCGCTGAAGGGTTATTTTTCAACAGCTCCTCACCATCCCATAGAATTTGTAAGTGCTTATTATAATACTTGAGACTTAAGACCATGCTGAAAATAGTTCATATATTGTTACATTTCACCTTGAACTTGCCAATACATTTAATATTATGATTGCTTGGCAAAACAGCGCAGCAGCGTTGGTAAAAATTTGTGCTCCTACTAACACACACAATTGATACGCTCAAATCATTTTCTAGATGTTCAAAAGCTACTAATGAGTACAGAAAATAGTAGGTTGGGTTTGGATCTAATTGGTAATGTTACAGTTTTATGAGCCCCTTCTATACTTTTCTATATTTACCTTTAGGTACAATCCTAATTTCAGCAGCGATGCATTTACATAGTAGTGTTTATGATGAACACGCGTTAATACCAAATACCAACCCACACTACGGCGGTAGTGGTGGTGGTGGTATTATATTAGCATCGTGATGATGAGTGACTAACACCTCAAAGTATCTATAAAAAATGTAAACAAAAACTATTAAGTATATATGCTCCTATACCATATACTTATCAGACGAAAGTTATTTCATGTCATACTAAAACTGTGGTCTGATTCTGATAAGCACGACTTGGTGCAGGACCTTGGTTAGCTTCTGATGCAGAGAACGATTTGTTCTTGTCTTATGATTCATAAATTAGATTCAATCCGAATACCCTGACTTCAATTATTATTGTAGGAGCTAATACGCGTGCCAACTTTATATTTCAAGCTACGTACAATGTATGGAATGCATGAATTTTTAATGATTTGTGTCACATTAGATATACAAGCCTTCATAAATTTTAAAAAGAGAAGACGGTCATGGTCAGTTTCTCTAGAACCTAACGCGATGCCGGAAAGTCAAAGTTTTTGCATAGTCAAAAAGGAAACTGATGTAAAAAGACAGCTTTCATACATATGTATATATGTATATTATTTCTCCTTTCCTACATGCCTACTCCACTAGAACCGTGGTGAGTTGTAGCATGGTTCAAAGACGCGTAGCTTGGCATGCCGACAAACCAAGATTAAAACTAGGGTCATCATAATTTGCCTTGCTTTTGTGTCATACCCTGGCATATCAATAAAATCTGTTAACAGCTTGATTAATATGATGATAAAAATATGGCATGAAGAAAGAACATAAAATACATATGATAATGAGAAGAAGTTGGTTGCGTTAAAGTTATCTTTTACATTTATTATTTTAGTAACTCTTTTATTAAGTCTTTTTTCAAGATAGTCAAAAAATATTCACAATAATGCACCGTAGTATTCACAACGAAATTTACAAACTGCATGTTTTGAAAATTACAGTGTCATCAGAACATAATATACTGGCTCAAACAAGTCATAGTCATTGATCGGTGCAAATATTAAAAATAACCAAAAATAATTAGATAATAGTAGTAAGATAAAATGGCATGCATGCTACATAGCTCTCTCATTATGCATGTGTTTTTTCTTATTCAACAAAAATATGTAGCGAAACTGAAGTGCTAATTTCTCATTAAGGCGTAACATATAGTAGTATTCCTCTACTCTGAAGTACACAAGACAAATATGTGTGCACAAAATAACAAATATTTCTTTTCAGTATACATCCATGAACAAATACATAATACAACATATATAATATTAATTAACGGCTACGATGATGACTATTTAGGTTAACACATAGTAAAACATATTTAATGAAAGGGCACTTTTTGTCTGTTTATAGCGGATCTCTGAGCAATCAATAAATATATAAATACATACGTAATATATATTTTGTATAATGAATGCATATACCTATATATTAGATTAGTTGGTTTAACTTATCAATTAAAATATTCAAGGGCACTCGTAAAGTGCTTTAATTAATTTTTGCCAAAACACGTAACGGTACAACAAGTGTCCTACACTGTCTGGCAGTCGCCGTAATAATTAGGTATTATTGGCATGTTCATTATTATTAGTCTTCCACCATCCAAAACAATATAAAAGCACTAATCAATGGTTCAATGAATAAAATAATATGGTGGTTTATCTAATCGTACTTAAGTTGAGTGAGATCCACGAAACCTCTCTTTTCTCTGGTAGAAGCACAGAATCAACTAAATAGTGCATGAAATGAACTTTTTTGTTTTATGGATGTGCCTGACTCATGATGAATGAACAATTGACCAGCAGGAGTTCAATCAGTAATACATTTACATTAATATTAACAATTAATTATGAATTAATTCTTTTAAAGGTGATGATGGGATGAATGTCAAGTTTCCAATCCCAGAATTATAGACGGTGTCCATCCATTCTTATCTTCTCATCTACCCCCAGTCTCGTGCATGCTGCACTACTTCTTCTCCAGCAATTAACATGGTGGTTTCCAGCGGAATGGTTTATGTAATTTGAAAGTAAAATAGTTGCAAACTACTGTGCTTGCAGACATTTGGCATTTAAAGTTTTGAGATAACATCCTCATCATCATCATCATCCTTCTCTGAAGATGGTGGTTGTGGGTGACGGTAACGTGCTTGTGCGTGTACCTATATATGAACAAAATAAATCAATAATTAGGTCACTGTCACCAAGTCGTATAGAATCTAGAACGATCACATCATTGCATTGTAGCTTTCTATTGTTGGTTTTGCTAGACTCTACTACTTTGCCCTACATCACATGCTATATAATATCCTGTATAATATATTATGGCAAAATATCAGATTCTTTCTTACCGTTATAACTTTCGATGGTTTCAAACGTTTCAAAATGATGTTCTTGTGATGAACCTGAAGATTGTGATGGGTGTGAATAGGACCACAAAGGCTGGGAACATGAGCACACAAATGATGCTCATGAGAAGGCTTGCAGTTTGCTTAACGATTTGAGCCATCTTCCTCCTGTCGCTTTTCAAATGAGCTATTACTTTTATACTGGCACGTGGTCGACGAAATTGAAAAGTTTTTGATTTTTCAGTTGATAAACTGTTGTATTGTTATTTTCCCAAGAGTTTGCAATATATTTGTGTAGGTATATGCATGTACGTGTGTACAACTCTTTTGAATGAACTATAGCTGATGCTGCGTGCAGCAGTGATTCTATACTGATTCGATTCAGCACAAAGAAAACTGTTATATCAAATATCAGTGCACCGTGTACTCCTCTTCACTTGATTACACTCTGAATTCAACGAGCTACTACTGCAATGATGCTGCAATGAGATTGTCTTGAAGATTATTCGACCTTCGCCTCGAAAACCTTTATATATATACGTAGAAAACTGCTCCGTCAGTCCAAATAATACGCATCAACCAATAGGAACAGACAAGCACTGGAGGTGTGTCGTGGTGATGGGTATTTACGTTGCTTCAGTTTTAGTTTACTCACACGCAGCATAAATAACAAAAACCTTTTATGCCTAGATATATAAAGAAGAGCTGAAATTTTCAGGGATTATCATCAGTTGGCTTAAATTTTAATAGGAGGCTTCTGTCTGTACATATACTTCAAATACAAAGCTGTACTAAGTCTGTCTATTTATGTGAGAATTTAGAGGGATTCCGAGAATATTGAATATACACACAAGAGATTTACTTATTCATGCTGCTAGTATACATAAGTACATATGTACTATTAATATTTGCATGCCTAAAATATGTATGTCTCCCCAACTTGTTCAAATCGAAGCCAAGCATGGCCCTACTTTTTTTTATCCAGTACATAAAATTCTGTCCTAATCTCAACTTTTGCTCGTACGATATTGGAAACAACCCACACAATGTCGTGAAAGGCTTGGCATAATATAGTATATAAGTACACTTCACAAAAATATTTAAGTAGCTAAGGAATCTTTTGGATAGACGGCGAGCCTAGAAAGTTCCTGTTGGTCATCGATTTTTCTCTTTATCCTTTTCACTGGAGTCCTATATTGCGCTGGGAAATTGTACATACATTCATTTAGCTCACACATACATACATATTAAACTTATGCTGGAATGGATGTAGGAGAGCAAACCAATTGCGTTGCAGCAAGAAAATTGCGATGTAAGTTTTGAGCTTGAGTACAATGGATTTCTGAATATTGCCTTCTTCCTGTTCCTTAAATTTTTGTGTCATGTACTTATTCAGCCTATTTCGTGCAGGGACACAAAGTAGCCACTTTCAACACAAGGAAAACTACCAAAGCAAAGCATATATATCGTTCGTTATCTATAGTACCTTTTTTTTCCATTTGACGTAATACAGATATGTGACATACAGATATTTTTTGATAAGCTGATAAACATGAAAATGAAAATGCTTTATTATGATGATGAGGATGAGTTCAAGGTATGCCAGTACATTTTAAGACATCTTGCAAAACATTTTTTATCATGATTTTTGTTTTAGCTTTGCATGCAATGCAGATATCTACAATAATTATTTCTCAATTCTAATAATTTCTACAGGTTTTCCCCATAATGTTTCGATTCCTGTTGTCAGATAAATCAGAATTTCTAAACAGATTTTTCCTATCCCACAATTAATTTGTTTAGGAAATCATAGGTTATCGCCTTGAGTATTGCTATTATTACAACTACTTTTTCCCCAACTTGCTCGGTAAACAAAGATTGATTAGCTCAAGAAATGCAAAGTTGCGTGGATTTGTATGCAAATTATTTGCTGGTCTGGTGAAAGAGGAAGGAATTTACTATGTTAGAATTGGTGTTTGTGATGATTTTGATAAGTACACGCCTTAATTTATGCAGTGACGCAACTCAAGGTCTTTTTGTTTTTGTTGTTGCATAAAACGCATACTTTAGAACATCGGAAGATGTGAAAAACTGCGTCGTAGGATTAGAAAACAGCTTGCGCCGTAATTGGGTCCTGTCCAACCAGACAATGAAATGGCACACACACATGTGGATGAATATTACATAGTAGTAGTACATCATTCACAACTACCACAGACAACAAAAGCACGTTGTACGTAGACATCAATAAAGCTGCCAGAGATTTGCAAACATCGCCTTTATAATTATTGCAACTTGGGCATGAGCATCCATAATATACTATTCTGGACCAACCGGTTCAATGTCAGGGTTTGCAATGTAAGAGGATTTGTGCTTGCAAGATAAAGACTAAAAATATAGGTCGGATTGGATGAGAATGATGATGTAAAGCAGATTACGAAATTTTAATTAAGCTTGTACTGGCCAGTGCCTGTGGGGAGATAAGCGAAGTCTGGAATGGTTCGGAATATCATGCTGGATGTTATAATATTGTGGATAGCAAGTAATAATAAGCTCATTATACTCATACTAGACTATTCTGATGAATGACTGTTTCATGAATATTGCATGGCCGACGGTGACAGTAATAGTGCCACGATCATTTTCAAGACATACATATATATATCTAGGTCTCTATCACTTTTATAACCTGGTTGATATTGTTAAAAGAAGTCAACGCACCAGAAATGATTTGCAAAGTAGTTCAGATTTTTTATCGGCTGGGTCATTTATAGCACAATAATTTCCATTCACACAAACACAAGTTTGTGTGAATGGAAATACTTTGTATTTCCAAAATGAATTGGGAAAATAACAAAGGTGCTTTTAAACATAATCGAGAACATTATGTGCTTGCGCTAATCACCTTTTGCTAATGTTTTAGTCAATTGATTCGTGATCAACAAATAAAATCCTGCTACGTAAGAGACATAATGGTATTAAACGTTTATTGAAATAGAAGATTTTTTTTATCGTTGCTCACATCTCCCCATATTACGCCTTAAGTTTATTATGTTTCTTCGAATTCTAAGCGTACAACCGCATCAAGTTGAAACTTTAAGGAAGCAAACAGAATCAGCAGCTAGAAATAGTTATTTTTTAAAATTCATTTTGAATTCTACTTCAAACTCAAATTAAATCAGTTCGTCTGAGCAGTTTTGAAAAACAAGATGCAATGATCACAAGATCTATCCATGTCGCTCTTAAAATATCGTTGATCTACTCTAGTGTTTTTAGCAAATATGTTTTGACGCTGGGCTCCGGAAACAAACAAACAAACAACTAGGTATTTTCAGCATTGCAGACATAGACATAAACAAGGAGACACCTTCCGATGATCCGACTTTTACCGAGTAAAAGATTTAGTAGTAGTAGTACTTTGAAAATAGCTTTAAAATATCTTTCTTTCTTCCTGTTATATGCATGCAGAGGCTGTTGTCCTTCTGAATTGACGCTCGTGTCAATCAATAAAAGGATCATCTCTAGCACGATGGAAAATTTTGTATGTTTACAAGAGGCATAACTGTGAGGGCTTTAGGTACAAACAATAAGCAATAGTAAAGGGCCCTACGCTTGAAGACATAAAGTGCATATAAAATGCATGGCCACCAAACAATGGAATGCATGCATGCAATGCCACCAGCAACAAGTGGTTACCCTGAAACAGGTCAAAAATTTCGCAACTTTGAAAGGAACGAGTACATCGCAAAAGGCTTCGGTTGCAAGCCACTAGTGTACAGTGAATGTGAGAAACTAGGCATCGCAACAAACAAGCTTCGCTGTAAGTACATGTTCAGAAAAGCACACAAAGAAATTGTGGCTAGAGAGCTTACTTATAGAAGCAAAGCAGCAAGTACATGGCCAAATGAGAGTTTTACATGTAAAGGGAAGCTATATAGCCTACTCACAATAAATGGTTAAGTAAGAACAGGGCATATTTTAACACACAGTGAATATTATTCTTCATATTGCGTGCCATAGGAAAGTGTAGGCAAGTTGCAGCAAAAGTTTTTGACAGCTAAAGTACCTTACAACGAAGTACAATGACGTTCCTTTCATATTATATTCACTCTCATATTATTCAGGAAATGAGAAGGAATGCGTATTTGAAAGGTGTACTGTGACCGTGTTGGTAGGAGCGGATGGAAATTATGTATTCCATTGTTTGTAGGTAGAGTTTGAAGGAAGCGTTAGTCGCAGTACAATTTCTTTCACTCCCAACAACCCAATCAACCTTATTGGATTATTCAACAGACTCTCAATTTCTGAAACCCCATATTTTCCAGCTATAAATTGTATTGAAAAACTATGGCATTTAATAGGAAAATTTAATTTTCGCTTGTAACTAAATTAAAACCATAATATTCAGAAGCAACTCTTGAGGACCACTACTTCTTACGCTTCTTTTAATTATTTGTATCTGTATTTTGTCTCTGTCCGTCTTTTCAACTCTCATTCTCACGAACGAAGGCGCAGAGTAATATGTGGCATAAAATTTACTCCCTCCTACATTACCTACAACCTTGTTGATGTTGATGCCGTACTTTATTACACGGTCAGCCAGGCCTTTAGGCACTGAAAAATTTCCATTTTATATACCCTCTTTTTTTGAGTCCCACTTACTCTTTGCTTGTATAGCATGTGTATTCTTTTTCCATGGGTTAATTGTGTTTTCTATGAAAATGCAAATAACATTAGTTCATGGCTAGTAACTACGTGAAATGGAAAAACACTCGTCCGATATCAGTATGCAAGCAAACACACACGAAATGCTGGAAGATTTGTTGTTGGCGTGAGTGAGATTTTCATACTGACACGACTTCCCATTCTCATTCTCACTGATGATGATGATGATGATGATGATGATGGAGAGAGAATATATTCGGCAGGCCGGCAAGGCAAGAGGGCATACATCTTTGTGTATTAAGTACGTGGGTTGCTTGGTGGTGTAAGCAAATACGTTCTCCACTTCACTCGTCTATGATTTGATTACATTCCAAACTTTGTGGGCGAATTTCCTCTCCAGAGTAGTGCTACATATGTCCTTGAGAGCTACAACACAGACAGACTACTTCAAGTCTGGAAGAGGGATACAAAACTATTGAATGCAATAAAGTAATGTAGTAGAAACAGCTCTAGCAGCCCGAGATTTTTTCTGGTGACTGGACCATCTCCGTTTCTTTTATTTATCATTCCCTTCAACAACCACGCACTTTATATTCGATCCATTAGAATTTAAGCATAATCTAGACAATACTCAACATAAAATCAGATACGTATATTATATTGTGCTTGTGATAAAAAAGGAGATTGATTTTACCTAACCTCACAACAATAAAAACTCAAATATAATTCTCATCTCAGTGCTGGAATCTGTTAGCAGATACAAAAAGTTCGTCATTTTTTTCATTTTAATAGTTTCATTTAATTGAACAAGTCAAGCAAGTAATTGGGTTTAGTTGAGGACAAGAATTTTAAACGGTAAGTCAGCATCATCACACTTCATCAATTTGCTATGTACATTGAGCATTTCTTTAGGTGAAGTTTCGCAAGTTATTTTCAATTTGCAAAAAGAAAATCCTTTTAAATATCTGCAATAAGGTTTTTGCATGCGTGGTTCGATGGTTTTCGGGTGTAATCGGTCGCATACACACAATATTTATGGAATCAAGTCTACATATATAGAAAATAAGCATCAATGAAAAAATAGTTTCTATTTATGCAAACTCATTGTTGAAGCACGTGTACCATCACAGTATACATTGTAGACCACAACTATAGATACTACTTATAAATATATACATACGCGTACGACATCAACAAATACTCGTATTTTGTTACAGTAGCATAATAAATTTGTAGAAAGAACCTAAAAATCATTTTTTACACTTCGGACAAAGCCAAAAAACGATCATTATTAGCTATTATTTTAAAAAACATACTATCGGCTAGCCTTAAATTGCTGGAGTCGTTAAGGATTTACGTTGAATCATCAGACATAATATAATCTCACAAATCAATTGAAAACTATATGCAGCCTAAGATACTTAGTAAGTATGTACTATTGGCTAAAATGAAAGTGATTTAATTTGTTTGCGTCATTCCGACAACCTAATTTAACTCAGAATTGCATCATCCGAAACTCATATGACTCTGGCAGGTCAAATTACGGGTCATTTCCATGCTATCAACAAAAGCAAGATAATCGAACCCAAGAGCTTCGTCTAAAACATGCTAAGCCATCTTCCTAAACATGAGTAAGCAGGAATACATTCGTGGACATGTACGCATCAAACCAACTTTAAACAATATTTTTTAAGAAAACCTCTCCCCATTAAAATTTATGCATGTAGTGATTTCTCCTGGTTTTTGATCAGATTAACCCACTTGGTACCAATATATAAGATGAAGTATTATACATACATATATGCGTGCTCATGATCAACTAGAGAACAAGATGACCTTGCTACAGGTTCATAAACCACATTATCTCATGCCCATCCCACAAAATTTGCTCGCACACCTCTCCGTCTTGTCAAATGAACATTCCATGACTGCATGCTTTGATCGACCACGCTATGCTATCACAGGAGGATTCTGACTGATTAGCTTACAAAATCGCCAGATTTAACACATTCTCATTCTTTTAGCTCACCAGCTTGACAGTTAGCAACATCAACATAACACTCTGAAGCATCAAAAGTGGTTTGGAATTATTTGGAAATCTTTCAAAATGCCAGCTAAAATTCTCATTACTGATCCTGTGGACTCTGTCTGTGCCAATTACTTGATCAAAAATGGCTGCCACGTGGATCAAATTAAGCTAAGCAAGGAACAATTATTGGAGAATATTAAGGTATATAGAAATGCATTCCACATTCCATTATTCCTTGATTTTTACTTTCTTTATAGGAGTTTTCTACTAAGATTTATTTTTACTTTTCTAGAATTATGATGGGCTCATCGTTCGGTCAGAAACCAAAGTGACTGCAGATGTCCTTGAAGCCGGAACTAACTTGAAGGTTGTTGGTAGGGCCGGAACTGGAGTTGACAATGTTGATTTGGATGCAGCAACAAAGAGGGGAGTTCTTGTGATGAAGTAAGTCATTTTAAATCGCATTTTTAAAATTATTATTGAAAGATGTAATTTGAACTGCTGGAATGAATCTAATCTGTGATTTATGAAATATGATAGCACTCCAGGGGGAAATACTCTCAGCGCTGCTGAACACACATGTGCCTTAATCGCATCTATGGCAAGGTAGTTTATGTGCCCAAAATTAATTCCAGTCGCCAGTATGTTAAATCTAATTTCAATTCTTTTATCTTTTATTCAGAAACATTCCACAAGCCTGTGCAACCATGAAGAATGGAGCTTGGGACAGGAAATTGTTTTCAGGAAATGAGCTATATGGCAAGACCTTAGCCATCCTTGGTCTCGGAAGAATTGGGAAGGAGGTTGCTTTGAGAATGCAATCTTATGGAATGAAGGTGAGTAGTACATGCAGTTTTGTGGTTTACGCTTGTTTGAAATTTGTCCGGTACTAATAATGTAATAAATTATATTATTATTGTTAATTAGACAATTGGCTATGATCCCATTGTACCTGCAGAAGTCAGCAAGGAATTTGGAGTGGAATCCCTCCCATTGGAGAAAATCTGGCCACAAGCAGACTTCATTACAGTTCATGTTCCACTCATTCCACAAACTAAACGTGAGATTTGCTTCAATTTGGTTCTACAATGCAATAAATTCGCTAACTTGATATCTAATGAGATTCGTTTGTTTGACAGATTTAATCAATGATGACGTCTTTAGCCGCTGCAAGAAAGGAGTTCGTGTAGTTAACGTTGCACGTGGAGGTATTATTGACGAAGAGTCTCTATTAAGAAATTTAAAATCCGGCCAATGTGGAGGAGCAGGACTCGATGTGTTTGTTGAGGAACCTCCCAAGAGTGAATATTACAAGTAAGTCGTTAAACATTTTATTATTGGTTTTTATATGTGCGCGTGCTGAAAATCGCATATAATATGTCGGTTTCTTTTGTAGAGAGCTATTAAACCAACCAAAAATGGTTTGCACACCCCATCTTGGTGCAAGTACTTCAGAAGCTCAGCTTAGAGTTGCGGAAGAGATTGCTGAACAATTCGTTACATTTTTCAAGGTATTAAATTTTTAAGTATTAATTGTTAATTATAATGTACATTCTTGTTATTTTTATGTAATTCCTACAATGATTTTGATTGTTTTTGTTATTTAGGGGGAGGGATTAGTTGGAGCTGTAAACGCTGGATCTTTGGCAGTTGCAATGTCTAGTACTAACAAACCCTGGCTAATCTTGGCTCGATCCCTTGGGATTGTCACCTCCGTCCTTGGTTCAGTATCAAATATTGAAATTACTGTGCAAGGTGAATACTACACACTATACATAACCCAAGCTGATTTCCAGTTTTTTAAAACCCATAAGCATCATCACATGTATTTGACATTAATTTTGAACTACAGATCCAAATATGAAGGAGACCAGCTTCCTTCCTGCAGCTGTTGTCAGTGGGTATCTTTTTGGAATAACCGGAAATAAAAACATAAACTTAATCAACGCTATGCCCATGGCAAATGAGAAAGGGATTAAGCTTTCTGTAGTCAAGTCTGACGTAGTTGAACCAAATAAGACTCTATCTTTAACAGCTACAGTTGGAACTGCTAAATTCACCGTTGTAGGTATGTCTTGCAAACTGTTTTACAACTAAATTATACGAACCAACAAAACCTATTATTTTCTACATTAATATTTGCTATGTTTCAAGGTAAATCTGCAAGTGACAACATGGGACTTTTAACAAGCATTGATCAAAACTCATTCCCTGGAGGATTACCTATGGATGGAACTCTTGTTTTCTTTACTGGAACTGGTTCCCAGGCTGGTAGCGGATTCAGTTCAATTGAAAGTAAGCTTTGCAACCTCACCTAATTAAACTTGAATGCGTGAATGAATATGAGTACTAAATTATAAGTTTTTAAATTTTGATTTCAGCTTCTTTAGCCAAGAAAAACTACAACGCATCTGCGCTATACAGGTCGACAGCCGGCCAGGATCAAGTTGCATGGTATGTTGCACGCGTTACTCCTGACACCAAGGATGCGATTGACCTTTCGGATGCAACTGGGATTAAATTCATTTCTTCCAAATATTTTTAGTCTGCTTATTTTACATTCCTACTCGCGTACTAATCGCTTTGATATCATTTTCCAAATTGCCAGAAATTGTTGCTAAAACATAAATCTATTGATGTTGTGTACCTAATGTCAGATGTCTTTATAAAATTATAAATATTATGTGAAAATGAGACTAACTAAGAATACACAGACGCTGCTGCCATAATACATACAAAGTTCTATGCATATGCGTTCTATTATGTATTCCTGGGTTCGTATTGCTTAAAAGTGTAGCTTTTTTTTAAAATCTCAATGTTCTGAATCCAAACTTCAGTACAGTCACTAGAGTCTGACTTCTACATCCACTTTTCAAGATTTATATATGTACAACTACTTTACATCTGTTTCTTATATAAGTAGCAGATGATTTTTGGTGGTGCTTAAATGAGGAAAAAAGCTTTAAATAAAATTTAACTGTTCGTAACCAGTTTTCTTTTTTGTGTAAGATCATAATGGAAAATCTAATGAACATTCATCTAAACACAATGGAAGAGCGATTAAGCATATAAAACCCTAGTTTTAATATCCCAGCATAAATTATGTGAAGGAATACGAAAAATATGTAGTGTGTCGAGAGAATGAAACGTGATGATTTGGATTACACTGCTGAACTCTGCGTAAAAATGCAATATTTAAATTTAGACATTTAAACTCGCTTGTAAATTTTTCTTTATTATTCCCCAAAACATTCATCAAACACATATTACGCATTATCTACACATAAGTGTTTATCTTTAAAAGGGAAAGAAACAAATCAACGTTCTCTTTAGTATACTTTCAATTGATGATAAGTGGATTTCTTCACTTTTAACCACTGATTTACGCAGCTTATTCTACTTTAAAAATAATAATCCACAATCTCAACTACAAAAGTGAAAAATTGAGGACACATTCTAAAACGTAACTGGAGCAATCTTTACCTTTAATTAAGTACATAGGTGAATATATTCCTAATTGCACGTTCCCTACTAAAGTTTTCGAGATTCTTCTGATATTCATGATGATTATAAAAACTATAAAATATGCACTATCTAGTAAATGCTACACCACCTTCAGCAAGAATGATTAAAATATTATTTATCAGTAAACTAGACATACATGTTGTTTAAATACAAATATGTACGCTTTCTAAACATTAAATTGAATAACAAAATCTTTTTAAAAATGCATTTAAAAAAGGATATAGACTATCAGATCTAACTTTATAAGATTCCATTATAATATATGTATATAAAATTAGCTTTTTATTAGCTTGCTTGTGATTGTAATTGGAGTTTTGTTATCCACAAAGGCCATTCATGTTCTAAAGCTCGTTTATGAAGTTGCAATGGGCTGGTATAAAATCGTTGTTTCAGATCTTTTTGGTCCGTTGACTAACTGGTCTCTCTTACGTTTAGATTTAAATGCGCTCATAGGTCAGCTCGGGCTGGCAACCGTTAAGAGTAAACATCACACCATCCTATGTATCACATCACAAATAACCGACTCATTTAGTAAAAGCCAATAAACCATCAAATAATAATATTTTTGCAATTAATGTGGAATAAAATAATAATACCCTAATCAGGTTTGGCAAATCGCTCCAAAATTCATAATGCGGCAACATTTCATTTCCTTCGGCACCCCGAGCAAACTTCCGAACAATAATCCCACCTCCAAAATATACACAACAAATAATGAAGAAGAACAAGCAAAAAGCTGTGCCACCCGACATGCCCTCATCAACTACTTTTGGTATCGGAGTTGGAGCTGGCGTTGTTACGTTTTGAAATACAGTTGACATTATGATTTGCTAATAATTGACACACAAAGTCCACTAAAATGTTTGAGTATTTATTGATTTATTATATTGTGGACAGTCAATTCGGAAGCCAAAGCAAAATGTGCTGAGCTGATATTTAGGTAGGTATTCAATATGAATATAAATGCTTGCTGATAATAATATATTTATTGTGATTAGCTGTTTGTTAAATCATGTAACACACATGATTTGAATCATTTGAATTATTCCATTGGACAACAAAAAGTGGAATCATATGTGAATGAATTGTAAAAAATAGGAACGTCTACTTTACATTCACACAAGGCACATTGCTCTGCTCATCGTATACATTTTAATGTAAGAGTAAATGATAATATATGAGCTACGCTTTGAGAAAGATTCTTGTAACGCTTCATAGGATGCATCTTCAACACATGAAGATACCCATATATAATGTGTGTACCTTAAAAACATGATATTATGATGATGATGATATTGATGATGATGATCTCATGTAGAAAACAACCAGAGGCATGTGACTAACTTTGTTGGTAGGCTGGATTTTTTATGCATACAAAAAGTTGGTAAGTATTTTATGTAAGTATTTGTGTAACAAATGGGAACTCTGTGAGTCCACTAACAGCTAATCAACTTCTACGTACTCATAAATGTAACAACAAAAGTGTATTTTGAAGAAATGCTTCTGGTCATCCTATATGTCGTCTGGAAGCCCAATAAATGCGTACGCAGAGTTTGACGTTGAGTCACATTGATGGATCAAAGTCTCTTTGTTATTTATGAGAACATTGAGAACGCTTATATGTATTTACAATGTGTAAAATGTGTGTACCCAAAAATTGTTGGAAAAACTATTTTGTTCCAATAGATTGAATAGTAACATATTATTCACATTTTATGAATGAAACCTGGTTTGTCAGTTTAACCTATGTATTCTTTGCAACGTTTTTTCCAAAGCCAAAGTCAACTCATGGATTTAAGACAACAGACAATCCTTCATATTATGATGTTTAGATGCTCAGTTTATTGACAGTAGATACAAATTAGTTAATTTACAGAGAGAAGAAGACCTGAAAAATCTGGTTTACACTAGGCACGTTTTCGTGCATAATATGCGATAAAAAATTTATCAGGCCGATGATCATTACGTATCTTGGGAATTTATTGTGCTTGACAATTTAAGCTCTAGAGTGGTATTGATACAGATTTTGGAGAATGTCTTATGATATAGAGGGCAGGTGCAGGTACACTGCCTCATCGCACGCAATTCAACTCTTGCCATAATAAGCAATGAATTATGATCGTCGAATTAAAAATATTGGTGGGTGCTGTTAAACTGATATTTAAGATGTTTCTCCCATATCTGTGGCCCTGACTAAAATAACGTGTCCCATTAATTCCTGACTCCAACAACGATCTAAAAAAGAGCACTTCATTTTATTGGTAGTTTTTGTAATCACCTTCGTTATTTATGCATCACATGCCAAGTACAGGTTCTTTTTGCTGACATTGACAGTAGCCGAATTCTGCTTCTGTAGCAATATGAGAAATTTTATTATGTAAAATAAAATTACAATCCATTGCGAAATGAGATGACGATCAACGTGAATAATAATAATTACCATTGTCATATAATTCTTAATGATCGCGTAACAAACCAAACTCAATGCTTCTCACGTTGACAGTAAAAATCTAGCCTTAAAATTTATCATTCTGCATTTCTTGTGCTCAAATCAACCGTACCGTGAAATGATTGCTTGTGTCAATGACTCAGTTGCAATTAGTGTGATATACACACAAGAGTTTGAAAACACTGGAACTTGACACAACTTGAATAATAAGGCATTTGCTCATAGATAACTTTTGCGTACGTTCAAGGTGAAAAGTTTAATTAGTTTCTAGATTTTATTAAAAGTTGTGCTCGTACTTGCTTGCTCACGCAGCTTTCAACCTTTGTTGAAGCATGGGATGAAGAATGGAGACCAACACGCATGTGATGTTCCCGACTTTTCCATAAACAGTAGCCCTAAAAATCATTTGAATCATTTTTGTAGTGTGCAGTGTTGCCGTTTCTATATAGAAAGACGAATGGGGGTGGACTGATTTTGTTAGCACTTTGACATTTATGATAATGTAGGGCAATTTGTCAGTGTATGTAGTGTCAGTACGAACGTATTTTTCTAAATAATAATAAGTATTATTCGTCAGAAATTGCGTTATAACCAAAAAAGCGATTTTACACAGAGTTCCAAGTGAGTTATCAAAAATAAATAATTATATGCAGTTCATACCTGAAGTGTGATTAGAAGACTCATCACATCGTAATATAGGATTAGTATTATACAGCACTCAAACTTAATGAAGGAATGAGATGAGGTGTCATTTCGTCAAAGTATCTCAATCGTCTTTTGGTAATTTATCATTATACACATACACATGACACATACATAATACATAAATTATATAGTATGTTTACACGTGCATCATATATATCAATCAATCTGTATGCATAACCTACAAATATTCTATATAGCTGTGTATTACTTGATAATGCAATTTTGTTATAGTCACACTTTTGTATTCTTGTGTAACTCAGTGTAACTAACTATCTATACCTCTGAAGTAGTCTGAAGGATTAAAAGTGGAGGTTCGTCTACGACAAACAACAAACCTTGCTGTAACAAAGACGAGACATTTCATGAGAACGCTTTTTGGATGGAAACGAGTTTTTTGATGGTTTTTCCTTTCCAACTGACTATCAAAAACGTCAAAAAGGAATTATGACGCATCCCTTAACCGCTTTAACCATAAAAATACTGAAATTTTTAAAGTGATTTTTAATTGGTAGTTTCCAGTGTCAATTACGTGAGTGGTTGTGGTATATTATGTACACTGTAAATAGCACTTATCAAAAACATTCACCTCGCTATTATCCAGAGTTAATACAAGTGCCCAAGCCATTGTAGATTTGCAATGTGTGGAAGTCTGAAGGTAATATTTTCAAACTGTTTTATATCTGTTTTTAATCGTCATTAAACCAGTTCCGTGCATAGTTTCTACTTCTCTGACTAAACCTCACTAGTTAGATTTGTGATGTGTTGAAGTTTAACGTGAGACGTCATTCCATTCTTGTAATCATGATCTCATCGAATTAATGCGTATGCGTATTTTGCATTTACAATTAGTTTTTACGACTTATTAAACTGCAATGAGTGTATGGATGTATATGCTTGGGAATTCAC
The DNA here is from genome assembly GCA_964034955.1 of Orchesella flavescens. Taxonomy (NCBI): domain Eukaryota; kingdom Metazoa; phylum Arthropoda; class Collembola; order Entomobryomorpha; family Orchesellidae; genus Orchesella; species Orchesella flavescens. Next base: position 39,703,349 of record OZ035955.1, read on the forward strand.
AGCAGGAATCAATTTCATTCATCTCTTCCTGATGTAAACTTTGCATTAATCTTAATAAAGGTGAAATTCTAAATTGCAGTTTCATTCCAGAATCCACATGTTAGTAAATACAATGGGTTCACGATCTTTTTCCTAGACTCATTGCTTGGCAAAAAAGTTCTTAAGAAAACGGCTTAACTTACATTTGCATTTAATGTTTTTTTTATTACAAACACGTGAATTAAGCCTTTATGAGATTAGCAGAAAGCATGCTGGAGATTTATCATTTTACACATTATGCGTTTTTTCATTATGTAAAATAACACTTAACTGTCATCGCATTCCTGTGCCCGATTACTGAACTCGTTTCATCATCGGACATAGGAACTTATACATACAAATACTTTAATACATATCGACAACATTGGAGAAAACGGGAACACGAAAATATGATTAAATTAGAAAAGCAGTTCATGGTTAACTTTTGATGAACTTCATTCAGGTGATATTGCGAAATTTACATAAACGTAATCCTCTAATACAGTCTTCAATCAACTGATAATCCAATGGATGTCCACGGTCAGCCGAAATAATAGGTATATCGAATATTATCTCTTTCTGTAACGCCCTATATGGTGCGGGTACATATATACGATGGAATCAGTTAACTCATGGGGATTACTTGTCACATGCAACCATTTTACTGTTAAGTTCAAGTCAACCTAAAAGCGTCAGTTGTGAGCTCATTAGGCTCGTGTTTGGGTTTTAATGCATAATGTATTTTTACATACTCTTGACGAGTGCAGATAACCTATTAAGTATCACCTTGATACCCATTTAATGATTTTACCTACTTTACCTCTGGCTACCTGGCACCAGCTCCAGCTTTCCAACTTATTTTGTCAAAATAAGAGGTAACAGTCAATAATTTGCAAAGCTTACATGGCTCAGCTTCAACTCTTGAAATTCCGAGAGGAAGTGAGAGAGGTGCGTATTCTTATTATTGGAAAACTGCCAGATACAGTATGTACGTTTGTATATGCTAACGTAATAAGTTAATCATGATCAACCTTTATCATTTATCGGTGCACAAAAGATGTAAACTCATATATACCAAACCCATGTTGATTTCGAGCCTAAAAATTTCTTATTCTATACACGAGGATCATTAGGTATTATTCCAGCAATCACAGTAAATTGCATAATGCATATTATATGATAGAGTAAATCTGGAAATATATAAGTTACCTGCTGTTACTGGTATTAGCATTAAATTGGAAATTGGATTGCCTAAAGAATACAAGATGACTTTACACCCTCAATCATAATATTTCATATTCCTTTGCATATTATGCTCAATATATGTTCATTGCCACTGGTATTATATGATATAGGGAAAAATCGAATTCATCTCCATCATCGCATTGCGCATCATAATCATAATGTGTAATCATATTGGTAAATGTTGATCCAAATGAAATGGATATTCACGCCAAACCAGTCGAGAAATTATAACACGACTCATCATCATTAGATATTCAACTTGAATGTAAGCTAATGTTTACTTTGTTGATATCTCTTCTCCCAAATGCCTCACCACTACTGATTTGCCAAATCTTTTGTTAATTCTGGCACTCTTTTTTATTCATACGGTCCAAACGCAGCGACTTATATTTTACGTGACATTCTGATATCACCTATCACACGAGCATTGGAAAGAGAAATTGGTGTAGCTGAGCAGAAAAAAGGAATCAGGATCAGGCTCATCGCATATGTTAGCACAAACTTTGCTTGGTCAACTCCACTGTGTGTCTTATCAAATATTGTAGCCAACACTTGAAGTAAGAAAATTTGTGCCTACTAAGCAGTTAACGAGAGTTAAGCTCCATGAACGGCTGACAATTGGAAGGATAAATTTTATGACTGATTAGTTAACTACTGTGTGCTTTTTATTCCACAGGTTGCTACCACGTTCTCCCAAACCATATGAAGAATTTAATGACTTTGTCTTGGAGTAACAACAACTGATCATCGTGATCTGCTCAAAAAGTTTAACATTAGAAACTATTTGATTAGTTATCAAAAAATCAAAAGACAAAATAAATTTCGGATGTTACATTTCAAGTGAAAGCCATAGCTGGTGCGGTTGTTACAGACTCATACTAAGTGTGGTGAAAGGTCACATATGTTACTGTTTCTTTATTGGATAAGTTAACAAACTCTTTGCTTAAAAATGCATAGTGACCATAATGGAGATGGCACAATGCAAAGCAGCAAAACCAGATCTGCATCACAAAAATTACTTCAGAGTAAAAGACGGACTTTTAGATATAAAAGGAATGCTCTGCTATTTGTTTGGTCCTTAGTCTTTGCCTATTACAGCGCAGTAAATGCTGACTCTTCAGAAATTTCTAATGGGGGTGCTCAGGGACCAAAAGAACCTCAACATACATTTGATGCCGGAGTGGTAGAAGTTGAGGCAACTAATGAAGAACCAAATTTTCCAGCGGGTAAGCAGTAAAAAAAGTGTTTATCTAAGTACATTTCAACCTGCATTTATACTAAATAGCTGAAAATTGCTCAGAGTCATCAAAATTATTGGAGGCCATAAAATTTAATGAAAATTACTATTTACTCTTACAGAACTGGAATTAGACATATCAGATCGAGATGAAGATTATGTTCCTCCTAGTAAATATGCTCAATGGGAGATTCCCGGAGTGAATTGTACTCCACCTGGCATAGATGACTTTCCTGGTGATATGTTTACACAGCCCCAACGGCAGAGGGGATATGTTATAGTGCATTTCTTGGTTTCACTCTACATCTTTATTGCTCTGGCTATTGTTTGTGATGACTACTTTGTACCATCCATGGAGAGAATTTGCGATGGTATACTACAAACCATTCCTATCAAACTTGTTAACTTTCTCTAAATGCTTATAACTTGTGTATTTTGAGTGGACATGGCATAAAATAGTTTTTATTTTTATATAGAAATGTCAATGCCCAGTGATGTGGCCGGAGCCACTTTCATGGCAATTGCTACGAGTGCCCCCGAGTTATTCACCAATTTGATAGGTCAGGGATCACAAGGTCACTTGACCTGATAATTTTTCAATCCGACATTTTATTTTCTTTGATTTAAAAAAAGAATCAAGACCGCAGCTTGTGTAGTTTCTGAGAAAAAGCAATAAAACCGAATTAACCCGCTTTTTCGAAAAATGCCTTGAACTTTGCAACCAGTTTTAAGAAAAATTTGAAATTCGGTAAAATGACATAACTCAAGGTACTCTACAATATGTATAATTTTGAAGAAAATTAAAAATGTAGCCCAAAATCACTTTCCGGATTGAGAAATATCAGGTCTAATGATAAGCGAAATTAAATAAGTTAAAGGTAATATGAAAATGCTTAAATTCTTTAACTAATGTCATAATAGGCACTTTTATTACGCACGGGGATATTGGTGTTGGTACAATTGTCGGCTCAGCAGTCTTTAATATTTTGGCGGTGGCAGCAGTATGTGGAATAGGAGCTGGAATGGTAACCCATAATACTTTATACTGTTTGCTTTCACTCTGACCGGTAGCATTACTTCTTATGTCTGATGAAGACGATAACAAGGAAACTTTTTTCTACAGGTCGTTCCTCTGGAATGGTGGTCAGTGACAAGAGATTGCCTGTGCTATGCAGTAGCTGTCATTTTACTTATTACTGTACTAAGAGATGAAAAAATTTATTGGTATGAGGCACTCATACTGGTTCTCGTCTATGTTTTATACATTATTGGTAAGCATATATGAAATATTGAACTTTTACACTTTCTGCAAGATAATACTTTTTTTCAACTTGAAACTTTTGTGTAGTATAAAACTTTCACCCTTCAATAATTCATGATTTCATAGTAATGTATCAAAATTCAACCCTGAAGCGTGGAGCAGAAAAGTTGGCAAGTAAGGTAGAAAAGAGGTTTGCCCGAAATCGTAGAAAAGAAGCAACATACAACACTTCTGGGGAAAAGGGAACCGCAGACCCATCTCTACCTGATGGTCAAGGCAATGGGATATCTAATGGTGAAGCAAATGGGTTGTCTCTTCAAAAATCAGATATGGCTGAAATCAGGGATGAGATTTTGATTGAGCAAGCTTTGAAAAATTCCATTATTGCTGCTGAAGAAGATAAAGGTATTCTGACAATACTTTGTCAATGTCGATATGAATGACATTTCCAACAATTTTATGATGATGATTTGCAGGAGAAGGAGGATTACTTACACTTCCAAAAGGACAAGGCTGTCGAGGGTGGGCTGAATGGATAATTGGTTGGCCAATAAAATTCTTTTTTGTCATAACCATCCCAGATTGTCGTGAGCAAAAATGGTCCAAATGGTACCCTGTCACGTTTACCATGTGCATTGTTTGGATTGGAACTTTATCCTATGTTGTCAACTGGATGATGACAATCATAGGTGAAATAGCATTAATTTTCTCCACATTTCCCTTAAAGCATGTTTCCTCACATTTATTAATCCTTATTAGGTCATACGCTGCGAATCCCTGACAGTGTAATGGGTTTAACATTTATTGCCGCTGGAACTTCAGTCCCTGAAATCGTCAGTTCGCTGATTGTCGCTCGACAAGGTAAACTAATTTTTTATTACATTACAAGTTTACAAGACTGAATTAAGCTTATTCGCATGATTTTCGTTGTATATTCTATATAGGACTAGGGACAATGGCTGTTAGTAATTCCATTGGCTCAAACACATTTGACGTCTTGATGTGTCTCGGAATACCATGGCTTATTCGAGGAATAATGTTGAGGAATGATCCCCTCGAAGACTACATTCAAATTAATTCCACTGGATTAGAATATTCTACCATTATGCTTTTCACTTCGCTCGCAGTATTATATGCTATCCTTACTCTTAATAAGTTTCGTCTGGATCGAAAAGTTGGATGCTTAGCTCTGATTTTGTACATTGGTTTCCTAATTATGGCATCTTTGTTTGAGCTGAATGTGTTTTTTACTGTCAATCTTCCCACATGTCAATATCATGAAGATTAGATTAGATATCTGGAAGTCGAAGAAACGCATTTACGTATAAAAGGGCGAGTGATTATAACCAACATTTATTATTTGATCATGGCGAAATCTTCCAAAAGAACAATATTGTGTTCCGTAGTTTTCGATATTTTAATAATTCATCAACGTACTGTACTTATATACTGGTATAAATGATGAATTCGATTCATCAATTTTTAGTCGTTTAATATTTGATAATGGTGTATTTGATAAATGTAAGCTTGAAATAAGTTTTCCATGTGAATACATTTACAAACGCAGGGACTACTACTATGATTATGATTACACCTAAAAGCCATAGCATGTACAATTTTCTTCTTAATGCATATGATATATATATATATATTTCTGGAGAACAGGTTTTATAACTCCAAGAATCTTTTACACTACTAAGATTATGTCTATAAAATAGGCTAAACCTGATACATTAAAAAACACATTTTATTGCATTATTCTGAATAAGCCATTTATGACTTTGACTTGTAAATAAATGTTTAAATTTGTAATTATTATTTTACAATGTATAACTAAAATATGTTTCGGTTTTTAATAAATATATATACATGCTACAAGAAAACATTGCATTGTAAATGATTTTGATTCTGCGCATAATAATTTATAATCTTTAACTTTTTACATATCTACGCACTAAACAAATTAATACAATAATTTTGATGTTTCTTTTTGGCACTGAAATTGACACAATTGAAAAATTAAATGAATGAGATGAATGGAACGTTACTTATTGTTGGGATACGCGTCAGTTTAATCTTGCATAGACAAAAAAGATTAAAGCATGGTTATTCAAATACAGATAAGTGGTCTTGGTCACACGCTGGAAGTATGCACGACAAAAAATAAGCCAACCAAAATATACACATACAAGCATACAGTTTGGGAAAATCAGTGACATGCTTGATACATAGAATTGTTTATTCGTTTGTTTTCTTGTGAAATGCGGTCGCGAGATTACTTTCCTTGCCTCCTTTTAAATTAATTACTTCAAGAATGGTTAGTAAAAGAGATCAAAACCAAAACACTGGCAGCAGAGATTATTCTAGCAAGACTGCTTATCAGTCATGGAAGAGACTACACTGGTGTAGATCAAAAGTTACTAGTGCATTTGAAATAGCATCTTTGATGGCAATGTTCTCTTTGGTATGTCATACTTAATCAGCATCCACGCTAAAACCCAATGACATTTTCAGTGAAGCAGATCTAAATTACTTAACATTTCACTTGGTAGATAGCCGCGGTGGAGCTAAAGATGCCGGCAGAAAAAACCAACCCTGACTTGGTGACAGCATTCGTTTCTACAACATGTCTCTTGGTCGCAACCACCGTCATAGTAAAGGTTGTGTCAACATTTATTCTACCACACCTGGACATGATGGCAGAACTCTCTATTTATGAGGCCGAGAGTGCCCCTCATGATCAACTAATTAACTGGATATTCTGTACATGTTTAATGGGGCATACTGTAGCTCCAGTTTTATTTTGCCTTGATTTCATTTTAATTTCCTGGATTCAATTCCCAATGTACGCCAAGGAAGCCCCAATGGCTGTAACAGCAATAATGTCACCCTTGATAGTTGTCATCATAATGTTTGGATTTGTACTGTGTCAACAAATGAACCAGTTCCGAATTACTGAGTTTGGTCTGTTTCCCAACAGAAGGTATTCGGAATTGGCTGATGACTGGGATGTGGAAAGTTTTGATATTTCGGAGACTTCTTCAGATGAAGAATCCCAGTTGATAAAATCTCAGTGCTCAGTGACTAGCTATGGAGCTCTTCGACATAATGAGTTTTTTGGATCTCCAAATATTATTTTTGCGGATGTTTGGCATTAATCCACTTCTTGTTTTTGTGCATAGTGCTTTAACATGTTGTGAAGTGGGTGGCTATGCTGCTTTATAGTTACGTCATGTGAATCTAATTCGCAATAAGTCACTAATCTTTCCAACATCAATATGCTGCAAACGATTTTCGTGTGGAAATTAGATAAGCATTAAAAACATATACATATTTATTTTAGCATTATACCAATAACACCAACGTCCAACCAAGTTCATTGAATTATATATGATATCATCAAATGAGGCCCGCCACCTTTTAATTAACCTTGTACCGCTATAGCTCTTTATTTTTCTTGGCAGAGAAAGTAAAGGAACAAAACTACTACAACTAACAAAGTTTGATTGCAAAATACTAGCTATCTTCAGGTATAGACATATCTCTCATTATGGTTTTTAACACAATCACTGATAAAACAGCTTCAGAGCAAGAGCTACTCAATCGAAAACTTCATTTGGCAAACGCTAAATTGGGGACTGTGGCAGATTTAGCAAATATGTATGCCCTATTCTCCATTGTAAGTGAAAGTAGTATTATCTATATTAAAAGATATTTACTAAGATTGAGAAGGTCTATTATTAACATGAAAATTAATTTAGTTTCTTCTTTTAAGCTCGCCTCAGTTGACCTCAACATAAATGATGGGGAGGCAAGCCCAACACTCTTGGTGTTCTTTATGATAAACACCTCCGTTTTGGTTGTCATTACCGTGTTAGTGAAAATTGCCATTATGTACGTCACCCCAAGATTGGAAACTGCAATTTTCATGTCTCGATATGACATTAAGGAGTTTGACCTAATACTACATGACCACGTTATAGCTTACATGGAACACATATATGTCGCATCATGCCTTGCTAGCTCCGTGCTTTTTGGATTGAATTATACCTACATAATTTGGATCAAGTTCAAGTCCATCTCCACTACATCAGTGATTGCTGCGATGGCCATTATGACTCCCATTCTTGTAATTACTGTTGGATTTGCTATATTCTCGTATTATCTCATTAGTAGAAGGAATGGCAAGAATTTTCTTAATGAGGAGGAAATCGATGAGTATAGTCCTGGTGGCTCACCCAAAACGCATTACTCCAAACGAGCACAGACGAACAACAGTCATGTCGCGAAAAACAAGTGGGATATTGTTAGGGAGCACGTTTACAAACACGGAACTAAAACTCATGTTGTTTAAAAACCAAAGATTAAAAATAAATTACATTACTGACTGAAACTCTGTGGGATATTTGAGGTTAAGAAATTTAAGTTATTGGATTCCAGTACCAAACAAACCCAAATAACTCTTGGCGTTTTAGATTTAGTAATTGAACTGTAAATTCTATCATACTCACATTTATTTATATTTATGACTGTTGAATTGAATTAAGTTACTATATTATTCGTAGGACGAATCAAGCTAGAAATAATGTGTGTTTATTGATTTATTGATATTTTTATGTTTTTTTAGGTAATTATTTGAAGTATTAACTGCTTTTATCTGTATTTGAACTAAAAAATTTTGCTCGAAACTTTAATACAGAGCCAGAAGTAAAGCAAACTGTATGGAATAATGCCTGCGACCCCATCAATAGTACTTGTATCTAATACTCTTTGTTTGTTTACATTCCAACGTCGTTATAATATTTAGAATGCACTTTTAAAATAGCATACGTGGTAGGTTAGTTTGTACCCTTTCTCCATTGTATTATGATGAATTTTGGTATTATTACACGTATACGCAACTTCGGAAATTCTTTATAGATACAAGCTGGTGTGCCAATGTCAACATTAAGGTGTAGATACATAGTTTACTAGTTGTTACTACTGACTAATTTTCATGATGCCCCTGCCCAATGCCTGCGTGAAGCATTGCGTATTTTTAGAAAGATAATACATTTTATTGTACGCAAATTAGAAACAATTTATTTGCTTCCATTCTGTAAATTTGTATACTATAAAGCCCTTCAGATCAAAAGACTATGCCTTTGGCCTTTGAAGAAATCATATTATCCTGCAAAATTTAGTCGATGGTCAATACATCAATAACATCAACGTTTAGCATTTTATTATAACAAATTGTTACGCAAAATTATCATTTTAGTAGAATACATTTTTGGAAATTCATCAAGGCGTGTACCAACAAAAAGTACCGGCTTTGTTATCCAAGTTCCATGTATATTTCATGACCGTAGGAAGCCCATGATGTAAATGGGCAAAAATTCTACACACATCCATAAAATCTGGAGTATAAACATGAACGTACGCTCTTACACATAGGAGCTAGGATGGATGCCACAAACCAAGCTAGTTTTTCATTCACTCAAGGACAAATTAACAACTATAATACACGATACAGGACAACCTTGCAAAAAGCCATACAAAATTACCTAGCATTAATAATCCTGTACATTCAGCATTGCAATACCATAGTATTTGCAAGAATGTGGGTAGCTAGAGCTTCACTTCACACCCTTTCGTCTTTATTCATACACCTAAAATCTTAGGCTAATTAAACCCCAGTCCTTCCCCTTTTTGCAGTGTTTCATAACTTCTCATGATAGGATACATCAAAGTAAAAGAACAAAAGGCAAAATCCATGTGGTCTAGAATCTAAAAGCACAACATTCTATGCATTTTCTAGTGACTCTGCTGCACCGGGGTATCAATATCAATACAGCGGTATGCATTGTGCCATAAGCAAACGTTTTATAGTAAATAAATTTGACCGGTGAGTTTTTCATGAAAGTAAGCTAATTTCAGTGAAATTAAATTTATTTCGTCAATGTCAAATAATTTACTACATAAATGATTTATATTATACGTTTTCCATATTTCCATAAATGTAGTGTCACATGTGCTTAAGTAACGAACTGTATCCAATTGTAGCTCTGTCGTGTTACAAAATTCACGTGCTTTCAGTACTTGACACTTTCAATGCTGCAACAAAGTTATGTAGTGTAAGAAACTATATGAAAGTAAAAAATACTCGGTATAAAGCGGCAGCTGATGTTGAATCATTGTAGTGTGTGTAGTGTCACTTATTAGGCAAATCATGTGACGCCCAAAGGACTTTTCCTCGTAAGTGCTGGAAGCAAGCTCCCAACAAGTTTTTTTGAAATGTGATAGTGGTTTGTGCATGAAAGTATAAACTATCAACAAGATAAGCAATATCAGTAATTTGACATGCATTGTGATTCATGATAACAAAGTTGGATAAGAACTGTATACAGGAAAAGTGTGGATGCTAAGCAAGGAAGCATGACTGTGAATCTGAATATCTATACACACACAAAGTCGATATAAATGAAAATTTCGATCTCCCTGTTTGATGTTCTTAACATGAAAATATATTTTTCCCGTTGCTTTCATATATGAATGCACAAAAGTAAAATGAGCTTAGGACATGGCAGGCGGAAGGCTGGACCCAGTAGTGAATCAAATTATTTGTGTAGTGAATGAAAGCATACCTCGTAGTTACAGATAGTGTGATAAATTTGAGAGATATATAAAATGAGTATATAGCAGTACTATACTGCTGATTGACTTATGTAGCAAGAATTGAACCAATTTACAGACTGAGTGACAAAAAAGGAGGTGTAGGAGACGGTACGGATCCATGAGCTTAAGCACAACAACATCTTTAAACTGTACTCACGATCAATCACGAGACTAGTTTCAGTGATCTTTCCATCCGTTATTTTATCCCTAGTTGACTATAGCATGTACTTTTAGCTTTCTAAGAAGATACATTTTTGCGACATAAAATGGCATTAAGCGGACGAAAGCACGTAGGTGTTGATCCTCACTCTCCCACTTCAGTACAATCACAAAGACGAAGAAAGTTGAAGACGAAAAGACAAATCATCATCGCAATTTGGAGTGTAACATTTGCTTACTTAAGCCTGACAGCAACTGAGGTAGATTCCGCTACAACCCAAATTGGAGAGAAGAATGACGTTTATCCCAATTCTCAAGGCATATCAAACTCCGTGTCGGTGAATCAGGGTAATGTTGTTATTCTTAAATTTGCATTATAGTACACACTCCCGATACTGCTTTCAAGTTCCTCTTTCCTCTCTTATATTTCCCTTTTGGGGATTTAAAGGGTCTTAGAGGAAGGATTCCCAACACATTTCCTTCTATCCAGTATGCCACTCCACGAGGTTTTTGAGAAACTGTATTGCCATACGTCTCCAGTTATATAAAATACTATTAAATTGACACCTATACCTGTGTACTGCGTATGGATGTACTGTTGAAGTTTTTTGGGTGAAGCGCAGTTTATACCATCGACGAAATGAAAGCTCTCTCTCTCTCACAATTGTTTCAACATTGTATATCAGACTAGATAAAAATGTCCCTACTTCTGGGGAACTGTTATTGAGTGAGGAAAAGATGTTTGCAGTCAAATGCTCAAAGGCATAGGGATTTAGTTCGATCGAGTAGCCATGAGTGCTTTTGCTTTATATGAGATCTTTATTAACTAGCTACATTTTGCTGGGTTATTGTGACAAAGTTTCTGTTGGTCTCTCTTTGGGTGACATTTTTTATTTTTCAAGAATCGATCACGCAGGTCAAACCCAGAGAAGCGATTTTAATTATGGACACAATAAATTATTCCTTTTGACTAAAAAAGTTACTTGGAGATTCCTAATTTCAGATGGTATGGCGAGTTTAGTTTTGTATGCAAAGTATTAAACGAAGGCTCATTATGTAGATAAATACAGGTTACTTAAACATAACCCTTGGCCTATTTTGATCACGTTTTATTTAAATTTTCCAAATGAAAGATGCCGTTCAGTGACGTGCTTTGTGACAATTACAAGGCCATTTGTTCACAAGTTATTAGAACAGTCGTACGAATCAAGTTGCTAGTTCATTAAATTCTCATGTGTAATTTTGTTGTTTTTTTGCACTAAAAGTTCTAAATAAGCGAGTCCTTCGAGCAACTGGAGAAAATGAGACGGATGCACAAAGCTCTACATTCGTGACAAATGGTTTGCTAACTTCAACAGCATTAAATGATGAGCTCGGAGCACAAACTGATTCTATCATGGCAGCTACTGAAGACTTTGGACAAAGTGGGTCCACCACAGCCACCACTACACCAGATCCGAACATTATGATCCCTGGTCTCAACTGCACTCCACCAGCAATAGATGACTTTCCGCGTGACCTTTTCACTCAAGAGCAAAGACGGCAAGGTTTCTTGGCCGTTCATTTTGTAGCCTCTGTCTACATTTTTTACTGTTTGGCTCTCGTTTGTGATGAATACTTCGTGCCGTCGATTGAATGTATCTGCGATGGTACGTTTAACAAATTATACATAAATAACTTTTTTCAGCCTTTTATCTCTGCATGCTACAAGTCCTAAATCATTAGTGTCATTTCCCCTCTTTCATATATGTTTGCCACATTGTTAGCTAAAACGAAGGGATTACTTTCGCTTAATTGCTTTTTACTGTAAACTGTTAGCAAGAAAATGTGCGAATTCAATGTAAAGGAACAGGATGATAACATGTTGTGCAATTTTACCAGTTACAAATATTTATTTTTCTGTGTGAGTTGAACATTTGTAAATTCATTTAATTTTGTCCATGACCTTATGTGATCAACTTGGCCTGCTTGCTATATCATTTCTATTTGCCTAAAGTAAATTGGGAATATACATGTTCTCAAAAGAGATTTTGAAAAATGTTGAAGGAACAAACAGGTACAACTTTCTCCATTCTTTATATTTCCAGAACTCCATTTGCCAAGTGATGTTGCTGGAGCCACATTTATGGCAGTCGCTACGAGTTCTCCAGAATTATTCACCAATGTGATAGGTATTTGCACCAATTAATTAAATAATTAATGAGCAATAATAGGTACTGAGCATAAATGGGCAGGCCCAGTGGGTCAGTGACCGCAGAAAATTGGCACTGTGCCCTGCCCAACTCTGATACTCGAATCAATCAATTCAATAAAGTGCCATTCATTATCTGAAACTTCTTAATTCTTTAACTAATGTCATGATAGGCACCTTCATCACGAAAGGGGACATTGGTGTCGGGACCATCGTTGGAAGTGCAGTATTCAATATTTTGGGCGTGTGTGCTTGTTGCGGAATCGCTGCCAAAACGGTGAGTTATTGAGCAAAGCTTGTATAAATCACTTGACATGCTACCTATATGTGAACTCACTGGCCATAAATAAGTATAGAAAAGATATATAGTTTTAGAGTAAACAGACCAAGTTGATTACTTGATTTCTCCAAGTGTTTTTTGTTTACACTTGCGACAAAATGGTACAATGTATAATATATTTTATTATGTTTTCTTTAACTTATATGTTTATAATTTATTGCAGGCATTGCCTCTTGAATGGTATCCTTTAACAAGGGACTGTCTATTTTACTCCATTTCTGTCATTCTTTTGATAGTTTGTCTAGAAAATCGACAAGTTTACTGGTACGAGTCTCTCGTCCTTGTTTCCGCCTATTTTGTGTACATTTTTGGTAAGGAAAATTGAATTTTGTTTGACTAATTATGACTGACAAAATACATGGGGAGCAAAGGCAACAAATCTTGTTTCCACAAAATGTAATTAAGTTGTATGCTCTCTTATACATAAAGGAATTAGTTTGCCATATGGAATGATAGTAATGCAGATATCTGGTTGACGACCACATCTAAATTTTCTCCATCCGACATTATACATAAAAAATTGATAAATGTGCAGCCTATTTTTATATCATGTTCCCTGCATTTGGTGTAGTCAAAGGCATTCTAGAATAAAAACACCTAAGAGAGCACACACACGTCGGGTGTTCGTGTTCATTAAGAGAATGCATAGTATAGCCGCAGGAGCTAAAAGGAAGATTGGTTGGGGGTAATTAATTCCTCTCATCGCCAGTCCACCAAACGCTATCACTAATACTGTACTACCTCCTTGTGACGACACACCCATGAAATGATATTATTAATTATAGCAGGGTGCCACTTTGCTAATTCCAGAGATTCCAGCTAAAATCCCAGGTCATTTATCTGTGGTGCTAACAAAATAGAATCAGAAATGCATTCAAGATGCAGCTGCTCATTTTCCACGTTCAACCTTTTTCCTCATAAAGTATTCCATTCCACTCAGTGAGCAAATAAATTTTGCTTGGTTTTTATCTCCCTTCACAAAATTTAATAGAGAAAAGGAACGATGAGCTGCTATTTGCGTAATGTGCGTGTAGTAATGTACTTAGAAATGTAGTAATATGGATGTCAGTTTAACGCTATATATTTATTATCTGCATGCATCAAAATTTGAACTACTTTTGCGCAATATCTTTACCAAAAATTTCCCTACATGCATCATGTAATCCATTATATAAATGCAAGACTTCAAACGAGCTCTGGAGATTTAATCTCGCAATGACCTTTTGCATTATGTTACACAAAAGTGAAGTAGAATGTTTGCTTTTGCAATTCCTTCGAATTGTGTGGTATTTGCCACTTGTTATGTTTATATTTAGACAAGGACAGAATTAGTTCCGAGCTTTTACTTAAGTATGACGTACTTATTTCTTGTGTTGTTTCAGTAATGTACAAAAACACAGCTATCAGAGCATGGGCCGAAAATCTGCTTGCAAAAATATCCGCAGGTTTGGGTTATAATAACAACGAAGATGAAGATCAAGTCGGGAAACGAGAAAGCAACCTTAAGAAGCAACGCCGTGCGTCTTTTGTTGCGGAGCTCACTGCGTCAACGGAAAGAACGCCACTTCTTGGTAAGTATAAATATTATCCCAACGTTCATTTCAACATTTCGAGCTGTTTACTATTTTCATACAAGTATTTCAACTAGACTAATTCCAGATTTTTCGAGATTGCAAGGTATAAGCATAATATAAACTCTACAATTTGTTTTACAACGTTTTTCCACATAAATTCAAATCCATTTCGATCAGTATGCAAGGAACAAGCCATCTTTGGGCATGATTAACTTTCACTAGCGTACCTGCTTGTGGTTTAAACCAGAATTCGTCAATTCGTCTCGGTTTAAGCTATTCTACTTTAGTATGCATTTATTTGCTTGAGCCGAGACCAAGCTTTCATGTGGCAAATAAAGCTAATGTTACTGTTGATTTGGCATTGTTTTTCTGGATTGCCTATCATCCATCTTATGGCTCATGGAATAAAAAATGTATCCGCCACCAACAAAGTTGCAAAAGTTAAAGTTTCCAAATCTTGTGTTTTCTGTCCTTGTATTTTCACAAAGTACCTTGTAATCTCGACGAGAATTCTCGATGCAAAGAGCTCTATCTCTTGACTCAGGTAGGGATTAGCAAATGTCATTTCTCATGGATGATAAATGAATTTTTTTATCCCTTTATGCAACCCACGTCACGTCCCAGCTTTATGAACATGAACTCTTTGGTCGCTATCCTTGCAAGATTGCTTTAAAGGAATATTTGGCATTTAATGCATCTCTATATAGTTGATAGTAGTTGCTGTCACTAGCCGCTTCAACTACTACTTTTGTATGAAAATGCTTTTTGTACAGGACCCTTTGCCTATAGCATTTATGCATGTGTCACACATTTAGATTTTATGTCTAAAGTTTTGAAACGGAGAAAGCATTCTTTGGCATGAATATTAACTTTTTATATTTTTATTACGATATTTGAATGGAACGAGTAGGAAAAAGTCTATTTGATTATGTCATGAGGCGAAAAGTGTCTAGTGAAATGCTTGAAACTGAACATTTATGATATTGAAAAAATCTTGCATTTATTAATTTTTAAGGAGCTAGCCGGGACTTGGAAAGCGAGCCACCAAAAAAAGGGTGGTTGGGAAATAGTATAGACAGAAATGGAGACATTCCAGCCCAAGTCTTGGATGAAATGCTCATTTCAAACGCATTGCATAAATCTCAAGCTCAAGCTACAGAGGAGGAAGGTGAGTATAATGGAATTTTTTATTAATACTAGTTCAAACTTAATAATGAAGCTTCCAACTACTTCCAATGAAATTTGGCTGCAAACTATAACGGATACTATAAAAAAAAAGTTTTCGCATTTCTCCACAGTCCGTAACCCATGTTCAACAATTACAGAAATGAAAGGGAACCCCCACTAAAGCTCACATGTATTTTCAGAGCTCTCAATCTTTCACCTCTGCCAAGACATTTTTTGCACTTTTTTTCTCAGCGTGTAAGCAATATTTAAGTTAAACTGTGAAGATGTGTGTGAGCATAAGAATTCTGGTCTCAAATTTGCATAATATGTACGAGTAATATGCTAAATCGATAAAGAGCAGAAGGATAGACACATGGATGAGCAGAACATGTCAAATTCATATTATGTCGATTATGAGTTTTTTTTTCTGTAATTGTATTCATTCAACCGAATGATAATAATAGAAATGTGAATTTTGACGGTCGTTTTTACCAGTTTTTACACTTTTGTGTAATGGAAGCTCTTAAGGATTACCATATTTTGCTCGCTATTTGAAAGCTTACTTGAACCATGAACCATTCACAAAATACGTTTATTTTTAGAGCCCCGTAGTCGAATCTAACATTAAGTCAAATTAAATTTTCATCCCTTTCACAACTTTGTAAAAGTATTAGTTTGTACATTATACATTATTCCGTCCGATTCGGGGAAATAATGTGCGTAGGTGGTGGCCTAACTCAATACTCAATCTGATGAGGGGTTGTGGAGGGTAATCAAAAGAAAAAAAGTTTATGATCCTATCAAATGTGGTTTGATGTTTCCAGTTTGTGTAACCTTACAAAAAACAAAGAAAAAACAATAATAATGGAAGGGCCCATAAAGTGGAGTGTAGAGTAGCAATATGATGTCAAAAGACAATATTCTAGTGTATTTGATAGGAACTCGTTCCATTCATGTTGTGCAATTCACAAGGAAATCTCCTTGAGTTGAGTGCTGAAAGTTGTATGAGTTCATAAAGGATGAAATCTCCATTTCGCTTCATGGAATTTCCAGTAGTGTTTTATACGAAGTCTTATTTTTATGCACATCTTGAACAATAACATTTACAAGCGTTTCATGTCCACTGATGTAATAAAGTATTCTCGGAATTGCCAACTGGACTGGTCGCTACAAAAATACGAATAGAATAAGATTCCCTCAAAATTCTCATACATAATATAAGTAATATATCTATACATTTTATTAGGCCCTATGCGCCTGTTATATAAATAATTTAGCAAGTCTTATAAAAACGCAAATATATAAACTGTCCGTTTCGGCAGCTGGTAGAAAAACCTGTCTTGTAAATAATAGGTCAGTAAGATAGAACACAACTTTTTGAATCAACCGTCTTACGATTGAGTACATAAGGTTTGGACGCACATTAAGTATGAGAACACATGTATATGTACCAGAAAGGACGTTTCACTTAGGCCTCCGCAAGCAGACGAAAGGAAGCCATAAAACACAGTCTTCTTGAGTACATAAAACTTGTCAAAGCAGAACAAAACCATTTTGGTGAACCTATGCTCGACCTTAAAAGTCATCGTTTTTGTAAGAATTCACAGGGAAGGGAACGTAGTCCATATAAATCGTTTTATATGCATTGTTACCGTTCTTTCCATCCCATTTCTGGGAAAACGAGAGGGCGAAAGTGCACCGAAAATTTCATTTTTCTTTGTGGCATCGTGTGTCAACTGTGGGCAGATTGCGTTGAAGAAATTGATGATGAAAATCACATCACAAAAACACTCAACGTGAATTTGTCTTTTTTACTGAATGCAATAATTCACACAAAACAATCCACTTACAGTATGCTTCCTTTGATACATATTGCAGTTGCAGGTTGAGCCTGACTGATGGTCATACTACTTCATTTTATTTTGGAAATAAGATTTCAATGCAGTAGCTTCAAATTTCTAGGCAATAAACTATATTACGACATGGTCAGATCAGATTTGCTGCAAATTCAGCACATTCAACAACAAAAAATTGGTTAGGAAATTGACATGTTCTAAAGCATTTTTGCAATAAAAAGATACGGATTATGCATTAATACGCAGTGACAGAACAGTACAATTTATTACGGACCATTTCTGTGATTGAAAATTCTCAGTAGGCACATTGAGTACATCTGTCACCATATTCGTTTCAAGTGGACATCCAAATAACAAAAAATATTTCAATTTTGACATAAAACAAAGACTTTATTGCCTTTTGTGCATGTACTACATGTCATTTTGAACTTTTTCCCATGAATTAATCAATCTTCCGATTTGTAAATGTAGAGTTCATGTTTCTTTGTAGTGTAGTATCGATTCACTGTTTGGTATAAATCTGAAAAACATTTTTATCAATCTCTGCACCAAACTGACAATGTACATACTCACGAGTTAGATTATTATCGTTTCCCAGAATGTATTTGTGAAAGTTACCTGACATGTTTTGGAAGCAAGGATTCCAATAAAATTTTACGCGGAAGCCTTTTAGATAGATGAAAATCGGTGTTCCATAACTGCCCTTAAGTCAAAAATTTTACCAAACTTTTGTCTACAATTCCAACCATTCTGTGATGGAGATGATGATGGTGATATGAATATCAAGAAACTTTCTAATCATATCTTTTCAGAACAATGAATAAAAGTTGAAAGAAAAAGTGAAAGTTTTATTTTCTACACGAATATTGGGTTTATATTCCCTGATAAACACTTGTGCATAAAAGTAACAAAGGGAAATTGAAGGCTTTTTTTGTGTATGTATGTGTGACGATATCAAAGATAAAAATTGATCAGTCTCCCGATCTTGGAGAGAACTTTGAGGTAGCACAGCTGCGTTTTCTAGATTTTCCTCCCATTTCAAAGTCTATTTTAGTGTCTAGATTTATTACTTTCGGATGGAAAAAGAAAGAAGATTGGGTGAAATGTGTTGTGAATTGGTGAGGCTACATTGTCATAAGTAAGCACGTGGTATAAGCACCACAGATGTATAAGAGGGGTTTGTTCCAATTGTAGGAAGTCGGATTTTTTGTTGCAATTGACAAGTCTTTCTTTGAAAAATTCGGTTAGGACCATTCGTTCCAGAGATTGAGAACTCGCAGAAAAACTGAGTGCTAATGCTACTCTCAATGTATCTACGTATATCTAATCTTCCACTACCATAATAGAGCTGCTTTGGAATAGAAAAGCTTCCACGAATCCGTTACCGTTACGTGTATTTATATTATTTTTCTCAGTATTTCCAAACAGAATACCACACTAAGTTCGTTTGGTCGTAATTCGCTGTACAATGAAAACAAGCGTGCATCTCTGTTTTGGATAGAACTATAAGATAATATGTAAACCAAAGAGTTTCGCAAAAAGAAAAAAGTGTTTAGATTCTGACGGTAAAGACTTGATTTCATGATCCGATAAAGGTGTTTTTGTTTGATTCGGATTCAGGTATGCATCTCTAAACTTACGTGCTTCTCATGTCAAAGTGATCCTTGGTAAAGCTGCTACTACATGACTAGACTGTCAAATAAAAACTGAGAGAAAGAAGCTGCATGATGTTAGGGATAGGCTCTGCCTAGCCTCTTCTTTGCAAAGACGAATGTAGATATAAAGTGTGCAAAGCCCATTTTTAAATGCTTGTCATGCGAGTTTTTAATGGATGAACGATGTTATGAAAGCTGTGGTAAAATGTGAGTAAACCTTATTGGAAAAAGCATCTCCCTGTCGTTAATTATTGTAATCCTGATAAGTTTCATCTTCCTGCTGAGAGACTGATGAATTGGTTCTTCAGCTTCATTAATGTATAACTGTTTTAGGGTTTTCCCAAAGTCTTATGTGTTTATAAAGTTTGGCACTCAGGACGACTCAAGTCATTACCCAAAAAAAGTTTTGTGAAAATAGTTTTCGACTTTTCATTTTTTTAGCGGAATGGAGCCTTATTCGTCTACCTTATGAGGACGGCTTTCTTGTTTCCATGCATTGGATTGTGAGTTGGCCAGCCCGCTTCGCACTTGCATGGACTGTGCCAGACTGTCGGGAAGAAAAGCAGAGACGGCTATACCCTATAACGTTCCTCATGTGCATTGTCTGGATTGCTCTATTGTCATATATGGTTTCGTGGTTGATGACAATTATAGGTATGTAAAAACTACTTTTCTAAACAATTGCTCAAGGGGAGCCTAGTTTATTAATACTTAATTCTGCAAATAGTCTTGTAAATATCTTGCGGTTAACCAGTTGCATCTGTAGACTCTGCATGAAAAAAATTATTTTAATGAAACAAGTCATCATGTGCAAATTTTCACTTGGACGGCCCTGCTGGCATGGGTTTGATTCCAGCTGCTTCTACTTAGAAGGTCGTTTTTAAGAAATGATGTGATAACACTTGGAAATAGTTTCAACCTTTTCAATACTGCCAGGAGGTCATTCTTTGTATCTATCTTGTACTCCTGGTTTTTTCATCTTGGCCTTTCGTTGGATGGCAGTCAAGCGAATTTAACGCTTTAGTAGTTTACAGGAATCTTCTGTTTAAAAGTATAACCTTCTTTTTGTCAGAAATGTGTTTCGTAACAAGCAATCTTTAGAAGGTTTGTATGCATATGAAATGGAATCTTATAGTGTCTTTGTATGTTTCAAGCTATATGATACATGAAGTATATAGTATGTTGTAGATTTACGAGTGTGTGTGCGTATATCTCCGCAACTGCTACATATTTAGAAAGCAAGTGTCAGCCTGCTGAAATGAGAAAGACGGGACTTTCCTCTGATTCAATTTTCTCTGGCCTTGCTTACATCAAATTTGTAGACGAATGAGAGGAAGAATACAAAGAAGATAACCATCCAAATGTGATATACCTTTGATGGGTCAATCAAGATACGTAGTTTGTTCCTGTAATGTAGATACATTTTAGGAGGAATAAGGGATGTGCACACGCTTGTAAACTTACAATTTTCAAATAAAGTTATTCGCACGTTACACAAAATTGGCGTTGTAGTGAAAGCATGTCACGGAAATTTACAATGGAACATTATCACCGTGTGCATATCATCACCATATCTTTTCTTTTATGCATTTCTTAGGTCAAACTTTATCAATTCCGGATAGCGTGATGGGGCTAACGTTCTTGGCTGCCGGAACTTCAGTCCCAGAAATGGTCAGTTCGGTCATTGTCGCCCGACAAGGTAAGCCAACATTTTTTGTCGATTATAATATTTCCATCAAGATGATGCCACCTTATCATTTTAGCTGAATAAGATTGTGTTTACCTCTACAAATGTACCCACATACTATTTCCGACCTTATTATTACGGTGAGGAAAAGTATATAAGAAAAAAGAAAGTCAAACTTTCTCTTTAACAATCTAATCTTCATAACTTATAAAATGCTTATATATTTCTCCAGCATTCTGATAAGATTCATACGACATTCCTTAAATGAAATTGGTATGATGTAATATTCAAATGTAGCATATGTTTTTAACGTGTCAATCTCTCGTTTGAATGATGCGTAAAGTTCTACTTTCTACGTCGCTTTTTACAGTTTCTAAAACAGTAAATGTTGTCGTACAAAAACTTGTAAGCCCATGATGAAATCGTTTAGGTTAGTTATTGGTGTTGACGCTGATGCAGAAATTTTTGCTGATTTTACATTTCAGAGAGCTATTTTAGCCCAATACCTTGAAATGTAAGGCATGGAACAAATTTTAGATAAAAAGTGTACGCTTGGTTTGTCATCTGGCTAACTATAGGAGCAAATGTAATCAAAGATATCTTTTGCTCAGAAACAGATTCTACGAAAGTTTGGTCTACTTGAAAATATTAATATGATATTGCTTACGCTGCGCTGTACTTTAAATATGAGCCGGTTGTTACACACTTTCCATATCTATGAATGAACACTGATCTGTGATACATTGAGATAAAGTTACCGATTCTCTACAACCCGAACAAACGTACACATGAAAGGGATATCGACGTGTGAGAAATCTGATTAAAGGAGAATTTTCAATCGAATTTTGTCATGATTCCCAAAGAAAGCTGTTCCTATTTTACTTTGATACATCAGCGAATAAGTATATAGTTGACAGCATAAAGTTACTCAACGTGGGCAGTCATGATTACAGGCACGTACATATTTCAAGTCAAGTCTTACATGATTTTCAGCTCATATTATTATTGTGTAAATGTTGTTTGAAGTTAGAAATCCTTAATGTAATAGTAATAACAACCTATGCGTAAAGTTCTTAGCTATGTGAAAAGGATGTAAAATGATGCACACTTTCATTATATGTACTTATATCATCTCTAACATTTCAACTTTTGTAAATACGAAGAATCTCATCCCAAAACTTCCCAAGCTAAGTAGGATTTTATACGAGAACTTCACAAAATGGAATCAAAGTCAATACGTTGTTGTTACGTTATAAGCTAAACTCTGTAGGTAGATGTGCTTATTATAGGTGCTATGACATGAAACATCATTTTCTCGGATTAATTACGTTTGATAAACTTTTGTATCAGTTGTTCATCCTCTGCATAGAATGGAAACCTGCTTAAAACTTTGCATTACTTTTGAATCTACGGATGTAGTAGCATTTGAGCAAACAAAACGATTTTGAGAATGTGGAAGATAGAATGGAATGCTGAGTATTGCAAACCAACAGCCAACTGCCATACCAAGCCGTGTAACAATACGTAAGTTGGTTGCATTGATTCAGGGAAAGCTAATAGGTGTTGATATTTCAAGTGTGTACGCATTTCATCTCAGATATTTCCACGTAACATGCATTGTACAGTATATAAATTGAACTCACCTTAATTATAATCCCTTCAGTGAACAGGAGAAGAGACCTTTCTATATGGGGGAAACTTGCAAAGACAACAATGAAAGTTGGAACCTACATACATAATGTAATGTAATTTTCTTTTTTGTTTGCATTCCACCATGTAACATCGAAATTCTCTTTTGGCTCAAACGAGAGATTACGTCTGTCATTAGAGCAACCCAAAAGATTATTCTACATGGTGTTAGCTAGGTGTAGCCTGCTACAAACCTTACAAAGGCAGCAAAGCATTTTCAAAAGCCGGTGCTTAGAATGAGTGAAGGTAAAACAACAGAAAGTGATAAACCTGACCCAACTTTCGCTTTCCTTTCTCCGGCTACATTATTTCACATCCACATCCTAACAATAGTGCTTGGAGCTAGCTGATGCTCTAAAAGTTTAGGCTTAGGCTCATGTTAAAATATATTCACTGTATTTCATACCAAACATGCTATTTATGTACACCTGGGTGGGTGACGATGATCTCTATGTAATCCTATGATAGTGCGTCATGTACTGATGATCATCATCCAGACACGAAGGGCAAGACATGCAAATTCGAAAACAGATGAACATCAAATAACACAGCGTGACTCTTGTATGTACATAAATTTATACCTTGAACTACATACCTGTTTTGGATGTATCTTAGCAAGTTTTCGAATATTGATAATGTAGCGAATGTGATTATATTTGAGAATTCTTAAAATACAGTATCCAATCTAACGCTACATGCACAGAAGGTCGTGAAAGCATTGTCACGGTTCTTTTGCTACTCGATAAGGCACATTTCATATTTGCTGCAAATCTCACAAGAAGCCACGAGCTCACGCCATCATCAGTATGAAGAGTATATCGATCTACATCTATCCTCATCCGTTCTATAACTTTTAACTTCATGATGATGAATGAAACTTATATTCTGGCAAGGGAGAATGTATGTTTGATGTATTAAGGGGGACAAAATTGGCAGCCGTTAACCTCCACCGAGTAGAAAAACGTGGCCGCAGTAATCCTTTAATTTTAATCAGCATCAGTTGGAAGCGACGGACTAGGACAGGGAAATCTTATTATCATGCAAAATTTACCATCACTGCATGGGCAAGTTTACCCTAAATACATCCTAGTAAATTGGGTGTGACATTGATGGGACCCGAATTATTTTATCCCTTGATGACAGTTCGATAGAAACAAGGCTCATGGAACGCGGAAAGTTATGTATCACCCTAACCTCATTAACTTTCTAGACGAGCAGTCAAGCTCGCGCTGTGTTCAGCAAGTGAACGAACAATAGCTATTTTCTTACGGAAACAAGTTGACGTTTCGTTAATCATGACGAAAATTAAGTTTTAAAGTTTATTACTTTCATGGCTCAATTTTACCCTACATATACATGCATAGAGGTGTTAAGTGATCGTATATTGAGTCCCAGTAAAACTGGATAATATTGTAGTACTTTTTGTTTGTGTAAACTTTCACTCTTTCTTTCCTTCTCATCTCCTTAATTGGAATGACAAAAAACTAGTGTGTTGTCATTGCCCTCAGGTTTAAAAAATAATATTTTTAGGCTTATACATATACTTATACTTACTCGTTGATTCGATACTTGATCTCACTATCATCACCTTCACGCTGTAATGGTTTAAACGAGTGAATCAAGAAGAAAAGTAACTGCATCAGGAAGTAATATATGGAAAAAGCTTTGTGAAAAACTGGGAGCAGTGTTGCTCTCCAGTTTGTGTGTGTGTGTGTGTGTGTGTGGCTTGGCTGTGTCACGACAAAGCAGCAAAAGAATAAACTGTTAAGAGCGATAGCAATTTTATCCCTTGTATAATGCATCTGCTTGCGTTCAGCAAATAATCTTGTGCATAAATCTTTGTCAAGTTAGATTATGCTCGAGCTTCTTTTGTTCCGCTGCGCATTTGAAGACATACCATACTTATTCGAGATTCTTTTTTTCTTACCTGCCACTTCCATTACGAACACATTTATACGTATAAAATATGTAGGTTGTAGACCAATACGAAATTCTCGCCAATTCAGTGTTCATCTCGTGTTGCTCGCTTTCATTCACGCAAGTAATAGCTTTCCATGAGTTTGATTGAACTAGCGTTCTTATATAAGAGAAAGGGATGTATATATATTATAAAAAAAGGATTCAAAATTCGCCACAAAGAATAAGGGATATAATGTATTAGGATCGACCCTTTTATCTTAATATCTTCATATTACAACAAAAAAAATGATCAAATAAGTATGTACGTAATGTATGCCAAAGTAAAGTGGATGGTGATGGTGCAAGTGTTGTTCAGCCCTTAAGTTCAGTTTATTTTTCCTCTCGAGGCTTACTCAAATGTTGAATGTAATACGTTTTTTTTTCTCCATTTTCTCTTTCAGGCCTTGGAACGATGAGCATCAGTAATTCAATCGGATCTAATACATTCGATATTTTGATATGTTTGGGACTGCCTTGGCTCATACGGGGCATCATGATTGCGTCCGAACCGGTCAACTATATCCAAATAAATTCTGGAGGATTGGAGTACTCCACCATCACACTTTTGATATCCGTAGCCTTGCTATATGGAATATTTGCATGCAACCGCTTTTATTTGGATCGGAAGGTTGGGATTACGGCCTTACTTTTGTACTGTTGTTTCCTCGTGTTTGCGTCACTCTTTGAACTGAATATGTTTTTCACGGTGAATTTACCAGCCTGTGCTACTGACTACTAGAACTAGATAACTATATTAACCATTCAATGTATTTATGTGACTGAAACTTTACAGTAAGTTATTTTTGAGATTGTTCCTTCTATATTAGTCAGCAGGATCGATATATTATGTTTGTATGTATGAGACAAAAGTGTATCTATTCTTTGTTACTTGGCTTAAAGTCATATAGAATGAATTAAAACCACTTTTAGAATAGTTTGTATTAGTCGTAGTAAGTTCATAACGTATGTCATTCGTTAAATTCGTAATAAAGTTAATAATATATTTTAATCGTACTTCATTCATTAGCTTTTATTGCTCCTCATCTCATCTCACATTCCAAACTTTGCAAAACGAACATTAATACACATAAAATATATAACCCATTTGGATTTCATGCAGTTGACAAATGGCACTTTTACCTCATTTACTTTCAAAGCATTATTTCATCCTTGAGGAGTAACAAGCGGCCACTTTTCTCCTCCAACGCCACCAATCTGAGTCCCATTCTTTTTCTTAATCTGCACACTATCTTCCTCTACTTTCCCTTTTTGGATGACCTTCCGGAATTTCTGGTAAGTATCTATTTTTGACCACCCAAGCATGATGAATCTATAAAAGTAGCTTTCGGATTCTGAGATTTCTCCCCCAATTCTGTTTTCTGGGTCATCTTCCTCACTCCTCAGAATGAAATTCTTGTAGCTTGTCTCAATCCCAATTTTCTTCAAGTATTCTTCTACAGCTTGAGTAGTTGGGTCTTTTGGGTGGGATTCTCGGGGAAAAAATTCGATAACAATCTGCTTGGCTTTAGTTTTCACCACATTGTGAAGAAGTTGATAGGATTTGTTTCCCATTCCAAAGATCCCAACAATTTCAACCTCTGGAAAGACTTTGTCGAATTGACTTATTACACTGGGTGCTAAATTATCTCCGCCAAAAGCAACTTGTTTAATAGTCGTACTAACTTTAGTTGACGGAGGTGACGATGATGATGATGATGATGACGATGGGGAACTCCTTCTATGATGATGATCATCATCATACTCAAGCCTAATTCCCGTTAAGCACAAGAAAGTGAGTGATGAGGGTAAATTGGATAAATGGAGAGTCAGCTCGGGTATAGAACCAGAAAAGGATTGGATACGAGTCATGGATTTTAAAACATTTTCCAAGCTTCCATCAACAATTCCGACATTTCCCATTAGCAGGGATTTAATGTTTGTTGGAATATTTCTTTTGGAGACACTACAATTGCCAAGTACAAGGTTGTCGTATGCCCACGGAATGTTTGGGAGAAATTCATCGCAGTATGACATT
Organism: Orchesella flavescens; assembly: GCA_964034955.1. Classification (NCBI taxonomy): domain Eukaryota; kingdom Metazoa; phylum Arthropoda; class Collembola; order Entomobryomorpha; family Orchesellidae; genus Orchesella; species Orchesella flavescens. The sequence goes on from OZ035955.1 coordinate 39,730,079, forward strand.
GTAAGAGCAATTTCACTCTTTGTTTTGTTTGCCACCAAAACCTTTGATCCATCTATAAACACTTCGAGCTCTGTTCCAAGAGACGCAAAATCTTTTGTCAACGACCATGATTGGGTTGCTGCCTTTTCAAAAAATAAGAGTGACTTTAGCCTTTCCTTTTGTTTGTAGTCAGTCAGTTGCTCTTTCGGACTGATGATTTGCTCTAAATAAAACTTTCTCAGCTTTGGTAAATAAACCCTGGAGAATTGGCCAACGATGAGAACATTCTTCAGTTTTACTGAGCGCAAGTTGTAAAAGTTTTGAATGTATTTGGTAAAACATGATGCGTCAAGGGTAGCCCTGTTTATCTCAACTTCAAGAATTGTGGAAGGATCAACTGCTAAATATTTAAAGTCCTCTGGAGTTGGAAACCGAGCCTGTTCATTCCAGTGGGTGTCAGTGACATATACGGGACCGTAAATCAGTCGACCTGTTGTAAACTCGAAACGTGTTCTTTTTCTTGACTCAACCAAATTAGAGGCAGTCAAGGGCTTGGTGAAATTGAAATCGCTGGCTTTTTCTTCACTTCCAAAATTTATGGTTGCATCTATATACATTGAATGGTAAACAAGACGGAGCTTTTAGAAACTTTTAAAGTAACTTTAATGTATAGGGAAAGCAAGCTAATATTATTTAGGTGTAAACTGACTTAAGACTCCAACCAGCACCACCAAAGAAATGAGCAAGGCCGTAATCCAAATTGATTTGCAACTTCCTCGGCATCTGACATTCAGAATGTAAAGCATGTAGAATGCTAAATAACAAAGACATGGAGAAAATAGAGATTTTTTATGTTCAATTTTATTTACCTATGTAAAAGAATGTAAAATTTTCCTGATCTAGTTGAATGGTTGATGAACACATCAGGTGAATCCGACATTTTATTTACTGTACTATATGTTCACGAAAACAAAAAAAAGTGACCTACTCACAGCAATTCTCCACTGACTGCTTCTTTCTTCTGATGAATATTACCAAGTGGTATGATTTTATCTATGGTGTGTACTCAAATACTATAGGCTCTAGCAATTCATAGTATGCGCTGCACTGGCTACAGACAATGCATTTTAGTCGGAATCGTCGATTAAATTGTATGCAAAATAAACTGCAATTTTTTGCACATGAAGTGTTGTATAGACCTATTATAATATAGCTTATTTTGATGTGGACTATGTACACCTTAAAAGTGTCATATCCAGGGATGAACACAATTACATGTAATTCAATTACGTAATTAATTACATTTCTTGTAATTTGTAATTGATAATTGTCCAAAAAACCCAAAAGTAATGAAGTACCGTATTTATTTGAAAGAGATTCTTAGAAATGCATCTAAATACATTAAAGTAATTCAATTACATTTTAACATTTCTGGCCAACATTCAACTCACAATAGGACTAAAAATGAAAAACATAGCATTCAACATTCAAAATCGCACACAGCAATTGAAAAATTACAAATTATTATAGTGGTGGTAGTGGGTGACCTGTAGCCTCTTTTATAAACATGTTTTTCATTGTTATATCAATTGCTTTCCAATTTTTGGTTATGTGGTAACTGGGATTTTACTAGTTGTATTTTAACATGTAATTAAATAGTGTATTTTGTAATTGGTAATAGTAGCTTTACCCAGAAATATATAATTGAATTTAAATGTAATTGTCGAATTTGAAGTATTTGGATAATTGTAATTTGTAATTGAAAGTCAAGTAATTGTTCATCCCTTATCATATCACTCTCTGCATCGGATCCAGCCTTGTTGAAGGGGCCAAGTCCTTGCACTCTTTGAATCGGATCCAGCCTTGTTGAAGGGGCCATAAGCCCTTGCACTCTCTGCATCGGAGCCAGGCAAAAAAGTCGAAATCCTTGCACTAAGTCGTTGCACTCTCTACATTGGAGGCAAGCATCTCGCGCACAAAGTCCTTGCACTAGATTGGAGGCAAGAGTCCCGTCACAGAGTCCTTGCACTCTCTGCATCGGATTCAGGCGAAAAAGGCAAAGCCCTTGCACTCTCTGCATTGGATTCAGACGAAAAAGGCGCATCGGAGCCAGTAAAAAAAGTCAAATCCCTTGCACTCTCTGCATCGGAGCCAGGCAAAAAAGTCAAAGCCCTTGCGCTCTCTCTACATCGGAGGCAAGAATCCCGCCACAGAGTCGTTGCACTCTCTGCATTGGAGGCAATCCGGCCACAGAGTCGTTGCACTCTCTGCATTGGAGGCAATCCGGCCACAGAGTCGTTGCACTCTCTGCATTGGAGGCAATCCGGCCACAGAGTCGTTGCACTCTCTGCATCGGAGGCAATCCCGCCACAGAGTCGTTGCACTCTCTGCATCGGAGGCAATCCCGCCACAGAGTCGTTGCACTCTCTGCATTGGAGGCAATCCGGCCACAGAGTCGTTGCACTCTCTGCATTGGAGGCAATCCCGAAACAGAGTCCTTGCACTCTCTGCATCGGAGGCAATCCCGAAACAGAGTCCTTGCACTCTCTGCATCGGAGGCAATCCCGAAACAGAGTCCTTGCACTCTCTGCATCGGAGGCAATCCCGAAACAGAGTCCTTGCACTCTCTGCATCGGAGGCAATCCCGAAACAGAGTCCTTGCACTCTCTGCATCGGAGGCAATCCCGAAACAGAGTCCTTGCACTCTCTGCATCGGAGGCAATCCCGAAACAGAGTCCTTGCACTCTCTGCATCGGAGGCAATCCCGAAACAGAGTCCTTGCACTCTCTGCATCGGAGGCAATCCCGAAACAGAGTCCTTGCACTCTCTGCATCGGAGGCAATCCCGAAACAGAGTCCTTGCACTCTCTGCATCGGAGGCAATCCCGAAACAGAGTCCTTGCACTCTCTGCATCGGAGGCAATCCCGAAACAGAGTCCTTGCACTCTCTGCATCGGAGGCAATCCCGAAACAGAGTCCTTGCACTCTCTGCATCGGAGGCAATCCCGAAACAGAGTCCTTGCACTCTCTGCATCGGAGGCAATCCCGAAACAGAGTCCTTGCACTCTCTGCATCGGAGGCAATCCCGAAACAGAGTCCTTGCACTCTCTGCATCGGAGGCAATCCCGAAACAGAGTCCTTGCACTCTCTGCATCGGAGGCAATCCCGAAACAGAGTCCTTGCACTCTCTGCATCGGAGGCAATCCCGAAACAGAGTCCTTGCACTCTCTGCATCGGAGGCAATCCCGAAACAGAGTCCTTGCACTCTCTGCATCGGAGGCAATCCCGAAACAGAGTCCTTGCACTCTCTGCATCGGAGGCAATCCCGAAACAGAGTCCTTGCACTCTCTGCATCGGAGGCAATCCCGCCACATAAGTCCTTGTACTCTCGGCATCCGATCAAAGCGAGGGACTCTGAAGCGGGTCCAAGCATGGCAAAGATCCTACATAGGATCCAGAAGTACCAACATGACGGCCAAATACATATAGCACTATTATTAAGATCCTTAAGATACTTGTAATATAATTATTGTATCACAGGTTACATTTTTGTATCCGTAGGTATGCTTTCAACTAATTTAATATTACGTGCCCGCGTTCCTAGATGAGCAGTAACACGGCTTCATAGTAATGGCTATTTTTTGTCAACTAAGCAAAAGCTCCAAATAGCTTTAACTTTTACATGGTACAACACTTGACAAAACTAAATACATACCAAGTACAAACGGCATTAGGAACATTGAGATGAAAGAACGTTGCTACATTTAGAATCTATCAACGTTCACAAAATAGGTAAAATACGCAATAAGTGGATTACTTCACATCGTGTGCTCATCGTTTTTACAAGGAAAGTCACTTCTTTCTAAATGTTAAAAGCAGATGTATCCAGTAGCATCAAATTTTGAGCCCTGTGTCTCAGACCATTCGTTGACCTTATTCCTGCCTAGAAGATTAATGCCTTTCTCCCTGTCCATTTAGTTAGGCTATTGTAGATGAAGTATAAAGTATTTAGTTGCACAGAATATATGTGCTGCATCAATTCCCAGCGCTAGCTCTAGCAAGCACAGTCGATTAGTAAATGGGTGGATGATTGCTCATAAAGAAATACGGTCGATAAGAATTGCAAAGGGTAGACAGCACGTTAAATGAATTCTACCACCAACCTTGGAATTGCATTTTTTTTTGTTTACTTTGATATCAATTTTTCGAAACCCATTATATTAATGGATTCCCACGATTTTTTTTATATAAACCTAAATCCAGTAACATGAGGAAGCTCAGCAAATACATTGAACGAAGGCTTTGTACAAGCCATGTGAACATAATATAATCCTACCCTGCAAGGATCTTTGTGGATAGTTATATCCAATAGCATTTGTTTTGTATGTCTTATTTTTTTCTGGCTCCTACTCATATTCCAAGCACCAGGCACTAATTCATCGATAACCGTTAACGATGCCCCGATGCTTGGCCTTTCCATTTCAGTTTTACATGACATCCATCAGTTCCTCCCTTTCAAGTAAATACACAGTATGCAAATAGATATTTGAGAACAGCTAGGTAAGTCTCAAATTACGAGACTCTCTTTTTCGTAGAGCAACTGGACTGGAACACCTGAGCAAGACTGGTGTGAAAAATGGCGAATGATCGCCACAGTTTCAATCGTACCATGTTGAACAGCTAAAAGCATTTACTCTAAAACTAAAAGCGTTATCTATCACTAGCAATATAGCTATTAAATTCACACCGAACAATATTTTAAACCATTTATATTTTGGTTAAAACTGCTGAAAACCTATCTACAAGAGGTGATAAGTAAAATACCTATTGAAAAACAATCTGGAACATTTTATGGCGTGATTATGATAAAAGCTTTCGGCATTTATCTTTAAAAGTGAACCCTGACCTATGCAACTTTGAATTGATTACCAAGAATTCGTTTTACCTACATAAGAACATATTTCGTTTGCATTTATTTATGTGGATGTAAAATCGATAATCAGTTATGGGAATTGGAGTTTGCATAAGTGGCTCAACAATTTTGTAAAATATCATTTAAATTGAGTGTTTTTTATGAGGATCTTAAGTATTAAAAAATATTCTAAACGATGCTCTTACATCATGCGTAATACAATACAAGAACGAAATACAATCTGTGTGTGCCTTAATGCCCATTTTTTTCATCAGCTCATATATTTGTCCGTTTTCACCTCAGATTTCCAATTCTAGTAAAGTGCAAAATTGATGCGTTATACGTAATGTATGCTTGGAATTGTAAAATGTGGGTGTAAAGCTAGTGTGCTCGATCATTATATATTTCCTTGCTTGATTCCTGGTATTTGCTCTTTACTTTACTTTTTAAAGCAGCCGTGCAATATTTTGAATTTCATCATAACAAAAAAGAATGGCTCACACATAGTGTGTTGTTGAGAGAGCAGCTCACGAAATGTGTTCGTTCGTGTGAGATTTGAATTACAATTCAATAAGGCTCTTACGACGGAGCTCGAATGTTTTCATGGAGCAGAGACAAAATGGAAGTATGAAGCAAAATATGACGCCAATTTTAAGAGCATTTCTCCTTCAAATTGCTCACCGACTCCAAAAAAGAGCTTCCCATGTCACCCTTTCACCATTCCAGCCTGGGTGGAATGGAATGGAAGACTCGTGTAAACATGAAGCGTGTAAACGCAAACTTGCACAACACCCTATACTTTTTTATCACTTCCATTTTGCTCTACATTCACATTCTTCAAGAAGACTTTTTAGCAGCGAGCATCTTTGAAAAAGTGGCAACTAGATTGTTTACCACTATCTTTCGTCTTATGAAATAATGGCAATATACTTATGTAATATATAATACATGAGTGTAACCGGTCGGTGCGGAAGGAGAACCGCGTTGAGACGCACGATTAGAAAAACAAAATTGCATACAGATAAAGTATATATAGGAAAATACGAAATATAAATCAAAAAGTACAAAAAATGATTTGTTATTTTAAGAAGCAGAGCATATGTGCGTGTATGTTGCTAATAATATTACTCATTCGTATATAAAGACAAGTAAACATTGTTCAATGTCCTTTTCAAAAAAAATTACTGCTTGTAGCTTCGATTGTCTGGAACAAGTTACACTTGGGGAACTAACATACCATGAAATGTTTAGTTTTATATTTGAAAGCATGTTAGGATTCTCAATTGGTTTAAGTACATAAACAATAAAAATCTTTGTGCGCCTAGACATGGATGTAGCGAAGAGGTGCCTCGATATACAGCAACGTAGCTAGCGTGTGTTTGCGATTTGTGAACATCCGTTTATAACGGAAGGGTAATGTGCGTGGAAAAAGCTGGGGGAATTCACATCTTGCCTTCAGTCGTGCATCAACGTTCTCCCTGCTAACATTAGACTTTATAAACGAAAGAAGTAGTTTCAGCTTATAGTAAGCACTCTCCTTTTTGGAAACCGACTTGCAATCTGTTGGAAAGACAACCTATTTCATATTGGGATTGTCTTTTTCCATTTTAAGTTGTTTCGCAATGTCATTTGCAAACATGGTATGCAGCCTAAAGCCATAATTTTTTCTAGTGCTCTCTTATACTCATCTAATATTATACCACTATCATCAGTATCGTCATCATCATCAACATGGATGTGGATTACGTGGCTGCTACACATTCTTTTCATGCCAAAAATTTCAAAGAAAGAAAAAGTGCTAAGTACTCGCTGTAAATAAAAAAAATATAATGTAATAGATTTCAATGAAAACTGGATTGGGTTGTTCTTGTCAAGTAGATTTTCAAACAACGCTTAAAATTCAATGTAACTTTTGAATTAGCACTTTGACAAGATGAATTGGGTGTGTAGATTACATTTACACACACAGAGTTTCAACCTCACGCAGCAGTCTTTGTTTTCCCACTTAGACCGTACTTAGATTCTACTATCTTGTGAATCTCGACGATATACATTAAACGTTGCTGAATTATTCATGACATTCGTAGTGTAACAGTATCTCCATCTCTCTATTAATCATCCGCTTACAGCTGATGAGAAGATGAGTTTCAAATGTCAGGTCCTGGATGTAAAAGGGAAATTGGAACACGAACAAAGACATTTAGTGTTATTGTGAAGTTTCAAATGCTTTGTTTTTTACCGAATATTTCCGCGTCTACACCCAAATTTCCTGTTTTCATTAGTTGTGAGTGATATAGTGCTTAAAGTATTTGGAACAGAAAAATTGCATCTAAAAGTTTCCTTGCTTGCTCGCTAAATTGAAAAAACGGACAAATAATACGAATCACTTTCCCCCAAATCAAGTTTTTGACTTTTAATCCGATTCATAAAATTTTCGCACTCGGAAAGCAAGATTTTATGTGTCCTTAACTTTATTTCATGGAGCCCTGATTACAGCTTTTTACCTGCTTTCTCAACTCTACATCTCGACTTACAAACTAAATCGGATTAGCGGAAGGAAGGGCTCAAATTTCGAGGAAGTATTCATTTACACGGTGAGTAAGAACTTCTTTAATTTCACAAAGCCTTAATGAGATTTGCAGTTTGCCCCACCTTCTAAATCTCCAAGCATTCCTTAAAGGATTTTATAAACTGTGTAGTTAATGATTCCAAATTAATTAGATTAAACTTATTACCTTACTACTAATTAAGTGAGTAAGAATAGCTTACGCATACATTTTTTCAAGTAAATGACTGCAAATTGGCACCCACACTGTCTTTGACCTCGACTTATGCAAGCTCAACCTTATCCCAAACTTTTTTTTATAACTTCGGCACACAATCCAAGTTGTTTGCTGTAATAAAGGTGTGAAATTTCATAGCGTGCTGTAAGTTTGATTGTCACTGGAATTTTAGTATATGTATATGGTATGTAACGTAACTAGAAGGAGTAAATAAGCATATAAATTTTTTTCCAGGACACAGGATGGCAAAAGGCAAATTCAAAGTGAAAATTTTTAAGGGTGTCACATATTACGAAATGAATAAAAGTTTTATTATGTGTTAGAAAAAATAATGTGTTAAGAAATGCTTAAGTATATAAAAAAAATTGAGCTCAAAGCTGTATCTGTACTTTTTCTTCACCATGCTTTTAACTTTTTGCATAAATCGTGTGCATACTTATTCATGTTCTTTTATGACTTCATGGAGTAACTACAAAGAGCACACTTCATTTTGATACATCCTTCTTGCAGAGATATTTATTTTATTTACTTTTTCTATAACTAGGACATGGTGACTCTTACTGGAACCAATTAGTGTCTGTGAAATTTAATATGGCTATCTTTCTTTCGTCTCTTCTTAGTTCTATCTGTCTTCAGGGCTAGTATCATCCAAACTCTCATCTTCTCTGAGATAGTTTCCTGTTTTTAACATTTCACTTCCACGAAAGAGTTGTAAGAAACCACTATCTAACTAATAAATGGAACAGTGCAATGCCTCGTGTTACTTGTCAAGGATGAATTCCATGGCTAATACTACTAAATTATATTCTGCAGTAATTCAATACAGTATCCCATGTCATGCTAGCAGTCTTTTTTCTGGCATTCATTGATGTGTTATATTTTTTACTCTATCTGAAATCTTTCGCAAGTGTGAACATTTAAAATCCAGTTTCAACTCCACATAAGAATGCAAAGTATCAAGTGGAGAAATGGGACACAAAATAATTAAAAACGCACATACACAGATGCATACATTCTTGTTTCATTTTAACAGGCACTGATTTAATATGAAATGTACTTATGCAAGCTCAAGCTTCATAATAATATGGTAATAAAATTTGAAGTACGAAAATATTTACCATCGGGGTTTATGAGTTATGACCTAAACATGAATTAAACTATCAATAAATTTGAAAAAGATTACATTTATATCATTGACAGAGGCCATAAAGATTAAAGTTTAGACACTTGTTTGTTGAACATTGCTTCTGTTTTAATCAAAACAACCTAGGCAAGTGGTAGCAAAGTTGACCATTCATAAAGTACATTTATGAAGTTGCACTGTGTGATTTGAGAATGTTCTGAACTGGATAACCAACTTGTTGATAAACATTGCATCAAGATTTTCTCGGAATTTTGGAGTCTGAGTTAACGTAGCATGCAATGTGTGTAGGTTAGTCTGAGTTTTTCATCTATACCCGTGCCATTACTTAAGAACTAGTCAACTGAACTTCAGTTCCTTCATTTTTTATCAACTGTCTGGCTGGACATCTTGTTCCAGATACAGGATAGCATCCGTTCTGTTTCTGGAGACTATATCCTGGGGCTAAGTGAGACATTGAAATCCGAATATTATAATATGGTCATGTTTTGTGGAGTTCTGATGAAAATCCAATATTTTCGTAATGTAGTTGTGAATTTAATGAGCATATCAACTTATAGTGAAAAAAATAGACTATAGTGATCTAAGTTGACCTACGATTTCAATTCACTAACAACAAAATTGTAAGTGTTTTAAGTAAATCCCGTACATTTAAACATCTAAATTATGCTTATACACATACATATATATGTACTTTACTTGTATGCTAAAAATTTCTTATACTATGTTATGCCTGTCCATATCAACTTTCATCTCTCATTCCAAAGGAAAACCGTGACGCATGATTTGAATAATGCAGTACGTTAGAACGTCTTGTTAAATTTTCAAAGTACCTTTATAAATTTTTAATAGACTCGTTATCTATTTTATCTCCAATTGTGCACATGCTTATCCATTACAATGAATGTTTTGAACATCACAGAAACTAAACTTTATAGTGTCATGTCAAACACGTACTAAAACTGACTGAGTATAAAGTTTAGTTTAGGTATCAAGTATGCATTAAGGAAAAAGAATGAGCTTCATTAAAGCTCTTTGCTCGAAATTGTACTGTTGTAGTAGGTGATATGTGTGTAAATGAGTTCCAGAGAAAATGTTTTTGTTCACTTTTTCTGGTACTAATCACACTAATAAGAGTTGTACAGCTCAACAATTCAAACCCTAATTTACAGAATACGTGTGCAACTTAACGTGTCTAATGATAGGATTGGGAAATAATTAAAGACTTCATTTAACGAATACAGTATGCATTATCCTTGTATTTAACAGCATACGTGGACAACCTGACAAAAATAGTTGGCATTCATAGGACTTTTAAGGTAAAGTTCGGGAGTTTGAGCGAAAAGTCATTTCATATTACATTACATTATGATACATTGGTTTGTTACCACTAAAAATATTTGCAGTTGCATTGACGCAGTATAGACAAAATGCATAATAATATTTGTCTATTACAGGTTGCATATTATGAGATACGATTCAATACAATATTTTGGGTCAAGAATGTCAACTTTCATATTGAGGCCGTTATAATGACCTGGAACATAAAGACAGACTATTATTACTTTAGTTATCTAATCACTTAACCTAGAAATCAATAACTGACAATATTGCACACGTTAATTTACATGTATGGAGTAGAAATTGCAGAATAGTAGAATAGTGTGAAGCACAATAAGGTAGGCTTTAGACTAGTTTCCCAAATTCTCGGTTGAATTAACAATTTACACAGACATCATTCCATTCGACTGAACATCAAAATCTAAATTGGCTGGTCAGACTGGTTTAATGCTCCATGCATAGTTTACTACAATTTATTAGTGTTATTTCCCCCAACACAATGTAGTTCTATTCGTACATTTGAAATTTTATGTTCAGGTAAAAATATCAGTAAAAATATGCTTCATAAAATGAAGTGTAAGAAAATAATGTACGATGGGTTATTGCAGCCATGTTATTTTTTTGTATTCGGTTCAATAGGGCAAAAACGAAATTCTAGCTCTTAATAAACAAAACACGTTCGCATTACTAAAGGCAAATACAAACTTGCTTTCACGTGGAGGAACAATGAGCAAGCTTGAACATGTAGGGTATGCGTCCACCACTCCTACATATGTATTTGAAGAAAAAAGTGATCATGTAGAAAATAATTTATTAGTCCAGGTTAGCTTAGAAGAGCAGCTAAATTCTATTTTTCCATCCCACAACTTTGCTTCTACAGTTTATATAAACGCATAAATATACACGTTATCATCAGTTTCGTTGTATTAGAGAAAGCAACGTAGGTAGTTCGCTAAACTGCAGGCGTCGTAAATGTTATTGAATTACTGGTTTACCTTGCCAAGAGCTATAAGCAAAGCAAATGGTGATGTGCCTCGAGTTGCACCTCGAAGCATTTCTCAGTTGATGTTGTTCCGATTATTGTACACAATATATAGGTTTTCTGTGTGTAGGAAAGTTAAGTAATAGGGAATCCCAAATAATGTTAGTTTGTCAGAGAGAGAGAGAGAGAGTGGGTAAGTATATTTGAAGACTTGTGACAACTGACATGATGATGATGATATTTGAGAGGTTGTTGGAGGAAGCCACTAAAATTCCCAGCTAAATTCAACTTTTCCTTCCTCCCTTCTTTTGCACTGTCTGCCTTTTCCTTCCTCCACTTTCATGGATCATAATACAGACGACACACACGTCCTATGTTTACCCTATATTTATGTATCATCTTGAGCAAAAGAATGTTTATCTATTTCTCAACGTTTCATGTTTGCGATCCTTTTTACCTTGTACATTATTACTTTGTGACTGAGTAAAGTTGTTTGCATTTCCCCTATATTATGAAGGTAGAGAAGGTTGCATTAAATGCTATTTTCCCCTTTTACCCTCCAGTTATAGTGGTTGAACTATGTATATATATGCTCAGCAAGAATATACTTAAAGTATAGGTGCATATAATAATGCATTACATACTACAGAGGATGATGCAACTTCATTTCATGAACTTATAGTGAACTGACTAGAATTATGCGTCACACGAGTTGGCAAATAGGTTAGCGTGATGCTGTTGTGGTACTAGTATGTACATTGTACATAATACATGTCAATCCAAAACTTTAATTGAATTCTAAACTTACTCCGAGTCTTGTAAACTTCAACCTGTTTAATTTTATCTTTAAAATGTATTTAGTTTCCTAAATGAAACTAAAATTTGATAACGGTGATATTTGTTCATCTACCATAGTTTTTGGCAAATATTAATCATTTTCGTATTTCGTCATCTATTTGTGAGACTGGCTTACGTACGTAGAAATAGATGCCATCCTTGCTGGAAAGGCTTTTTCTTTTTGCAAAAATGATATAAAGAATAATATGGTGCTTATTCTGGTGATATATACAAATATAGGCTCCAGTTGAGTATATCATAAGGTCATATAAGTTTGAAGTAATTTTGTTTCTGAGTATTTCTAATGGTTGATCCAACTTTCTCCTCAGATACATTAGAATGAATACGTATAGAAGTGGAGAGGCAGTAGCAAGTGAGTGGTCGAGCAAAGTGTATAGTCTGTGAACTTAAAATTACAATTTATGACTGGAAGCATAACTTGTTTCAATTTCCGCAACTTGTTTCAGACAGCCTGGCAGATAAACAAATAATACAAATACACCGGAATAAAATGGAACTGATGATAGAAACTCTGAGAAACTCACACGAGTTAGCTCAAAAAGTAGGAGGAGTAGGATGACTATATAGGAGACTAAAGAAAATAAGTTGGTTCTGATGAGAATAGTAGAATCTCTAGTTATTTCCGTTGTTGGATGAATTGCGTTTGTTGTACATTTCCTCCCATTAAAACTTATCCTCTGTCAGTGACGCCCTAAAAGTCACAAAGCAATAAGAGAACTATGAATACGGAGACGTATGATACTTTTTGTAAAAGTAATATAAAGCTTGAATCGGAAAAGTTTGGTTTGGTCCGCCACTTTTAGTTGAGCTTGGTTGACCCACAACGGTGATTAGCGATTACCGCTTGTTTACCCCAATTCAATTTATTTAGGGACATTTCTGTATATATATGTATAGTACTGTACCACAGTTGTTAAGATATAGGCCTAAAGGCTTAACTTTTACTCAATTCGATTTTCGTAAATAAATGAAGTTTCTGCCGAAACTAGCTAGACTACGCATATATTTGATAGTGTGCCTATAAAAAAATATGTACCTTGGGTTACTTCCGTGAGGAGCCGTCTTTTTTTATGGAAAAGGTTTACTATTTCTGTTCATCTGTGATAACATTCCAAAATGGAAGTCATACTTCTATGAACTCGGGGTTCTCCCCAAAATATGAAACAAGAACAAGTAAAGATAACAAGTTGTGTAGCTAACTATGGCATAAACAATAATGACGAATCATTTGATGTAAGTCTCTTCCCAAACAAAAATCTGACAGTTCCCAGAGCTCCTTTCGGAACTAAACGCATCAATTTATTTATTTGTTTTGAGTTGTGAAAGCTGCTCCCACTTAAAATCAGGTAGCTCAGTTTATACTCACAGTATCAAAAATATAAATCATTACCTAACTAGGTTCGTGTTCCATTTCATGCAAAAAAAAGTGTTTGTAGGCCACCAACCACGACGCACATCTTGAATTCTTACATGTCAACTCCATATACGAATATCTTTTGGAGTCATGCCGCCATCCTGAACTCCAACTCATGAAAACACCCATGTGAGTTGTTTGTCGACAAAGTGTGCAGTAGTTGTTGACAGGCAGATATAATATAATTTTCAAAAAAAACTTTGGCTACTGCAGCTCAACGTCATTTCATGTTCAGAGGGCAAACTAAAATATTGCTGGAGACGCGATTGTCGATCCTATCTTGGCAAATAAGGTTACATGAACAAGTCCATGAAATGTGGGACACGCTGCTAATTGAAGTAAATAAAAACTTTTGCCTTGTAAATGCACCATCAGCATCAACCCTAGTTCAACTAAACACAATACGAAACATGACAAGAGTTTGCTTTTATCTGTATGTGCGCCATAAAGACAAGGAGAGATATTTTTTTTGAAATTTCCTTTCTTTTGACGTTCTGCTCAGATACGAGCAATTTTTATGCGGTTCTTTATATGATTCCTCCGAAATGGAAGCTGAGTTGTGTAGCACCATTTCAGTATGATTCATGAAAGCAACAAAAATGTTCACATACTCTACTCGCATTTATATATTCCTCTTCCCCAATTTCTGGTAGAGACTCCCAAAGGAATTATTTATTACTTTTTTTGGTTTGTGAGGTTTACTTTTTTGGTCTTAAGGTTTTAACTTCGTTTATATTTCATCCTTTTATACAAGCACAAGACATAATGTTGTACTTTCTGGATGAGGAAACAGTCGAATTTATAGTGAATACATAAAGTGAATAGGATAGGAGGGAGTATGAGCTGAGCAGGCACTCAATATAGAACGCTATGGCTAATAGCAAACAAAGAGCAAACCACAAAAACCAAGGTATATGTACTTCAGAAAGTGTACAATTTTGGAGTCCGACAACCAGATTGATGAACACACTGACAAGTAAAATATTGGCATTTTTTTATATTGCAAGTTCATGCAACACAAACCACAACTGAACTGAATTGTCTAAACGGAATGAGCTAACTTTGCTTGTGAGCATAGGAAATTTTATTAGGTTATGAATTAACAAATTTAAACCACAGCAGTTCTTTATGAAATATTCTATTGCAAAATTATTTTTACTTGCTTTGAAATTCCAAACATTTTCAACTAAACAATTCGACATGCTTTCGCTCAAAGAATTACGAGAATTGGGATAAACTATATACATAATATGCAGCTTTCTTTTGATCGATTTAAAATAATTCTTTTCATCGTTTTGCCAAAATGAATCTTGCCAATAGTGATCAACATTGGGAGGCAATCAGAGAATCGCAGTAAGCTATCAAAAAACAACGAATCTTGAGTTCGTTTGCCCTGCTCAACGGTAAGGTTAGAGTTAAAATTAAGTATACACATAGGCACCCATGTTTATATAGTATATAAATGCTGCAAATGTTTATCAAACCAATGCACATAAACGTTTAAGATTATACCTCCTTCTGGAAGCTTTCTTATATATGTTTTTTACTTCAATTGTGCAAGTCGACAGTTGAAAGGAATGCCGCGAGGGGAACTAAATAATGGAATGCCAAATTTATTCAATGCCATTAGAAATGTTTGAACCTGTACAAACGCATAGGATTCTCATGTTCCTCTACATTCCATGATGAATGTGAGAACATTTATCTTGTACAGATTGTTTAGACTTACTGTTTCCTGTTCCTGTAACATGAACTTTGGTTGCTGAATTGTTAATAAAAGAAAAGAGGATTTTTATTCTTGCGTCTGTCCATGATTCAATTCTTATACAATATGTAAGTGAAAGCTCCAGTTTTTCTTCACAGCTCTTGAACATGATGCTCACTACTCGGCTGACTTTCGTTGCTTCTATTTATATCAAAGTAGTGTGTCATGTCATTACATCATGCGGTAAGGATAGCTTTACTTTTCCTTAATGGCATGTTTGAACGAAACCTTACGTCTCTTACTGCACAAGATTTAAGTTTAGGTAGTGATGGATTTTTTTTTTGAGAATTCGATGTAGTTCTTTTCAGACAATTCAATGTTAAAACTTTAGTATGACTCGTTGTCGGAATATAAATGTACAATTTCATGTTTCAGGCGCACAATTACTAGCTGAAGGCTCAAACATCCGTGGTACTGACAGAATGATTACTACGAAGTACATGCATTTCGCCCAAACGAAAGTGAATTACAATCTTCTGTCTTAGAGTGATAATGAATAGTGACTTTCACCCTCCATGAAACTTTTTTAGTAACAAAAAAAATGTTCAGAGCTTAGCAATTTTAAACACAGCTCTAATGTCAACTGTAAGTTCTGGATCTTTGGCCATTTTAAGTTCACAAGTTAGCACAGCGTGGATTTTAATCAAAATGATTTTCCATTCCATTAACTTGTTTTTTATGGCAAGAGTAATTTGCAAAGTCACACATTACGATATGAATTACAATATTGTAGTCTGCATATTTAGTTGTAGATTATGTATTTTTTAAGGTATAGAAAAGTATTGTAAATTTGTGACTTTCATCTATAAATGTATAATGTATTGGTGCACAATCGTAGATATTCCTTTATCAGAAAAATAGTGAAATGCAAGCGCAGATGCATTTAAAAAGCATGCTTTTATTTATTCTTAAAAAATTCAAAGAAACAACCTCGATCACATCCGGAATATGTTGGATGAGCAAGCAATCTGTGCAATATACTTCGGCGCGTCTTAATAAGTTAAGAATGCAAGCTAGGAAATCTTTTTGAGTAACCGCCATCAATATCGTTTCTTCTACTTAAGGCAACCCTGACTTCATCTCGCCTAAAAGCCTACATTGTTCAGTAAAAAGGTTTACTGATGTGTTGAGGAAAGCATTAATCAGCCTTCTTTTCCAAGAAGGTAATGAAGTCGAAAGGTATTCCATTTTCAAACGCCTCACATCACTGTGATCCTACACTTTTGACTGAATTCTCCTTTGGATAGAAAGACATATTGCAGCTGCTGCCAAAAAAATATCAATTGAACTTTTAAGTTCAGTCTTGACTTACATTTTTGTTAAAAAATATTTCTTGAGAAAAGCATATGTTAGTCATCAACAACAAAGGATATTACGTATGGAAGTGAGCGAAGTGTACCTAACACATCAATACATTTAATTCCTTCCGTTTCAAACGTATACAAAAGTTTTCGGAAACTGTGTGGGTTAAGTGTAAACAGAGCAATGGCAATGGTAAAATGAGTTTCAAGATCTTTGAGAGACATCAGCGCAAAGAGCAGAGAGGCAATAATATGTATGTATATACATAAATCACACATATTCTTTTTCATCATAAAAGCTTACCACTTTTCTTAATAACAAGATGATCTGAGATTGACGATTTCTTGCGAATCTTTCATTTTAGTTTCAGATCTTTCTAGTTTGTTTGCTTGCACCATACACCACATTGAGCGTCCTGAAGGCATAATAGTATATACTTATAACGATACTTAATCACGGCAGCTAAATCTACTTCCATTGTTATTTTAGCCTTGGTTCGTGATCTGGAATATTAATTCTTGTCTTTGCGCTCGCTGTTCTAGCTGTACGTACTTACTCATCATTATAAATCTAATATGGGGTTTGGTGAAGACGCGTTTACACAATCTTAACCGAACTGTAAGTACGTGTGATTTTATGCTTTTCATCAAGATCATGCGAAACATTTAGTAACAGCGTATGTACATACATATCCGTCACAAAATCCCTTACTATTTCAGAAAAGAGTCGATATGCCCATGATGTGAAACATCAGTAATGTTTTATTTAGTGTGCCCCAAGGGATGTTAAACTCCATTTGGTGAATTGAAATTGTGTGTTTTCATCTATCTTGGGATTATTACGTATGGAGTCTTCTTGCTGGAGATTAGGGCAAAAAATATATAAGAAACAAAATGAAAATGTATAGGTTGGTCTTCTTGGTGCGAAAGTTTTCCTAACGAATGACTATTTTTGGTCGAAGATTACCGCGCAATCCACTCAAACAGAAATTTTTAGTAAGTAGGGAGAGCAAAACAACAATTACATTTGAAGTAGTAGCACAGCAAGAGATCCATACTACTTTGACCTGTGCGTGGTGAGATAATTTTTTTTTCGTTTGACTTTTTTTTACTTTGAAGGTATATCCCGTTTATTCTACTTTTGCTTTGATCAAGTAAAAAAAAATTGTGGCTTTTGAGAAAATGAGTATAGCACAGGAAAGGAAGTGACAATTTATTTGGGAAAAGCCTATCTCCATCCATCCAACGTATAGTTAACACTGTTAACCAACCACTCCATGAACATCCGTTCCAATTCCTTGTATCCACTACCTTGGACGAGGCACGTAATTCCATTTCAAGGCAAAGTCAAAAGGTACAAAGAGGAGCAGAAACCAATTTTTTATACAAAAGAAACCTATGTACAATAAATGGTACGATATATATATACGATGTCATTATTATTGGTGGGCTACTTTTGGCACGATCTTATCTGGTTGCTGCATTTGTTTTGTGAGTCCGTCCATCCGTCACACCGATATCTAAAATGACGGTGGCATTTATTTGAACTGACATAAAATGAAATTTATATCCATTGTAAGTGTAAAGCTATGGACATAACTATCGAAGTCTGGATATGACGTCTACAATTTCTGAGCGGTAAACAATTTTACACCTAAAATATTTCTTCTTGTCTGTGTTTGACAGAAATTTGATTTTCACCGGTTTGATTATTAGTTTAGGATCTTCAGCCTATTTTAAAATGATTTGAGCCAAAGCAAACTGGAATGGCTCAAATCTTCAGCCTACTTTTAGCCTTCAGTTTTAACTAAACCACTATTTTCACAACCTCATAACTCCAAACCGTTTTATTTTATGTTTGAAGCCTTGTAGTTGCATACGATGACGATGCAGGTGATATCAATAATGACTCGTGTAAGATGATAAGTCATAAATCTGTTACAGATATCACCGTTTTCGTTCTTGGATTTTTTTGTGTGTTAAATTACGTAAGAAATGTAATACTAAACATTTCACCTTGACTGTATTCAGTCCAGACGGAATAGTGTAGTTTGACATCTTTACCACGACCTTTTCTCAGGAACATCTGTAAGTGACATTATCCTCTATAGTCAACTCGTACTTTATAATGTTGGACAGAGTTTCTATCGAAGTCAACATTTTAACAAAACACAAATAGATTTATAAGCCTTTTAAACCACATTGCACATACGCTATTCTGAAGGTAGCACGTAGCGAGGTAGAAACTTAACAAAGCAGGTAAAGATAAATGTTCGAGAAGAATTTTGTGATTCTTTTTAATCGAATCAGGTCTAGCGCAATGATAATGGAATATTGGCCCCATGAAACCTGGTCAGCAATCAATTTTTATAAATTCTAAAAAAAATTGTATAGGCGTGTAAGATCGGATAGATACTTGTACAACAATTATAATATTTCGTCTTGAAAGTTTTTATGAAGTTCTGGTGGCGTCCATAATTCAATTCAATTGTATTTATGTGATAGAAAGATTAGTAGGTTATATACGTAAATAGTCCTATATAATCATAATCTATAGCACTTGAGAAAGAAATCGCTTTGTGCACACAAGGCTCAAAGAAGCATGAGTACATTTCATTCGCACCATCAACAGTTAGCCAACTTTGAGTAATTTTCATCGCACTAGGCAAACGGTTCAAGTTGTGGAAGAGTTGGGAGTGTGTAGCCTACTACAATCACATTAGTGGTAAATGTTGGTGGCGTAATTCTGTCGCCTCATTGTGGTGTCGTGGTTTTTGCAAAATTCCTTAGGGACTTTTCCTACCCTGGTCTATTCCGGATATGAGGTAGTAGCTAAACTTTTTTTTATATATATATTCTATATAGCCACCAGACATCATTGTTGTGTAAGCTTTCCCTCAGAGAAAAAAGCGA
Organism: Orchesella flavescens; assembly: GCA_964034955.1. NCBI lineage: Eukaryota > Metazoa > Arthropoda > Collembola > Entomobryomorpha > Orchesellidae > Orchesella > Orchesella flavescens. The sequence goes on from OZ035955.1 coordinate 39,749,467, forward strand.
GTTTAAGAAAAGTTGAGGCTTGAAACTAAGTTTTAGTCTGTACCACTGCCACCACTTGAAATGGGTTAAGGAGTTATTTTTGTGATTGAGTTTGATCATTCAAAACGGGTTTTCGTTACAACTTTGTACAGTATCAGACACTTTTTTTAAAAGAAAAGTAGCAACATATAAATATAATTATTACCAATGTCAGACAGAGGAGAGCGTCAATTCATTGAAGTTTCTTGAGAGCCGAGTTTAGGAGAAAGCTTTTTCTTTGATGGAACATCATCGTTCGTTACGTCAATGATTTGACCGATGATGACTTGATCGCATTAGCGGTTCGATTACTACAGATTGCGAAACTTTCACTTTAGCTTGGCAAGATTTCCTTTCCACAACAACTAAGAATGGCATCCTCACTCATAACTAAACACACCTACTGTTTCCCCCTGTTAGTTTCAGTATCATTGTCATTTGTAAATCCAAACCGATCCTTAAAAGATCGAGCACGCAATAAGCTGTTAGTAGATAATAGATATCATACAAAACTCATACAACCCAGACAAAAACCCTTGCAGTCATCTATTACCTTTCTCCAACCTCATTTCGTAAATCCCTTGAGCGAATTCCTGTGTTTATATATAAACTTTTGTGAAGGTGTTCGATAATTTACGGTTTTAATTAAACCCTCTCTGCAAATAAGGCCGCATGTTTTACACTCGTGATTAATTGTGTTGCGTATGTAAAAATAGTGCAAACATCCATGTACAATAATAGCTAGGACATTCGCACATACTTACATATTACATAACAATCAGCAATCAGCTCCATTCCAGTCTGTAGTAGTCACCACTCACCACCCACAAACAATATTATAGCCGCACTTACTAACATATTCTAGCTGTTCGCTCGCAATGCCATCAACAGCATGATACTCTAATTTTCCAACATTACTTTGGCTTCACTCCCATTCGTTTGCATGTGAAGAAGAAAGTACTGTAAAGTTAATTGAAGAAGCCCAAAGTATGTAGCTAGGGCACTAGACAAGAATATACATATACCGGAATAGCACGCGTCTAACCTTTCAGCTTCAGCTACGAGCTTTTAAATAAATACAAATGTAAATATTTTGTGGGCCCACGGCCCACACTATTGACCAACTAGGTTCATGGACAATATAAAAGTTTGTACTTATGTGCATATTACCTTTACTGTATACTTGAAATTTTGTTCTGTTGGCTTAGCTGTTCTGAAAGATCATTACTTTTTTGGAAGGGAAAGTCAGTCAATCTAAATGAGACTCTACTTTCCTACCTTCCAGCCAGATGAAATAGAAATGAATAATTGCGGTCGATGCAATATTGGGAATATCTATTCCACTGTGTGTTGTTTGCCTCTGGAAAAGATGAAAGTACTTTATTATTGTACTAAAATGTTTGGGCCATAAAAAACTTGTTTCGGTAATAGCTTTGCTGAAAGGGGAAATAAAAAAACAGCTTTCTCCCCTCATAATTCAGGAAAAATTATCCTTTCTCTTTGAAGACAAGTTTACTTCATTACTTCCTGCCAGTCTACTACGAAAAAACGAAAATAAGGTACCTTTAACCATTCAAGTGACAAACTACCATGTTTCTTAGATGAACCTATATAAACGCCAACTCCTGCGAGCACAATCGTAGATAGGTATACATGCTCATACATATTGGAATAATCTTGAATGTGAATTTAGCGAAGCGATTTGTTGCTGAAACTCGTTTTTCTAAAACTTAATACGGATTTTCTTTTCTTAAATTTTTTTGTAATTCTCTGTTTCGAAGAATTTCTTTTTAAGTGTGTCTGTATCCCATTTTCTATGATCTGCATTTGAGCATGAAATGATAAATGTATCAGAGTATGAGATTAGGAAAGCAAGTTACAATAGGTATAATTACTAAGCATACTTCGTATTGTGTTCTTATACATGCATACAGTACTTGAAAGTAGAGAAAGTATGTAGTTGGGTCTAAAAAAACAAGAACAGATTTTATAAGTGGGTACAAAATTGTGTAGGTTTTATGCTGCACTTGGGACTTCACGGATAATACTCCGGTGCTTTCGGCATAAATAAAAGATTCTTGTCTTTCTTAGCAAGAGTCTACATTGCATTACACGAAATGTGAAGCGCTTTGCCCCCCACCAGCATTCACTTATTGTACGCTTGTGCCTAGGAGGACTAGTATTAATATTTATGTCCATACAAATTCTTGCTACAAAGAACCAAGCTTGAATGGTTACAAATGGTCTACTTTCATTCTGGATGACAGATCCTGGCCATAACTCAATTCATGAGATGAGGAACTACATGGACTGTGCCGTAATTGCGATGATGAGAATAACTAGAGCGATTAATTTCTGTTTTCCTCTGTCGGTTCTATAGGCTGCTCTGAGAAATCTTACACATTGAAACCATTTACCCATTCACTACTAATGCTCATTATACTTACAAAGTCGAGGCCAAGCATATGTATTACTTTATTTCTGCACTAGAGTGGTATTTGAAAGTGTTGTAATTGTACCTACTGTAAATTACAAATATGCAATGATTTTAGACATCATTCCTGGTCATATCAAATCATCACAATATACCTTCCAATCCTGTTCATAATAACCAAGCGGAAAGCTGAGTGAAGGTGAACGGAAGCAATTTTATAATGCTACTCTATTTGTCTTTGGCATTTTTGCATTAATTAAACCGTTGGTCATGTTACAAGATTAGAAACCGATTCCGTTTTGCAGTATATAAATATGTGATGAATTGATATAAGTCTGGGGGAGATTTTCCGTGTTTTGTACTAAATAATATTTGTTGGTTTTACAGAACGCGAAGGAAATTCCTTCCGCTATGATCCGGGTAATTTATTATAATTACCAGCAGGAAATGACGTCTCACGGCTAGACTCCCTGTAGGGATCCCCGACAAAGCTAATTTTTCATCGTAGAGCTTTCTCCAACATGCATTGCAACTGCATATTATAATTTCAGCTTGAACAACAATTGGCTGCTCAAAAGTGATTGGATTTTTATGGACTGAAAGTCTAAAAAATCGAGAATGGGTATCTGATCATATCATTATTTTGCGTTTTTGCATTTTTGGGGTGAGCCTTTGTGCGCATCTGCTATATGTAATCAAGATATTAAATGAAGCATATAATGTTCACCCTTCCGGATATTTGGCATATATGTATAGTTGAAACTCATTTATTTTCATTGCCGTGAATCTTTTTTTATTTGAGGTAGAAAACATGTGTATTTTATTTAGTCAAAACATTTTCAGGGCCATTTTCCCTTTCTTTCCCAGCTGCAATTGTTAATAAAGCAAAATGAGGATAGGAAAGCATTGTGGTAAAACCACGGAAGAGTAAAGAGATTGATGAAACTTTACAAGTGGGAGAGCCGTGATGGTCCATTCCGGGTTTCACAAAGCCCACGACACATTGTTAAATACACCACTTACTGAGAACAAAAGAAATGATTAACGATCTCCAGCTTGCATTATTGACATTATGATGAATAGCCCTTTTCTTTCCCTCTGTTTAGGACGAAGCAGGCGTTTGTCTCGCGAGACGAAAAAGAGGAGGTAGTACTTCAACCAAAGGAAAATAACGTGAAGGATGATGATGGGACTCGTCATCATGCCACTCGAAAAATTGCATGCGCTCTTTGGTCTCATCTTAATGACACAATATTTCACACACGTCACGACGAGCGTTTCATTATTATCATCGTCATCATCATCGAAATCATCGTTGTCACCGTCTTTGTCAGACTCATCGTCAAACTCATTACTCCTGTCACCTTCATCCCATTCTTCCTCCCAGTCATCAACGCACTTCTTATGGCCTACTTCATCACGCCAACATCAACATGGTAAGAAGAATTTGCACTTACGAAGTAGTGCCACCGACGCCATCCCATTTTTACATCATCACCACCACTTTCATCCAGTCACCAACTCAAAACTGGATTTGATGCTAGAGAAAGAAGAAGAAGTGCCAATAAAAATCTCACACAACTCAAAACATCAGAAAAGACATGTTGGAGGGGAGAATAACAGCAGCAGCCACAGTAATCACGGGAATCGAGCGGTGTTGGAGGGAGAAAGGGTGGCTGCTGGAAAAGATTCCTCTGTTGTCACGACACACCATGAAGCCCATTTATTGACCACTATAAGCCCGTCAGTTGAATCGAGCGTCAAAAGCTCAAGTACTAGTAGTATCTATAGAAGCAACAGCAGAACTGATCGTGGGGATAATAGGAGAGATGAGCGAAATCGTGACTTTCGTGGCAAGTGTCGACATAAACAGTATCTCCCTCCTGACGTCTTTGAGTTAGATACTTGTGCTTGGTGCTACAAATATATAAGAAACATTTCGCACACTTTTGGCGAACCTTCCAAAAAACTTTATGACACTTATACCCGTATTGAACACCCCCACACAAACCAATCGTATGTGATACGCTCCCTGGTTTTTAATGGGACTCGAGTAAGTAAAAAAAATCAGTTTTTTCTCAACTCAAACATTTAACTTTACAAGCTTTTATCCGGATGACGATGAGTATTTGAGAATTTTTGTTTGGGAACTATTTTTTTCCTTCAAATGCTTTTGCTTCAAATATATGCTGGACGATTCACTCAAAGGAAATAGAGCATTATGATCTTTATAAGAATTTTTTAGGTGAAAGTTTACATGTCCGGACTTTCAGAAGTAGAAACAATTTCGCATAGTGTTCGTATATGATTTGATATGAACTATCAGAAATCTAACCTTAATATGCTTCTCTCAAACCCATTTTTTTATATCATATCATATTGTTAAGGGATATTTCATCCTATTCGTAGTATATTAGCTTTATGTACAACGGAAGTTGTCGTATTGCACAACCAAATAGTGTTCCATCTCCTTTTGCCTGTGAGCTAGAGCTGACTGAGCTGACTTCAAGCCAATGTCTACATCAACATTCCATTCCTACTCTAACAAAGTCTTGCAGAGAAGGAGGGAAATGTAGTAAATGATGAAAGAACAAAAGAAATATCGACAGTGTTACCAATGCAAAAGAAATGGAGTCACTAACGCGAGAATTTCCTGGAGAGGAAGAACCTTTCATTCTATCTATCGTAAATGGTGAAGCTTTCAACCTTTTTTTGTACTTGGCAAGAATAGAAGCCAGGAAATATTGTACTCTCAGAATTAAACTACTAGCTGGGGTAGTACAATACAAAAAAAGCAATATAAGTCGGAACGAATGATTGCACACCACTTTATTTCTCAGGACACCGACTCTCTTTCTCCCCTTTTTGGCAAATTTTCACATGAAATCTTTCGAACAAAAGCGACGTTTCAGATAATGACGCAATAGAAAAACTGGGTAACTGTTATGTGTGCCGAATTAGCGGGATATCCACCCCTCGTGTTTCAAATATGATATGATTATTGTAACATAAATATGTCTGTTGTGTCCGTCCCTCAAGAGCTTCAGTGAAAGCGAAGCTGTTGGGATGATATCCTAATCAACAACATTGCTCATTCATTTCTTGTTAAATATGTATGAATGAAAAATGAAAAGGAAGTGATAGTTTTGGGTGAGACGGTGAAAAGCCAACATACACTCATTCATTTATTCGCATGAGTACCACACACGGACAAGGCACATTGTCATGTTGAGGATATGGAATAAAAGCGACGATGTACTCAAGTATTCAATGTTTTGAAACTATATGGGTAGCTATATAAGGGAGTTGAGTGCAGTACACCTTTATCTCTTTTTGATATGCTAAGGGTCGTATAAAAAAATGCTCAAAGTTGATGTCAATGCTAATGGCACTTGCCGACTTGCCTCATTGCTGCACATTTCTTGCTTTTATGAAGGTCTTTATGCGTCATATGATGTCATCGACTTGTTTGCCTCAAACCTAATTTCCTTTCACTTTAACTGATTAAAATATAGTTGACTGCGAAATAAATATAATGTTTCAGATTATTTAGTGCAACGAAAGATTCTAATGAATTACTGACCTTCACCAACCTACATTAGAGTTGATTTATTTGCATTCAAATAAAATTTAACAGGCGGTTTACATTTTGACCAGAAAATCACAATTTTGCAACATCTTTCTAAAAAGTACAGGAAGTTTTAGTAGATTTGTAGTTTTCTACCAAGGTTTATACTTGGTTGCTTGTAACTGCGAGTGATGGTGCATGGCTCGAGCTTGTAGTTACCATAATCTAATCTCTGGAAACCATACATTGGTTATGCATTGCAAAAGTAACTCTTCATGGTTACATCGTCGACTGACCATGAAAATTTTGTTTGGATGCTTTTAAGTCAAATCTTTCGTTGCACGTTATTTAGCGCGTATAACTGTAGCCGTAACCTCTTTACTATTAGCATTATATAACCAACCACGCTGTCACATGTCCAGTCCAACACTGTCCGTCGTCGGTTGTTCAACTTCTTCATATCAAACCTTTTCAAATCAAAGTATTCTCATGATTTATTGTAGCCACTTTAAACCCACATTTGACCTAAATTAGTATTCTACTAGGAAGTGAATCAATAAACCTTGCTTCCCGTGTTTCTAAAGTATGGTTATGAAGGCATTAAATTCTAATTAAGTAATAAATAATATACCATGATTTCAAAACTAAACTTAAAACTGCTGCTAATCTTTCATTGATATTATGGTTTATTTCCCTTGTAAATAAACGACTTACAGGAAGTTCGCACATCTGCGAGCTGTTGTATAACAGCAGCATAATGGAAAGAAAATGAGATTTAGATTACGTGTAAATCTAAATGGAAGTAGAACCACGTTTTTAAGCCTCGTGTTTACCAAATACTTGTCTTACATCACGATCACGTCACATCAGCAGTCTCAGCCATTTTGGCAATATGTCTAGAGCTACATAGTAAACTGTTGGACATGAATGTGTATGTACGTAGCTGTTCTTGAAAAGTTTTTGTCTCTCACTTTACCTATCACGTCATTCGTACTTTAGGAGTGCGGGTGGCCAAGGACAAGCAAATAAAAAATGTGCATTTTGTGGTAAATCCATACTGGTTTTATGGTCTTTAGCAATAATACACACATCCGGATGTGCTAAGCTGGAAAGTACATTACCTCCCTCGCCGTTCGTTCTTTACTCCTATATTTTTATGCTTGAATTATTTAGTTGGACTAATGACATGACTATGACTTCCATCCCTCCACGAGTGAAGTGGCATGAATGAGTGAATGAATGAATTAGTACTTATTATGTATGCACATGAGAACATCATTTTATTTGTTACAGCAGCCTAAAACTTTTTCCTACTTGATAGAGAACGCTGTCTGCGGGGAATTAGAGAAGAAACGCCCTCCCTCTTTCACATATTACATTTCTGTCAGTCAGGGTACATAGACGCACTATCTGTCTGTAATATGAGCAAGCAAAGAACCACACAGTACAATACAATATAGATAAGTAATACATACATACGTTGGTCGGTCTTGATACCTATTATAGTCTTCCAGTAGTATCCGTCATGCCTTTGTGCATGTGCTATTTTTGGTTTTGTGTCTACATTTATGGATAGGCTAACATTTTACTCACTGTGCATAGTAAAATGGTAATAATAAACTAAAAGGAGTGTGTGTATGGATGCGGAAGAGGTGAAAGATGATAGAGTTTAGCTTCTTGAAAGCAGCATTTTGTCTCAAACTTTTTTCCCCAAACATTTTTTTCTACTTCCTCCTCTCTTTCTTCCTACTTTCTCTTCCTTTCTTAGTATTTGACACGTAAAGTGCCCTGGCGCAACATTTGCTCACTCAATGTGGAAAGAAAATATAATATGCAATATATGTTCTTTCTCTTGTCTTCTAAATTACATGCATTACATATGAGGAAGAGCTGTGTAGAAATCTGTTAGTGCTTGCTTGCTACATGATATGTATGATATGATTTCTTCGGAGAAAGGTGCTGATGAAAGAGGGAAAAGCATTAGTTGGTGGTTGTATATAGTCATGCTGAATTTCACCCGAGATCTCTTTACCTTCTGGCGACGACGAGAGAGAAAATTTTGTTGGCAAACATTCAAGCCTTGTTACATGTAGCAGCAGCAGCAGCTTATTGGGGCAAAAACTGAAAGATACCACGGATGATGTATGCACAACAACCATTGACATATTGCCGCTTGTTCTTTTCTTGGCCAAGTGTTGTGTGTTGTTAATATTGGGGAGAGAGAAAGTTGGGTGTCCGGACGTCATCATCCTTTCATTTCTTATAAATATAAGGAGATAATTCAAATAGAAAATGTGACCTTAATGTTTATACTATAGGTCTTGCGTTAACTCGTTCCATTAACTCAATGTGCCATTCCTCTACCACCCTAATCGTAATGAAATGAAGCGGCATCCCAAGAAAAACTTTTATGGGCCGCGTGATGCATAGCAAATAAAAATACTTAGGTACACATGCTCACATCTAGTGCTGCCAGATTATTATTATTATTATTATTATTATTATATGTGTGAAAGAAAACTAGAAATTGGCATGCAAAAGAGAAAAAAAATTCAAATAATTTCAACTACCCTTAGAACATGTCATTTTACCCCATATAATAATTTTTTACTCCTACGTATTTATTTGGACTCCGCAACTTGACGTATTGTATTGTTTATGTATTTTCATAAGAACGTATAAGGGGTTGTACCCTATAATATGTTGAATGTATCTAACTACAAAAATATACAACCTTTATCTCTGATGTAGCTTAGATCTTCACATTTTGCATTATCTTTCATGTATCTTTCAAAGGGCTAATAAGATAGTCACATGAATTCACTTACGAGAACGATGATAATAAAAGCACACAATTTTTGCATTCACATTTAAAAGAATGTGGAAACTCTTCTTTTTTTCACTCTTTGTCATTTTCCACTTTCACGGTAGAATGAAACACCACCACCACCACCATACCATTCCTAAAAATGGAAGATTATGGTTATGTGTAGGTCTTGCATTTTTGTATTTTGTATCCGACATGAGAGTACGAAGAAGCCTTGACTAATTTAAAAACATTCGTCTTTTTTTAATTTGCGTGCTTAAACTGATAGGCAACATTTGTTTCAACGGAGAAAGAGTTCTACCCAAAACAACTGCACGTACTTTGCATTTGTATTAGCGACCACCACAAGAAAAAACTAATCCCACCAATTGGGAAGTGAAAGGAGGTTTGTTACCGACAATGTGCAAGAAGCCGTAAAAAAAACTCTGGAATCCACAATATTGCATCATTAACAATATGCTAAGAGGCTTATACTAGCTTGCTCACAGCCAACTTTCCTTGTTAATGTATCTCATTACAGAGTACACTCACATAACAATGGTACACAGTTGAAGGCTTTCTCATGCACTCTTTGTCATACGCGTGTTATAAATAGATTGTAAAGAAAGCCTCCACGTAACTGTAATTTCGGCTAGTATTACAAGCCAACTTAACTGGTTCAGAATATTGTACTGAATTTTGGTTGAGAATATATACAAGCGGACATAGGCCTTCCCTTGTATTCTTTATCCAGTCAATGTATATTTGTACATACATACGTACATTTTTATTTGTGCACCTACCAGCATTTTAATCTCATCGTCCACGAGCTAAATAACCGTGTAAAATTAATCGACGAGCAAGTTCAGTTCAGAAGCGCAAAACCAACATTACGTGGAACTCATTTGACTTGACAAAGCTATTAAGCGCTTCTGTATCTTTTACATATGAAGCGTTGAGTAGAGCTAGAGGCTGTACTATTTTTTTAATCGCTCCCTTTGAAGGTCGCTCCCAGTTGTGGGGCTTTATTGAAAAGAAAATGTTGTCGTAAGTTTGGGGACAGCTTAGTTCGGCCCCCACAAGAATAGGGCACGAGGACAGATAAATGAACATTTCATCAATCTTGACGGTCGCGCTCAAACGACGCGACTCCCTCCCTCTAAAGGCTTTAACCGAAGAATGTAGAATAGATCCGCCATAACTGTTACAAAAGATTATCATCATCAACATCATCATGTATATTGTATTTTGACTTAATGGAATGTTAGTTAAGAGCCCAGGCAAAGAATTAATCTTCCAAAGTACATTACTTTTGCTTTCACCGTTTCTACCGTTGTGTACCGGACTTACGCTTTGTTTGTTGATGAATTCCATAAGCCACTCTACCGTATCACGCCAACGCCAGGATGTACATGCATTATTAACCCATACTCTGTTTGGAATGTTGCTTTAACCTCCATCATCATATTCCTAGACGATATAAAGTTTCATACACATATTATGTAATGTTGTATGATTTTTTTTTATTATTATTGAGTACGAGAGAATACATTGGTTACGCTATACAGATTTTGAAAGATCACCTTTTCTGGAAATATGTTGTTTTTTAGTTGGAAAGAGCAGCAGTTCTCTCTGCTGCTTCTGCACGAGATATTATTTTTCGAGTAGAGGAGAATGTTGTTTTTGCAATTGTGCACTTAGGACAGATTGCTCACTTTGGTGAATGAATACTGTATTTATGTAGATAAAGCGGGTGAGTGAAGTGGTATTTTGGATTTTATGAACCGTCGCATCGTAACTAGGGAAAGCAGGCCGGGAAGTGAGTTGGGTTTTATCATGTAGCGTCTGTTTGGCTTGATACGCTGGGACTTTCTCGGTTTTTACTGAAATACTAAACCGTGTTTTTAGGAGCTTGTATATTATACTTAGTTGTTCCCAATATTACGCCAATGTATTTACCACGATACGATACATAGTCTACTTGTAAAGCCCGTATTGCAAATCATTTCAGTCTGTGCCACAATTTTCACAAATTGACAGAACATGCACTAAGAAAACAATCGAATAAATAAAACGGAAGTTACATATGGTACGTAGAATGTAGTGAATGAGAATGAATGACAGGACAAGGAGTCCAGCTGCTAGCATAACAAACGTGGCTACATTACACATTACTCGAAGAGTAGTGTATTAGGAATGATATTATGTATGACTCTTGCTTTTCAAGTGTTTGCTAGTAGTAGTTCTTCCTTATCCTTTATGTAATAGGAATGTTATGTGATTTTGAGATAAAAACATATGGAAGGCTGATGATTCATCCCGATTTTCTATTTCTATCTTATTGTTCTCTTTCATTTGTGTAGATAATAGCAAACGTATCTGATCCGGAGAGCCCAATCTGGCAAACATTTGCAACTGAAAATGCAAGAAAGGATTGGACAGGGTGCTGTGCGGCTGCACAAGAATGTTGTGAGCGGATGGTTGCTTCATGGAAACACAATGAGGAATCTGAACTTGAAGGGATATTTGAGCCAGATAACATCACTCTGCCACTTGGTAAGTAATACGTAATAAATGCATACTTTTTGTGGAGTTAAGTGTAATAGACCTAACGTATTAAATGTATGTATGTATATATAGACACATTTCTCATGTATCTTGTCAGCAGACGTGTTAAAGTCAGACAGAAGTATCAGATGCGAATTTACCTTTTGGCACCGGTGGTGCGTGAACTACAAGATTCGAATGAAGATTCTCTTGTGAATGTATTTATACATAAATATACATTTATAAGCATTTGAGGAAGCTAAGGATAATATGGCTCAACACAAAAGAGATAGTTGATATAGCACTAGCTCTCTCTCGCTCTTCTTTGAGAGTCTACACGCCCATGTAATACAAATTAAAAGTACTTGAAAGAGAGAAAATAATCTTCCGTTGGCTACCACTTAACCACTTTGCTTTCTCCTGTTTTTGTATTAATCAAAGGCTGACACTAGGGTGTAATTTACGAGATCTTCATATTTTCACTAGAGAAAATTGGTTCTATTGTCCGCCTTAGTCTTTCATCCTTACGATTTACAAGTGGATTTGTATCTGTATGTGCAATCATTCTTAGTCCGACACAGTTCCGGGGGTGAACATGAGAAAGTGCTTTTGTGCGACATAGTATATTTAAAAATTTCAAATAATACACATGGATAAAAATATTATTGCAAAAAATATGCATATGATATCATTGATATCATATGATTGCACGTATTTATATTCAGAGATATTGTTTTCATATGCGGTATTAAGAAGATTGCAAAACACTTTCCTCTTTGTTTACTGAAGCACACACAAATACAATCCACCTCCGTTACTTTCTTTCAACAAAAGAGAGCAAGACACTTAATACTTTTTCACGGTGACTAGATGTTTATACTATTCTCACGCGGATTTGTTATTCAAAACAATTCGATATAGGAGGGGATTTACTACGTTGCATTTGAATTGCAAAAAAGACCTTGGTTGATGCATAGCCTCATGTTTATATGCGATTTTTTTTCACCCTGATCTAGTCCAGTTGCCGTTGTTTTAGACATTGAATAATGCATAACAGAATGGATGGTTGGTCAGGACCTAATTTCCGGATTCCAAGAAACGGAACAATCTAATGCAGTTTTGGACAATGATAGATTTGCTTTCTTCTTCCTTTACATTCGTAATATGAGTGCGTTTAAGGTCAATTGTGCATGTAATGCACTAATATACACATATGCTGTGGATGATACCGCAAAAGTAAAGACTCCAGCTCTTTCATTCTTATACACGCCGGTTCTGGCTCTGTATTTTGGTGGTGATCTTAATTTATGAAATTACTAAAGTTATTTTCGTCTTTTGAGAGAAAAACCAAAACTCCAGAAATTACCAATCAATTCAAGTGGTGGTGTGAGGCTTTCTGATAGGTTCTACCCAACCCATTGGCCTTTAACGAACCATTTCAAGCACTTTTTACCAAATACTTCATTTAATGAATCCACTTTTAACGTTCAAATAATAGAAAGGATACAAAATGACTATTTATATCCAAAAGAGAGGCTTTTATATGGTTAGATGTGAATAGTCAATACAACAACGAGTAGCCTCTCTTGCGAAACAATTTAATTACCAACAAGCAGTCTTATGAAAGCACAGTTAAAATATAGTATGCTACATTGCTAAAATCTACAATGCCTACCTAAAGTTTATTCAATCATATTTACAAGGCTCATTTCTCCTCTCGGATTAGTATCATTAGGAGCTACGAACTACATTTGCGTTTCTGAAGGATGGAATTGAAAGCTAGCGTGCACAAATGTGCCATATTTGCCAAGTTTGTTTTGTAAATGTCAAAGAAATTGATGCGGAATTCTGATAAAGGTTACGTCTATTACAGGGCGGTTGCCACCACCATCCTCCCACAAGCTTCCTGCTCTCATGTTTACTCAAGCATGAATACTACGATACCTGAATTAGCCTTTGGCATCATCAGGTCTTTTTAGAAATGGTAAACAAGACACAAAATGTTCAAAGCAGAGATGATCTTGGGCTTTTACGTGGTAATAACAAATGTTGAGTCACGGGTTGCTGGTCTTTCTGAATTGAATACAACAAAAAAAAATGTCATTCAGTTCACCCCGAAATCAAGGACGGAGGACGCTAGCAAGCAAGCAAGCAAAATGGAATGACACACACACATTTTCCCTCTGTACATAACATATTACATAAGTATCTAATACATTATCCTATTCTAATGTGTGGAGGCACTGACAAAAGATTGTCTTTCACCACTGTATTAATATTAAATTCTCAAGGCTTGTCCCATGTTACATGGTATTATTCCACGAAATATTTGGAATGAAACTACAGGAAAAGGTTGGCTTTCCATTCAATATAGGAAAATGTTTTTGGAGTGTATACGTTAGCTTTATAGTTATTTTTTTGTGAAATAATTCATACTTTTGGTTTTGGTGGGATGCATCCATCTACAATAAAAGTGTACAAGAAAGAGAAAAGAGTAAAAAGGAGATCGATGAGATTTCCTATGAGCTGACGTGTAGCAGAGAGACCTGCTGATTTTCTTTTCCAACTCTCAGTTGCCCCATAATAAATAATGGGAAACTTGGAAAAAATGTAGGAGTTGATGGCTTTAGATTTAGACTCGTTTCCTTTGAAAAGAAAAAAAGCTGCTCACTTATTTGCTCATCTTTCACCAGATGGATATTTTATTTTATATGAATCATGTGAATCAATGCATGTATATGTAATGAACGTCGCGGTTCGATCCTACATGGTTCATCTCAAGGTTGTGTGAAAAGAAAGTAGGAGGCTGTGGATGATGATGCACAAGCACATCAAAAGTATACGGTGAAAACAGTCAAAACCGTTTTCCTGGGTTTGTTTTTCAGGAGTTCGGTGTATCTCTAAAATATTCTTCAAAAATATACGCTGGTGCACATAATGTGCTGCTGTCATGTTTTCTTCCTCTGGGCAGCTCAAGAAGAGTATTTGGAATGGGATATAGAGAAGGAGGGTTTTTGCTTTTGCTATACATACACATCATATAAGATGTGTAGTTTATGTGCTCTGAACCTGAACCGTCGGCAGTGGTGGTGTTAGAGATGAAGTTATGAGAATCCATTTAAGCATCATTTTTTTTTTGAAATGTATGAATTTAGATTTCGATGAAAATCTAAATAATGCTCTGTGTTGCTCCACATGAGAATTATGTAGACATATACATTGTATAAATAAAATTGTTTCCTTGCATGCATGATATTTTGGCAGAAGACGAGTACACTTTATGTTTCCGCTTTTCCTTTTGGTAAGAAACAGCCAGCCAGTAACAAACCAACAGTAGTCGACATGATGTAAACGTAGTTGATACGAACAGTCATAATAAATATCATGGTGGTTGTAGACTATGGCTCATAGCATGATTTTTTCCCATAATAAATATAATTTCAAGGATAATATAACAATTTTCTATGGAAGAAATTTTACATGTTTACACCTTCACCCATATTCTTTTACCACTTCCTTCCGTCTCCACCACAGACAAAAAACTGATCATTAAAGTTATGGCTCTCTGAAATGTTTCAAATGCTAAAACAAAAAGATGTCATAAACTTGGTTAGTCTTTTTAAAAGCAAAATTCACGTTTCCACTCACAAATTCTATGGTGTTTAAGATATAACATTATTATCACTCTTTCCGTTTCTGAATCTTATTGTGCCTTTTGCCCACTTTCATCATCAATCTATCCGTAACTTTATTGTGCCTTGTCAGCAGTATCAACATAATGGAAAAAAATGGATGTTATCACATGGACTGTTAATGTATTATCATATTCTTGTGTGTAGTGCCAAAGAAAAGACGAAACCCAACCTCAGTTATGGCTTCCTCCTGTCTGAAAACTAGTTTCGGAGAAGTCCAACGTGCTTTTTAGGGAAAAATTCAAGGAATATGCGTGGGGAAAGCTAATATTATATATAGCCACTATGGGTTTCTTTCAAGAATACATCACCATCATCACCACCGCCTTTTCTATTCAAGATGAAGTTGTCAATCATTTGACAGCCCTTTTCAATGATTCATTCAAAAGCTGAGAAATAAGTTAGCATGCACAATAGGCCCCCAACGGTCTACGTATTGATAACACGATATACGATGGAAAGCAGCGAAAAAGCCTAGCTATTCTCGTTCATCTTATGACTTGTTAGTAATGTTTGCGTCCTGTCAGGTATGCCTCAGTAGTTGGCCTTCCAAAGTTGAAAAGTTTTTGCATACGCTTCTTTTCCTTCCTTAAAGAATACCTATTGCGTTTCTCCTTTCACGGTTCTTTCACGAAATGAAAATGCTCTTATACTTTTAGTACTTCCTGAGGAAACAGAATAGTTTTCGTGCATTTTCAGGTAGGTAGGCTAACTGGTAACAAACTGACGGTTGAATTGTTCCAGAAAGTAATATGAAAATGGGTTGAACAACTTGTGAGCATTTCAAAATCAACCTAAAACAAAATTCATAAAAATTTGTGTAACACATCAGTGCGTCTTAGAAGAAGAAGAGAGGTTATTGTACTACTAGGAAAATAACGATCCTCAGTTTGGTACTAACAAATGCTTTTGTTTTTGAAACCAGCAGAAGCTATATACGGCTTCATCCGGATTTAGGTATAAATTGGTTTACCTGAATTAAGAATTAATGTTTAATGTGCCATACAACGAAAATTTAATTTGGCCATATATATGGCAGTTCTAAAAGTATACTGATCATCTTTTCAAACAGATGTAATTATGGATTACCTGCCTTCCTTTTTGGTATTATCGGTACTTTCCCATTTGAGTTTTGGTTTCTAAATATTCATCAAAATTCTAAATGGATAATTATTAATCGCTAAGAATGAAAAATAAATTCACGTAAAGAAATTATCACATTTACTAACCTTCAATTTATTGAGTGTGATGATGAAATTTGGAATATTTCTTTGCTTACACAATAGTTATGGTTGGTATGTATGGTTCATAATGAATCACGTTATTGAGTTTTAAGTACCCAGACAAACATTCTCATTTTAATTGAAGGAATCTTCCAGAAGTCCACTTTCCTCTACCACAACTTTCGTAATATTTTTCATGAAACTTCCATGACCTAGTGACTTAGCAGTGTAAAATCCGTTTACATGGATGGAGTAAAGATATTCTCAATGATGTAAAACTTACGTTACAGTAAATGGCGACAATATTGACGACAAAAGTATGTCAATGTGTAGTTAGCTACAAGACACTTTCATCAAGCAGGGGTATTAGATTAATTCCAAAATCACAACAGAAAGTACGCGAGAATGGCTTTTCTATATTGTGTATAGAAAGGCAACCTGGTCTGCTACACAACAATGTGTTTATTAACATAAGCATGTCTATCGATAAGGCCTACTCTACTTCCTGCAGCAATATTAAATGAATTAGATATGTTATACCATGCCCCACTTCTTTATAGTGGATGGAGTCTTATTCAAGAAAAATCTAATAATCCGAGACTTTTAGCCGCATCATCTTAAGTACACTCCACTACGCATAAGGAATAATAATGAAGGCGAGAATTCAGTAAACGTTTTCCTTTTTCTATTATCGAGCGCTACAGGGTCATCATACACACATACATAAAAAAATATTGGCTCATGTTCTCGTGCAGCTTCAAATTATCCTTACTTTTCTCTCGTCGCTCTTCTTTTTCTCCACCATTCTTTTACTATTAGCTATTGAGATAGTGTGGTACGTATACACACATTGACTTTCACCTATCTCAAAGAAAGCAAAAGTTGGCTAGCCAAATGGATAAAAAACAGTGACGCATGGATTGAAAGGTGACATCACGTTTGTTTCATCGCAAAACTAAGTAAATATATTGCTAATTGATAAAAATTTGGGAATTATGTTCAGAGCCAATACTATCTGGTAACATGATCACAAACTGGATTTAAGGAAAGTTTTTCGTTAAACAAGAACAAATTACGTGTAGTGATGCAAAGCAAGAGATACTTATTTATCAAGAATACCAAAAAGTTCCTGTTGCTGTTCAAAAGTTCAAGACTTTAGTAATACTAGTAGAGATTAGTAGGGATAGGAGTTATTGCATTAAAAAGTTTTTTGAACAAATGCCACAGCTCTACCACGAAAACAAAGGTTCCTTACAACTTCCAAGCACGGTTCATGATGATGACTATTATAGGTTCGTAGTGGTGCTTCAGCATGAAACTAATGGAATTTTATTGCAGTCGTTTGCATACTGAGTAGGAATAAAAATCGGAGGAGCACCAGTACTCTTTTGTATAATAGGATGTGGAATAAATGAATGAAACCCTTGAACTGAAGTGCAAAAATATGGTGGTTTGGCACGTCAATCCTACACTTCTTTAAATGGGTTTCAGGGTACAGGGTGATGCCAAACATGATAGTTGGGCTGGCATTAAATTGAATAAAATGCACTTTGCTAAAAACTAAAACGTCGATAAAACACTGAACTGGATTTTGCTTCCCAAGTTGCAGCGATTATAATGTAGTTATGTGTATGTCTGTTTGTCGGTTGCTGGTGAAATACTAGTTTCGGTAATGCGGTGGCCGGCCTGGAGGCACGTGTGTGAATTAACAAGTAATAGTGTTGGATATATGTTTACTTTCTCGATGTTTAGAATGCATTAATTTCATTTCCTGCACAAATTGAAAATACTAAACATCACACATGCCGCAACTAGTAGGATGTGGCAATACGGAATGTAGATGTTGGATTTCTCAACATTTTCTATTATTAAACCGCACTTGTTCATGCACTAACAATCTCTTACTCGTCAATTCACGTGTGGATTTGTTTGTCTTGTTTAACTTACATATTAATCACCTCCATTTTACCATGATATGAGATACATTATTTTTGCTGACTAACACAATATACATAATTGACCATCGAGCATTATAGAATATAGAACGTATTTTCACTGAACCAGCCTTCCGGTCATTCTTAGTAATATTACTGTTCTAAGCATATCTCTTTACACATGATGGCTCGGCATATATTTTAGAATAAGTTGACGTTAATTGATGAATGCAAAAACTTGGAGCAATGAAAGTTCCATGATGGAACCTTCCCGGCGTCCCGGAACCCAAATTGTAGGGACGATTGTTGTATGCCGCTTATGTTTGTGTCAAGTATCAGCTCTCCGAAAGTGTCAGACTCTTGAAATTGATTGACATTTAGTTTCTTCTTTGTCATCTTGATACCGCATTGTACAACGTGAT
The DNA here is from genome assembly GCA_964034955.1 of Orchesella flavescens. Lineage (NCBI taxonomy): Eukaryota > Metazoa > Arthropoda > Collembola > Entomobryomorpha > Orchesellidae > Orchesella > Orchesella flavescens. Next base: position 39,768,111 of record OZ035955.1, read on the forward strand.
AAAATTGGGCATTTCTAAAAAGCAAGAGTCTGTCATTCATTAGTGTACAAAATTAGGTTTTCCATTCTCTAGAAATGTCAGGAAGTTGCCTCCTATAATTTTTGAAAGAGTATAAATTACTGAGACGTGTTGCAATTGAGTGAAGAAATAATTTTGGGATAGGTGCTAGATACTGTAAAATGAAAGGTTCGTGAGATTGAAGTTTGAAGATTACATAACATGGTGGTTCATTTTTTTGGAAATGCTGTACATATCACGTGTTTTTATACATGCAATGCAAAAATGCAATCACCATGCTATATAGTAATATTTGTTGAACATTTCACAATGTTTATTGATGTTTTATTAATATTTTACAGAAAACGAATGCCCACCCACGTGGGATGGATGGCAATGTTGGGACTCTACTAAAGCAGGAATTACAGCAAAGTCATACTGCCCTCGCTACGTTTACTTCATCACAGAACCACCGACATGCTCGAGTAAGTATATAATTTTTGTGCCATAATGTTTTTTTTGAATTTGGTAATGCTAGTTTTAGGTAATGAAATTGACAAATTTTTCTGCTCGCACGATGAGAATTATGATTGATCTTCCATCTTCCCACACATTTTTTCGAAAGTATTCAGCCCACTACAATCCTAATCTTAAACGTGTAATCCCACTGTATACTGTCAAGGCTAAGAGGTTGACAGTGAACCTCATATTGATAAATTCATTTGGGTTTCCGTCAGTCACTCAAAAGGAAGTTATGTAACAGGGTTCCGAAGTGCATATTATATATATATATAAACAAAAGTACGTTTAGGTAGAAATTTCACGTAATGTGGTGACCGACGACCATTATCGTTGAAAGGGAATGAGAGAGGAAGGATTCAATTAGATAATTGAAAAATATGACGTACTTTATTTTCACTGGTGAGTAGTGTACGTCGATGAGTGCCGTGTGTTGTAATAGAATTGATGTCAAAAAACTTCTTTGATGGTCGAGTAGATCAGAAATGAATACATATGTATATACTGCTGATATTGGATATGAAATAAAAAATGATGCGTTTCATTTCATTACAAGGAGACACATAGCACTTCATCATGTTGTAAATGATGAAAGCAATAATATAAGTATAAGATGTATCCCACAATGGTTGTTTATAAATACAAATAGGCATGTTTTCTTTGTGTAAATATAGGATACGACAATGATCAATATATTACAAAAATTGAGCAGTTATATGGGGGAATTGGTAAGAAATTGGGATTAATTTCAACATTGAAAGTGCTTTCGTTGGGTTTTCTTGAATAAATGAAAAATGCAATCAATAAAAATGCCCCTTTACTTGTATCGATTTTTAAAAGTTTTATTATTTGATAACCAACAAGAGTTTTATATACCTGCTGTGCATTTTGTAGAATAAAAATTAGGATGACGTAAATTTGTAGCTGCTTGTTCTGCGAAACTAGTTCTATTTTTTATGATTAGAGGAGAAAAAACTAGCATGATTTCCTAATCGATTCTTTAACGAGCTCTCTCCAGAACAAAATTCAGAATGTTCCTGACCGTGTTGGTTGTTATAAATAAAAAACAACCATTTTTTGTAGACCCATTATCAGCTTTCACCATACATCTGATGCATATGAATGGTGAAAGCCGGTGTCATCAGAGTCAGCAGTATCGATTCTTTATTCGATGTAATCAATCTGACGCTGCTACTCACTAGGTTTTAGGTTGAAAGTAAATGATGATAAATGAGAGAAAAACTTTCTGACAGTAATAAGTTCGTATGAATATAAAAGCAATGAAAAGGGTATTTGCCCATTTGCAATCATTATGTAACAAAAACCCTCCTTTGGAAGTCTTTGTACAAGTAAGCAGTAGTGGCCGTCTGGAACACACAAGTAACAAGTTTTTATTGTCTAAAATGTTTTATTTCTTATTAAATAATGATTCGATTAGATATGACAATTTTGTGAATGCTGCATGAATTTTGCAAGGAATGTTTCAGTTTGCCCCAAATACCGATTCAGTGAATATGTCTGTATATCATTGTTTCCTACTGTACTTCGTTTACACTTGCAAAATGCTGAAATGTGTAATTTCTGAAACTTAGTCCTAAAATTTCATGCCAGTGTACATTATATACTCCATTGTTTTAACTCTCAAGACCACGACTGAGACGTTCATGTAATTCAAATGATCTACTTTTCGTTCACTGATACTATTTCCAGTTCTCTAACTTCACCCGTAATAATTGTATTTGGATTCTGAGAGCATTATTTTGTAGTACCAATTAATTATTTATGAGTTTAACCACTGAATGCAAAATTTATCACGGTTTCAGTGTTTTTACAAAGTGGATATAACCTACTTATATTTATTAGGTTTTTGGAGCTTCGACTATTTAATCTCCCTAATAATAAATTTAATGTATACATTGGACAATATCATGTTGAATCAAATGTATTTAAATGCCAAGAACCTCGTAAGCTGTTGCCACTTCACCTTACTACCTTACTACATTTTAACATTCGCAGTACCTTAAAGAAAGCAACGAATGGTTGGTTATTCCGAAAATTCACAGTCTGCAAAAGCAAGATATGCAAACTTTTAATTAAATACCAATAAACCATGCAAGTTCTAAAATAATACTTACGTAAATCTAAAGGTATACATAATAAAATTGCAGATGATATAAGGGTAAGAAATACACAAGTTAGAGAGACTTGCTACAGGCATTTCAGTTGAAAAGTTATAATATAAATATTAATACAGTTTGAGACAGTGAGAAGCGAAATGTAAGAGCAAAGAAAACATTGGATTGATGTTTATTATTGCAATTTCACGCCCACTCTGACTCAAGTTTTTACACTTGCCCACGATATGTACATATGAGTGGGCTTTCGAACAATCTGGTGAACATTTGTATTTATAAAAGTATTTGTTAATATTACTTATTTCATACCTATTTAGTCAAATAATGTTAGGATAACGGATTTAGGAAGCCCTTCTTCACCCTTTCTCCAAATTCTTTTTAAAGATTTGCGTTATTTGGTCCATTTATTTTTATATTTTTGGGAACGTGAAACTTTAAAATTACAACAAATTTAATAAAACTTCTTTGATGTAACAAACGCCTGCTAGCATTCCCTAATATAAGGGTTACCATTGCACCATTAGCTTTGAGCATTGATGTAGAAAAGTTGGAGAGGTACAAGTCGTATGGGAACACACCATCATCCTTTGCTTTTTTATTACAAACGTAGGCAATCGTCACGTACAAAAATGAAAGCGTTTTAGAAACATTTGTTATTCTTTCACAGTAAAAGTTTTTCTCATCTACTGAAATTTCAAGTGGCATTTATGTGCCATTCTGGATGTGTGAACGAAAGTGGTGTGTGTGCTGTTGGAAAGATTTTATGCATGAATGATCACAAGACAAAAGTGAAAATCCGGAGCTGAGAAAGTAGATAAAACGGTTGAGAGTAAGCACATGCGAGTTTTATACCACACTTAATTGGATTTGCACAAAGTATTCATCCATACCCCTTCCTCTATACCCCTCAACTACAGAGCTAAAGTTTGGAAAATGTATATGAATCTCTTGTCAAATATATATATATAATGCGTAGGAAGAAGCAAATATGCAGTAAGTATGCAATGGAAATTCACATCATTGTTTTCTTTAAGTTTTCTTTCATTGGACTTCATTCAATATTTTGGTTTCCTAATGAAATCCGAAAGGGCGGAGAAACTTTTCTTGGTGCTCCAACGATAACTTGGATTATTGGCTTTCCGTAAGAAGGACGTAATTACTAAAAGGTCATTTCATGTAACATATATTGCAACTGCTTCGACAGAGACTTTTAGAATAGGGAATAAAGAAAAAGTTCCGTTTTTACTTGGTAGTCATTTGTTAGTTGTCGACATTCTCTAATTTACGGGTAACGGATAAGCTGCATCTACAAAAAATGTGAAAGCTGCTGTCGTACAAACAAAAATTCCGTTTTAATTGCATGAAACGGTAGGTCATTATGCGTGGGCTTGGTATGTAATACAATACCAATTATTATCCTCGTATTTTTGCAATAATTAATATTAATGTGTATGGTTTCGTTTTGCAGTACCTCTGGAAAAAGAATGCTCTAGTAATGGAACATGGGCTCACCGAAATGGAAGAGAGTGGACTAATTATGCAGTTTGTGTGAAATCTACCGTCACTCTTCAACAGAATCGGTCCTATGTGCTGGTTGCGGCCTATGCAATTTCGATTGTTACGCTGATCCCAGCCATGATCATCTTCTTCTCGTTCAAGTAAGTTTAGCTGAAATTAACTTTAGGTCATTTTATGCAGAATTAATGAAACTACAACAGGACAATGGAAATTATACATTTTTAGTTTTTAATTCCAATTTCAAGTACGTAGAAATAACTGGGAGAAAGGTAGTAGTAACCTATTACAATACTATAATGTCAACCCGCTGTCTTCAATACCATACCATGTAAACGTCCGACACAATAATTTACTTTTAAAATGAACGTGCTTGATTGAAACTGTTAGTAAAAAGTATATAAATACACAAGATTTAAATTGTTAAAATTTAAATTAACCCTAAATTAAAACAGGGTTACAAAAATATTAGCGAAATACAACACGTGTTGGTTTAAATCAGTTAAAATGTTAAAAACTTTTCAAAATCAAATATTTAAATCTGCTCATATTTGGACTTTTTGTCCAAAGTAGCCGTGAGCTCATAGCACTTCCTGAGTAATTTAATGGCAGCATACAAAATGCAGGAAAGAACACAAAGGAAGCCAATGGTGGAGAAAAAGAGAAGTAGAAAAGCACCGATTCCTAAGCTAATATCATCATCCTCGTCCTCAGCTGGTGAAAGTGGCGTCCATCCTCCATCAGACAAAATTGATGCAGAAGAGTCACCTTCTTTTAGAGCTTCGTCAATCATCTTATTGATTGAATGTAGGAACGCTTCCAGGAATTTCAACGCCAGCTTTCCCTCTTCCACTTTGATTGAGTCAGTTTCTTGGAATGCATCACTTAAATCCGTGTTGGGATCCTCAACGAATTCATTAAAGAGTGAAACCCTTTCTTCCATCATCTTGAGAATCACGATTGCGGACGCGACATGATGAACATCCTCTTTGAATACTAGCTTGTCTTCTCTAGTAGCTTTCTTTGAACCTACTTTACGTGCAAGAGTTATTGGCCACGATGGGTCTTCCTTTTCTCTCATTTGGATGTATTGTGTGTGGACTTCCAGAAGCTTTACCAAAATTTCCATGTCCATCGTAGACTTTAGAACTTTTAGTTGAGCTTCAGTGGCCACTGCCGTATCCAGTGATGGCTGTACCGGTTCAGTTTTACTGCTCAGCGTAGTCGTGACATCAGAGCGAATGCCAGTTACCAAAGGATGCGCATCAAAATCGTCCTGTAGAGACTGGAGGTCAAAATCTTCCAGAACTGGATTGAAGATTTCAGGTGCAGGCAAGCCATGGGTGACTATCAGGAGTGAGAACAAAACTGTTCCCCAGAAGACTTGTGTAACTTGCTTCATTGTTTCAGGCACCTGTGACAAAAACAATAAAATAAAAAATTATTAGATTGAATGTGCTTGAAAAAATTCCTCCTGCTTTTAGTAATTTTGCGACAACGGAGTTTCCATTTGAAATTGGGATCCAGATATAATATTTCACATTTTTAATTATTTAAAAGTACAAATTAAAGGCGTTAAGTCAAAACTTACTTTACTTTAGCTGCCTCGTTTACGTTTTTTCCAAAGATTGTCACGAATGCCAGAAGATCTTGTAAATTCACAACTGAAAATCGGTATTGCTAACAGGAGCGTTGTTTGAGACAAACTGAAATCAAACGTATTTTTCGACAAATCAACTGCGACATGAAGAATATTTTTGCTCACTCCAGTCAAGTCAGCAGAATATTTAACTGCACTGGTTCATGTTTCATCAAATGGTTCTTAAGAAATGCATTCATTTACAAAAAAAATGTATCCAAATTCCAAATGCAACGCGATGTACCTAAACTTTGTATTTTTATACACTTCACTTTATACATTTTTCTCGTGAGGGAAGCTGCTTATGGCTAAGATATTATGAGCCTGAGTGTGTCATTAGAATATGTACGCATACATAAGTGCAAGAGGGTATCGTACCACACACATCATTTGCATTTGTACCCGACGGAAAATAGTTAGTTAGGAGTGGGAAGGACAGTAAATGCACACACACTACTGTGTTACATATTATGTTGGATGCATGGACAACTTTATAAAAGTTTCTTTTAACGTTTTAACATTTGATGACTAACACTTCATTTTCGTTGTGCAAGATGATACTATGATGACGAGGATATTGATGAAATGTACTTTGAAGCCCATAAAACTTGAGCAATAGATATGGCAATGAAGTGATGATGATGAGTTGTTTTAGTTTAGTAATATTTTTAATCCTAGTCCCTTTTTAAAGTTATGTGTATCTCTATTGATGTGACTCTGACTCATTTTCGAAACCAGGCTATGTTCTAAAATATAATATAACATACAGTAGTGTAAAAATAAACAAATGGATATATGACTTTGTCTTCGGCTAGCAACTTTACTTACAAGGACTTCGACGTATGATTTTTATACCTAAACGATTAGGTATGCAATATTTTGTCAATAGGCCACAAGTTCAATTATGCTGATGGACAAAATCTGGTTTTAAAGCATTCGTTTCCTTATGAGAGCATTTCTTACAGAAGTATTTACGATGCTCATGCTGTATGAGTAGTAATATAAGATGATGATAATATGTCGTATGCGCTGAGTAGAAAATAAGATAAAATTTAAGTCAATACAAAATATGAACATATATACTTTTAAGATAAGATTTTTTTTATATAAGATCAATGCATCATATAACATGTACTTACAGTAGGAATCTGATTTTAACAAACCTTGTCCTTCATCAGCACAATATTTACATAAAACTTATAAAAAAATAAAATGCGCATCATAAAACTTGTGGTGTTTAACGATTAACTTACAACCAGAACCAAATGACTAACCTACATTTAATATTTATTTGAAATCGTATTTTTTACAGGCAACTGAGAGTCCATAGGATCATACTTCATCAAAACTTCTTCTTCTCCCTCCTCCTCAACGCAATTCTAGTCATCATTTTCAAAACGTGGGTAATGATGAGTGAATCTAATGAAACAAACTCCACTGTCTCCAACTCAATTGTTAGTCAGGCAAGTGAAAACCAAAAGCTCCACAAATATTCGACAATTTAACTAAATGATGAAAAGGTTCTTCCATCTATATCTATGTATGCTTGCCAATGCCACCACCACGTAAATCCTTGATTTTGAGGTCCATGCATCAGAATATATTCATTCTTTAGTCAAGCTTTGATGAAGTTCCAGAGTCTTTGTGAAATGCGTTCCAGGAATGCCTCTGCATACATTTATGTTTCCGCAATCTAACTGAATTAATAATTCTACAACTTGCAGAATAGCATTGCTTGCCGACTCTTGCTAATATCGACAAAGTATTCACGGATGACCAACTATATGTGGATGCTCAGTGAAGGATTCTATTTGCACAAGCTCATCGCTGCTGCCTTTGCTGAACAGAAATCCCTTCTTGTATTCTACTTGATTGGATGGGGTAAGTTGATACGTTGTTGAAAGCAAGCAACCTTCCAGTTTAATTGTTTTATGAATGCCTACCTAAGCTATGCAATGAGTAGCTAAGCAAAGTCCATTATTATAGCAACATATATTAGCTTATGAAGGCTAATGACAGCTCATATTATTGCCCTTTTTGTTCCGACAACGATCAATTCAGCATGGGATTCTTGTTATTTACTTTCAGTGTTTCCACTCTTCCCCGTTGCATTCTACGCTGGATTCAGAATTCTAGCAGCAAATGACAAATGTTGGGTTGAGCCACAAGACGAATGGGAATGGGCATTGAATGGTCCAAGTCTACTCAGTTTATTGGTATGTATATTATATGATATGATGAAAAGCATGTCAAAACTCTTGCTTTGTTTGAAAATGTATTCTGGATTTATGATAAATATCTTTCCATTGAGTTAGTCCAGTGAAAGAGGACATTGAATTGTATAAAATGAACAAAAACACACATATTATAACCTTTCCAAACTTAATGAACTTGGGCGACTGACTGAACTCGCTGACAATTTATCTGAAAACGAATGCAGATTAAACGTGATGTCAATATATGTAAGGTTAATCATTCATCGTGACGAAAGCAATTTTGTTCAGTATTTGGGGTTTAACCACTCTACACAAGAGTATCAAGAGTCGCCTCTTTGTCATCAAATGACTATATCATTCCATTTCTACAAAACTTCATCAGAAATACTTTATTACGATTTGGATGTGAATGTGGTACTACACGTAAATTAAATAATACATAATATTTTATGTACATTATTGGAAAGGGACGACTGCTAGATTACATTTCTTGAACAACCTTGTTCATCATATTTTGTACTTTTCAATATTATTTAATAGGTCAACGCCTTATTCCTCATAAACATTATCCGCGTCCTCGTGACCAAACTTCGAGCAGCTCATGCACAAGAACCTAGTCAATATAGGTAAGTAATGATATGATGCCGCGTTCATTTTTTAATGAAAATATTTAAAACGTATGTATATGCAAGTAATATAAAAAATTATTAGCATCCTGAAAGTAATTCTACCTATAAAGAATAATTACACCGCTTTGTCTCTGCTATTATCTGCTTTATTCTTTGGCTCAGAAATGAGGAGAGATTATTAATTAGATTACGCATTCTAGATACCAGGTAGGGTATAATGAAAAATATTCACTAATGATCCAAGCTGAGTTTATAATGAGTACGGTGTTTTGCACTCTATTAGTTGCATGAGTTGATCCATATTCTACGAATCAGCTATATGTTTACATTCATTTCCGCTGTGAGCCAAAGTTTCGTGAAAGCTTTTGACCCGCTTCATTATGTATAGCCTTTATGGATTTACGCCATGAATTTCAGCCTAATACCTAAGGTTTCAAACGAAAAATGGTGTTTTGATGAAAAGTGTGCAGAAACCGGTGCAAGTTTACAATGACTCGATGTAATGTTAGCCAAGTTTTTCCAACAAAGGCATTAACTACGGATCAATTATAAAACAAAAAAAATTCCTTGAACATAATCTCACCCTGAAAAATCATTGTTTTCGAACTCATATATCGTGAAAACTTTTTCATGTGAGAAAGTCTATTGCTCGTTGGAACGAACGAACAAGCACCTTTGGCTAAACTGTTAGTACTGTGCAGCAGCAGCTATCGTATCTTGTGGCCCATAAATTAGGGAGGAAATATATATAGGACAAGAGATATTCCATGAAGAAGCTGAGCTTAGGGATAAATGCTAAAAGGTTTGAACCATGCTGCTGCCGGATATCTCCCGTTCACAGGTCTTTCTAAAATGGCATCTTTTCCAGTCTTCCCAGACGACCTACACACCATGTTTAGCGATATATTTAACTAATGAATGTTGCTTGCAAAAAGGAAAATAGTATCTGTCAAGGCAAAGGGAAAGCAGGAAGTCACGCACGTTCACAATGCCTATTCTTATCCTTCCTGTGCTCTTCCTCAAAGACATGCTTTTACGTACGACTTTCCAACTGCACAAATCTCTCACATTACAAAGTTGTCTGTGGATGCCTCTGGATCCTGTATTATTTATGCTAAATAAATGACAAGGTAACTTCATAACGATCTTCTTGGCCCACTGAGTATACGTATGCGAGGGGAAAAGAGTGACAGGAGTTGTCGTAATTTGTTGAGAAGTTTAAGCTTAAAGCATATGGGACACGGAGAGTAGGTAGGTAGGTTTGTGTCAAAGTTCCTGTCCAACGTTATGTAGTAATGATGATGATGTCTGGTTTGTGAAATTGCTGAACTATGCACTGTTTATACAGTGTATCGCTCTAGCTATATAGGCTTGCTTGGCTGGCGGTATTTGCTGGCACAGTTGGAAAAGCAGAGCAGTTAACTGAAATAAGCTACTTTGGTGAACTGTGGAGAAAGAGGACGAGTAATATATCAACATGAATCATTTTGCCAAAAGCCGAATTTCTCTTAGAAAACTGCTGGCTTGTAACTTATTATATTAGCTAATGCACACATGGAGGTATTTGGAGGCTTGAGCCATGTTTGCTTTTCAAAATGCTTTAATAAATGTGATGAGTATATGGTATGTATGAGATGAGAAGTATATTAGACGATTGGTTACAATAAATGGTTACAACTTCAACTTGTCGTTTTCCAGGAAAGCTGTTCGTGCAACGTTGGTGCTCCTTCCGTTATTTGGACTTCATTTTATTGTCACAATATACCGTCCATCTTCCTCAAAAGGAGTTTGTCAGAACTGGACTGAACTCTACTTTTATGCCAATGATGTCCTTGATGGAATGCAAGGATTCCTTGTTGCCCTCATCTTTTGTTACTGCAATGGCGAGGTAATAAAAGCTTTGCTTTAAGTGTGGCTATATGGCCATTTCCTGCATTTAAAGTGTGCACACCGTGTGTACATCTTTTTTTTTATTGGAGTGCATTCCAAGACGGCACTTTCAGAAAGAGTTTTAGAGCTCTTGCTTTGCTCCCTTTTCCCGAATTACATATTTATGTGTACACACTGACAAGGAGTGCATTAACTTACATGAGACATTTCATATTATGAGGTTCAATGTTGAGAAAAGTGTTCTGTCAATGCAATTTTTTCAGGTGCTTTCACTTTTAAAACGAACATATACGAGATGGAAAGAGCAGCATTTTGATGTGGTGGGTCCTCGAAGGAATTCACGTCATCGACCAAGTCGAGGTTCAGTAATGGGCCGCTCTGTAGTGTCCACCCACATTTACTCTTCAATCCCACCGTCCCCAGAGACTAATGTAATTGCCCTTCCAAGCGGTTCCAATCCCGCTTCGAAGGATCCATCACCTTCCTCCCAATTGGTGGGCACAAGTCTTCTCACAGTGAATGGTTTGTCTGGACCTATTACCATTACTTCAAATGTTACTCCCGAAGTGAAAAATTCGGATTCCAATTCCAAGTCTTCACTCAAGAATCGCAAGAACCAAGCGTCGACAACTACTAACGGAAATGCAATCAAGATGTATGTTTCTAGTGAATACGGAAGTGTCAAAGAGAATCCAGGACTAGAAATTTCATGTGTGTAAATTTTGTTTGTTGGCTATGCCTCTCAATTCCTGACTATTGTTATTTGTCAGGCGAAATATTTGTTTACTTAATACTCACCTCTCTCACCACTGCTGTGGACTCATTTAGTTATACGTAAATACATATACTTTACAAATATAAGTACTCTGTCATTTACGCGTGTTTATTAAGGTACCTAATGTCAAAGTCGAATGTGTGCTGATGACTGAGTTGTTTTGCATGGAAATGTGTGCTACATTAAAATATGACGTATGACTTACATTCGAATAACTGTGTAATTTCCAGAATATTGTATGATTATATAGATACTTAAAAATAATCGCCGTGTTTATGCCATATAGATGAGTAACATCGGATGCCAAACTAAATGTAATGAATTGCTAATGCATATACGTGACAAAATTAATGTTACTCTATAGGAATTTTTTTCCGACGAGATTATAAATGGTAAGTTGCCCGTTAATAATCATATTAGTTGAAAGGGAAAATGTATTTTTTGTAAGCCTATTTACTCTTGAAAATATATTCTACTGGATATTCAGCAGCAACAGTGACAGAGCTACTTCCAATTATTGAGACGGGTAGTTTTTTAAATAAGTGTAATGTATAAGTTCTGTACTAAAAACTACAAACCTGTTCGATAGGCGCATGTTTATATTATAGATACGCAAGTATATTATATACATATATTATTATCAATTAAATGTTAACCAGCAAGATGTTTACTGGAACGAAAGATTTCAAATCCACGAGATATTATTATTAGCCTTGGCATTTATAATGCTATGAAGTTCATACCTATATGTGAAAGGCCGAAAGGATATTCTGTCAGAAGTTTGTCAAGTTTGTTTTTAGCCTTGCAATGCCATAGTAGATAGATGCATGATATAGTAACTTCTGTACTACTTAGGCTGTTGAATGGGGCAAACTGTTAACTGTTCAGTATCATGAAGGTACTCTACTTTGTAAACGCCTATTTTTGGATGTATGCTTTTTCAGCAATAAATACATGATGAATAGTCATCCATCCAGCACTTACATTTTATAGTGATGATATGCATGTAACACAAAAAAATATATGATATTTGTATCTGTATGCATTATACGTATATTATCGCTCCTATGTTCCAGACGCTGATAACATGTTTTCACTGCTGTTAATATTAAAAGAGGATTCCAACTCTTTTTCTGCTTACCATCCGAATTCTATTTTAAGTTTACCATGCAGAATTCTTGGATTACCAGGCGGATTTCTCAATAAAACATGCCATGCAAGTCGAAGGACTATATATATTATAGAAAGTACTTGTACGTCAAATTCTGTAGTAATGCAAAATGCAACAAGTTATTTCCATCATCTACTTAAACTTTCAAATTATATTAGTGCGGAATGAACAATTTGGTGACAATATTACTACTTGTATTTATATCTATCAGTTGCAAAATAAAAATATACGTTGTCTATAAAATAAATTTATACTTTCAACTTTACAGAGTTACTTAATCTGTATCTGTTTTTGCTATATACATACATAAGTTTAAGTCGCATCGTCAACTCATGTAGATTAGCTGATGTAATGCTAAAATATATGTGAACTTTTGCTTGTAAGAAACCCTTGCAATGCCCGATGGTAATGATTTTGTTGATTGAAACTTTTAAACCTCAAGAATATATGATTGCTGCTTAAGTATAATTTAATGGGGTTTTGTATCATTGTGGTAAAAACTTTTTAATGGGCTAAATTCTTTGATGCAATAAACTTGTTTCGTGTTTTAAAATGTATACTACTACTACCCTAAAAGGCTAACCAGAACATCACCACAAACAATATATACTTGCGTTCATATAACTTAAAAAAATCTCATATAATCAATCCTCTAGTCGTTCCTTCAGTTCATTTTATACGTAGAGGATTATTAATTAGGAACATTCATAGTAACTACATAACACGATATTTGTTGGAAACTCTTTAGGAGCTTTTTTTACACGGGTTTAAAATCATCTTACAAAAACCGGGTGGTCTTAGCGGTATGATGATCTAGTTCCTCCAAAATCCCTGGAGAGCTGATCTTTCTCGATAATGGAGTACAAAAATTTCTGCCACTGCTCCTTATTTGAACCAAATACTTTCAGGGCCACTCTCGTCTCAGGTGCCATGATGGGACGGAGAATACTAAGCACAACATTAAACACGGCAGGAGCTGCAAGAATAAAGGAAAATCGTTGAATTAAGCTATGCATTAACAAAAAGGATGTTAGCACTCAATGTAATTGTTTTCGTTTAAAAAAATTCTCACGACTTACTGTTCACTAAAACAATGTTATCGGCTAAGTTTGGATAGCTTCATTAGGGAGTAAAAGTACATGTAAAAAAAAGTTAACATTGATCATTATTATTTAAGTCAGAAGTATGCATGCATATGATCTAGAAAAATAACATGAGTGATAAACTTACTAAACTTGGTGCTGGAAGTAAGTGAATATGGCTGGAAGACCTATTATAAATCAAAGTGAAGCCATCTCATTATAAAAGTTAGGCATGTTTTTTTTTATATAAAAGCACTATTTTTTCTTAAAAAGCACGTAATATGACGAACATTGGATACATCCTTGTTGAGCTAAATTGAAATTCTCGAGATTAATGAGAAATTGAGCCTGAGTGACATTTTCCCCTCTTGCTTGCTTGTCTCGGATTTGTTTACTAACATCCTCAAACGCTCTATCAAGGTAGCGTGTAAATCTCCGTGCTTGACCTGCTAGCACGGCTTTCCTTATGTCCCAATCTCCAAATGTGAACGCAATCATGGGTCTTCCCGTCTTGTCGTGGGTGTCTGTGGAGTAGGGATAGTCTCTGGCCATATCCTAATAATAGAGATTTCAAATGAGTCTTAAACGGGTCTAAACAAAACAATAAAACACAAAATATTCGGGTTTCTCATGGTAGTTTATTGAGACCCGTGTGTGTCTTATGAGCAATCAAAACTGGCCATAGACGGGTTTCTCATGGGAAACTCATCTATTATCAGTCCTATCTCAGTTTGCATTCCTTACCTCGAAGTCTTCGTTGAGGAGGTTGTCGATTTCATTCTCTTCTCGCCACTTCAGATTCTGTGAAGTAACAACATGATGTTCCCATTTATGTATCATACAATCAAATCTTATACACTTTCCAAATCATTTTTTGACATCTGACAAACGAGGAACGAGTACAAAACGGAATTGGAATTGGAAGAGTAATTATCACAAATTACACCTTTTCCAATTTTTTTCATGATGTACAAATACAAGTACATATTTGCAGCTTATTGTACCGACTCGTCTTTGTCCTGGTCTACAAGCAATAATGCTACAATCTACACAATAGTTGAAATGTAATAAGAAAAAAATGCTCCCACTTACGTCAAGGAGTTTTTGCTCTGCCTGCTTCAAATCAAGGTTTGCAGCTCTGAGCCAGCGAATCAAGTAGATATCCTGCTGCATATAATCATGCTTGAGATGCTCTCTCACAAGTTGTCTAAACTGTAATGGAGGGATGTAATAGTACTTATATATTTATTTGCAAACAAATGGAAGGTGGCAATGAAAAAACGGCAGTTTCAATCACATCAAATACACTCTCATGTATTCTCTAAGTCATCTTAAATTTCTAGGAACACAAAAGGCCTTCTTTGCTTCCCTCAACAAAATGCACCTGCTTACCTTCTCTAAAGCGACCTTCTCTTTGTAAGTGATTGTCAAATCTTCTTCCACTGGGATTCCATAAGTAGACTCTACCAACAGGAAACACACTACAACAAGTAGAAGACAGGAAAGTGTCCCGAAAGAATGTCGGATTTTCATTGCGTGTCTTTCAGTTCCTGGGGAATTTAACTATATGTATGGGATGTTGAACAAGTTTTTTTCAAAGTTGTTTCTGCAGTTTCATGCAAAATAGATCACAAAAAGTGCATGAATTATGATAGAGAGTATTGAACGTAAAAGTGATCAAGCTAAAACTTTACTAAAAACAGTCACAGGTGTGCCGGACTAACTTTAATGACTGTACTTTGCTAACTGATCACAAAATATCTACTAAAAAGTTGAGACTTGTGATAAAACTGAAACTTTTATTTCTTCAAAGAATCACACTTGCTCTATGTCAACTTCCCTTCATATTACTTCTAGCTCTATTTGTCTAGTCACAGGTTTTGCTTTAGATTACCTGCATTTATTGGTTTCGTTCTAAAACTTAGATTTCACAAGAGAGATAATATAAAATGCTTTACAAAAAAAAACTTGATGATGACGCTTCCGAAAACACCACACAACAATCAAAAAGTTGTACGTGAGCAGTTCCACAACCAGGTTTCTGTGGGATTTATTGACTCAACTCTGGCTTTGAAAAAACAACTTCCCATAAAACCACAACGTAAAGTAAATCTCGTCTTGGTTGAGTTGGGACTTGGGAGCATGGAGAATTCAACACCTCATCATGACTCACTGTGATTGTTATCGCTTTTAAGTTGCATCAGTGCCTTCTTTATATATATTTCTTAACTTGTGGCAAAGATACGATGAACGTACGTACGTGCAACCTTAAACTTAACAAAAACGCTTCTATCGCTATAAACGGTTGCTGATGATTCTCTAATTCAGTTATACATTATATATACACAAATGATGCTCATTTGAAGACGAGAGAGAGATGGATATTTTAATACATTTATATGAATATGACGAGAATAATAAACTTTATCCATCCTTACCACAATCAACGCAGGTGTTTATATGCCTACAAGTACGTTAGTTGCATGAAGATGATCCTTGTAATGCAGTACATCATTAACAATGAACCTGTAAGGATAAGAATGTTAAGCATTCACAATATTGTTGCTAAAATATTCATGTCCACACAATATAGAACTTTTTCTCTCCATACAGTCAACATTCAACTTTGTTTACATTTATAGCTGTATTCTGTATTTATATTATGTACATCAAATGACTTCGAACAATACTGCTTTGCATGCAACAACATTGTGCACAAGCCCTTGTGTCTTGTGTACCATTATTCCCTTGTGAACCCAGAAAGATTTGTGAGGAAAGGTAAAGAAGGTATGTTAGTAGAGTAGGTGAATGGATATCTTATTGTTTAATTCTTATATAGCTTGATGACAACAATATACCAATGCTGCATAATGTTACACTGATCCTTGATTTGTATATGCTAAGCAGCGAAAATGAAACCAAAATTAGGTATATCCCAGAAGAGATCAAAAGTTCTACAGGAAAAATAAACTCATTTCACAAATAACAAAGCAACAAGTTACAGTTTGGCTTTGGTTCAGCTCACGTTTAATGCCAAAGCTATTGATGCATATTATTCAGTATAAATATATATTAGAACAAACTTTGATCAACAATTCGTAACTATTTCACATACATACAGTTTATGGTGCTGACTTCTGAGTACCCATGATACATAATATCCTTAAGGACAAAATGGCATTTAAGAGATACTCAATGAATGAATGCTCTGCATCTTGTTAATCTAATAATGCTATATAAACTAATTGCAATGTTTTTAATACATTTCACAAAATGGTGAGCAATCAAATTAAGTAAGCCTACTGCGAAATATAAAAAAACAAGGGGACTCAAACATTAAATAAATCCTTATAGCAATGTCACAGCTGCGGATCTGTGATTTCATTATCATTTTCTAACTATAAAATTACACTTATTACTGGAGGAAAATTGCGGATAAATTCTATTGTTCCTGAAGGATTGACATTGCAGAGCATATTAAATAATATTTTGAATAAATCGGTATGAAGCCATAGCCAATTTGACTTTGATTGCTTTGGAGCAAAAAGTATAATATAATAACAATAGCAAACATTTGCAAATAAATCAACCATCATGTTCAGCAGCACCAAAGCGAGGTGCAGCTGTAATTTGATTGCATTTACAAGGCCAACTCTGACTCTACCAACAATGCTTGTTACATAAAACACGCTGTCAATATAAAGTATGCACCCTAACCAAACTAATAGTTATTTACCACCAGCGGAGATTTTATATAAAGTTGGAATTGGACGCTTTGTAAAAACGAATTACGCAAGACTAACCAACTTTTCTTTCGCTATGTTGCGTACACATATGATGGCATTCTCAAAAACCACATAACTTTACTTGTCAAAGAATCAGTTTGGCATACATATATAATATACAATGCCGAATCTCAATAAAAAGGATTCATAATTTTTGAAACTTCAAATTATTGTTTGTGATTCTGCCACACAAGTGTATTCAGAGAATAAGAAAGTGTTTCCAGTTTTATTGTCATCACATAAAAGAAAAACATACAAATACAGACTTAAACTTTTCTCCGTTTTAATATTATTGTGCCTAAATAGTTTTGAGTTTTTAGGTTTCATTTCCTGTCCCAAACTTTCAAAAACAGGTTCAATTCAGGTGAAATCGTCGATAAAAAGTTTGCGGATAGGTACATCCATTTACATTTGTACAGGGTCATAACAATGATACTTAAAGTAGACGAGCACCCAGAGCATACACAAAAACATACCGGCATTATTTGTGTATGATGTTTTGAACAAATGACAAAATTTCTCTTCCACACACCAATTCAGCAGAATGGTCAAGCATGTGTTGTTATCGCGTGGCAAAATATCACAAGGTGGTCTTATAATTGTTTAACATACCTTATGTACTTATGTATGCTAGGAGATAATACACCTGCTTCTTTGTACTACTTTATGACTTTTCTCACGAGTATTTTTACTATTACAGTTATTTGTACAATGCAAGGAATCAGCAGCATCGTCAGGAAAATCAAGGCATTTGCCGTCTTTGCACTCATGCTCCTTGTTTAGTTTCTCTAGTCGTTGTTTCATTCTCCTAAGTTCCTTTTCCATTTCCGAGAGATCTAATCATAAAAGGACACAAGAGGATTTTGGTTCATAAAAAATAAACATTTCTAAAATTCTACGTTTTACTTTTATCTCTTATTTACCATGTTTATGGCACTCTTCAAATTTGAGACAAGATCCTTTGATGATGCTTTCAGGAGGAGAAGAGCAGTGGTGCCTGTTGTGCAAGTTTTTCTGATGTAAATCTCTGCATGTGGCAAGTGCTTGTGTGCTACTATGAGTACTTATGGAGAAATCTTCCATGATGTATCCAGTTTCACATCCATGTATTGAACGGAGATGAAGAGCTTTACTGGTGGGATGGGAAAATGTGTAATTTATAAACTTTAAAATATTTGGATGCAGGAAATTTTACCTACAAGTTTCCTGTCAAGTTTCATTTTAAATTGCAGACTTTAATAGATACTGTGTGCATTTAATTTTCAAAGCAACTCAGGAAATTTGAATACATGAAGTGAACAATGTATACAGTCACTATACCTTCTATTCTATTTACATTTTAAAACTGATGAAAATGAATGGTTGCATATAATCTTAATGGACATAATGTAGGACCAATTTCCTTACTTATCAAAACCCCGGTGTAATGTAAGATTAATTTAAATTGCTTTACTAATGAACTGATTTAAGTACAATACCATAACCTGACTTTACTCATTATGATGATCGATAGGACTGATATAAAACGCGACTTTTCTTACCATTTCCCATAATCCGAATCCTTACAAGCTTCCTGCATGCGTCGGTCAATTGCCCTTTTTCCTCTCGCTAGGGAATCACTTAGATCCTGCACGTGCAGTTGATCAACTTCAAATAACTGATTGAGGTACTCGAAATCTGTTTAAGGTATAAATCAGCAAACCATGTCACGTCATATCTGTGATGAAATATCATTCATGTGTTTTAAAATGATATATTGAGCATAATATATTTATACACTTCGAACCAGATTTTGTGGGCATGTAAGTTGAATCACAAACTTTTCGAATGTGATTGATTAGCAGGTAATTGCATTCGCGTAGGCAGTCGATTTCTGCAGATTATAAGAATACATACGATATCAAGTCATTTGTCACACAGATATCGGATTTAACTTCCATTACAAAGATAGGTAACACACAAAACACATGTATGGTTATGATTTTCGCAACAATAATTTATGAAAACATGAAGGTAATAAAATATTAGAAACAATCCGCTTACTTCTCTGAATTGTTTGAATACGTCGGCTAGGCTTTAGCTCGTTATTATTTGTACTGTAAAATCTGTCCGATATCAGCGGAACCAATTTTGTATTGTCTCCCATACTCAGTTCGCAACGATAAAGATGGGTAGAATCAGAACCGTTATCAAGCGTGGAAAACTGCATTGTTCTCACTGATTCACGACGGCAGTGCTCGCACATTGTTTCTGCTTGAATAAAGCAATTGAATTTGAAAGATCATAAGATGAAATTACTTTGCCGTATAGTGATTCTATTTCTTGTTACACTCTCATATTCACATTCAATGCTATTAATGAGATATCTAATTTAACATTACTACCTACTTAGATTTAGACTAAAAAACATGGAAAATTGTAAACAATTTTTTTGCTAAAAGGTTTCCAGAAGAAAATTGAATCACCTCATGCGTGCTTAGACTTAAACACGCTTGGTTTTGAAACTGATATGACAGCGTGCATTCTGTCGAGCACAAAAATATATCAAGACTGGTCTCATATATTGAATTTTTTTGATCAGGTTAACCGAGGTCAATCTACAAATAGACATGTGCTAAATGTCCAAGTTTAAATCAGGATGTGCAGTGTAGAAACCTTATCCAGAAAAAAAAGGAAATAAAAAATCATCTTGCTCTTTCAATCCATCAGCCACCACCACCATACGGAGTGATGACGATGACTATTCTATTGAAATTATGTGTCATATATACAAATTATATAGTTGACAGTAATCTTGCGTTACATTTACATTGGATTTACAAAGGCGAACCAATGCTCATGTACAAACCCATTATTATCTTAAGTAGCATAATATTATCAATTTATGTATGTATAACCCCCAATATCCAGATAACCTTTATGAACATGCTCGTATATCCAAGGAGAATAAAGGCTCAAACACTTGGGCTAATGTTTCTAACCCCTTCTTGAATTACTAAGACTGAGATAACTCAGATAACAGGTCCAGAGCTGATAAAGCTATGATGTAAAGGCTTCAAGATGGGTTTTCAAAACATGATTGTACATGTATATAAATGCAATCAACAAGTAATGCATTGTCTATCAACATTATATGAAGCTTTAAGAAGCATCTTATATAGGAAGCACCGACGGTGGGTGGCTAAGATGCATAATACAAGATCTACGTCTATACATCAAGTTACAAAACACAGGGTTTTGTTGTTGTTGTTGACCAAAATAAATTTTGATGCAACTTTTGATTTGCTCTGAAAACTTTTAATCTTGTTACTATAATCATCACGCCATTTGCTTGCGTCTGTGTAAGTGAAGTGCATATTAGTTGTGCACCATATTACTATAACACAGTACGTGTGAATGGAGATGGCATGCAAGCATCTGTGTTGGTTGATTCCTCCCAAAATTGTTTACAAGTGTATTAATTACCGTGTAAACATTTTTATGCTTGATCATTGCTCACTATACTATATCATATACCTTACTTTAACTTGAGACTTGAGTACTTATATAAATGACTCAGATTTCGTTTTCCTGCTGACTTGTAGGCAGACAGAGATTACGTATTTTTCGATTTGTAGTTCAACCTACAAAGATTTTCTGTTCATTAATCTAAAACAAAGAACATACATACACACCACATATATTCCTTTATATCAAAGAGCCTGAAAGCGATGACTGCCTGCCTGCAATGAAACCAAAGGGTGAACAGGAACTAAAACATAACTGCACCAAAACTTGGTATTAGTAAAAGCATATACTCATGAGCATGCACTCATTTGCTCACAATTCTAAAGCTCAAGCTTGAATCATATCTTCGTTCTTCAACGCTACGACCATGACCATATTATCACGATTATCATCTATTACATTTCCGAAACACATTTTTAGTGTTTAACCTATGTACCTCGTATTCCTGTTCTGCGTTTATGATTTCCGGATGACCCACTTCATTTCCGAATGTGCTTATTTGTGATGCCACAAGTGATACTCCTTGACTTGACACAAGTCAAACATCCTATATATAAATACTAGACGAGCATTTGACCTATTAAGCAACTATAATTTGGTGTTGATTTTTTTAAAAGGAAAAATGAGATCGTTGCATACATTTTTTTGTGTGTTCCTGCCTCAAGACGATCTGGGAAGCTGCGTGATCTTTAGTCTTAAGTAAAACGTAACTAAAATAGTTACACAAAGTAACCAATATATATTTGCCTATATTGCAATGAAGCAGGAAAATATTTGATTACCCCACTCTCGTTTCTTAGATCCGACAACAACATCATATAATCACAAATCACATTACACAAAATTAATATAGCACACAATGTGCATACAAACAAACTCTCTTTTTGGCTCCATTCCCTATGGATTGCTTCCGCTGAGTAATACAGGAAATTCGCAAAATGCTGAATTAAATACAAATTTTGTAAGTGGTACAACTTCTTGTACCGCACAAGACGGAGATGAAGGGTCTATTGTTCCCAGATACATAACATAGTATATACATTACAGTTTTACATGTTTTACCGAAATAATATATACCTATAAAATAATAAATAATGATATGTTGGATGCAATAAAGCACCACGTGCAATTTTACCTACTTAATGAGATTAAAACCATTTAATTTACAAAAACCATGTCTAGTGTGGTCACAAGTCCTTACCATACCATACCACAAATAATATATCAGAATTGGACAATTAATATTGTGAAAGTGACCATTGTTGACATTATGTATGCTATCAAGTATCAAGAATTAGAAAATTTCATGGAAAGATGAGCTCTCAAAACACGTGAGTTTTTATGTGATGTGGTTTACTACTCTATTCAGCCGGAACTAAAACAATGGGAAAACATAGCATGCATATTCTCAGCAAAAAGAAAGCCGAAAATTGAAAATCAAATATAATTCTGTTTGAGCTTTGGATTTAAAATCTATACTACCTTACCTACTCTGCTCACAAACAATAAAATGTCTTATAAAAAATGTTATCACGTCAAACGTGTCTAATCAAATCATCGAGGAGAACAAATAATATCTGCGGTTGATTTGTCATTAGAACCGTTAGATTTGTGCTGCGCTTTGTATACAACCTAGGAAAAAATTAGCCATAATGCCATACGGTACATTGGGGACGATCACGAAGTGCAGATAACTGTTTGGACACTGATTTGAAACGCTCTTGCAGCAACACACAAAAGAAACCTGTGTCTTATATTTACAGGAAGCACAACCAAAACTGTATGACTACTACTACAAATTTTCGTAATTTTTGAGCAGGTGCATTGTCTTATGAATCCTTATCCCTATACATTTTCCTACAACTTTGAATTGAACAAATTTTAAAGAATTTTTGCCCACAAGTCACGCGTTAATCTTTCTCCCTAGCTTAAAAACTTTGCTTGTCAAATTTGATCATAGCATGAGCTATCTCTTGTGAAACTCAAACCAGCAGAAAATCATTTAAGACAGATTGTATTACATTCATAGGCTTAAAATTAAACATGCATTATTTTTTAAATGACAGGAACTTTGCTTAATATAACTATCGCTGAGGAAGTTGTGATAATAACCACCATCTTTTTAAAATTCTCAATAGCTACATGTGGTGAGCATCTAGGTAGAGCTAACGATAAGGTCATGTTGTTGCTGCCACATTTAATGGACATTGCGGAATGTTGGTTTTTTAAACAAAGTTTCTTTAAAAAAACAGTTTTCATCTTATATGAGGACGTGCATAAAAATACTCCATTTTTCATTCACTCCTAACTCCGTTATAATAGTCTCATTACCTTATTATTATGATTCATTCAAGCCATCACCATCATCATCATTTCATGCATAATACGGCTAATACAATACGATAGCATGTCATCTGCAGTCAAATGAAACCATCCTATCGTATACCATAACAAACAAACACGTTTCATAAATCTAGAAAACGTGAATTTAGTAGTATATTTTTCATCAAGTCCTTTTTTTGCTTGTTTCGTCACTTTAAATAAGGCTTAAAAATAGAATGAAATCTCAAAGATTCATTGTCTTGTGACTTTGCTATTTTGTAACAATCAGCCAGAAGACGTGCTGAAGACAATGAGTTTCTGCGAGGAAAAAAACTCTTACTTATCCTACTCCTGTTTATAAATTTTGGTATTATAAATAATATTAAAGGAAAGATACGTTTGTATACAATACATTTTTACTTACTTACTTACGCAGTAATGCGTTAGATGCTGGGAATACTATTAGTGTGTAATAAAACGTGGTTTTAAAACATAGCAGCTGCATGAATAAAAATATACATACGTACGCAAAACTTGCAATTTCATTACAAGTTTGTTAATGTATAACAACAAAATACTGACAGCGTAGTATTGTAGTTTTATACGTAATGGTTGAAGCATCATGAATCAAGTAGTTAAGCACTGACTTTACGCTGATGCGTACAAGCAGTATCAGTTTTAATCATTTACTCACAGACCGCGTCAAGACACACTTATAAGAAAACTGATCATAACAAAAACTTTAAAATGTGGAAATCTTTTAAGCGCATGTTACCATAAATTCTGATTTATTTGTGTCTCGTGAAATATAACCGAAATTTCGTACATGGTTATTTCTTCGGAATGGCTCCTTCGGGGAGCCAGAAACTCGTGCTTAGATTTCGCTGTTAATAATTATTAATAAGTTGTTTTGAGCAGTTTAGGTTGTTCACCCTTTTGTAGTGAAACATAGTCATTATACTATTACCACCAGACCACCACGCATAGTTTCTATAAGTGACAAAGACGGAGATTAACCAAAGTCATAAAAATGTTGGAATTCGAGCCTATAGAGTTGGTGTACTTTGTGCTTGTCATCGTAGCTCTGGGATTTGCGTTGTTCTTCTTTATCGTGAGCTTGGCCGTGTGCTGTTCATACATGAGGAGTGGATTCGAGGTGACAAATACGGAGGACACGCTGGCTACAAATGAGACCACCTGCGATGGGTAATGTGACACAGTTACTTTTTAGGTTTAATTACATTGTTACAAAGGATTACTTAAGCATTTCCCCAATGCAATAATCTTTAAATGAGACTGGAAACTTGAGCCACTGTCTTTAATGTACCCTCCTCCATTAGTGGAAAAGAAGTCAAAACAACACTGGACAGTTAATTTGAGCTTGACCGCTGGTTTATACTATACAGGATTTTGAACAGCTTACTTACGATTCATAAATATTTTATTGCATGACTTAAATGAAATCCTTGTTTGAGATGTCAACAACTTTATCATGTTTGGGAGGAGAAACTCAAACAAACCCATGTTGTGGCCGTGAATAATTTCTTGTGTTACTGATTGGAAATTAGGAAGCAAGAAACAACATTGTTAAGCTTAATAGAGTTGGTCATAATAAAAACATTTTTTTCAATTATTTTAAAATTCGTGAGATTTTTATGTGATATACCTAAACTTTCTTACACATTATTCTGTTATTATATTTTTAATATGTTGTGCAAAACTATATCTGCTAATTCGCTATAGTTGTACACGTACAACAGTACTACTCACCAGTCTGATTCTGATTAGCTGGTCGAAAGATTCAGAGAACGAACGATGGTGGTTGAGATAGTAAATTTAAAGCTTTTTGATGAAGGAGAACGATTAAGCATCAAACTATTAGAAATACATACGTACAAAAAGCATAGAAGGAATTGAAGGATTCATTACGCCAAGGTCGCTCTGATTCTGATTTAATACACACCAGCTGAGTTATAACTTTCAGTTTTGCTTCTCATCAATGATTTTTACTAGCAAAGAATAATTTTCGTTTGTTATTGATAGATAGCTAAGCATAATCTTTCTATGAAAATACCCAGCACTGTGGTCTGTATAAGGAGGAATTATAAGTCGATAATTTTAACAATGGGGCAGTATGATCCCCTCCTCCTCGTAATGCAAATTGTTCCTATAATAATATGTTCACTTCCGTAGTATTTACGATAAAATATAAAAGGGGTTTAAACGATCTGTCAGCTTATCATGCTTCCATTAAAATAATGACTCCAAAGAATAATTATTGCCGAAATCACAATGACAAAATGTATACTATTACGAAACTGCAGAAACGTTTTTTTTTAGATTAAAGTTTTATTTTATACAGCCTTTTATGAAACATCTAAAATCCTTGTTTTCCAGGCCCCAAATCATATCAGTCGTATCGACGGATCCGCAATCGTTTGACAACTCCACCGATAGTCGAGAGTACAAGACATATTTATCCACACCAAATTACAATCGGTTTGCTGTAGAAGACCCACCACCCAAGTATGACCAAATATTTTCTTCAAAGTTCAACACATTCTATTGATGACGCAACAAGACAAGAATGTTATTTTGTTCAATGCCAAATTTACGCTAGATTTTTACATGTGTGTACATACCCTGTAATTAGTGAAGAGTGGAGATGTTAATTGAACTTAAGTTAATTACATAATAATTTCGTTTACAAATTGTTTTAAGGTTGACTAACGAATGAATGAACGTCTTGATGTACTTTTTTTTATACTTTTTCAACTTTGTGACCTAAAGTAAGTCTGGAAGACTTTATGCTATTGTGATATGATAATCGTTTTTACAATTCGTTACCTAAATTGAGACCACATGTAATAATACTCTGTACACATCTGAGACATGATGTCTAAAATTTTGTGCTATTTGTAATAATAGTAGAGTTGTGTTATATGTGGTCATGAAACGATAATCATCATCACACTAGACATTACAATTTGAGTAGTAAAAAAAAGGTAATTGAAGTCTGCTCAATTAGTTTCCAGCCGGTTGATTGTTGTTATTCAGCATCTAAATATAGATTGATTCAAAATGAAAAGCCATACCTACATAGTCATTCATACTTAGGATAATGGATGTACATTAGTATATATATGATAAATTTGATACCAATCTTACAACTACTTTTACATTTTTATGAAATAAATAATATGTACATGCCTGCATGTAAAACCTATTTCTTCAGACCCTTTCTTGTAAGATTTTTTTTTACTATAAGACATTTACGAACAAACCATACCATATAATCGCTTCATAGAATCTAAGCCAAAGCTGAAGCAGAAGACTGAAATGGTTTTCGCAAGTCTCATATTAACTTGAGCTATGAAAAATGCTCAGTAGCGCAAAACGAAATGGGTTTTAGATGTGTTGCAATTTGTGAATATCCTTAATGTAGACCATTCTCATTCTAACTATAATAACAAACCAAATCATTAAATAACCGTAACATTTGTGTAGAAGAGCGACAACACGTAAGATAGCTATTTCGAAACAAAACATCAAGGACAACATCTCGCAAGAGCTATAGCTACACCATCACTTACATATGATGCCAAAATATGACCAAGGAAAATTGCATGTCATGATCACAGTACAAAAATTTGAGATTAATACAGGTAGTTAGTTACACATGTGTTTTTTTATCGACCAAAAATAGACTCCCAAAAATTGGTAACGTTGTAGTGGTGGTACTGGTGGTAGTCGTCATCACCGTCGTCGTCGTCGTCATTACACGTCGAGTGTACACCACATTCCGATGATTAGAGGAGAGTACAGGTGACAAGATTTTTGCAAGACGCTCAATACGATCTTTAAACCGGTAACGATCGGCAGCAACTGTTTCCCAGTACAGCTTCCTAACATTTTTGGACTCAACGTCATCTTCGAACTCAATAATTTCAGCAAGCTTCTCCTCATTAAACCTTACCTGAACATAAAAAATAGTGCATTAACAATTAAGACATTATTAATTAAGATGTATTTTATGCAAAGTACATAATTGATGATATATTAAACATACCGACTTGGTTTTCTTTCCTTTTGGCGTCTCCCCCCGTCCTTGAGCATCCCCAACTCCATCTGAACCAATCACTGCTTTTGACTCCAACACACTCTCGTCCTTGATACACGCCTTTTTCGTCTCAAATACCAAGGGTGACCGCCGGTCAACAACTAGATCACTAATTTTGCCCATTTTTAAATGCTCCAACTACGACAAAACAAAGTTCCGAAAGATAACTTTAGATAATATTAATAGAAAACCCGATTTCAAATCATTTACCGTTTGCTTTTTCCAAAATTCACCTTTTAATTTAAACTATCGTTGGTTTACTGAAGCCCAATATCTCCATGAAACTTGCCGTACAAATCAAGTCAACAATCTTGGATTTTGGTTGTGGCTCTAACGCATTGCAGGGTTGTAGTACACAGAGGCGGCGTAAACCCAATGCATTGTTCCCCATCTCACTCACTACTCATTCGCATCGACGCATTATGCCTTAAAGAATGATAATAGAAATGATTGTTGATTACAAAGACGCAGACGCGTGGGTGGTTTGAGTCTGAGTCAAAAGGGATTTATAAATTTGATAAAAACTACTGATTTGTACAGGCTATTGCCTATTGGTGATGGAACAGGAAAGAGTAGTGAACGTACGTATTTAGATTAGGTTTACTTGAAGTTTCTAATGGAATAATATGTTCTGCTATCTGCAAGTTTCTATAGCTCTCATTTTCACTAATGGTATGATCATGATCAAAACGGATGGAACATGCAACGCAACGTGGGTCCAGCCAGATCCCAATGAAATAAACTTTCTTTCATCCTATACGTAGGTAACTTGCTACGCACTCTACAACATATTCAATTACGACTTTTTAACGTATTTCAACCCTACCATATAAAAGAACATGAAACTCTATGAATATGTTACAAGGATTTAGTTCTTTTGTATTCAACAAAATCAAATGCTTATTTATAGGTTTATTTTAGCAGGGAGAAGGTAGGATATACAGAATTTTTTTTGATAAGGATTATTAGCTAGCAGTAACTTTTGTTACTTAAAATATACCATACCATCTATGAAAAAATGACAATCCAGCATTCACTAGTACCCACGTTCAGTAAGAGTCGATCTATTAGTACAAAGCAATGGCTTATTACCTATAATTTAATCTATAAGCTTACATTTATTTAAATTACTGTTTTTACGACCTCTTATATTGTACATGAAAGGTAATGGTTGAATGGGCCTTGATCAGGAGGAAGGCAATACTTACACATCTTGTAATAATGTCATGTATACGGAAAACTGAAAATAAACTACTTATCAAGATATCACACAAAAGAGGTTAAAATACTACTTTTGTATTTATAAACGTACAGAGTAACAGAATACATTAAATTACACACTCTTGACTCTTGCAACGCCTACAAAGTCGGTCAAGTAAGCATTATGATTTAAAGATTTAAGACAAACACGAACACTTTTAAATTACAAGTTCAACAACAGTTAGTTACATCATTACATCAATACACTTGAGATTATATTATATGTACATATACAATTCAATAAACTAAAATAAAGAGAAGAAATGAATTTCAGCTTACATAAAAAAAGTGTACTTGAATGTAATTAATCTTATGGAAAACCTTATCTATTAAGGCAGCTTACCGGTTTTTACCGATCAAAAAATAGAAAAAAAATGGAAACCACTTGACATATTATATAAAAATGAATATCGAAACAGTACTCACGTCATCGATGATTGATCTATAATCTAATTTTAACTACGCTTATAATTTACTTAGGAATCCCTTCTTGACATCAATAGCTTCAGTTGTTTTGTTTAAAACTTGTTAGCGAGAAAGACATTCACTTGCGCTATTCTTGTTAGCTCCAGGTGCTGTGGATGGAGACTGATAGTATACTCCCACTTGCTGTTGAAAATCAATATTCTGGTTAGAAACAGTGGACTTGACATCACCAACACGAGTTTGAGATGAACCTACATTTTCATTTCCAGAAGGAATCATGGTTGATGATGCATTAGATGTAGTAGAGTAACCATAACCGTAATTGGGCATCTGCTGTTGAGAATTTTGAGTGTATGACTGATAATATTGTTGCTGCATTAGCATCGAATATTGGTCCTGGTAACATTGAGGTTGGCTCCAATACGGCATCCCTGTTTGAATTCCATAACCAGTGTAATACTGATTAATGGAGGAATTCAAGTAACTCGGATTGTAATAATTAGCAGTAGATTGTGCCTGTGACGCATCTGAAATCCCAGGTAAATCCTTGCCCCAAGACACTTTCATGGTTTCCCCGTGGACCTCGGAATCATTCATTTCCATTATAGCACGGACAGCTGCAGATTTCTCAATGAACTTTACGAATCCATACCCCTTATCTTTGAACACTCGAATTTCAATAATCGTTCCAAATGGGCTGAACAATTTTCTCAACAAGTTGTCAGAGATGCAACTGCCAATTTTTCCACAAAAGATGGTACAATTTTCAGCTCCAGCGCGTCTTGATACTTCATCATAGGTCGGTTTCCTGAGGTGTTTTGGGACATGTGTCAATCCAAAATCATTTGGTTTTCGAGTTGCCCAGTTGGTCCTGATAGAACGACATCCAAGCCAATAGCCATTCATTTGTTGAATAGCCAACTCTGCATTTTCTTTTAAGACAAAACTTAGAAAGCCATAGCACTTCGATTTAGCAGTGTTCATGTCCCTTACAATACGGCAGTCTGAAATCATTCCAAATTGAGAAAATGCTTTAATCAAGTCCTCTTCCACAGTCTGTCCGTCCAAATCACCAACAAAGATGTGAAAATGCTGTGATGTGTCCACTTTTTCTTTCACACTTCCATTTGGAAGAGCCCAATTCAGCTTCATTTTCCGCCCAAAACACATGCGTCCAGTCATGGCATTTATCGCCATTTGAGCAGCCTGACGTTCTTCAAACTCAATGAAAGCAAAAGGCTCAGCTACTTTTTCTTTGATTACTTTGCAGCTTTTAACTGGCCCATACTGACCACACAAGGCCGTGAGTAGTTCTTCAGTCATTTGTGAATCCAGGTTTCCCACGTAGATAGTCTTCGGGGAACTTTCATCTACTGAAGATGCAAAATTACTTGCTCCACCATAATAATCCATTTTTATTTCTCTGCAATTAATAAATATCTTCAATTAGGGTACATCAAATCACAAATAACATAAATTAAATTGAAATCTAGAACGCAAAAAAAAATGCATTTACCTGCTGATTAGCGGCAGATGTTGGTGGAGACAAAAAACAAACGAATTTCTTATTGTATTACAATCCTTTGGACTCTCCCGTTCCTTATGATATTAACATCAAAATCTCTGATGACCGATGTCAACAAACTGAAAACTGACAATTGCTAGATTTGTAGATTCCAAAGATCCAAAATGACAACGTAGCTGGCACTGGCTTCTTCACCACAGGACATCGGACATTAGAGTATCCCTAAACAAAAAAGGTGAACATAATATGTAATATAAGATTTTTGCACGCAATACAACAAGAGCATTGATAATTAGATATCCTAATTATTCCAAGGGGCTAACCTTACTGCAGCAGCGTCCGATGTCAAAGAGTAGTCTTCAAATATCAACTGATAAAGTAACGAACTTCGAGTTCCAACCACTTCCTTCCAGATAACCTAAAACATACGTTTAAAATTAGAAATCGTAAAAAGCCCTTTTTACTCCCCCAGCTCCAAGTTTCAACCAAGCTTAAAGTTAGCAATAAGCAGTAGTAAATGCTATACAGCAGTGAGGATAGAACAAATACATATCAATAATAATAATAATATCATGTTTCTAAAATCCAAAGAGTTTACGGAATTTACCTGTCCAGTTACCAAAATACCGTTGCCGTTGGATTATTTGTCGACGGTAAAAATTTAATAATTTATTGCAGTTCAGATCAGAGTCAGCCCAACTCAGTCAGCGAGTAAGTAAGTACCAAAACAATAAAATTAACTTGTAACTTAAAAATGTTTACAACTCTTTGCGTTTTTGCGTAACCAATTCACAATGGTATACACAAATAGATGAGCTCATAACAAAAGTATGTACATTTTGCTACCTGTGTATACGTAAAATATATTATTGCGAAACGCACGCATCTTCTACTTTTACCATTATTGGCTCAAACTTTTCGCTTTTCTCAGAAACAACGACGAAAGGAAAAGCAGGGGCTAACTATTGAAGACGCATACAAACAACTGAAATATTTTATATTTATGTTGAATGCATTGGGATTGAAGTAATAAGGTTGAAATTGAAGGTTAGCAAAGTGTTTTATCCCATTAATTTTAATTATCCTATTGATGATTGATTGATCATGGATTTGATATTTGATGAAATCGAAAGCGTCCTTCGTACGTTTTGAATTCGATGCTTTAGTTTAGCTCTCAGGTTAATTTAATCCAAGTTTTAATTGCTTTGCCAGTTTGGCTTAGTGTTAAAGTTAGAATTAGAAGTTAAATTAGAATTAAAGTTGTAAAAGCGACGGATACATGATAACCTCCTAAATATAATGTTTCATTCTATTCTAGTTATCTATTTGGTTTTCGATTCATGATGTGGCAGGTGGCATGGCATGACTATGTTAGGTTAGCTTTAGGCAGATAAGTCTATTGGGCTTTATAGGTTATGTTAAAATAATTGGTTAAGTTCAGGTTAACTTATTTTCGGTTAGCAGAAAATTATATTGTTTTGTTAAGTTTTCCCTTATGCCAGAGCATGGAATGGTAAATGGGAAAACCAAATAGGTTACTTCGGTCTAATATTATCACCTTATGCATCCATATTTTATTGTCTGATTTGATTGATACACATTTCTTGGATTAAATTTATTATTAACTCCAATTCCAAGTTCAACTGTGCTTTGTGCCAAGTCCTATTTCAATTTATTTTGTGTATTATTCCGTCTAATTCATGTCATGAATCTGCTTTGTGGATGGGGTGCAGTGTAATTGCAAGTACTATACGTTTGACGGTTGTTCTTGCTAACACAGAAAATCTACCTTTATGGCCTAACTTGATTTTTTCGAGCTTGCCATTTTCTTGTTATAATAACGTGTATGGTACTTCTATTCCTATTAATATCGCAATTGGTGCTGCATAATCTTGGCTATAAACTGGATAAATATAGTACATACCTAATACCAATGGAGCCTGAGTAGATGTAAAATGTTTGTAATTTGAAGCTGTGTTCATAGAGTAAGAAATATTATTCTGGTAAAGGAGAACACAGTGAAGCTGAGGTACCAGAGAAAAGAAAATGTTTTTGGATTCGCCAGCCGCAGCCAAGCAATGGCAAGACAAACAAGCTTTAGTTTAGATTTAGAATCAATCACCATATTGCACCACCTTTTCATCCGAGATTGTGTAAAGATTAATGCAATATAAACAGTAAATGTGTATACGTGATGTGACACATGAAATTTTATGTATGTCTATTATATAAGCGTATGGCTTTAGAAGTTAAACATATCTATTGGCATTGGCGAAGCTCAGATAATGCTACTGTATATGACAAGTGACAAGTTGTATGATGTTGTGTATATCATTACATTTCTTAGGTGCATATTAGCACTACAAAACATAAGACAAGGAGGAAAAATATGTTTTGCACTTCCAGAGTTATAAGTCGATTCGCCAATGTCAATATAATATCCATGCACCAGAGACAGACATGAAGACAGTATTATTAGTTATGCTGCAAGTTGCTTACAAACAGTCATGCCATACTAAAACGCTAACGAACATGCATAATATTTGCTACTGACATCTATTTTCAAGCCACTAATGATAGAACCTAAAACTTTAACGCTTTAAGAAGTCTCCTGACTCCTATCTCATTTCCCTCAGCCATTAGTATGATTATGTATCTACCTATTAAAATATATATATATTTAGTTATTCAATTGCCTTACGGTGAATTTAAATGCAACTGTACAATCTGACTGTGTAGATACTAGTACTGTTGGCTGACAAAAATCTAAATGACTTCTAAAGGCTTTCGTCAAAACATCGAAACTACTGTCTAGATCTAGATGATACGTTCGGTGTGTACGGAAAGCTGGTATGCGGCAGATAAACAAAATACATAACTACATAAGTAAGTAGATGATCTCATATCTCATTTAAGAAGGACTTATGATGTATGATGATAGCGTGCCACTGCCACTTCCAGAAAGGATGTATATGCCATAGTAGGAAGTATTTCCATATAAATATTCATCAAGCACATAAGTTGTGTTACCTGAACAAAATAAGAATTGAGGAACTAAAGCTGGATGACGCAAAGAAAAGATGTATCTAATTTCGTGATTTGTATGGTAGTATAGTTGCTAATTGCTGATGATCATTAATACTACGGTCTTTGCTTGAAGTTTGTTATGAAAAATCTCTTGGTTTCATTCATTTTTTTGGAAACTAAGTAGAGAATATTTCCTATTTTGCTCGTTTTGATCCTATCAAATATTGTTACAATGAACTTGCACGAGTTTGGTCTTCTCGTCATCATCATTCTATTACTTTTTTGTATAATCATACTGTGCTCCATTTGCAGTATGAAAGTGTACAAATTTTTGTATGGGACATTTGACAGCAAAGAATACAATCTTCCTATGAGAGTTAGTACGCTTCAACGATCGTTCAATCATTCTCTGGACTCTCGGTTTGTTGAAACACTTTTTTTAACATTTGCAGAATTAAAGTGAATGCTTATACTATTTTGCCTGACATGCCATATAAACTATAAGTTGTGTTTTAAAATTTGTAGAGCAATTCAAACGCGGATAAAGTACCTTCGGAAGCCATACAAAAAGATGAAGGAGTCTCATGCTAAAAACATGCCGGCCATTGTGGAAGTCAATACGCCTGTCGATTCAGAATATTCTGATGCTAACAGAGAGTTTGAGGAGAGCAACGAAAGAATCTCTATAACCCATGAAAATGGAGGTGTCTCAAATTTCTGGAAACGTGATACAATCATCATTCTTTAAACTTTTAAGTCATGAAACTGTTGCGCTGTCGTCTTTTTCTTTTCAACTCCTTCCACACATGAAAGCTTCACCAAATCTTAAGTTGGGTCTAGCAGCTCTAGCTAGTGAATTGCAATGTTGAATGAACAATACGGAATACGTCACGTACAGTATACCCATCCAGATCCCCCATCAAGTAGAATGCATGGTATAATCAACATATAGTGCCACGCCAATGCAATGTTAGCTGGTGTTATGAACAATAATTATTCTCGTGGAATTTGGGCAGACTTTTCATAAAATATCGTTGTATTTATGTAACTCGCAATCTTTCCAGAGTAAATTGATACTATCGTATCTAAATCTAACTGATAACCTTCGTGATAAATTTTCATATCTATCCCATTGTTTTGATGCTCTTGATGTCATGTAGTGCATTTTACGTAATTTTTATAAGCAAAGATAACAAATGCAAAGTTTACAGCTAAAAAAGTAATTCAGTATGCATCTTGTACTTTAAAGAGCAATGACAGGACACATGAGTAAAGCAAAATGATACAAGTATAAAACAGGGTTTCTACCTGATAGCTTATATCCACATCCACCAAAGAGTCCGACGTCCAGAATTTTCGTCGTGTTAATTTCGGGACCTATAATATAAGTAAAAGTGACATAGGTAAATCAAGTAAATTTCCTATATATTTTTGTGGAATGTCAGAGGCTTAAATGTCTATATTATAGAGTGTAGAGCATGGACAAAACATATTATGTAATGTTATAAGTACATATGTAAATACATATTGAAATTACACAATAGTGAAACGAAACTTGCTTGACCAGTTTCCAGGTTAGTGTGGCACAACTGTACGCGTATTGTATAGAGACTTTATTCAATAGCAGAAGCCGGTCACCGATAGCCTTAAACAAAAATACACTTCTATCTCCTGCACTCCTCCAGTCACTTCTAAACCTACGAACGCAGAATCTGTGACTTGGATTTTACAATATTATTGGAGTGGAAAATTTTGTCAGCAAAACATATTCATAAAACTGCGTATTGATTTAGAGTTTTTTTTTAAAAAAATCTGTTTCATAGTTTTAGAATGTTCAGGTGTGTGCAAAAGTTCATTGTTTCAGTTCCTGTGATTGCCATTTGAGAACCAATTGATGTAGGTACATAGAATTCTGTGAAATCAAAGTCGTACGGATGTTAGTGCAGCATTAAAATACTGTTTGAGCATAAGACAATGACAATGACGGTGGCTGTCGAAGGCAGTCAAAAAGTGTTTTATATGATTTACATGAGCCATGCTCTTTCAGCATGGGGTGACAGAATGTGGGACTTTGCAGTTGGATTGTATATGGTGATACTATTTCCAGATTCTCTTTGGTATGTACGTATATGTGTATGCTTTCCATGTTAGATATAAGAAGCTGGCTAAAATAAGTGTGTACAATAATGTGTATAAGGCATGCGCAAGTTAGGTCTTACAATAAGATTGTATAAAACTAACGAATTCGAACGTACGAAAATAAAAGCTTATTTTTTTTTGTCCATGTCGCATGTGTAGCTGACTGCAATACTTGGTTTCTCTATATCATTGGCTGTAACTGCATTCGGAGGTCCACTTGGCACGTGGATTGACAATACAAAACGGATTACATGTACAGTTTATGATTTACTGCAATATTTCCCGTTCTCCAGAATATGAATATTGATATCATGACATTTTATTTGATGCTTTATTATTATGACTTACTCTTCTTTGTTATTAATATTTAGCCGCAACGGTTTCAATTATTGTCCAGAACTCTGCAGTTATTTCGGGTTCCACCGCACTAGCCATAACATTTGCTTATAGGGATGATATTCAACAAATTTGGAATGGCTCCTTGCAAACGCTTATCTATGCATTTATTATTTTCGTGTCCATAATTGCAAAGCTTGCTTCTGTGACTTCGGATATTGCAATTGAACGAGACTGGATTGTTATATTGACCAAAGGGGATGAGAGTAGTTTGGCTAGTACGTTCATGAAACATGAACATATATATGATGAAAAGTGAGTTTGATAAAATAAAAATTCAGAAATTTTCATTAATGAATTTACGTATGGTTTATATGAACTTGCTCAGCAATGAATTCCGTGATGAGGACGATTGACCTAACTACAAAAATCCTTGCCCCTTTAGCCATTGGTGCATTGATATCCTACTGGTCTCAAGTGTCTGGTGCAGTTTTTATTGCTGTCTGGAATCTCATTTCCGGATTTGCTGAAATTTATCTTTTGGTGCTAATCTACGAACAGATCCCACAACTTCGCTTAAAACATGTCGTGAAATCAGCAGATAAGCCAGGTAGTAATGCTTTCAAAGAATGTTGGGGTGGATGGAGACAGTATTTGCAGCATCCTGTAAAATGGGCAGGGATAGGATTTTCATGTCTTTATATGACAGTTCTTGGATTTGATCAAATTACAACAGGTACTATTTAAACATTTAATGAGAATATCATAGTTTGCTGATTTACAATCGACATTTCCAAAATAATTTGGCAGGATACATGTACAGTCAAGGAGTTGGAGAGAGCTTCATAGGTCTTTCAACATCTTTAGGTGCCATCCCAGGTATCATTGGAAGTGTATCATATCCCTTTCTCCGAAAATGGTGTGGAAAAAGCTCAACCACATTGATAGGATATGTTTCAAATTCTGCTTGTTTATTCATTTGCGTGATCTCAATATTTATGCAAGGATCACCATTCGATCCTAATGCCATAGTTAATCCATTTGCAACATCAAATGCAACAATGACTGTTCAACACGAAATTTTGTCAGTCAAAGATCTTTGGGAGCAACGGCAAAATGTATTTTATTTTGTCGCAGGGATAGTCTTTGCACGATTTGGTATGGACAAATTAAACTTTTTCATTCAAATATGGGAAAATATAGTTTGTAGAGTGACACATTATTACCCATTTTCATTTCTTTGGATTGTAAGGTCTTTGGGTGGCAGACTTGAGTATAGCCCAACTACTACAGGATAGTGTAGAGGAATCTAAACGAGGAGTCATAAATGGGGTTCAAAATTCTGTGAACCAGTCGATGGATTTGATCAAGTTTATTTTTGTAATCTTTCTCCCATCTCCCCAGACGTTTGGGTTTTTGATCACTCTAACCTGGATTTTCAGTCTTTTAGGGTATGCAAATGAAATATAAAATATACATATGCATTTAAAGTATAAAGATATTCATTCGTTTTCCTGTTTTCAATATATGAAGGTGGATATTGCATTGTCTCTATTTATTCCGTACAAGATCTCAAACGCTAGACGGTCATGGAAAAGAGAGCAGGTAAAATACGCAAAATTAGCATCGCATTTAATTTTCAAATTGATTTAATTATCAAGCTTAAAAGTTGTTGATTTCGTAATCTGTAGTTATCCTTTACGGAAAAACTGTACGATATGCAATCTCATACTTATAATAACTTAATGAAACGTGTAAAAATGTCGCAATCCCAAAAAGGTTTGTTCAAAGAATATAGTGATTTATTGTTTTCTCGTGTTTTATTTACGTCCAACATTTATTAGAAATATTGGCCAACTAATGGAGAAGGTTGAATCCAACCCCGTGGAAAAGCCCACTACTGAGAGTACGCCATTGTTGTCCACAAAATAAAGAAAAGTGTATTTATATAAGTAACAATTTTATAGTTCGATTCTAAATTCTGCACTGATCTGAATAGTACGTGTGTATATGTTGCGTTTATACAAAATAAAATAATATACATAAAACTTTACCAAATGATGAATGAACTCTGAATAATAACTGTAGATTTTGAAAGTGAAGTTTTAGACAAGGAAGAATGTATGTATATGTATATATATTAGATTAGTGTTATTTTTGTATGTAGTACTACTACCTTGACTTTATTCCTATCCTAGCTAGATAAATAATTAAATTTGACCAAGTCACAAACAATAATTGAGTGATTTTGATGAATGATCATATATGCCTACTTAATAATTATAGAATCTCTTAAATAAGGAAATTTTGATTAATTATCAGCGTATTACATAATTTCTTACATTATCCAATAAACGTTATAATGAGTGTGTATATATTATGCGCAAGAAAAAACAGTTAAACGAGTAAGCCAAGGAGCATATAAGGACAAAATATATGATTCACCGGTAAAATTGAAGCATAACAAGAACATTTTATCAAAATGTTTCATCCTACTTACTTCATATTTTCAATACTATACAAACATTAAAATGGATAACAAATACAAAATAACAGACGACACAGACACACAGGTAAGTACTGAAGGAAGACAAATCCCCAAGAACCCGGAAAACTAGTGATTAATAAAAAGTTGGCACCCCAATCTTTATACATTGATAAGATTTATAGAAAATACTTAATCCTTATCCTTATGCATACAAAAGCTTTAACATCATGTTACAATGTTCATGAAAGAAGGTGTTCGTATTCACATAAAATTCAAATTCAGGTAAGAAACCCAAAATTTATGCTGCACTTTCCTCTTCCTCTGTCTTGCTCTCAGAGTCCCCATTAACCAAACACTCTTGTTCACTTTCCTTCTTTACAGAATCTGGCTTTGTGATGACGATGTCCACACTCTCATTAATCTCACTTTCCTTGTTGTTCATGATGTCATCGGTGGGACCATTAGTTGTGATTTTGTTATCAATGCAATTTTTTAATCCAGATGATGATGATGATGATAATAATTTTGATCTGTAAAAAGCTGGACGATATCCAAACATGTTTTTACGACGCAACAGCCGTAGTCCACATTTAAAAACTTTGGGTTTTATGATACCATTAGCAGGTGTATTTGTATTGCTGAGCTCCTGGCTTAACTTTTCCTTTCTCAACTTCAACACTTCGATTTGAAGCTGAAGCCTCTCTTTATACAAATTGCTGAGCAGGTCAGACTCTTGGAGAGCTGCTGCAAAATGATTCTTAAGTTTCATAAACTGGGATGCATGATTCACGTTCCTGATGCTATTAAATATGTCTCCTCCTGGAGAAATCTCTTCTGTAGATTCAGAACATTTTCTATTCAAATTTGTTTCTTCGGAATGGCCGGATTGAATGTTGTTATTGTGACTTGATGAGATATTCGTGCTCAACGCTGGTCTTAAAGATGCTGCTGTTGCAAGTTGCTGCAAGTGCTGAAGATGCTGCCTTTCAAGGAGAGCAGTAGCAACAACCTGTGAAGCTGTAGTTGGGCCATTTGAAAGATTTGTGTTGTTGGCAAGGGCGGAAGAATGGTGAAAGTTGGCAATGGCAAGGGATGATGCATGACCGTGATCGCGCTTATTACTGCTTACAGACCCGCCGTTAGATAATTGTCCATTATAGTTTGCATAGCGTTTATCTACTGCCATAGCCAGCTCCATATCATCATCATCTTCCAAAAGCTCTTCATCCTCATCCCCAATGTCACGACTAAGCAAATTCTCCCGAAGGTGGAGTCCACTTCCGGTTCCGCTGTGATGGCTACGTCCAGAACGACTGTTGGTACTTGCATAACTATTGCGGGCACTTACATTCACGCGAAGATCCATCCCTTCCTGCTCATTTACGCCAGAGTCGGATAAAAACTCTGTGGCGTTTCTTGAGTCACTAGACTCTTGGTCCTCTTCGTCATCATCACTCATCATGGGGCTGGGTGGACCATCTCCCCCGTGATGACTGCCAGATATTATGTGGTTGTTATTGCTTTCACTTAATGTGATAATGGGTGTAAAATGAGCTGGAATGAAACTTTTATCTTCCATATAATCCGCGTATTTGGAAGGAAACTTGTCCCCACCACCAGCATTTCCTAGTAAACCAGCACTAAGGAGACTCCCATAAATTCCGTTTGACTGGTTATTAATATTTCCACTCGAATGAAGTTGCAAAACTCGCTGGCTCAACTCTGAAATTTTTCTCCCATTCGTACCGGAGCCACCACTTATATGCATTTGATGACGCATTTCCCATACTTCCTTTTTTGCTGCAGTAACCAAGTTTTTCCATTTTCTCCGCACTTCCGCCGGTGTTCGCCGCACTAATGTGTTATTTTGATTTAGATTGGCACAAATGAGACGCCAGATTTCTTGCTTTCGCAGGTTTGTACTGGCGTCTGTAGCTTTGCATGTGAGGATTTCCCGATGCATAGCGAATTGATCGAGGAGGAACACATTTTCTGACTCTGTCCAATTCGGTTTCCTCCTCTCAATCCGCTTATTGTCTCTATTTGTCATTTTTAACGAGTCTGTTGGTGAGTACTTCATCACATCACTTGAAGAAGGCGAGGAATTATGAGCCATTCTCCGACTTAATTGCAAAATTGTGTCCATAATTCTCACAACTACCCCGACACAAATTCAATAAAATTTTGTCGGTCCACTTCACTCATGAAAACTGTTTTTTTTATTGTATTTTCTCTTTTTGTTCACAAATATTATTGCGGGCTTTGAAAACGATTACAACAACAGTCAGTAAATTATTTTGATATTTATTTCCTTAAAAAATAATAATTAATAAAGATGATCACACACATGCTCATGCACACTATGTACAACACCAAATCACAACTGTAAACCTCAAGAATCAACGATTGGAAACAAACTCGGAACGAAGCCGAGCAGCGCGTCCACACTCCCAGCCTATCGTAGTCAAAATCTGCTTGACAATTGAAACAAAGCTGGTGGTGACCTGGGAATAATAATCCACAGAAATTGTTGAACTCAGTGAGAACCTCTGATGATCCTCTGACAGAAATCAGAAAATCACTTTCTCTTCAAGTTTTGGGTTTAGTTTCTTAAAGTGATATGATTATGGACTATCTGGTGTGACTGAGTGACTGACTGACTGACTTTGGGGAGGGATGATTATTACGAAGGGAATGATATGACGATGATGATCATGATAGTAGTGGTGGTCATAGTCAGCCTTGTTTTGTGTTGCGACGATGAGGATGCCCTTTGGTCAATGATACGGACCAATAATAATAATAAGCATATTAAACGCATGTATGTATGTATAGGTCCTATGATAACTATCATCAAAAACTCCAAACGTACATATGTAGTTACGCAGCAGTGGGGCAGGAAAAAAAATTCATACATGATTGTCTTTGTTCATTTACGTTTCGTATGATTTCATACTGCAAACGCATCTTAAAAACTGCATGTACATATATATGCATGCACGCAGACATATTCGCATCCCATACACAAGGTAATCAACAATATTGCCATATTGCCTTCAAGATGATAACATTGACCAAATGGACAACAACCTGTTTTAGGTAAGAAAAAGACAGCTTTTCCTTTTCGTCAAGTTTTGGGTTTAGCAAGGCAAAAGGGTTAACCTGTTTTTACGAAAAACTTTTACTTCAACTTAATATATGCATAAAGCTATTACAATTCCTTAACAATCCCAATCATCCATATGAAATCATACGTGACATGTGTGTGTTTACATTACATTCACAATGTATGTATGTATTATAATATGTATGTATCACCTTTATAGTCAGGTTGTAAAGTCTCTCTAAGCTGAATTCTTTAATGCAAGCCCTCCAAGGGATTATTGTTTTGTACTTTACGAGCATACCAGTCAAACAGACTAAATGCATAAGGGGGCACACGACGAAGGAGCACACAGGTCAGGTATACTTATAAAACCATATATGTGCTACCTCCACACATCATTTTTTATTACTGATCAGCATTTTTTTTTCTTCTGCAAAGCAGAAAACCCGTTTTGCAGCTTATTTTTGCTATTATGCTTCATATACTACTATCTGCTAAACATGATCATATCGTCATCATCTTCTCTTCTTCCCTTCGTCTTGTCTTCTTGAAATTTGTCGTGTCGGGGTCTACTACCAGAGCTATACTTATATTACTTTTTACTAATCTCTTCTTTTGCTTGCAACACACACACGCACAAACTGATTTCAGCAAAAATATTACTTTGCTTGCAGACTTTTACGTTTTATTGTTACTCTCTCAAAAGCGCTTATTTGGTGAGTTGCATATGTATATACATTCAATTTTAAAAATGCACGTAAACAATAGGTTTTTTAAACGTATACATAATGCAATACATTGACTTATCCTTAGAGAGAGAGAGAGAGAGAGAAGAAAAAAAATCTTAGAACCAGTAATTTCATGACTTACTGACTGACTGACCAAATGTTGGCATGATGGCACCAAGTCAAGTGCCACTGACCGCTGATGATCACTATTAAACTTTACTTACAGAATTATTACAAAAGATTCACATTTTTATGTTGTTACCAGTTCTACAATATGCACCTTGTGACTTGTTATTGTTTTCTTTTTGACAACAACGACAACGTGCTTTGCCTGCTATTATTATTATTATTATGATCCGTATATCGATTTCATATTGAGAAAAAAATAGTGGACAAGTACCGTGTCTCAGATTCGACTTGCACCATTTAAAATATTATATTGTTGATTTACACACGATAGGCGACACGTTACTTTGTATGTTTGAATTTTGAATACGTCTATAACAATGAAGGACCTATCAACGACGCTTACTTGAGATCATATTACTTATCTATTTCATTAATTTGAAGTTACAAATCTCTAATGACTCACCACCATGAAGTAGCAGCCATACCTTGTGAAATTATTTGGCAAACGGTGTGAACGATAAAAACTCTCTTCCTTACTGATTATACTTGCTCTTATGCACAAACTATAATAGCTTTGTATTTGCTATACATTACTTAAATATTTATAATATCGTTATTGAAGATTGACTACGATTAAGAATAATTAAGCTACCTCAACATATAGGCATTTCATACAAAGGTGAATTAGAAATTCGAAGGTAAAACTGGAGTGGTCCCATTGTCATCCAAAGGACTAGACGCGCAGAGCGTAGCGCATACCCGGCAAGCAATAAGGCATGCTTATAGGCAACCTTTTCATGACATTAAGCAGGTGTGAGACATCTCTTTAATCGCAATCACGTATGCCTCCTAATCTTATTGAATCGCAATGAAAGCAAGAAAAATGGCCCATTTGAAGTCACGGTATTTATTTTGGATAATGTGTCTGCTGGTGCTGGTTTGTTTATCAACATCAACAATAATAATAATATATATAACTATAATAAAGGTAGCGCATTAGATAGGATCTGCTAAAAACGGATTCGCTTTCATTTGTGTGCTGAAAAGGGAATGAATGACTGGTTAACTACTTGTTTGCGATGATTACATATGGATAAGGTGATTGCTTTTTGTGTTTTTAGAAGCATAAAAAGGTGCACGGGATGATGTGTACTTGCTCATTATCTTTGTATGAAATGTGATATGAGACTGCGGGATTGTTTTTTTGGGGGTTTTACATTTAAAGTTGAGTTGCTGCAAACAGGTAACGCAATAAAAATTTACTAGACGAAAAGTGCAGCGGTTATATATAATGTATGCGTGTATGTTATTATCTTTCAAGTAATCATAATCATAGACGCATTCATATATACATATGAATGAAAATGAAACCCATGTTAGACAAGTAAGATCCCAAACACAGCAACAACATCAACATCAAATGTTGAATGTATATATGTCCTCTGTTGAAAGCTCCCTTAATATTATTATATATTCAAAAAGGACCTTGCTCCCTTATAATAATAAGCTACTAAGGTGGCTCACACAAATTTTACGCATATAGTCATCACCAGGTCATTGGATTTGAGCAAATAAAAAAAATACATCTTGTAGGATGAAAGCGAAATGAATAAAAAACGTATTATTATAATTTCTTCAGAGCATCAACCTGCTCTTGAGCTGTGACTGTGCCTTTGCCTTCAAGAAGATGATGATGACGATGATGATGATCATGTTCGTATTACTCAAAACATGCACAACCAAAAAGAAGGGTAGTTCACATATTTTGCTATATGAGAAATGAGAAGAGCACAACATCAACTTCATCTCACATCTTTTAAGTTCGTATAAAGATGACTTTGCCATAAAAGGTTAACGTTACCTTTTTTCTTGAAAATCAAGTATCTTTCTCCCTTGGTGTTTTATTACCTTGACATGAGTTTCAATCTGTTCTCCTATGTTACCCCTCTTGAGGGCACTCTAATAATAAGAGATGAGATTTTCGCAGTAAAGTGTCCTAATGCTCATGGTTATGTGTGGAGCGTATGCTTTATCTTAAGCTGATTACAGTCTTTAGCTCAACAGTTTTTAATGTTTTGGGTACTATTAAAGTAAAGTGACTAACTACTTCTACCACCACTACCACTAGTACGCTGATTCTATTGTTGTAGATTGAAGCTATGCTCCTAATATGATGATGATAACATATA
Organism: Orchesella flavescens; assembly: GCA_964034955.1. NCBI lineage: Eukaryota > Metazoa > Arthropoda > Collembola > Entomobryomorpha > Orchesellidae > Orchesella > Orchesella flavescens. The sequence continues at coordinate 39,812,766 of OZ035955.1, forward strand.
ACATTGCTGCGTTCAACGAAGAAAAGTTTGTTTTTTCGTTTTATTTTGTTTGCACCACGTTCGAAAGCAAGGACTTGTTTTCGAAAATTCAAAAGTAATTTTTTTCATGCGTAATAATCATTGATTAGATGAGTTGAGCTGATGCAAAAGCCTGCAATACACACACACCACCACCACAACAAATATTGATAATGAATTTATTGCCGTTTTGTAGTAGTATGTAGTGAGATGCGCTCGGGATGATGTTGTCGTATGCAAATGAGCAAAGATTTTCTAATGACGATCTCTTGTTATAAAAGTCTTAAGAGTTTCCGGTCTAGGAAAGTTTTCGACAAGTTTTTAAGCTGTTGCATGATCTATGGCTTATGTATGAGAGAGAGAGAGAAAAAAAGTGAAATGAACAGTGTCCTCCTCACTCCTTCTGACAGCATTCACATAAAAAAGAAAAACTGAAAAAATTCAGAAAGTGAAACATAGTTTTCCTTTTTAATGCTTCTAAAACAGAATACACGACTAAAAATCTTTTGCGCGTCAAATTTTACAAATACTATCAAGTTTTTTATTACTTGAAGAATGATTTCAAGTTCTCACGTAATGACGAAAGTCCTTAGAAGCCGTATCATAATCATCATATTCATCATGTATCAGAAAGATCCAGAGCCACAGAATTTATTACTTAGATCTCTCTCCAGACTCTACTACTATACCATACCTTCTCAAGTTCTCATCCACGTGTTAGAATTACGAAGCGTAAAATTACGCGTACTATTTAAAATACAATGTGAAACTAAAATAATAATTACTGAGCAAAACGTAATTTTATACAAGTGGAAGGGTTAAGAGTTAAATAATTGATCGGCATATCTCATTTAATGTTGCCTTCAAAACTCGGATTTTATTAGCAAAATCATGTATTATGCCAAAACTAGCGCTACATATGTAACTCTAATCATTAGGTATTGAAAAAAAACCAAGGCAAATTCTGAATGTTGTTTACAAGTATACGAACAATACAGCAAATAGATTTATACGATTATTCGAATGATCCCATGGATGGACAAGCAAATTATCTTGAAATAACTGGAATTGCAGGTCATGTTTTTCAAATGCTTGAGAGAAAACAACCTTCATTAGGCACGCACAGACTGGGATTGTTCTTTGATAATAAGTTGAAAATATTTGGGCATGTAGAGTTAGCATTTGTAGTCGGTTTTATTGTGGAAACTTAAAAATTCTCAGGGTTTGATAAGATTCCTCGATGCATTTCCAGATTGACGGAAATTTCCCTGAGACACATTAATTATATGGATATGCTTAAATAAATGAGGATCCTTTCATCCGAGGTAATAAAAATCTTCTCATAGATCAAAGATTGTCGGACATTGAAGTTTGCAAGCTGGATCTCGATGTATGTATAAAGATAAAGTCGATGATAAACCATAGGACTATATAGACTCGTGTTCACAAAAACAAAATCAGGTTTAAAACGTACATAGAAAAGTTGCTGTGAATGGGAAATGATTTTCCGTAGGAAAAAAGAGTATTTATTGAAAAACAACGTCATCTCAAACTGTAGGATATTTTTGAATACATAATAAAAAGTTTTAGCCGAGGTCGCAGCGAAGCCCACATAAAATTATCCTTATGGTTCGATTCATGCTATAGCAAAAGTATAAATTGAAAGATGGAAGTTTAAACTTTAAAGTAATGAAAGGAAGGAAGTATTATTAATCATCAAATGAGAGCCCATTACAAAATGATAACAATGGGAATCTGGTTCAGAAGGAATTTCCCTATGTATTTTCAATATTAGATTGAAATGCTGTGCAAATTAGTATCAAATTGAACTTGAATGAGAGTTGTAATAGTTGTTTGAATGAGGAAGTCATTAGGCAATTTAAGGAAACGAAATCAATCGTTATTAATCTGAAAAGTTTGGTGTAATTAGGCACTTTTGAGACAAACCTTGGATTACATATCATCTAAGTAGATACCACAACTAGACGCGTTAATTGTATTATACTATGATGTACAACACACCGTTGAGTACCAGACTACTGCCAAAACCTTTCTGAAAGGAATTATTGTTTGAATAACATTACCAAAAATGCCAACAAATTATACAGGTCCAGTTTTGAGTTGGTTACTGCGCACTAAATACATGATTTTAAGTTTTAATTTTAATTAGTCTTGCTATTTCTATTCATGCAAATGCTCGAGGGATTATTCTCTCCGTTTTCTGAAACACGGACTTCCTACTTTTCAGTTCATACTTGCATAATTATTTATTAATTACATGGTTTGTTTGAGCTTACATACACATGACATGCGAAGAAAATCTTAAACTTTAAAATAATTTTAATTACTGTACACATGAACTTTAGAAACATCTAGATTTGTACACAAATTTATTATTATACATAATATGATTCATATGATATTATGATGGTCACATATGACTCAAGTTTGATAACATAACCATTGGCTGACTGGCTGACAACATATAACGACCACCATTGTGCTTCTACTGCAGGTGTTGAGAAACCATAATATAATTTCATTTTCCATGCAGACTCGTTGAATAAGTTGCAAACGTAAGATGATGGAAACTTATTAGACAGTAGCCAAAGCGGCAAGGCATTTATTGTTGCTGGTGTTTGCTTTTGCTGAAAACGCACAATAAGACTTTTCCACATATATCTCTGCTGGCACGCAAGAATGCGTGACAATTTCAATTTTAGGCTAGAACTAAATATTCATCATGACTAACCACGAAAGGATTCCCATAATGTTCATCAATATACTCGTTGGTCAAATACATGTACGCAATGAAAGCACACAATTGAAATAATTCTAATATGCAACATGAAAGCACGACATGTGATTCGAAATATACTGAACCGCAACCAAAAATACTGTTGAAACTATACTTTACCTGTACTATACTCATCCATTCCATATATGATCTACTGCGAACTGACATGCAGAGAAGTATTGTTCTCTTTTTTATCGTTAAACATACGATCATCCCCATCATCATAATAAATAAGGATTATAATCCCCTTTTTTAGGATTCAACTGTCTTACGCCTAGTCTTCGCTTTAGTTTTAATGAAGCGGTAATGAGAGAGCCGTGTAAAACAATGCATTTGTATTAGTATGCTTATTCAACGTTGAAATAAGTGTGGGAAAATGTGGAGAAATCGTTATTGTACGCATGTGAACGCTCTATATTTCTTGTTGCCTTTTTATTGTAGATGAAGGGATAAAATTGATGATTTTATGCTATTTTCTCAGGTTAGCCAAGACTTTGGAAAATTGTTCTTGAATATACATAACCATAATATAGCATTATAGAATCCCATCTCAGAAGAACACTTTCGCGACCAATTCACTTTAAGAAAACCAGGCTAAAGTATCCTTCTCTAGCTTATTACAGTTTGTGAATGCGGGGATGAACCGACAAATCACAAAACCCTTTCGTTTTCATTTCACATATTAAATATTTATGTGCTTCTAAAGGTCGTTTCGTTTAACTTTTTGCATTTAAGTTGAAAAAGTTTCAAATTAAACTTTTCCCATAATAACTCCATCAGAATCTAAAACACCTTGGATTTTTGACAGAAATTTGTGTATCACCATGAACTGTGTGCCGAAAGCTACTAAAGTTTCAAAATTTTCGGAACTCTACAAGATATAAAGTGAGGCATCTCGCATCAACCGGAAAAATGGTTGACGCTTTCATGTTTTTTCTTTTGAAATTATCCTTGATTGCCCTTGGATTTTGCTTCTTGATTGTCTGTTTGTGTGTCGTTTTGGTGCTCAAGTGGTATAGAAAATCCGTGGAAATCAAACGAAGGTGGGTACTTATATTAACATCTAGTATAAATTGATATACTATCCAAGCTCGTATTTCACGTTGAGGAGTCCAAAATACATTCAGGAACAAATGAAACCTTTTTTTCAAATTATAATGATACCTACAAATAATTCAAACTACTAGCTGGAATTCTGTGGATACCTATAAATCCAATTTTGTTTGTGAACAAAGGTGCACATCATTAGCTGAGAGAACTCATTAATCAACATTTAAGCATATAAAAACGTTCATCGACAAAACAGCATTATTTGAATCTTTTCCTACTTTGATTCTACGTAGCATATTATTATGAGGAAAACTCAGTGAATACGAATCAGGTTATATACCTCATAGAAGTAAGAATACATCTTAACAATAGACTCAATTATGTTACATAAAGCAACAGTCGATGATATAATAATCTTCCTATTTTCCAAACTTTAGTCTGAGCTGAAGTAGAATTTCTTAGTAAAACCATTCGAAAATCGCATGCTTGAAAACAAGAGCGTGATTATCAACACAATATATTTACCTTAATAGCATGTTACGTAATATGATACACTTCTAACAATAAGTCTGTGAACTCAAAACTCCTATTTTTCTTTTCATTAAAAGTTTAGCAACGATTGCATTGTGAGTGACTCGTGTGAGTATTATCACACGCAACTTTGGGTAGCGTCTGGATAAAAATGTGATAAAATGTACCCTAATTGCAACCTCCAGAGGATCCAGTGAGTTCTACACTTTAATTTAAAATAATTGTATCATTTAGTAAACTGCAAGTGCAAGTGTTAAGAAAAATTAGCATGAAAACAATTTAGTTTTTGTCTTATCGTAAAGTAATGAACCATCAAGACGGCAATGATACAGGTATACACGTACGTATATCATGTTATATGTATGTGATACAATACGATATCAATGCATCAATGCCAATATTATGATTCAGATTATAGTATTGGCCTTAAGATTAAAGGGCTCTCAGTAAGACATACGTGCCGTGAGTGTTTGAAAATATAAGTAGTGCAACCCAAAGTCCGTTGCAAAATCCACTTTCATCTTCAGCCTGATGATTACACAGTAAATGAGAGGTATTGCAATAGGAATTTTAAGCGACAAGATGATTAAATGGTGATGAGAGCCTTTGATCACAAAAATGACTATCAGCTATATGAGTGACTGAAGGTATGTATGAATGGGGAGGTCGCTGACCACAGATTGTCTAGGGTTGGGTACCAATCAAAAGACATATTGTTCACCTCACAGCTTTAATCTGCTTTAACCATCCCATAACAAAATACAAGCAAACAGCTTTTCAATTTATTCAAATTCATACATAACCTTCATAACCGTGGATGCTCATGTAAAAGAACAATCCCAGGCTTTTCAAACTAATTGAATCGCAGTGAATAATAGTAAAGTACGAAAAAATATAGAGAAACCAGAAATATCGCACAAGTTAAGTTTCAACTGACTCCGTCAGTGGTAAAGAAGCAAATGATAGGTTAAAGCCATATTTCATCCTAACGTACATATGACATATGTACCTAGTCGCCACAATAGTGTTATCGCATCGTTTTCATTGATATCGTAAAGTATATTTTAAAATTAGTATTTTGCATTTTGACGTTTACTTGCAGTCACAATGATAACAAGTTTGAGCACCACAAACAGCAAGTGGATACCAACTAACAGACAAGATGACCACCTTTTGTCTGACGCTTGCAGATCAGAACGGTTTCTGATTATGGTGATTAACACATACTGAAGGGTTGTTGCATGGTGCACCATTGTTTGGGAGTAAGCAAGCTCTCATCTCATGTTTTACGTTGTACAAGATTTCATCATCACAAAACTCATATTTCAAAAACCTACGAACCTACGCAAGCAGGTGAATCTCAAAAAGTTATTAGACATTAGACAATTTGAATGGTAATTACGAACGGGAACAGTATGACTTGTTCCAAATATTTTAACATGATAAACTCTTTTCATAAAGCTGAACCATCTCTGACTGATGCACATCTATGCATGTAGCAGTACTGCGGGCTCGAAATATCAAAATGTTAATTTTTAGCTGATAGCTATCCCAAGTTTGTCTAACCAAACATTTTACTTTCAGATAAGTGAGTGTAGTAAAATGCTGCGTGTCTGTAAATTAGGTTCAAATTTAAGGGATGAGATGACTTGATGAAAATCTATTAGCAGAGCTTGATTGAACAGACAGATGCATTTACCTGGCGAATATGTGAAACCTGCTCATGGTCCATAATTTTCATTGAAATCGAAATGAAATTAGCTCCATCACATTTATTGCGCTGCTTTACTAAATCTCTTGTCAGTGTCTTTGTTGATGTCATTGCTCAATTTCTGGTAGAATGTTAAGCATATATTAAAAGAGTAATAGCACGGGTTGCCTAAATGAATATATAGATTAGATTCTCGACTCTTTGTACCGATGCATAATATTATGTTGCGTAGATTGTAATGTAAAGATAGATGCCTCACTTGTAGTGCATGCATATGAAGAATATTTGAAGAACTGCAATGAACCTTTTCGTATATCACGAATAAAGGAAGAGAAAGTATACTAGTAGGTTAATGCCAAGAATATATCATCATGAAAAGATGACTTTACTCGACAAAACTTTAGCGGTATAAGTATGAATATGAAGATAATATGTGTTTATGGTTGGATTCGATTTTTAAGATGTTTTAGCACTACGGCTTAATGGACCATGTCGAAGGACATTTGCTTGAACAATAACTATCTTTTCATAAGATGCGTAGGTATACTACTTGTATGCTCATGTGCATTTACCTCTGTATAAAGCCCTTCCATTGTCTTCATATCATGCGTACTAATCGTTCAATCATGATCTCATAAGACCATACAATACGTTTTTTCTTTGTTTTTTTTTATATTTTCAAAGGATTGCATAGGGTGAGGAAAAAATGTGCAAATATTGTAGAAGCAGTCATACAACTTTCGATTTCAGTTGAGGTTCAAAAACATTTTGAAAAGTCCTTTTAGGTAAACCACCACTCATTTTGTAATGGCGAAGTGGTGACTTGTCTTGGCGTTGTTGTAGGCTGTATAGGCTGTAGTAGAGTCTGGTGGATCAATATTAAGTACAAAAATGATGGGCCACACGAGTCCGATCTGATGTGAGTAACAATGCAATACTGTCACAAACATGTAGGTGCAATAATATCAAATACTTGAGCTTTCCACTACAAGCTTTTGCGTGCTTTAGCAGGAACTTCTTAAAACCACAGCCGCACGTTTGTAATCTGAGATTTTAGGAAATGGAATTACAAAATTAAGTGAAACCACATGTGCGTATCATATACGGACACCCGACACGACACAGTTTAATGCTGCATAAAAATGTTAATATAAAACAAGATGAAGCTTACTCACAAAAGTCATTGTACTAGCTCAGGTTTTAGTCAAGCGTCACAACCAAAGCGACCTACCGTATGAATGTGAAAATATATGATCAAATGTCACACATTATGTGATTTCATCACCTCTGGGACAAATTTATACTTCACATATATTATTAGTATTGAAATTTAAATTAGCAGCAAAATAAATTCGGATATCCTATGGAAAAATAAATCACATCATGTGCATCCATTCAAAATTCAGGTGGCATTTTTCCGATTCCAGTGAACCAATAGGTTTAATACCCAAATTTATGCTCACTGATGTCCTTGTACTTGTACTACGCATTCAAAGAGGATGTCATGTCATGCATGAATATTTCATTTCATCAACTCTTTTCATTTGTTACAAAATGACGTACATTTATGATTCAAATATAGAAACGCAGATCATCCACGACCACTGCTAGCACTTGGTTATATAGCTACATCATTATTCATTTCATAACTCATGAAAGGGAATCTATTTCCAATTGCAATTCACAAAAAAAAATCAATATCAACATTTGCATATACATGCCATTTTAATACCCATGCATTGTAATTGGTGCTCATCGTTGCAGATGATGAGATGCTAGTTAGTAGCCATCAACAAATACCTATTCTTTTCGCAGTAAAGGTGCACACATACGGCATTCGTGTAAGGTTGCATAACCAAGCATATAAATAAGCCCTTCTGTTGTCCTCATGCAAGGTACAAAGTATTAACTATCCACATTTAGCTAACTAAAGGTATGCATATATGTAAAGGGACACCAAAGCCTCTGCACGTCACAAGAACTCTGTTGTCTGTCAACAAAGGGACGGTGATGTACATAAGAAAGTCTTCCTTCACAATGTACAACACACAGCAATAAAATCACATTCATTACCTTTTGGCTCTGTCAAGCATAAGGGGACTGATCTAATCTCAAAAGTGAAGAATTGAGCAGACATGAAAAATATTAGTATAAATACAAAAACAACAATCATCACAATACACAATATATATAATATCCTTGTTTAAAAATCATTTCCTTATGAAAACGTTTAAAGAAGTGCTCATTGTGTCATAGGAAGTAATACATAAATGTATGTTATGCTGTAATTCTTGCATACGTGCCACAGAAATATTATTATGCAGTTGTACAGCAACTAAAAAAGGATAATAATTTGGTTTGGGAGCACTGTCGTTGACTGTCATGTGCGGAATATTTTTTAACGAAGTTTGGTATATGGAAGTACTTAAAGGTGTATCATCAGTCCTCATTCGAAGAGTCACGGAAATTCCCCCTTGTGAATTATTATCATCGAAAAGGGGGACGTTTTCACTACATGTACTTTTTGTTTTCCTCCAATTCCTCCTATGCCTTGAAAATTGAATTGAACATGAAGAAGTTTCTCAGAATCTGATTAACCATCTCAAAATCAAACGATAGGTTTAGTTTTTAGCTACGAAGATTTTGTAAAGTCAAAAGTTGAAAGTACCAAAAAACGCATTTTTTTAAGTCTGAGCAAATCGACATTTTTTTGTCGGTGTTCTAAAAGTCTTGATACTATGAGTGAGTTGCTTGAAATCCTATTGGTGGCATTCTGTGGCCTAGTTCTAGTCTTTGCAATATTATTTATCGGTTGTTGGTGTGTCATAGCGTGTGCATTCTACTGTTTGAAACACTTTTACAAGAGGACTGTAACTTTAGACTCCATGGTGTCAGCAATGACCCTTACATCCTCCTCTGATGCAGCAAGTGACTTTGGGAGCGAGATTGAGTAAGACACATGGTTATGTCGTATGACTAGTTAACATCAGTTTCATACATACCAATTACATGTTTTCCTCATGTCAATTCAACAAAAGTCTAACATGATATAGAGGAAGGAAGGAAGGAGTGTTGTTGTTGCATTCATTGCAAAGCGCATAACTTACTTCTTCTTTTTAACCAAGAGCAAAGAACGCATGAATAATGCTAACTAAATCACTTTATGCCTTTATTATATTTTTTTGCTATAAGATTTAAAATTATAAATACATATTTCAAGTTAACTAGAAGAACCAGCTTCATCAAACTACCACTTAAGCTTTCTTTCATAAGAAAGACGTATAAAACTAATTTGTAGTCAAAGGAAGTCTTCTCTGAGGATTTCACAACTTTCGATTTCATCTTGTTCTCTCAAACTAATGTTTATATATGTTTGCTATATAACTTTACAGATCTCGTGTCTACTCATCTCATGGTGCACAAGGATATTTGGAATCATTAGAAACTGGTTCTGCAGCTGTGTCTTCTATTGCTGAGTCTCATTATCAGTCTTTGGCAAGGATGGAAACCGGTATATCACGTAATCTGCAGGGCAACGAATCCTCCTCAACAGACTTGAGGAAAGTGAAAGTGGCTTGTGATGATATTCCTCCTCAGTATGAAACTTTGTCGCCTCCTACGTACCAGTCTTTGTTTCCGGAAGATGAGACCATGATACCACAGCTTTTGCACGTCAATGAAAAAGCCAATCCAGGATAATTTTACGAATTCAATGTAAAATCCCTACTCTACTATATGCGTACCAAATCATTTAATCATTATTTATGGATCTCATATTAAATGTAATGTAATAAGTCAAAGAATTTAGTGAATAATAATAATAATAATACGTAGCCGAAAAAAATCTGTTTGTTATAAGTTTGGAGAAAATTCATGCGTTTCTTATAGTTTATTTATCTGTACTGTTTCATGAAAAATATAACCATCATCAGAATGGAAAAATTGTACACACTTAAAGTATATGACTTAGTAGTTTTAAGATTTAAAAGAGTGTATGAAAGACGAACGCAGAAATGTAACATAAACTTGCAATAAAAAGTTTTAAGTTTACACTTTACTGTATTTTAAATTCATGGGGTCTCAAACTCTACACAATTAATACACTAGTGACTTATCGAAACAACCATGATACTACTGGACGAGCTTCTTCCTTTACTTATCACTTGATACACCGGAACTTGGATACCGCCTACTCATACTCATCCCCATAGAGGAATTTTAAATTGTTCAACCTTGAGACACTGTCAGCTCGAATAAAATCAATAAATTGAATCTTATAAAAGTCGATGGAGATAATTATTTAGTTCAAAGTTTACAGATCTACTAATGTCTAACACTGCATCATAATCCAGCAAACACTTGTATTTGTGATTCCCAGAAGAATCCTCTCCCAAGTGTTGAAGTAGCTTGTTCTGACATAAAGTTGTTAGCAGCGTCATAAAACTGATATTTCGGTTCTTGTTAACTACTTTGTCATCACAATACGATTGAACACTGCTAAATATGGCATGTAATCTATTAAGCTCAAAACTACGCATAGATGGCTTCGTATTTGTATCAGTCTTAAGAGCTAAGCGACTTTTCTTTGCTTTGCTTCTGCTAATCTTAGATTTAACAAAAAATCGCTTGTCTGAAGCCGGGGGATTATGTGTAGCTAAATAAGACGCAATAAGTAAATATTTGGCATTTGAGGGCATCTCAAAAGTTTTGTGAGCATTTTCTTGATCCCTAATGCCGTTACTCCCACCCGAATTCATAAATGTAATGGATGAATTTAACTGAAAAAATTGAGCCTTCATTTGTGGCTCCAATTTCTTCCACAACCTTGTAAGGTTCACTTCCTCAGCAGTGTCCATTAACTGCTGAAAACTATCCCAGTGGTTTATAGCTAGTCTCAATAATTTACGTACATCCCTACATATGTAGTAAAACATGCTAACAATCATCTTTACAAAAAATTCATAGCTACGACTGTTTATGGAACTACTACATCGAGGAATAATATGCGCAACTATAATTAAATTAAGCTCTTCCTCTGTATACTGTGGAAAGTAAATGGGAATGATGGAATGGTCCAAAATATTAGGCATGAACTGCCCTGGTGGTAACGTTGAAATTAAAACTGTACATATCTGGCATTGCGTTATGTCCTGCAGAGATATTAGCATTCGGAGGATGTCATCGTGCTCCCCTCTCAAGGTTTCAGCTCCTTCAATTACAGCAACCACCCTCAGCGTTCTGAAACAAAAAGAATATTATTTAAATAAACATGGCATATCCATACAATCATAAAAATTAACACAATTAAGTAATAATGTTGATATTTATACCTTCTCGTTTTCTTTCCAAGGTACTCATACACATTGGAATACAATGAACGAAGAGAGTCACACTTGAAATTCGCATCAAGTTCATAATCCTGTCTCACTAACTGTTTCACAAATGTTTCTAAAAATGCTCGTCGACCGCATAAAATTTCAGAAGAATGGATTTTTATCACAGAAACATCCTTTCGTTCCAACACGCTATCTAAAGCAGTTGATTTTCCAGTAGCTGGAGCACCCCATAAAAACAATGCGCCAGGTAAACCAGGAACACTTCGATCAGGAATTGCTGCATTTAGCTGCTTAATTTGGTTCACGCGTCCAACAACTGCCACATCCTTCTTCAATACTTCTACAGGAACCTCCTCTTTCTCCTCTCCGCTTTCATTGTCCGAGTCACCAAGATCTGTTTCTTCCTCCTCCTCCTCTTCCTCAGCTGCTTGAATTTTAGTCGGCAATGGCAGTTTGACTTTAACGGGTGTTTTGCGTATGGAAGACACTTTAAGAAATCAAAATATCATCATCAAATCCGTGCTAATCAAATTCGACTGCCTGTCAACTGTCATTAACAAACAAAAATGCATTTAAATTAGCGAATTAATTACCATTGCATCTCTCCACAACAAGCCTTAGTTCCTTCTTGGGGGTGTAGGCCAACGTAGTTTTACTTATCTTAATAGATTTGCTCATGTTGTCTTTTGATAATCCGCTCATACTTACAAAGTAAAGTGAAGTGCAATTAATAAAAATTGACAACTAAATGGACCTCAACAGGAGGCAAAAGCTTGTGGTAACGAAAACGATGCACCAAGTTTGCTGAAAAGAACACAGTCAAGAGCAAGTTCGAAAGTTATTATCCGACTAAACACTGGACAGTTTGACTCTGGAGAAAAACAAAAGGATGCATCTTTGTAAAGCCAAAGTGTCAGCGCCTGGATTGGACGAAATTTTTCTAAATGCATCGCTCTATCTTTCTTGTTTAGGTATATTTCTATCATAAGATCTCGCTTTTCTATGACTCTCTCACTTCTGCCTAGTTTTTTTCTTTGAGAACCAAGGTAAATGTCCAGACAACAAAGCACAATGCAAATCTGACTCTAAAGATATTTTTACTTATGCAAATTCCTGGAAATTACTGAAAATTTCAATCAAATGACATTTTATGCATAATCAAAATACGAATGAAACGTGATGGTTTTCTTGATAGAGCAATAGTAGTTCAAGAAGATTTTGTGAGGTTGGATGCATAAAATCGTAATTGAAGGCTGCTTAATAAATGTTATACATTATGTCTGCTTGATTTTATTGAAATAATAATAATTATTTAAACCACATCATGGGTGGTAGGGTCAATAGTTGCCAAATATGCATAATAATAATTTTGTTTTCATTCCGCAAATATTAAATTAATGAAAGTTAAATTAAATAACAAGAAGTAAAGTTTAAAATTGGAATTAATTCAAATAAAATTGGTCAAAAGAAATAGTTAGTAAAATGTAATGAAAAATTGATGTCACAAAAATACAAAAGGTTTTATGAAAATACAAGTGCCCCTGGATCTTTCTTGGTAGCCTCGGTGGTTGTGTCATTTGTCGAATTGGTCGAACTTGTCGAATTTGTACTAGTACTATTTCGTTCCTTCAGGTTGGATAAGAGTACAGTCCCCCGGTTATCCAATGGAATTTCAATGTTCTGGGTATAGCTTCCAGCATTTGCGGATCCACGACCTCCCAAAACACCTGCACCTGAATTTCCTCCAGCATACCCTGTAATATGAAAGACTTTAAGTTTCTAAAATGTTTTTGACTGAGAGTATGCATAAAACCAAGATTAACGATAAGGTCAAGGTCCTACGATACATAAATTGCAACATTCTTACCTGGTTGAACTCGAGAATTAGCGTTAGCAAATGTCAATGGGGCGCCTGGACCAGATGAAAAACTATTGCCTTGAGATCCACTTTGACTGCCGAGGTTCTGATACTGACCTCCTGGACCACGAATGCCAACGTTAGCACCATATGAAAGTGCATTTGAATGGCTGTGCCCTCCGTATTTCCCTGTAAGCAAATCGACACGGAAGAAGTTTAAGAAGTGATAAAAGTGTAACAAACGACAACTTTAGGGTTTTTTGGGTTTAAAAGTAGTGGATTTATTTTATCTGTACCTAATCCTGTTGCTTGTGCGTAGTTAAAATTAAGATTAAATCTGTCATCAAGTGAGTCCTCCTCCTCGGTGGAATTTGACTTTACACTTGCTGCTCCAGCCTTACTTGTTATTAAGCACAGCGAGGCACACAACATGAAAACTTTGATTTGATGCATTTTCGAAGAAAATAGAATGGGGACTTATAAACTGAAAAATTAATTATGTTCCAAATTTCCAAAAAGGTAAAAAGTAGCGAGTGGTTGAGACAATACGTTTGGTCTGACTGACTGGATGCAACTGAAGGTCTAGAATGAGATTCCTTTCAGCTTCTTAAAACACTGGATGACACATTTCACATCATCAAAATCTCGTTTGTATTTGCATAAGTCAAAAATCTTCCTTTTTCTTCTCCATTAGCATTCATGCTACCCATTCACGTCAAAGCGGTCCTCAGCTTATCTTTTAGTCCCAGAGGAAAGTCATGAATGCGTTACATGAATGTCTAGAATGAAATGTCATGGCCATTTAGAGACCATCTTGTGCACATGCACAACACATTACCTTACAAACAAGACATTGGGGCAATCTTGAACAGATAAGTCTTTTCCTTCCTGGATCTAATCTTGGGTTTCTTTCTGCTTTGCATGTTAACTTTAATCTAAGATAAACAAAATCAAGTGAAATTTGGTGCAAGATAAGCAAGTGTGCACGTCTATTTCTCAGGTCAATTTCTACGAAAGCATATCCGTTTCGGAAGCATACAGTCATGCGTCATTATTTGCTTTACCTTGCACTCTACCTATGTTTGTCTTTGAGATGGATTAGTCTAGTGAGTCTGTAGAAGTGCAATGTAGATTGCAAGCCTTCTTACCTTACCATGATTCAGTCCTATGATTTGCATAATACCCTAAAATCATTACTACTGAACTGTATAGAAATAAAAAGTCCCACATTTGTACAGCTATTTATTCATTGACAGAGTTTTAGCTTGCAGTATAGCTATTTTTAACAATAAATTACGCTATGCTATAATGTGGATACGGTACGTTATTTGGCACTTTCACGAAATTCAGACATTTTTATGAATAGGCACATTGGTTGTAGCGTTTACACATGTTCATATTATCGTATTGCACGTTCATATACTTTAAAAAATATCAGCAGTCAAAAGTTACTTTTGTAAGTACATTAACATTGAAGAAAAAGACGAATTAACATATATCTGAATTTAAGACTAGACTTCAGGCAGTCGTTGAAGTTGCTATTACAAAGCCTCAACATTCACAGACCAGCTCGTGTGTCCCAACGCTTTGTCTTTGGAGTTAAAACTAATCCAATTCTTAGGCACAGAATATCCATTTGTTGGTCATCTTCTCTGCATGAGCTCTTCGTTTTGAAATTCCCAATTTTCCAGAATTGCAAATTAAGTTCTGGGCAGTGGAAGACGTTTTCTTGTAGCACTAACAGCAGAAGTTGTTGGACCGTCAGAAGTGAGATTTGATGCGCTTGGTTTTGATCTTGCTCCATGTATCGTTTTGAACCTGCGAGTAAGTTGACGTCGGGACTTGAAGGCTTGCTGTAAATAGTAATATAAAATTGTAGAAATGTTCAGTATGGTAATGCATGCAGCAGAGTTTTTGTATTCAAATTATGCATACTCACCTCATTTTTGAGAGCTTGTCGAGACTTATACTCCAACTTCGCCATTGCCATTTTCACCCAGTAAGGCATGTCAGGTATTAATTGACGCAGAGCGAGTGTTACTGCAATTAGTATATGCTCAATGCAAACAAAAAGCAGAAGCCATTCTGCGGGACTCAGAGATGGAGCAAGAGATCTTAGATCTTCAGAGAGGCATAACAAGGCACAATTTGTCATGATTGCTACTGCGCCCATCGCTTCGAACGCTATTTGCCATGCACCAATATCTTTAACACGACGAGCGATAGGTCTTTTAAACACTTTACATAGTTTAAAAGCATCAGCTCGTATTTCAAGAAGATTGTTGAGGATCGCCCATGATGCAGCCAGTGGATAAACTGAAGAAAATAAGAAGACGTAGCCGAACTGGATAAACATTTCCAAGTAGTCATCGAAAGTACCCTGTACAAAAACAAAAGACAATCTCAATCTCATGCATTTTCGAAATACCTCTTCCTCCTGTATAAAATGGTATGTGGACTTAATTTACTTTTTTTTACCTCATATGGATCCATATCTCTTTCTGTTCTGCTCATTTCAATACGTGGATCATTAGCATCCAAGGCCAAAAGACCAAGGGCCTTTGGACTCCATATGGAGTCAGAATCAACTGCAGCATTGTTGTTTTCTTTAGAACCGTGCTCACCTTCATCATAGAGCAAAATATGGGCGATAGATGGGCAGGATTTTGCAATGTAATCTCTGCCCTTTACACAAAATATTTCAAAATTATAATTTATGGAGGCAAGTCATGGAACCCATCATATTAGTCTACATAACCGCAATAGTAGCTTACTGCTATATATGCTTTCCTCAGAACCAACGGTAAAATAGCTTCTTGAAAGTGATTGATCCCTTGTAAGATGATAAGCATAACAAAAACTTGCTGCAAATAACAAGTTACAGTATTCTGTATAGTTTACATCCAATCCATACATCCGACCGAAATAATAAATCAAATTGGTGATAATCATTACGTATTTCAGCATTTCCAGATCTTGAAGATAAAACGCAATGTAGAACAAGGACATGAAATTGTTGACAAATTCGAATAAAACTAACTTCATGACACGATGACGCTCAAATTGCGATTGGGTTCGATGATTCTCTGTAGAAATCAGAGAAAAAACAAGGTAGTGCTATATTTAAAGCAATATATGCCTTGCTTACTACTGGTAAAGTTAATACATTGATTACATACCCCATTCAGTGAGTATTTCTGCAAGCTGCCTGTAGTAAAAATTCATTACAAAGACCAGCACGGCGTAAACAATACTGGGGAGAAATATGAGATAAGCTGCAGTTTGTGACCCATGTCTTTGCTTTGATTCCATAAGCATTTCTTCGGCCCAAAATGAACACAACATGATATAAAAGGCACCCATAAGGCACAGAACGACCACTGGAAATGAAACTCCATAAATCTAAAGTAAATAAATGTATTTGTCATCCTCAACTCAAATGTGTTCCTTTCCTGGAGCGAAATAATTTAGATCAATGTCGAACCTTAAGGCACGTTTTCCACCATGGATAAGTTGGCTGATATCTGCCAGTAACACGATCAACAATCATTTTGCCCCTGTAGTTTGCCCTAGGTTCCTCCCATTTGGTCATCCTTTGTAATGGAAAGTTTAACAATAGACAATAATTTTATAACTAATTGAATACAAAACAACGAAATAAAAAATATCTCTCCAGCTTACCTCAATGTTCCCCACACATATGCCAGTTCTGAGCATTTTCTCTTCCAGACTTCCAAAAAGACCGTGACCCATAGTAAATTAAAGATACAGAAAAATACTAAGCTGTGATTTGATGCAGCGTCTGGTAAAAATAAGTGAATAATTCCTAATATTGCAGGTGCAAAAAGGGATGTCGTGTAGAACCCGAGAAAGGAAAAATACAGGGCAATAGATTCTCCATAATACTTGCGAATTTCCTCTATAAAAATGAAACAAATATTATGCATTGCTCCAACAAATTTCAAGGACACATTAATTTATACTAGAGAGGATAATAATTTACCGAAAGGTTGAGCTTGGAAAAATGCCCAATACCATTTCTCTCCCAATTTGCTTAGCTCGTCTTGGTCGTGGAGTGGGTAATAAGATGAAATAAGTTTTTCTGCCCAGTATACTTGAACTAATCCGAGTTATAATTGAATACAATAATTGACAATTAAATATATTTAAAATGAAATATATTTCAGCATTCAAAATTCTAATACTTTTTAAACTCACATAAGGATTGGCCAGCGTATACAGCATGAGAAGGATATCCTGGTATGCATTCT
Source organism: Orchesella flavescens (assembly GCA_964034955.1). Classification (NCBI taxonomy): domain Eukaryota; kingdom Metazoa; phylum Arthropoda; class Collembola; order Entomobryomorpha; family Orchesellidae; genus Orchesella; species Orchesella flavescens. The sequence goes on from OZ035955.1 coordinate 39,830,338, forward strand.
TCTCCAGAAAGAGCACGTATATTTTCTAATTCTTGTAAAACAATCATTTGCTTCTCTGCCGCAGTAAGTAGATTATCCAACGTATTATCTCCATGCAGGAAGCTATCCATGTCCCCAACCGTAAATTCTCGAAGCACTCCACGGTCATCAACTTTCTTTAACTCCAGGTACTCTGCCACCTCTAGAAATTTTAATTTTGAGGCTGTCACATGCAGTACCAAACTCTGAAATTTAAAAAAACATACATATAACTAATGGATCATTGCAAATCCTTGAATGTAACCTGGAAGACTTACCTCTTTCTTCCGCCCGCCATACGGCTCACATCTCACTAATAATTCCGAGCCTCCATCTTGCTTCTTTCCAGTGATCTTTCGAACCAACCATGATGCGGCTGCAGGTTGAATGTGAGGGTCCAAACGTAATACTATTTGGGTCTGTGGAAATAAAATGGAAGGTGCATTCTCATTCTCAGCAGAGTAGTCAGGTAGATCCTCATCTGTACGAATTGCTGATGCCATTCCCCTGAAACCAAAAGTGTCCTCCACTTCCTCCTCTGATTCCGCACTACTATTGGATCCTCCCGAGTGTGGATCCTCCCGTTCAATCTTAGTTTCTGAAATGCATGCCAAATAGTACAAGCTATAAATTTTGACATTCATTAATGAACTTGATGATTTACAAGCATCCCACGGTCACATCCCACGCTTAAATGCTCTTTCTCCACACAAGGTTGCATACTCCGACATACGAGTATATATCAGTACCTCTAAAATAATTACGACGTTTCCGAACCCTTCCAGGGTTAACTTTTGGAGACGATGTCACTTTTCTAGTGGACATGGCACTTGGTGAACCTTCATATAAGTTGTAGGTTGCGGAACGTGTCTTACGGACCATTTTGTACTTTAACTTCTTTAGAATATTATGAGCAAATATCTTTTTTGTTTAAGCTGCTACGAAGAATGAGCAGTTTAGCTTTATCACAGTTTTGCTCTTTTTTGCTTTCTACTTTCCTGGACCTTGAAGAAAGCTTTCTGTCCTGCAAATAATATGCGTTCCTCTTTCTCTTAATTCCAAATAGGTCAATCATTCACAGTTTGTACCATCGGAATATTACGAGCCCTACTTTGTGATTAACTATGACTATAATGAATTCCCCACTTTCTCAATCATATGCAATTGTTTGTCTTGTCATGTACTTTCATGTGGCCAGCTCGCAGCTGTGTGTATCATAAGCACACATCTAATAATGCTTTAGCTGCAACGCTAAGAAAATACATGCAAGAAGCACATTGCAATTTCAATACAATGCATTGCAACAAGCCAAATCATTCTTATATACTTATACGGTATAAGCTATACCCAAACCATGCAAGCCAACATTCTGTAAGTATGGAATGAAGAGCATCACCAGCAACCAGCACCACAATCTATATGCACAATATATTGTTAACCTAAACAATACTTCAATGCAAGTCTCTTATTATCAACTAACTACTAATGTTTTACATGATTTCAATTCTGTGTTCTTATATAACATACATAAGTAAATCAACCACCTATCAAATTAGGCTTTACGCAGAGACTATAAGTTCGCAATATCTTTTAGTGAACAGAATCAGCAAAAATGATCTTCATCTTTGGAGTAAAGCTTGACTTTATGGTTATAGTAAAGCTCGTTCCCAATGCATCACTATGTCTGGTGGTAGTGGTGGTATTTAAAGACTTTATTGGTACATTAAAATAAAATGACAATTTGATGGCTTCAGCCTAATATTTTCCCTTAAACCAAGACCCAAACGCAAACATACTGAGCAGTAAAATTCTGTAATAAAATTCGCATAAATTTCTGTTTGATAATATATTACGGTGCAAAGTCTGGAATTTCTATCGTTTTGTATGAGCTAGTTACAATTCATGAATAAAGTTTCCAAAACTTAAAATGTTTCCATTTTCCAGTGTAAATATATTTGCCATGATATTTAAATTAACGTTAAAGTATTTAGACTAACCTCGCCACATCGCTGATTTTCGTCCCTCGACGTGATAAACCAATTTATATATATATGTTACTTTCTACATAACTGCTACTCAAACTTATAAAATAAGCAATCCAGAGTAGTGACAGACAACAGACAGAGTATAAATGACTCTGATGACCTGACTTACCAAATCAATTCCATCCACAATTACAAGAGAAGATGTCCTATCCTTTTGTATTTGATCTGCATGTAGTAGTTTGGCAGTCAATCAGGAATGGGAAATAGGACCATGTATTCCAAATCTGTATGGGTTTATTTACCAATGATTCACATTCACATAACTAGTACAATATAAAACTACACGTACACTTTGCGTTGATACTTCTTTCCATTTTCATACATAACAATGGATTACATTATAAAGTGCAGAACTGCACATGCATGCGTATCATTATTTTCATCAAGGATTTTTCGGGGATAGATGAGCCTACACCTAATTACCTATTCTTGCTTTGTTTCGTGTTTCTTCTATAGGTTTGCATACAAATTATTTGCGACTGTACATAACCGGCAGATACGGAACACCCATGAAATTTTCAAAGTGTTATCAAATTGTCAGCACTTTTATCGGTATCAGTATACAAAATGCGTCAACTACATATATATGGATCCTGATCAGTATAAGTATATTTTAAAGCCTTTTGCGCGCACTCACAAATGTTTGCAAACAATACACAAGCTTAAACAAACAAAAAATAAACTTGTTATTACATAATATAAATTTCTCAGTTTTTTTAATCGCGTATTTTCATTACTAGAAAGGGGGCTCAAATAAGAAGAAGGAATGAATAATTTGCAAGAATCAAAACTCACAAAGAGACTACACAGGTTTCTGCAGTCTTTCACGTGCCTCGGTACGGTATTACGTTTTACATAGGAAGTTGTATTACTAGTACATGCATTAAGAAAATGAATCTGATATTCTTCATTCGTGCATTTGAAACTCAAGTCGGTTCTTTAGAGCAATATCGTAGGAAATGATGTGAAAGCAACTGCAGCATTCCTTCCTCAAATAAACATATCATTTCACTGCTAACACACTGACTGAAATACTGTTCGTCCTACATTACGTATTGCGTACATACTTATTTATGGTACGTATCATTGGGCATCGTCACAGCCATATTATATACACACATCTGCACCTGTAGTAGTGATGCACACGAAGATCACTTGAAGACTGTAAGTTTTTCAGGAAACATTTTCTGGTGATTTTCGGATTACGGCATGACGGAAGACATTTGCATGTATCAACATCATATCGTTGTGCCTTGGAGTATTTTTTTATTTCAAATCTTTTTCATTACACAGAAAGTCTTATGAAATTCATCACTGTCTGTCTGTTTATTTCTGAAATGTAGTCACGCTTAAAGTATTGCGAATTTTACTATATCGCGTATCAAAAACAACAAATTTACCCTACGATACTACACCGATGCACTACATAACTAAAGATAGTCTCTACTATAACGTCCATATAGTATACATATGAAGCATGCATTTTATCCAGTAATAACTCTTCCTAAATATTTATATAATAAAAATGAAGTTTGTGGGTAGGATGTACACTTGCGCTGTATTTTAACAAAATCTTACTTCTATCAGAATAAATGTGATGACTTTTTAGATAAAAAGAAGTCATCGGTTTTAATTATCTTGCTGTAGTATTCACACTGATTTAGTAATTATTTTACACTAATTTTCTTCTCCAAAATTGTCATCAATTTCGTCAGTAGATACAAACTAATTATATGTTTAAGTTTACGCGTTGGTGTTTAGAGTCTAAACTTTATACGAAGTTAGATTTTTAGTAAATTGGGTAGACTAATCAAGATTGCCGGTAGAAGCTGGATGATACATTACAGCCTGCTAGGTGATAGAATCTATCACCTTTGTTGTTAATTTCTGATAAATTTCAGTTTGGATATCCTTGTTGTAACTAACTACGTTACGATCTAAAGGCTAACTGATTCTAATCATAATTCATTTTATGCAGATGACTCAACACTCAAAGAGAAGCCTTGCAACAAGCATGCGATGGCATCGGCATACAGATGCGTCTAAGGTTTTTATAGTAACAAAGGAAATGGATGATTGTTTTGGCTCAACAATTGGATGTACTATAGCATACACATGTTTTGTAATTTTATTGCTATTATATAAGATTCAACGTGCAATTAGCATCCTTCTCTTGCCAAGCTGAAGTGCATTTTTAATAACTTAATTAAAAGTAAATGTGATATTATGATCATACTACAGGACTTTTCAAGTTGGACTTACTTTTCATTCTCATTGCCATTCTCTATTGACTTCTATAAACCGTGCTATAGTATATTATTTTATGCTCAAGGACTTCTTTATATAATACCAACCACACCAACCACCAAGTCATGATGTTACTCAAATGTTTTGGCAATATTCCACTGACTGTGTAAAGCTTACATATTGTAAACTGCATACGAGCATACGGTTGAAATTTTGGCAAGTGTCATGCGTGCTTGAATGGTAGAGAGTCATTTGAACAAAACTCTATTAATAAATAATACATTGTCATTGCCCAACTGGAATTCCTAATGACACATAAAGACCAAATTATTCGTAACTGATAATAATTAAAACATATGTTGGAATGTTTCAATGAGGATTTCCAAATGCGCATTTAGTAATTAGCAAGCAACAACTGTCCATTCTAAGCATTGTACATGCAAGATGGACATCCTGGACAACTATACGGCTTGTATTTGTGTAAATTCAGATCGAAAGGAAACATTGAGGCTTTATCGTATTTATTAGGTACATATTAAGTACATGTACTAAATTTGCTTTCTTAAGACAAGCGATGGGGCAATCGGATTACTAAGCTTTTAGGAAGCTTTTATTTTATTGCTTCATGTCCAGAAGTTTGCTTACAACAAATAAGGCATATCATTATGCGTGTAAAAAATCCACTTGTATATTGATGCGACGTGATATGAGAATATAGTATAGGAAAGTGTCTGTAAACGTCTGGCAAGACAAGAGGATTCATGCATGCTAATTGGACTGGGTGTTGGAAATGGAAAGTCGTCTTACTTACTTTGATACACTTTAGTTTGAATACATATCAGGAACGAAACATCTGTTGTCTGTAACTTCTCCTTCTTGTCTTCTGTTTTACTATTGATGATGCATATTATATACTTCTATATATTGTGCTAAATGAATCAGCATCATCCAAGCGGTTTTCGTCATGTTGACATTGTGTATGTTATGTGTAGATTTCGAGAAATGAAAATATGCAACATGCTTACTTACCTCCATGCATTCATGCGTATGCATACGTGAATTCAAGCATGATGATCTCATACATGTGTTCAATGGGCTTGACTCTAATCAGATAGCTCTTCCCTTTGCTTTTTTACTAATATTAAAAATATCAGGTTTCAAAGTAGTGTTTTACTGGCAATTAAAAGTTTTTTAAAACGAAAAAATTACATTGCGTACATATTGATATGTGTACGTAAATACCAAAAGTGCAAAAACTGCCTTAATATGTAGCCTTAAAATTTACCGAGCCAATCAGGCCAAATAAGTCTTCCTAACCTGAAGAGAGCATTTTTAGTAGCACACACAATAATGGCTTTGATTTACACTACCGGTAGGGTTGTAAAGATTCCTAGCAAACTTTTGTACGTTACGCAACAAATTATAGTTGCCTTTATTTTCCTTTACATTATCGGGTATGATGGTTTGACACTAATTGAAAAACGAATTACTGACCTATACTTGCTAAGTCGCTATCATCAATGAGATATGAACTTAATTGTGCTAATATATTTTCATTAAGGTACGGCATATTCTGGTCAAAAGGATACCAAACCACTTGTCCTATTGAATCCGTGGTTGTCTCTAAAGTGAAAGGGGTACTCAAAACAACATTTTCGGACAAAGAGCTTGGCGTGCCAAATCCCGAGCTGTATAGACGAGTTTGGGATGCTTCTGACATATCCATTCCATCACAAGGGGAAGAGTCGGGAGGATTCTTCATTCTTACCAATTTGGTTATCACAGCTAACCAGACAAGAGGCATATGTGCTGAGGTGAGGTATTACATTGCCTCCAAATTCCAATATACAGTTGACATACATGTGTGTAAGTTTTGTTGGGAACATGAGCATACAGAGTACTATGTACAATAGAAAACTGCCATTTCATTACAGAGTACCAAAGTAGAAGATGCCATTTGTAAATCAGACAAAGATTGCAAAGCTGGACAGGCTTTATCGCTGGGAAATGGCTTCATGACAGGAAAATGTGTGCAAACTGAAAGCAAACTAAAAACAAAAACATGTCAAGTTGAAGCATGGTGCCCCGCTGACGAAGATAATAGACCTTTGTAAGGAAAACTATATCATAATAGGCTATATGTGACTTGTAAACTTAATTCAGTATAAGAAGGATAATTATTTATGAAATGTTGTAGAATTGGCCAAAAAGCACTTTTGGAAGGCACCAAGGATTTCACTGTTCTTGTCAAAAATTCCATTGAATTTCCAGCATTTGGACAGTACTACAAACGTAGGAACATAATGGACAGTGCAACCAAAGCGTATTTACAAAATTGTTTGTACAACCCTAAAACGGATCCATATTGTCCAACATTCCGATTGGGTGACATTGTTACTGGTGCAAAGGAAAGTTATGCGAATGTTGCGTTGACGGGTGCTGTTTTTGTTTTGAGAATAAATTGGGATTGCGATTTTGACTTTGGGAAGCCAATTTCAAGCTGCCGTCCCACGTATTCGTTTGCTAGGATGGATAATCCTCAGGCCTATGTTTCACCTGGGTTCAATTTCCTGTGAGTACATCTAAACGAAATGACGTAAGATACTAAACTTGTTGGCACAAAAGAATTCATGAGTTGTGTTTGCGTGCTATAGGTCAACCACTTACCATGAGGAAAATAGACGAACTCTCACCCGAAGTTATGGGCTCAAGTTTGTGATTGATGTGGATGGAGTAGGACGAAAATTTGATTCGGTAAAGTTGATACTCGCCATTGGGGCGAGTGTGGGCTTATTTTCTTTGGTATGCATATTATTTTAAGAATTAAAAATTTGTTCCCTATTTTAAAGCATTTCTTTGAACGCTTCTAAAAACATTTCCGTCTCTTGTTTTTATTAGGCATCTACGATATGTGACTTTATCTTGGGAATTCTCTGCCAACTTAAAAATCGCTTTGACTGGGAATTCTTATCTGGTTATACGAGTGACATGAAGTACAACTTAGATTACGTTAAGGCTCAGTTCTCTATCGGTGACAATAAAAGCTCGGACATCGAACTGGATGAAGTTGAAGTTTTGAAACAAAAATGATGACTGATGATTGGATGACGGTAATATTCCTCTGACGCCCTTGCGAAGGATTTTTAACAGTGTGACAAATTACCATGATATGACGTACTTTTAGAGTGATGCAGCTCTACAATAGCCTAATATTTTGTACAAGAAGGGGCCAGGCACACTTAGTGTGCCTCCTAGAATGTAGAATTTATTTCACATTTATTGAGAACGTAAGATTTTTATGATGCCAATTCTCAATCAATCAAAATTTGAGTAGCTTCAAAACAACCTACATTTTATTACGTAAAGTATGCCACAGCAATCCACATTTGATCGCCCTTCCAACAATTGAAACTTCATTTTCCCTAAAAACATTAATTGATTGCCCGTGCACTCCTTTCCAACTCCACTAATCGATACGCAGCATTGAACTCCGTGTTGAAAGTGGGTGAAATTTCTAACCTGGCGAATATCTATGTTCTCTTAAACTTTTTAATTCATCGCCAATCTATCTAATGCGTAGTTAAATCATCGCTTCTCGATTTTCAATTGATCAATAATCGATTGAGTTGAAACCTCTATACTACGCCCGACTGATCAATGCAGTTAAAAAAATTATTTTTACGAAACGACTAACTCGGGTGGTTTAAAAAAAAAAGAATTTAAAATTTCCCTATCCTTCTCCACAATCAACATTTCATCATCCCAACAACAATCAACATTTAATTATCCTTTCAGCATCCAACAACTACACTTCATTTTGCCTGAAATTCAACATTTAATTCCCCTCCACGCACGCAATATTTAAATATCTCCGTCTCCCGAAAATCTACATTAAATTTTACTGTGGAAGGAGCTTTTGTTGAGAACGCAATCTTTAAAAAACGTAAACAAATGTGGTTGTGAAGAAAACAGGTGACAGCTGTATGTCTTTGTTGAGATCAGTAGTTTTTATGAGATGCATTCATTAGTTCGCGCTGTGACCATGGAAAGGGTCATCCACAGCCAGGTTAAAAATTTTGACATAAAATTTCATGCTAATTTTTTATCCATAATAGTGTAGTTATGGTAGCAATAACTACCAAATAATATTTAAAACATTACTAAAAAGTATGCATTTTGTATGAACGTAATGTTGGGTGCCCCTTGTCAGTACTGTATTTACGTTAACACAGATAGTCATCCGCTCCCATGTTAACTCACGAAGCGTCAATGCCACAAACAAACTTCCAGCTAGCCTTTTATAATACTGATTCTCAATGTATACATATAAGAGCAGAAGCTCCATAATATATATATTTATTTATCTGTCATTTGTGAGGTCATGCGTGTAGAAACAAATTAGATCAATTAAAAACCAGCAACACGCCTTCTTTTTTAAATATGTACTCATGAACTCGTTCCTTTCATTTAAATTAAACGCACGCAGACAATCGTAATGTATATATATCAACGTGAACTCTAAAACAAATCAATTACTCAAAATATGGAACCCAATGAACACGTAATTAAACGTAAACACATGAAGTACACCATATTCTTATCTGTTTTTGTGTTTTTGTATGAAACTAAAACTAAACTAAAATTTATGTACCCTGTACGTATGCATTTGTAAAAGTTTGTCTACTTTACGCAATAATTTAACTACTTTTTTAATGCTTCCAAATTTATTTATTTGTTTAAAATTTCCACATGCATATCATTAACGCTTATCATATGGCAATAACGTATAACCAGTAATCACCATCATTAACAGTTCAATCACCTTATAGATATATATGCATACCTATCTAAGTTATTAAGCCGCGACACAAAGTCAACAGCCAGATGCATATAGTTATAGCAGACATTTTGCTATCATCCAGTAATTTTCTGATTTGTTACATTACTATATGATACTATATATACGAAACACCTTAAAAGGTAAGTGGGTCCATGAACATGAGGAAGCAGTATGATATATATATAATTGACCAACTGAATATGTATGACTGTAAATTTGAACTTTAAATCGCCTAGTGTAAGTCATGGGGGCGTCAAATTTATCTTCATCAGCAACTTTTTCAGACTTTATTTAAGAACTATACCGTGGGCTCTAAGCTTCAGTTTTAACTGGGCGCTTCCACTGCACTATCGAAAACACAAAAAGCATCATTCTTTGTCAGCTCAAACATGAATTCGTACGTTCAAACTGTGCCCACCTGCGGTTTAGGGGAAGGGCCCCATTGGAATGCAGACAAACAAGAGCTGTACTATGTGGATATTAGTGGCCAAGTGGTTCACCGTTACGTTCCGGGTACTGGAGAACACACTAGAGTAAGAATTGATCAAGAGCGAGTCACTCTAATAGTTCCCGTTCAGGGTCAGGCAAACAAGTATGTCATTGGAGTTGGAAGGACACTTCAGTTAATGGAGTGGGATGGACGTTCTACCACGCCAACCTCCCTTACAGAGATGTATAATGTTGAGCCTGGAAATCCTGGTAATCGTTTCAATGATGGAAAGTGTGACACAAAGGGCCGTTTGTGGGCAGGTTAGTTCCTCTACATTACTACAATGTTCCTAAACATGTGCACGACTCATGGGAAGACTGTTTTATTAAAAAAATTCTATTGAGTGTATTGAAGTTGACAAAATAACCTCTGTCTTTAATTTTAGGGACTATGAATGACAATGTTCCTACCGGTAATTTGTACAAGGTTACAAATCAAATCCAGACTGTTGTTACCAATGTTGGGACCAGTAATGGAATTGCATGGAACAAGGCCAACACCTTGATGTTCTACAATGATACTGCAACAGGAAGAGTGGATGTATTTGACTTCAATGATGCACAAGGAACAATTAGTAACAACGATTCACTGCTTTGCTTTTTAACTATTGCAGCCTGATGGTTTTAAAATTTTCATACAACCAGCCACATGCATTCAAACAATAAAATTCTTGGTTAGGTAACAGACGAACCGCCTTTAGCTTCAGTGCACAGGGTGAGTCTGGTGCCCCCGATGGCATGAACATTGATTCAGATGATAAACTGTGGGTTGCGTGCTGGGGAGGGTCGAAGGTATGAATATTATAAAGAGACTTTGATCATCAATGCAACATATATATTGATTTTTTTTCAAATGTATTTTCACATTTTACAGATTATTAAAGTGGATCCTAATACTGGTCGTAAGATAGACACAATACCACTTCCCACTAACAACATAACATCTATGGCGTTTGGAGGTCCTAACCTGGATATCATGTACGTTACATCTGCGTCTGATGGGCTTAGTGACGGCCAAAAGGCGGGTCAACCAGCTGCAGGCTCGTTGTTCCAAATAACCAACACTGGTTCCAGAGGTCAAGGAGGAGGCAACAATTTTGCATTTGCTTAATAATAATTGCACTGAAAACTTCTGCAAAAAATACATTTATTCTAATTCAATAGTAATCAATAACTATGTAGTTTAGCTTGCACAAGATTATTTATACTTTTTAAGCAGTTGTTTGAATTTGTAATAGCATGGACGGGTATTATTACGATGACTTAAAACCTAAAAATAAACGTAATAACATGATTTTTTGCCTTTTTTGCATAATTTGGCTAACACGACGCCACCCCCAACGCTCATAATTCACAATGTATCGCATCACCCCTTGAACCCTTTTGAAACAACCATGAGTCGCACGCCTTATTTATTACTTTATGTACGAGATTCTTTATGGAAAACAAATCGTGTAAAAATCCGTGGAAACATGAATGATTAAATTAAAGCTTCGACAGAGACCAGGACTTATAATTAATTAATTAAAAGTCCTGGTCTCTGTAATTAGGATAATTATTATCCTGCAAAGACCATTTAGTAAGAATAAATACATTTTTACACACAGACGTTGTTCCCAGTTGTTCCTTATGTTTAAATCGTATGGAATCAGTTTGAAATTATAGTATATCATGCTCTTCGTGCACCGATAGGAAAGACTGAAGATGGTGTCCCGTCTTATTGCATCATTAAGTGAGATTTTGCGCCCGAGCCCAAAGGAGCTAAAAGATACTAACAGTCATAGCGAGGGCAAGGCTACAAAGGTTGAAGCCAATGATGGGGGCGAGCCATCGATCAAAATTAAAAGTAAATCCAGTATCCACTCCGAAAACAAGAGGGGTCTAGAAATGCTGAACGCAGAATCCCTTGACATTGCTATTGTGCATAGACTCCAGTCAAGTGTTGATACCGCATTACGCGACAAAGACAATTCGTTGCCCAACACTGAAAAGCAAGTAATTTACAGGAGCGATAGTGTAGAATGTGGCCTGGGATGCCGAATCCCAACCGCAGATGGGAGACGACATTCCAGAGAAAATTCCTTTCCAGGCACACACAGATCACGTTCAAATACCAGAGTAAACCACCTTAGCAGGTCTCCACAACGAAAACTTCATGTAAAAACTGACACGCCGATACAGGGAGTACAAGAGGAAAAGCCGGAGATAGACAGCATCATTGGGAAATCTGCAGTGAGTGCAGAAAGATTAGATTTTCTGGCATCACTGAAATACTCTTTTTCGGAAACGGTAAGGTTACACGCGAAAACTGTGCTGGAGGTCACTCAACTCAAAATTTAGTCCCAATCCCCAATATTATGTGACATTTTGTCCTTTTAGGAACTTGGAGATAAGCGGATTTACCAAAACTCCCAGTTCAACCTGGAGAATGCAAGTAAGGAAGCGTTGGTTTCCGCGAATAGTTCTCCATTTAAGGACGATGATATGTTGTCAGAAACATTGTTGAATACTCCCATGTTTGGGATACCAAACCCTTCTTTGAGAAGTAATTCAAGTTTTTGTTTCACACAAAGTGTTTGTAATTACATTTTACTTAACTATATAATATGAGAATTTCATCACCTAATAAAGTAGTACGCCATGACCCATCCTTGACATCTACAACGGAATCAGTTGATGCTTTGGATGTATTTATCAATAAACCCATATTCCCAACTGGTGAATATAAGCGAGATACTAAGAAGCGCAGTCCATCCAGAGGCTCCAACAACTCCCAAGCTTATTCCTTCCCTGGTCGCTTATCGGCGACAAAAATCGGGGAAAGTCTTTTTGAAGAAACCATGAATGAAATCATTGAAAAAGGAGGAGAAGATTTTCGAAACAAATACTCCTCTTGGGTTTGGGACGTGTTCCATACAAACTTGATGAAAATGAAATCCATTTTGCTCTCAGAATTTAATGACAAACTAAAAATCACATTGAATGAAAGAGAGGAGGAAGTGGCTACCCTGCAAAAGCAATATAGAGAAAAGTTGACTGAATTTGATGCAACAACTGAAGGATTTCAGAAAATGATTGATAATTTGTACCAAGAAAACCAAAGGGTTCTGAAAGCTAAGGATTTTGTCATTGAGAAACTGAAAAAGGAGTTCATAGAGTGTAAAAATCATTTTGAAAAGGACTTGCGAAGACAAATGCAAAGCTACAGAAAGGAAGCGGAAGTTGAGAAAATGGAATTACAAACGCGGAATGATGAGCTTATGAAAATCATGTTAACAGATTCCTCGAAATGTGGGTTGGAGGACTCTTTCAAACGCGAAATCGAATCTTTGCATAAAATGATCAAGGCTCTAACAGTAAACGCACTAAACACCATATAATTTATAAAACTATTACAATGTGATGTAGACTTACGTGAAAACAAAAAATTTCAGACTCAGAATGACGTTCTTCATCAACAACTGGATGAAGCAAACAACTCTGCCTCAGATATTAGACAGAAGAATATGGAAGTGCTTCAGTCACAGCTTGACAATGCAAAATTAGAAATTTTAGAACTACGAAAAAGGTAAATCTAGCACAATATCATCATTTTGCATTCTTAAAGTTTATATCTTCGCATTTTTCATATATGAACATTATTTTCTATTTTCATATAGATTACAATATGCTGATAGGGAAAAGGAAGACCTGACCGTTTCCCATAATCAACAAATCGCTAAGCTGAATCGAAGAATTCAAGAATCTAACACAGTTAGTAAAAACAAGAGTAATATTTTCTCTCTGAATAATTTTTAATTCGGAGTTGAGTAAAAGTTTTAAAACAACTTCATCATTCAGAGATACGATCACCGCCTGAGGGAAGTCGTTGAAGACATGGAAAGCTTACGAAAGAAGCATGCTAAAGAAGCAAAAGATTTAAAAACCAAACTAGTTCATCAGGATGCTGAACACAGTCAAATCTTAAGTCAAGTAAAATATCAATACGGACAGCAAGTAATGTCGTTATCACAAGCAGTGTCGGAACTTCAAACTGAGCTCAAACAGAGTGGTACTGTTCCAAAGTATCCTTATTAAATTTTAGTTTTTGTTCGAAAGAATGTTGTAGAGCCTCATCCAAATTCATCCAGTGAAAGTCAAAATGGAATAAAGTTGAAAATCAAATGCACTATGAAAATACACTTATTTTCGAACCTGAGTATTAGTTGACCAAAAGTTTTCATGGTCCTAAACAGCTTCGTAACGTTTATAAAATTTTGTGAGTTTGGATCATGTTTGCCAAGGTATAAACCTTGCATAAAGTGAAGTGCAACGTGGGAAAGTAGTGCTAAAGGTGATATGGATGAAGATATATGGTGCACCCGGCTACAGACACAAGGATAAAATATATACATTTTTAGTGTATTGATGATGCATCCACACTATATAAAAGCCTCTTGTACATATAAATAGTCATTCTTGAAAGCATGTTTTAATATATTCAGCATTGCAGTGCACGCACATTATCCATCCAGGTTATTATATAACTTACAAAATATGTTGTGATCTGTGATTGCCATTGAAGCAGTTCTTTCAGTGAGGATAACTTTATGAATGTATGTATGTCTTACATCTGGCTGGATAGTATTCACTAACCTCCTGTCTTTTCTGTCTGCTAAATGTCCTTTTATAATATAGTTTTGTTTTAATCGCGTGGATAAATTATAAATGGTTTGGCTTGTATTTCAGTTTCTCGTGTCTCCAAAATGGTTGTTTGACTCTTGACTTCATCGTACGTCACCGTAAAAACTTCATTGAAGCGTTTATTCCATGACACAGAGAGGTAAAACTTTAACTTTTGTCGTGCAATCAAATTAAATCAAGGGAACAGATATTTATGTTAAATTAATAACTTTACTGTTTTGGCATGTTACAGTCAACTGTAGAACTTAAGGTGAAAGCAAGTAAGCTCAGCATCATCAACATCCCATTTGTTTGAGAAGGTTGGAACTTGGGAAGAAAGGTGCGAGGTGAGATTTCTGCAAAACTTTGATTAGATGAAGATGAAGGTGGTATGAAGTAAAGATACGGAAACGATAGGAATTTTTTTTGTCATGTAGCTAATCAATCACTGAGAAAGAGTTTCACACACCACAGGATGACTATGGGCTCCCTGTGTGATGACATTAGTGAATTTTTAGTAAGTACAAAAACTTACTAATGGATCCCGTGTTATTTTTGTAAACTCTTGTGCAGACAGTCCAAAAGATAAACTTTAATTATATTGTTTTATCAGGATACTCTTAAGCGGATGCGAGTAGTTGATGACAAAATAGTTCAGGCCTTAAATACAACTGTACCCACAGAATCTTTCTCCGCTAAAGTTGATGGGCATGCGACATGCAAGGATTTATTTAGTCAGGTTGATTCTTGATTAAAAACATTTATAAATGCAACCCAATTCGTAAAGATGAAAGATGGCAGCTTCAGTTCTGTTGTACTTAATGCTACGATTGTCTTCGTTAATTAATTAGATCGTGAGGACACATGTGGAAAGAGAAAGGTCTTTGAAACAATGTCTATCAACTACAGCAATTAAGGTCCAAAAACTTAGAGATGATAGGAATTCCGCTCCAAATGACATGCTGCTTCACAGAAATCTGAAAAGGGAGCAAATGAAGGTGTGCTAAAGTTTATGCAATTAATAAAGTTGCTACCAGTTCAATAGTTGGAATACATAATGTTAGAACATAACTTTTTCATTGAACTTTCAGTTACGTGAGCTTCAGACACAACTCAACGTTGAAGAGGTGATCCGGGGTCAAACCTTGAAAGTTTACAATGAACGATGTCGAGGGTACTATAAACCATCTCAAGATGCAGAACAGACACTAAACGTACGAGAAGCTCAATAGTTATAGTTATGAAGTCATACTTACGATTAGTACTTGGAGATGGAGACAATACTTATGTATGTTGTGTGGTGAAAAGTCGAATTTTTTGTCGAATGAAAGATGAAAGAAATCAGTAAGTTCTGCTTAGAGCTTCAAGCATGTCAAAGTAGTAATACTTATAAATAGATTACTAGAGTAGGTGTTTTCTAATCATCAAAGGAAATTTTTAATGAGACTGGTTGTATTAATAAAATCTTCCGGAATGGAGATTCAATGGTTTTCGATCCGGTTATTTATGCATAAGTAAATTATCCATATTGCGAACAACATGCTACTACTTTAGCCACGTATTAAGCCCCTATTGTGCGACAACGATATAAATATTTATTAGTTAAATATTCATTTACACTACATTACATTTCGCTCAATAACTGCGCGCATATTACAACATTATTTGTCGTAAACGTAAAACTGAAAACCAATCTTTTCATCGGCATTACTTATTCAGCATACAGACAACCTTGAACCTTCTACTTTTGATTGCCTTTTTGTCGATGCTCTTCATTAATCTTTCGATGCCATTCTAAATTCTGCTGCTCGAGACTTTCTCCACGTTTTGCAGCTTGCTTCCCTGAGTAAACCATTACTCCTGCAAGACCCGCAGCAAGGAATAAGAAGCCAATGTTAATCCTGATTCTACCCCAGCTCCTTGCTCTGTGAATAACGTCACCACTGTAAAGATATCAAACACATTGTTATAAAAAAAAGGACTTATATATAACGCAACGCCTGTATAATAGTAAGTGACCCCATGATTGTATGAGAAAGTGATCACATGAAACTTTTACACTTTTTTAAAAAATTTATAAACAAATTTAGTGGAAATTTCCACCTTAAAATTACACATCGTCACTTTACTTTTTTTTGTTAAATTTCGTGGCATAATAACGTTTTATATGAAAAATCAACTGACTAAATTCTTTTTAACAGCTTATTAAATTGCTACAATTACAGTTTCAGAGCTTTCTTGGCCATATCGGGGCTTCCTCGCTTACGCTTTTCACGAATTGGTATTGTTTTAGCCTCTGGAATGACAGAAAAGAAGTTTTCTATTTATTGCAATGCCCAACACATGCCTATATAAATATTGTTTTTAATAACCGGAACAGGGGCAGGACGAATCCGTCCAGTCGAATTGTATGTTTATCGACTGACTTGCAATATTTCACCTCACTAGATTTGGTTAGCCCACTGAAATGATTCGGTTTGAATCGTGAGGGTCAACAATGGGGTTTTAAAACAATTGTTTATTACTAACTAAAATTAACACCTCCTACATAGTAACACCTTCCCCAGCGTTTGGAATGATCGCTTCTGCTGGCTTTAAAGTCAGGTAGCCTGATAGTTTGCTAGACATACAAAGGAAATTCCTATTAGGAATACAGCCCGTGACATGATTTCAAATGATTGTATTTAGGCTCAAACGTTAAACTTTTTATTTCGGCTAGTTAGCTCGTATGACTTACATACGAGACTACTTTGTAACGTTATGCCTTAACGCTGTATTAGATACTACTTATCTACAACCTAACTGTATGCTTATTCACTGATAAGCCTGGGATCGTTTATGACTAATAACGACTTTATAAGATTAATAAGCTGTGACAAGAGAAAAATCGTGCGTATAGAGCCATAGCGTAACAAGCAAACTTGATCGAATACATTCTGTGCCAACAGAACGCAAGACTAAGCACACCTTCACATTATCAAATATTACCACGTCTAATAATAACCCAGCACAAACTTCTCAGTGTCTATGTCCTTCAGCTTAGAGGTTCCGGTTGTTTAATTAAGTAAGATATTTTTTGTTCATCGACTCGGCCAGATAGTGTGTACTACTAACTCCTTAAAAAGTTAATTAAAATAAAATGACATTCAAAATTCGGTGCTGCTCATTCACTTATGAATTTGGGAGTAGCATTAATGCACAGGCAGATGTTTATGGCAATAATGAGTACCCAGTTACATGTTGCAAGTGCTCTTTCTTGCTTCATGTATATTACTCAAAATTAAGTACATCTTTATATTAAAATGTAGTCATTAGCATAAAATATATTTGATTCAATGTTTCTTTTAAAAAGTGTAATTTTCATTTGTTTGTGTGATGAAAATCCTGAGTAAGGTACAATTGTTTCATGGGATCAGTTTTTCATTGTGTGATGGGGTCACTTCCTATTATAGAGGTGTGCGATTAAATGTAAGCCAAAAAAAAGTACTAATCAAAGAATTCCACAAATTTTACATCAACTTAACAATAAGCGTAATTACTCAAGGATCCTTGGAATTTCCTCGGCGGTCTTGTAGTACCCTGACCAAAGAAGAAACTTCTTATCTAAAGCTGTGGGGATTCCCCTCGGTGAACCTATGAGAGTACAAAAGTAAAATACATACTGTGTTAATGTGCCACATACAGATTCTTGATCATTTTTGAAATACTACACCGAATTACTTGGCAGCTTTGAATTATCATGAGGTGGTGGCACAGTCTTCTGTTTAGCCGGACCAACTTCTGAACTCGTCTTTTTGGCGTCAGATGAGGGAGACGCTTCGTTTGCTACATTTGAAGTTTGAAATGAACGTACGGACAAGTTTTTCATCCAAGATGAAACCTTTCCCTGGAAAAGTACTCCGTCAGCCATAGTTCTTAGTTCAGATGATGAAGGATTGCTGAAGACAAGTAATTACTAGTTAATGGCTTGCAGCTAGCGACTTGAGTGACCCGGCGTTCTGTGATGCATGGGATATTATAAAACTGACATCGACAGGGTGGTGACTAGGCAATGCTCAATAAAACTTTTTACAGCACACGCATGCAGCCTGTCACGTACGCATGTCTCAGCTCAGTGTTTAAGACGCTGGTCGGCAATTTTTCTGAAGTTGAAGTTACTACCAGAACTGAACTAACCTCAAGCGGTTAGTAATTAGCATAGACTGTATATATGCATAACAATCTTACAAATATATTACCTTCTTTGCGCTTCTCAACTTCAGCTGAGCACATTGTATACAACAAATACATGTGAAGGTGATTTCTCTTCACTTTGTGTGTATATCACATGGTATAATGCTGAAATGCACACAACTTCATTTAGGTATCATGTATCATGCTTTTGCTTTGGATAAATGTACCGAGGCAGATTGGGCACACGTAATAATTTATGCATTTTAGAGAAACGGAAACATGCATTATTTAATATCTCTTTCAATTAATTGAACTTTGCATACCTTCCTGGAGCTATTTGGGCTATGACGGTTTAATTTATGAATTCAAAATCATTTTAAACTTATGATGTCTTTGTACTATACTATAGACTATAGTTCCGTTTTCATACGATTAGGATTGCCATTATATAATAGATAAGCAGCTAAATATACAGTCAAATGATCGTAACTTGAATGCACCTATAACGGGCCTGTGAAATTATATCATATAAGTCCACAAAAATATAGTAAAGATAATCATAGAATTTATTCGTTTAACATTCCTAATCCATATGCGTACAAGTGTTGAAAATTATATTAAATATTACTTACGTTTACTTATATTTCACATAAATCGTGTAAAAACAAAAATACAATGAAATAGTTTGTACAAATTCTATTCCTGCTCAGATACGATAGTTTTCTGTCTCTCCGGCACATGAGGTACTGATCCACGCTTTGTATGTTGACGACGATTATCCTCCCTACGCAAATTGAAACAAAGAACATTCGTTAAGGGGAATTTCACAAGAGTGAAGTTAATTTTTAACATACAAATAATAGTTAATACGTACTTGCGCTTCTTAGAATCCCTGATGGTCTGGAGCTCTTTCTTGGCATGGTAAACATGACGTGGCACTTGCCGATGACTGGAAATTCTTTTAATTTGAGGGAAGTGCGCAAATTTCTCTTTCAAGCTTTCGTTATAATTTAGGGCATTTCTTTCACGAGTTTTCAACTAGTCAAATAAAAATAAATATATAATTAAAATGAATTCCAACACATGATACTTAAAACCAAGTAGTACTATTATAAACGGCAAAAATAAAACTTACCGTTCCCAATTTTTCCCAAGCCTTTGCTTTCCATATTCTGATGTTCATTTCATCACTTCCTGAAATTATGTATTTATTATCCATGGTCCACAAAACTGAGGTAAGTCGTTGCATTCGTTTAGTGTGATAAACTTCCCTGGAATGACCCTAAAATAATGTTGCATTGACTAAATCAATCATCAATCCCAAATTATAAAAGGCTATGAATAAGAACAAGGGTTGTTGAAGTACCTTGTCCACTTCAAATATGCGAATCGTTTTATCATAGCTTCCGGTTACAAGCTCCTTTCCAGTGGGACTAAAATCAACGTCAATAACTGCGCTTACATGGTCTTTGAAAACATTCAATGGAGTTTTTAACCGTCGCATGTCAAACATGTATGAGCTGCAATTATACAGAAAATAAATAAAATAATGTTACTTTGCGTTTATACTGAAGGACGATTATATGATAAGTAATGGGAGGTTATCTGCTAGTCCTTACTTATAATCTTCATTGGCAGCAACGAAAACAAAGGGTTCCATAGGATTCCAGCAAATTGAATTAGAGCGAAGGCTCAGGACCACTTTTCTGATGGGGCTTCCTCCACGAATATCATATAAAAGTATGCTTCGGTCACTAGCACATCCACCTGAAATTAAACAATACAAAATCATACATTTACATTCAATCAAACTGCAATGATGATTACTATTGATTACTTAAAATCATAATTTCATAATAATGAGATAAGCATACCCAGAACATTGCATTGTGAAGGATTAAACCGAACGCAGTTCATTGTGTCAGCACCCCATTCAAATTTATTAATTGGTTCATTTCGCTCCCCTTCCCAAAGCAAACAAGCATCACCACAGGTGGCAAACAGATTCTTCTTTGCATGGTGGCTGATACTGGATAACTGGTACTGTAAATAAACATAAACGCTTTCAAAATCTGCTTATCCGAACCGAAATTGTATTATTACAAACCTTTTATTAGTGATGTGATAACAATAACGTACTTTTGTGATGATACTATGCTTTGGGAGAACCTCTCCATCCTCTTCTATAGATGAATCTGGAGGTTTCGATGACCAAAATCGAATGTTTTTATCATCCCCAATCGTTATTAAAGTTTCAGAGTCTTCAGTAAACGTCATTCCTCGTACATATCCCTCATGAGCCTGCATTGTACGCACACACTTTCGAAGTGGGATGTTCCATTGTTTCACCTGTCGTCAATCAAAGGAAACCATTCAATAAGTACTTATTCATTATTACAAAAATTATTATTTAACGGCCATTTAAACGCATATAGTAAAAAAATGAACGCATTATACCATTCCATCCGCAGATCCAGAATACAACCATGATAACTGGTCTGGATGCTTATTAAGACAAGACACAACATCCGAATGGCCATCAAAACATCCAAGAAAAGGCTTGGCAAAGACGCGCTCCAGTTTAGTAGCGTTCAAGGCTCTCACATACTCACGCTGCATTTCAAAAGGGTGCAGAGCCGGATCATAGTTCCTGGGAACCTTATGAATGTCATTTTTCGTTTCCCGGAAATACCGATCCGGGTTTCTGCTTAAAACTTTAACTTTCATTTTGACAAATACACTCTATCAGTCTAAAACACTAACACATTATCTTGCAATCTATCAATCGGCAATAATAGCAACAATTCACAATGTTTTACGTTGCGTTAAAAAAACGCAATACTACAAATGATAAATGCAGTTTAAAATATAACATTTGTAATTTGCAAGTGAAGTTAAACTTTTAATTTTATCGATTCTCATCGAGCACATGCATGCCGTCGTGGTGGGTAAAGGATAAACAATTCTTTTATGCATATGCTTAGGAAGGATATACATTTGGATTGTGCACATGAGTCTTTTGGACTTGGTTTCAAGAGTTGTGCACCGTATTATGCATATTTTATTTTATCCTTGGGGAACCTTGAGACGATGTGTATCTTGCAAGTAAAAAAAGGTATTTTTTGTCCTTATCAGCTGAAGCTGTAACAATACTGTTGTAAAAGCACCGTACGTAGACGTAAATATGTGCGTGCACCCATCTATATTAAGCAGGTGACAGATTTGTTGGGTCCTACCTCCCGGCTGACCTTTTCCCTTTATTACCAACTTCCGGATTGCAAAAAAAGAAAACAATGCTCTGACAGAGTTTTTATTAGATTCGTGTAAAATTGAAAGTGAGACATTTTTGTGTTATGCCGGTAATGCGCTATATTAATTTAATTTTGTGATGTGTCACGTTGTTGATTGTGCAATTTGGTAATAATTTGATGTGTCAAGCCAAGCTGCAACTGTTTGAAGTGCGGTGAGAAAGAACTTTAACTCCAATCTTCGTTAAAGGAGGAATGTCTCAGACTTTTCATGTGTTGGTTTGCGTTGACTGTAAAACATTTCAAGTAAGTACCAACCGCTAGGACATAGGAAGGAGGGTAATTAACTTTATATGTGCATTGTCTATAGTTTCTTATTGTAGAGTTTTGTTTAAAAAGGCCAGTTTATGATTGGTTAATTTGCATATTTTTGCAGATATTCGTATAATATATAGATAAAGGCGCATTTAGTTTTTATACTGACGATTAAATGAAAAAAGAGTCAAGAGTGTGAAGTTGGCATTTAAAACTTTATGATCATGTGCATCATGCTTATCAGCTATTACTCCATTTCAAGGGTAGCTGGCAAAAGTAAAGTACAGGTATCTCGGTATCATAGCTGGTTTCAGGGGTCCGTTTAGTATGGAACAGGTATGATGTGACTTTCTTTTTTACTATAGAATAGAAGGACTGGCGACTCATCCTTCCTTCAGTTTTTCCCATCAATCTATATCCAGCATAATGTATTGCATAATTTAGTAAAAAAATCATACATACATACTATTGCATGGACCTCTGGACTCTGGACACGCATACAATACAAACATGTTAACGTTACACACAGAGGCAGAGGGCAAAATGCAAGTGTATAAAAGCAGGACCATGGAGATTTGCTAACAAACATAACGTGAAGTTTTTGTGATGATGACTAGGACAGGCAGGGCAGTGTACAAGATACATTCAGCATTCTTCGTTGAATTCAGTCCGGTTTTCTTGGGATGTTGAGTTTGTTAAGTATTAGGAAAACTTACATTTGAAGCAAAAAAACAGGATTGGGAAAGTCAAAAGTTCAGTGCTATGAAATGATATGAATGATGGGATGAAAAGGAAAAGATATACGGCTGGATATGAACGATGGTTCAGTTGGTTGGCAATTTGTATGCATTCGCTATTCACATTCAGCATTCTCTCTTAGATAATACATAATATCTATATAATATCGGACATGGCTCTGTTTTGGCAAGATAGAATAGAGTAGGCACATATCTACTCTATTACACGCACTATCTTAAAGGTAACCAAGCAGCAAAGGGGATTAGGCGGTGCGTGTATCATTGCAAAGTTCCGGGTACAATTCCCGGTACAGTCAGTATTATTTTTGTTCCCTTTGGTGAAGAACTGACGTTTTTTTTGACGAAGAACTGACGGTAATTGGTGTTAATTGATAGGGCAGCAATTACTTATTATTTTGAAGCATCAAATAAATTGTTTTTGTTTTCAACCCTTTTTACATACACATAAAATGAAATGAAGCCCTTTTTACATACACATAAAATGAAATGAAGCCCATTTTACATACACATAAAATGAAATGAAGCCCTTTGTACATACACATAAGATGAATGAAGCCCTTTTTACATGCACATAAAATGAAATGAAGCCCTTTTTACATACGCATAAAATGAATGAAGCCCTTTTTACATACACATTAAATGAAATGAAGCCCTTTTTACATGCACATAAAATGAAATGAAGTCCATTTTACATACACATAAAATGAAATGAAGCCCTTTTTACATACATGACAACGGGAGGAAGCCGTTATGAAACTTTTACGAACACACGACTGGGGCAACGTGCGTCTGGCCGGCAAATAATGGGACAGATGGACGATGAAACTGCGTTTCTCATCACGACATTCATGTTATGTTGTCATCGCAAATCTTAATCTCTTAACTACTTTTGACTTTGTAACGTCCAAGGACAATCAACATCAAAGTACTTTGGTTGCATTTTGTTTCTTAAAAACCAATTTTTAGAGCTTGATTAAGAGAAAAGGGGTTTATTAGTGTACCGTTACATAAAATACGTCGATGGCGGTTGGTAAAAATTAGAGTACTGTGGATATGATCATTTACATTTTCGAACTATTCCACGCCCGCTAACACACTTTTTAAATTACAACTTATTGTTCCATCGGGGTATGCCAAACCATCAATCCGGAGTGATACGTATACATAAAGTTATTTTGTACATGTCCGTTGAAAAGGATAGATAAAAATGACGCCTACACGTGAAGAAGAACGGTATGAGAACCTAACAGCACGGATTGAAGCCGCAAGAAATCGCCGACAGGAAACACCAAGTCCGGTTCAACAAGTCCGGTCATTAGAAGAAGTGGAGGAGGAGAAGCGACAAAAAAAGAGACATTATAATCGAGAAAGATATGCAAGATTGTCAGCTGAGCAAAAAAAAGCGCAGAACGATGCAAAACGTACGAGACGGTCGGGAATCAGAGAAGACGGAGAGCATCAAATACCACCACGTAGGAATAGATCACAAGCAGCACCGACCCATTTGGCCAGAAATTTAAGTAACAAACCCGTGGAATGTTACTTAGGAAAAATGGACCAGGAATGTCACTATTGTCACGCACTTCATTTTGATGGAGAAAGAAACTGCCTGAAACAGTTCGGGGATTGCTGCAAATGTGGAAAGATTGTTCCTCAGTCATGCCATCCGTACCCAGAGCCATTAATGTCTTGGTTAAGTAACACTGATGAAGATGCTAAACACTTTCGTTCAAACATACGAAAATACAATAATGCGGTGGCTTTGGCATCACTATCGTACAAACCAAAAGAAATTTCCCGTGGTGGACCTCAAACTTTCGTAATACATGGACAGGTGTATCATCTAACATCATCAGCGGCAACAAATAGTGATAACAAACCAACATATTCACAACTGTATTTTCTGGATCCCGATTATGCTACTGAAGAAAGACTTAGGAACGCACATAATGACAAATGTCAAAGGAAGTTCATGCAAGTGTTGGATTTATTGCTACGACAGATTAACCCTTATGCCCGTGCCTTCAAAATGATGAAGGAGGTAAATAAAATTACTGGATAAGATCAAATTTACTTTAGGGAACTATTCCAGTATAACTCTAATCATAATGTGTATAATAGGTCCACCAAACAACACAGAGCCAAGACATACGCATGATTATTGTTAAAGACCAGTTTCAAGATCCCCGTCGGTATAACTTACCTACAGCTAATGAAGTCGCTGCAGTATTCACGTCTGAAGATGGGTTACCGGCTATTGAAAGAGACATTTGCATTTACCCTCACGGTGACAACAGAACGCAAATTATGAGTGTCTTGAGTCCAAACCTGGATCCAATGACGTATCCTCTGCTCTTCCCATACGGTGACTTTGGATGGCAACCAGGGTTAAAGGGTCAAAATGGAAATTCGATCTCCCTGCAACAATACTACTCCTACCGATTACAAGAGCGTGTAAATTTCAACCCTCTCATTCATGCCGCCCGACTTACTCAGCAGTTTATCGTCGACGTATTTTTGAAGGTGGAAGGAAATCGGCTAAATTGGTTCCGCCAACAGCAATCAAAACTTCGTGTAGAAAGCTATTTAGGACTTATGGATTATGTTAATACACAAGCACAACAAAACAATCTTAAAGCCGGAAAAATTTACATTCTTCCATCATCGTTTGGAACTGGGAAACGAGCAATGCAACAGAATTATCAAGATGCTATGACGTTGGTTGCTGTTCATGGAAAGCCGGATTTGTTTATAACCTTCACCTGCAATCCAAAGTGGAAAGATATAACAGAAAATTTACAACCGGGAGAGTCGGCCATGGACCGCCCAGATTTAGTCGCAACAGTTTTTCATTTAAAGTTGAAGGAATTTTTTAATGATATGTTAAACAAGAACATCCTTGGGAAGGTGAAATGCTACCTTTCAGTAATTGAATATCAAAAACGAGGTATTCAAATTGAAACTAAAGGAGTAACCCATTAAAGTAAATATGTGTGTGTCCATTACGTGATAGAACCATTCCAATTGTATAATTGCAGGTTTGCCTCATTGTCACATGTTATTCATGTTGAATGATGCTGATAAGCTGAGAGAAATAGTTGACGTTGATGCAGTTGTGTGTGCGGAAGTACCTGATGACATTGAAGACCCAGATTTATATAGAATTGTTTCTACATCAATGATGCATGGTCCATGTGGCCAGTATGACGAAAAGGCGCCTTGCATGGAAGAAAAGGATGGTAAGAAACTTTGTACGAAAGGATTTCCTAAAGAGTACTGTCAGACAACAAACATACACGACGACGGCTTCCCAAAGTATCGGCGTCGAGAAAATGGAACCCCAGTAAAGAAGAAAGGGATTGATTTGGACAATAGATGGGTTGTACCTTATAACCCATATCTGACACGGAGGTATAGCGCTCATATTAATGTGGAAGTTTGTTCCAGCGTCAAAAGCATCAAGTATATTTTTAAGTACATCTACAAGGGACATGATGCAGCAGTAATCAAAGTTAGTGAAAATGGGGATGGTACTTACGACTGGGACGAGATAACAACTTACTTGAACACCAGATATGTCGGTGCCCCAGAGGCAATGTGGAGATTGCGAGAATATAAGATGCACGATAGGTCCCATGCTGTTATAAGGCTTGCAGTACACCTACCGTTGATGCATACAGTAGTTTTCAAGGATGGAGAGGAACAACAAGCTTTGGAAAATAAGAGGAAGGAAGGCACAACACTTACTGCATGGTTTGAACTAAATCTGAAATCTCCAGAGGCACGAAAACATCTTTATACCGAGATCCCATACCACTATGTCTATCACGAAAAATATGGAGAATTTAGACCCCGAAAAATGGGAGCTGAGAAGGTTCTTCCAAGAATGTATTCTGTGAGTCCGAAAGACATCGAAAGATTTTGCCTTCGTTTGCTACTACTCCATGTTAAAGGTAGATTGGGAATGATCGAATAGTGTGTTTTTAGTTGCATCTCATGAACCTTAAATGAATCATGATTTTTTTAATTATTAGGTGCTACATCATACGAAGATTTGAGGACTGTTGGCGGGATTCTTTATGATACTTATAAGGATACTGCTAAAGCAATGAATCTTCTTGAGAGTGATGAAAATTGGATTAACACTTTAGAAGAAGCATCTATTTTCCAGATGCCTTCACAACTCCGAATGTTACTTGCAACTATATTCGTCTTTGGTTTTCCAACTAATCCCAACGAGCTATATATACGTTTTAAAGACTTCCTTTCTGAAGACTACGCAAACACATATGATGCTGACATTGCTGAGCAATTATCATTGAGGGATATTGAAGAAAATTTATCACAGTTTGGGAGAAATTGTAAGGACTATGGACTTCCGGCTCCAAGGTTCATCGATGCTGACAACAACTCCGTAAACGATATTATTGGAAATGAAAGAGAATCTGAACGTCTGTTGTCCCTTTTAAACGATGAACAGCGATCCGCGTACGACAACATAATGAACTCGCTCTACTGTGGAAGCAATTGCAAATGTTTTTTCTTATCTGGAGATGGCGGAAGTGGCAAGACATTTCTATATTCCACGTTAACTGCATCTGTTCTCGCAAGAGGCGATAAGGTGAAAGCCGTAGCTCCGACAGGTCTTGCAGCCACCCTGCTAAAAAACGGTCAAACTGTTCACTCTGGATTCCGACTTCCTCTAAAGATTGACGAAACCACAGTCTCGCACATAACGCAGTCTTCACCAGAGTTCCACGTTTTGAAAGAAACAAAATTAATAATATGGGACGAAATTTCCATGTGTACCGCTAAGATGCTGGATGCTGTGGATAGAAGCCTAAGGGACCTGATGAACTGTCAAGGAAAACCATTTGGGGGGATTACTGTTGTTGTAGGAGGAGACTTCAGACAACAAGCTCCTGTTGTATTACATGGCAATCGTGTCAAAATTATTGAGTCGTCCGTCAAAAGCAGCAGGTTGTGGAGACATTTTAAGAAGCTTAAGTTGGCAAAAAATATGCGTGTTAACGAACAAGAAGTCGAATTTATGGATTGGCTGCTAAGAATTGGTTCGGGATTGGATGAGGATAAAAAACAGTCGGATTTTGCTAAGCTACCTAATGAGATTTTATCCAAAGACATTGTGTATACAGTTTTTGGCTCTGACATTAATGATCTTCCTATGAATGAACTTGCATCCCGTGCTATTCTGTGCCCCCGGAACGACGACACCCTTAAAATGAATGAAACTATTCTTAACCAGCTTAATGGTAACACTGTGACGTATTACAGCGTGGACGTAGTCACTAATTGTCAGTCCGAAGAGGAGCAACAGCTATACCCAGTTGAGTTTTTAAACTCGCTAACACCAATGGGAATGCCTCCTCACCAGCTCAATCTTAAAATAGGAAGTTGCGTGATGCTGATGAGAAATATGAATCCTAAGCGTGGACTGTGTAATGGGACAAGATTGGTAGTTGAAAAGCTCGGTGTAAACATTATTGACTGCTCGATTTTTACCGGAGATCAGAAAGGAAACCGTGTCTTCATCCCAAGAATGTGCCTAGATACCAATGACAATGACATACCGTTTCAATTGAGAAGGAAGCAATTTCCATTACGCTTAGCTTATTCAATGACGATTACTAAATCCCAAGGCCAGACGTTTGACAAGATTGGAGTGTATTTGCCACAACCTGTATTCACACATGGACAGCTTTACACTGCACTGTCTAGAGTAAGAAGTAAGGACGGTTTGGCAATACAAATTCGGGATAGTCAAAGTCAGGGTAAAATTTATGAAGGTGACGAATCAATTTATACGTACAATTGTGTTTATCCAGAACTTTTATAAACCAATCTAGGTCATGACATGACTGCAATTCTGTTTGTTATTTTTTCGCCAGTAATTTAATAAAGTTATTGAAATAATTAACAGTACACAAAATTTATTCTAACTTAACATATTTAATGCATCAAAAATAATCATACAAAATAGAGTTAATTGGGAGTATTGGGTAGTATGAGAAAATTTGGAGTATGAGAATTTTGGGAGTATTGGGAGTTGGGAGTATTGGAAAACATTGGGAGTAATGTATGTAACATATGTAAACATATGTAATGCAACTCGATGAAGCCCTTTTTACATGTACGTAAAATGAAATGAAGCCCATTTTACATGCACATAAAATGAAATGAAGCCCTTTTTACATACACATAAAATGAATGAAGCCCTTTTTACATACATATAAAATGAAATAAAGCCCATTTTACATACACATAAAATGAAATGAAGCCCATTTTACATACACATAAAATGAATGAAGCCCATTTTACATACACATGAAATGAAATGAAGCCCATTTTACATACATTACATTGTAAGGAAGCCATGTTGCAGCGTTGTAGATACCATAAATTCATGTGATATATGAATAATGATAAAAACAGTGTACACAATAAGCAGTCATAAATTAGATTTTGGTATGAAAAGGATAAGTATTCGTGTGAATTAGGAGTAATGTGATTGGAAGAGAATTGGGAGTAGTATGATGAAATTGGAAGTAGTGTGAGAAGATCGCGGAACTAATGAAGCGGTGAAGTAGCACAATCTGCATGTCATTTTGCAGAGCTTGAATCTAATCTTAAAGTTCTTTAGCAAATCAAATTTAAACAAAGAAGAGCTGGCAAATAAATCTATCGGTTACTACATGTAGTATATCTAATTTGATGCTCACATACAGGTATGATGATGATGATCACTATTCAATTTAATGATTTGGAGCATACAGCGTATGCTAAATCCCTAGTTATATATCATGTTTAATAATCTCATCATCAGTTAGATACATCCATATATTCTAATGCTGCTCTTGTTGGCTGAGCTGAGGTAGGATGTTGGGTTTTCTCAGGCCATCTTCCACGTTTGACGTTTAAATCATTATTTTTTTCTTGTAATTTAAAGGTCCATATCGTCAAGAAATCATCTAACAAGTGGAACTGCAAGATTTGTAATGCTAAGCAGACCGTACTACAGGTAAATTGTAACAATTATTATTCTTACATTTTTTTGCTCGAGGTTTATAGACTAGGTTGAAACAGTAATGTGTGGTGGACAAATCTACGCTACCTATTACCCAGTAATTGCAGTAGTTTGGGAAATTATAAGGACTGTAGTGTGTAAAAGAATTTAATTTACTTGTAATGTATTATGTATATATTTAAGGTATATGCAAAAGGTACAGGAGCTGAATGTAGGGAAGTAGTTCAGAAGTTAAATCAAGCACGAGGGCAACTTGAGGAAACTCAGAAATTGAAGGAATTATCTGTTGCGCAAGCAAAACAGGAAGCTGCTGCATGTGAAGACGCTGACCAACAATTTTTTGTGGAATCAGAAAAAAGTAATACAAGAAACTACACGCAAGGGCCAGTACAAGCTTCCACTTCTCAGCTTCACAAGTCGGGAATTTTTAGCGTGCCTCCAGAGCAATCAAAGTGGCGAATATTTTTAGAAGACAGTTAAAAAGTTAAAGTTACATTTTAAGCTATTTGAAAAAGAATCATGGGGGTGATTTCAAAGGCATATCTTATCCTCTACAACTTAACTTTAACTGTTGGATGGGCATATGTACTACTGCTAACTATTCAAAATCGAGCTGATTACAAGAAGATATATCCTAATATCAGAATTCCACTTCAAATATTTCAAACGGCTGCTGTATTGGAGGTAAACGCTAACAACATAATGATAGACTAAATAGGTTTATTATCAATGAGATTTGGGGAGTTTGGTCACGTAGTTGGTTTGTAGGCTGTTGGAATTTTGAGGATTCTTTGTTTTTATTGCATTTCATAATTTTAATTTCCAGATTCTCCATGCTGCTATTGGGATAGTCAAATCAAATGTCATTCTAACAACATTCCAAGTATTTTCCCGTGTGTTTGTCGTATGGTGCGTATTAGAAATTAGTCCCCCATCCACTGTTTCAATTGGAGTTCCATTGTTGCTGTTTGCCTGGTGCGTGACAGAGATCATTCGTTATGGCTATTATTTCTTGAATCTAATTGGTCTCGCACAAATCATTGTGTGGTTCAGGTAAGAAATATTTGCGAATTGTTGTATTGAAGAAAAAATACTTTAAAAATTAGTTCATGGACATTATTTTTTGTCGTCTGCAGATATACATTATTCATCGTACTTTACCCCATCGGTGTATCTGGAGAACTCCTTTGTATGTACAGTGCATTGGCACATGTTCGAGAAAACAAGATATGGACGTATTCAATGCCAAACCAAATCAACTTTGCCTTTGACTATCATTATGTTTTGATTGGCATTGCGTTGTTATACGTTCCCAGTAAGTTTAACTTGTAATTTTGCTACAAATGAAAGTAGGCTATTCCAATGATGACATTGATAATTTATTGTTTTTAATAATTGCAGTCTTTCCTCAGCTTTATTTGCACATGTTTGCCCAAAGAAAGAAGATACTTGGAGGTGGAAGCACTCCGAAAACAGTGAAAACTCAATAAGCAAATTGTTAGCCTCTACATTTAGGAAGCAGCTTGGTGGAATGCCAACATTTTTTTCCTTTCTTTTAATAGTTGAGATGAGAAGAGATACCTCTGCTTCGTTGTAAAAAGTTTATCTATTTTTTCAGTTCCAACACAGATCAGTGCTCAATACGTAAACAACAAGCCATAATTTTATGAACTGTACATTTCTGTGTTATTATTCTTTTATTAAAAATGTTTCCTGATACTCTGATGTGATGCCTTACATTTCAAATTATACACAATTGTTTAGCACTTTCAACGGAATAGGAAGTAATATTACATTTGATTTGGCTTTGCATCATAACTCTTAAAACAATGAAAGTTAGTTTTCTAGATAATAATACTTTGTATAATACCGTACCTTGGTTGTGGTAAGCTATCTTAAAATTAAAACAATCAAAATTTTCAAATAAAGTGTGACTGATATCATTTATCATATCAAATGTTTAGAAGCATTAAGTATAGGGAAAGTGGGCGTTAGAAATTCTCCAACTTTCCATTCTTGTCGTTGTGGATAATGTTTAATGTCGTTGTATGCGATATGTTTCAAGTTTTTCAAGTTTTCTGAAGACATAATTTTGAGTGTTGAATTTAAGTCGTCTCCATTACTAGTTTGAGAAATTCTAGTAATGTACTCGACGGAAATCGTTAATCATTCTGATTACTCGCAAGGGTATTTATGTTTTGATTGTTTGAGATAACAAGATTCTTAGAGTCGGAGATCATAATTTCCTTCCAACTTTACGTACTTTTTGGTTTGGGTTGTTTGTCTTTGTGTTCTCTTTGATCTCCGTATAGAAGTTGAAGACATAGCACCATCTGAAAATTAAAAGTCGTTTTTTATTTCTCTGCACTCTCAATGAATGTAGCAGGCCCGTGTGTGTATAATAACATAATCATGAATTTATTGTTTGCAATCTAGAATCAACTTATTCATTCTTACCACCACAACTATTAAGATAATCAAAACAAATACGATGATAATCTTTAAAAGAAGTTTGATGTCCATTCTTTAGTCTGCTGGATCCACTTTGCGTTCCACAAAGCACTTTTCCGCTATTGGTAGACCCGGTCCCTATTTCACTTGTTTGTTCATTCTTATTTGCTTTTGTGTAATGATAAAACTAAAAGAAGTCTTGAATCTTAATTAATGAACTTGGATACAATGCCATTAAAAAGTTTACTGCAGTTTAGAAAACTCGAACGACTTAACTACTACTTTCAGTAGAGTTTCAATACCAAATCCATTATGAAAATAAAATCGTCTGAATCCAAGTTTTTACATGAATACCTTTCTAATTCATGCTATGTATTAAGTATGACCCATTTTCCTTATACCTTAAAGCAAGCAAACCTTTTTATTAGGCTACCTTAGCCATAATTTTCCCCGAACATTTTGCTCTCTCACTTATCAAACCGGATACCCGTGTTTTCTCTTTCGTGTCATGAAACAAAAAAAATGCTAGGTGGTCACACGTATAGTTACTTCTCCCTACGAAGTTTCGTATTACATTGGAAGAGGTGAAGTGAAAACATGCAACATGTGAATATTAAAACATACATACCAACCACCACCAAGGACAAATTTTAAAGCTCAAAGTAGTGTTTTATAGATAAATGACCAGCACATAGCTTATTAGGCTTGTTGGTAAGTAGGGTAGGCAATGAAATGAAACCAAATCACACGAACCATCCTAAAAATCTTCCAATTTCAAATGGAACTGCTTGCAAACTTCCCTCACAGTAGTGTACAGTAAAGTTTCCTGAAACCCTATCATACATGACATCGAAAAGTACATACTTAGCATTATTACTCCAATGAATAATTTAATCATTGTCTTCCAACACGCGATCGGAACTGGAATGAAGGAATAAAAACAAAGTGTTTGTATGCGACATGTGTAGCTTTCGATTATCTGTTTAGCGATGTTTATTGAATATTATTAAGGAAGTGGATTCTTGTAATTTACAACAGAAAACATTTACATCTAGATTATAACAATACATTATCATATTGTCTGAAACACATTTATATCGTCGATTTTATTTTTTACACTTACTTTAAATTCCTACGTTTTATCATATTATTCCCCACATAGCGACAAATTCAGCGTAGCGTATTTGACTAAAAAACATTAACAAAAAATCCAGCAGATTGTAGCCTGTGGGTTGTATTATACAACTTGTATACAATTCATCTAGTTGATTCCTTCTAAATTTTGAGGTCTGAAATAAAGATTATAGTAGTAGGTAACAGTACTATAGATAACAATTAAACTTTACGAGCGCCAGTTTTAATTGGGATAAATAAATCGTCGTCACTACTAGAGTCACCACTTTTTTCAAGCTCAACATCTTCAATCTCCTCCTCGTCCTCTAAGTTCTCTGATACACCCGATTCAGAATCTGATGAGCTAGAGGATTCAACGTTGTCTTTCAAGTCCCAATCCATGTCTTCTTCGTCACTGGAAAGTTGCATCGCTAAAAATCCGGAAGGCGGGTTTGCATAAGGATTTGGCGTTGATTCAGTATCCGGGATCTTTGGAGTTCGTTCGCTTCGACGTAGCTTCTTGGTCCTCTTTCTAGCAGGTTTGATTGTGATTGCTGATTTAAACACGGGACACAAGCGCATTATGAAGCGGGACAAATCCTCCGTTTCAATGAATGGCAATCCAATCTATAAAAAAATTCACTGTTAGCCCATTGAGGATAAGTTATAAATTAAACGTATTAATATTTGAAAGGAATTTAAGTACCAGGGTTTTCTCCTTCAATGACTTGTAGAATTCTTTCTCTTTACACTTCAATGACTCCAGATCACCTCCTGTTCCATCCCTCTCAGTGTCTGATAAATACCCATGTGGTACCATCCAACCTTCCTCGTCGTCCTCATCTCCTCCTCCCTCTTCTTGTTCTTCCGGGTCTTCCCTGTCAGAATCTACAATTTCTTCTGCATCTTCTGGTTCATCCTCCCACTCGTCGTCAGAATCAAAATCATAATCAAGTTCCTGAAATTGAAATCATGAAAACACTGACGATAATTACAAACTACTACTACAGTGACCCACAACAATGTACTGCGAGATTAAAATACACAAACCTCTTCCTTTACAGTTGGCTTGCGGGCTTTGACTCGTTTGGCTTTCTTTTTCCACGTTCCCCAATAAGCAGGTCGTCTGTTGTCGTGAAACTGAAGTAATTTCATACGCCACTTTACACATCCTGATATTATTTCAGGAGCTTTTGTTCTGTTATCATCGTCCAATATTTGAATGTCCGGTGAATTTTCTTTTGCACACTTAAGATCTGTTTTTTCAAAACACCTCCCGTTCCCATTTTTCAAACTGATTAAGTAACCATCGTTTGAGATGCTGCGATCGCCAAAGTCAAATTCATTGCCACAGTCAACATTGTACTGCACCAAGAAATCTAGTTGACCCCTCTCTACATCTGACAACTTTTCTCTACGACAGAGAGGTGCAACAGCCATATCCGTTTTAATTTGAAAAGGTAACGGGTTAAATAAAGTTGGATCCTTTACACCATCGTCACTTTTCAAAGAAACTTCATTCATTCCACTATCATCGGCTGTGCCATTTGTTGACGGATACACACTTCCAGAAGCGATAGTTTGTACTTTGGGAGCCGAATTTTTCTGAAGGTAATTCAGTAAGACCTGTGCTTGTTTAGCTTTCTTTTCTTCCATCTTTTGACGTTCTTTCTCCTTTTCTTCAAGTTTTTGTTTCTTTTCATCTTCCTTCTTTTTTCGTTCCTCTTCCTTCTTCAAACGATCTTGCTTTCTTTCCTCTTCGATCCGTTTCCGCTCTTCTTCTTTTTTCAGACGTTCTTGTTTCTTCTCTTCTTCAGCTTTCTTTCTCTCTTCTTCTTTTTTGTTACGTTCGAGTTTCTTTTCTTCTTCAAGGCGACGTTTGTCTTCCTCCTTCTTTTGTTTCTCTTCTTCTCGTTGTCTTGCTTTATCTAACTTTTCTTGTTCTTTACGCTGTTTCTCCTCCTCCAACTTTCGACGTTTTTCTTGTCTTTCCTGTAAAAAGCGATACAAAATTACATATTGAAGTGAAATAATGTTTTTTTTGTTCATACGAAACGAAGAAAAGTACAAACTCACAGCTTCTCTTGCATTCTTCTCATCGGGAGTCAATCGTTTCCTTTTCTTTGAACCAGAAGGAGTAAGAGATTCCGGAGTTTTAAAGCAATCAGTACCCGGGTTTCTGAGTGATGATGTTGGTGTTTTAGCAACTGCAGAACTTGGACTGCTAACTGGTGTTCCAGTGGCAGAGCTGGCTTCATTTCCATTGAGTTCAACAATGTCATCGTCCACTTCCATTGGCTCGACATCAGCCTGATTGGAACCAACTTCTCTGGTAGAGGATGCAGTACTCTCGTCACTAGCTTTTTCTGTCATCTTGAAATTCTTGTCAGCCTCCTACAGCTCGTCTCCACAAAGATTGCTGAGCCTACCAATCACCACCGACCAAATACTTAAATCTAGCAGAGAAATAGTTGATCACAGAGCTCAGTTTGATTGTTGACTCAATCGGGAACTAATTTCAAAATTTGCAGACGTCCTTCCTACATGAACTGACAACTACGTACGGTCACATTCAACAGGTAGGTGTAAATGGAACAAGTTGCTACATGAAAAGAAAAGAAAAATTAAATTATGATTATAATACCAAAAGAATTTTGTATAAGAATACATGACTGTATTGTCAATAGTAATCTTACAAACCTTGATTGTTGATGTGCTATATTATGGAGGTCCAAATTGGAAGTAAGTTGTAAGCAGTCTCCAAACCTTTAGGTCAGGTTAAAAGACAAACGTATGTCAAATAACCACAACCACACTGATAAACGTAAAAACACTTTGTCCAACGCTAATAACAAGAAAAACTACTTTTGATTATAAATTTGGCATGAAAAGTAAGAAATGACGGAAAAGGATAAGAAAATACATTAGCCGCATCGGAAGCCCGCTTTGTCAGGAAAGTGGATAAACCTGAACGGGCTGAACGCAGGCAAGAGTTACGATATACTGACTATCGTGTGTTTGTGTCCATATATGCGATTAGAGAACCAAGACCAAGACTTTTGGGGATACTCGCGGCTTCAAAACATCACCAAATTTCTCTTCTGACGATGACTTGTTTCTTGTTGTGTATATTTAGGTATATTCCATTCACTATATGTACATTTTTATACATAACACAATGTATCGTAAACGCTGAGAGGTGTCGCAAGTAGCCCCGTTTTCCTATATGAACAAAGAGATTTTTCATGCACTTACAGCACTTTTACATGGATACAGATGCAGGTATAATACATATAAAGGTTTCCACACGCTATATATAGAGCGTGCAAGCAAAAAAAAGGTTTCATATATATTATGAGTGAAATGCAATGGGAACCTTGGTTTGGTTTGAGAGAATGAGAAGGATTATAATATTATGTTGTTTTTCCATGGAATGGATAGGATTATGATACGAAATGCGAACTGTGTGGTAAAGGAAACTTTTACGAGTTCGTTGGATAAAGCACAAAAAAGGGCTGTCGACTATATATTCGTATGTACCTACATTAATGTATGAGACGAGATGTGATGTGGAATGTTGATGATGTGAGTTTTGAGTATAAGCCATATAAGCACATTTATGTCCTTTCTTTTGTTTCATATATGCTTATATCCACATCGCATCCGTTTCATGAAAACTGCTGAGCTGAATGTATGTACGGGTTTATAGATGCACTATACTCCCTATACAGGATGGAGAAGCAGACTCATTGATAAAAAAATGTTTAGTTCATTGCTGATTGCACATCTCATCTCTCAAGATCAAGGAATGTCCATGTCGACTCAAAAGAAATGCCTAGAGGGAAGTAAATAGTTTTTAGGATGACTTTTTTGACATTCCATTCCACTCATTTGACTGATGCAAGTGTGTGCGGATAAAAGGGAGACTACCGTCAACTGTCAGTATTGCGCGCATCTTCCAGTTCCAACCCATCACTGGAAAAGTCGCTAACTTCACGTAAGTTAAAAACGTTATTCCTCATCCACTGTAAAAAAGCTCAATGAACAAAGCCAAAGAACAAGAATGTGTACGCACATAGTTATAACCTGACTGAGCTTATTGCCCGTTTATGGATTTCCTGCTAAATATATTTATTCAAATAAACAGGAAAGGATAAAACGCAGCGCAGCTCATAGTGCGTACGCCTCAATCAATTCCAAATCATATACCACCTACAGACAAAAAGAGTTTACGATCGACGATCGACCCTGTCTGCGTGCGTGTTTTTACGGGAATGTTGAAAGAAGGCGTGCTTTTAGAATTCAAGAAATGTCAAACTGCTGAAAACGTGAAGTGTCTTTTGTGCTTCAAGGAACAATTAAGGTTTGATTTTGGTTGCGTAACAGAGTGAACTTTAAATTTAGAGTTTCTTCTTCCTTCATCTTTGCTATTGATAAGGTTGTTTTGCTTGTCGGATAAAAATTAATAATTTAATCGCAAGTCCATTGAACTGATGACCTGCCCATTGCCTAGGTATATAATTTTTCGTCAAGTTGTTCCGCCAGCTCTTGTCGTTTTGAATCTCAGCCGAACGATTCGATTTGATGTGATCTCTGATCTCATAGCAAAGGCAAACAAGTTCAACGTTGTAAAGTGAATGAGAAGGACAATTTGATTTTATTTTAAATCATAAATATTTTCTAAAAATTTTAGCATTAGTTTACAAAGTTCAGCTTTTTAGAATAATAATTTGGTAAGGTGATGTCGAAACATTTGTTAACCATACAGTGTAATAAGTTTGGTGCCGGTGTGACTTCTTTACTATTTTGGTCTTGGTCTTTCCTGAGAACACGTAGCCTTTGCCCAAGGGATTTCTACGTTTCCAGTAAACATTAGAAAATACGTTTCCCAATAATTGTTACGTCTACAGTTATTCAGAACTTTAAATAAGAACTATCAAATCTTCAATACTGGGATATTATTGCTTCAGTCTGCAGCTTAACTACGGGATGCCTGTGTCATCTGTTTCGGTTTCAAGTTCCGCTGGGGACAATAACAATTTAAGAGAACATAACATGGATCAAGAGCTACAGCAGAATGGAGGAGGAGACGTTCACGACGAGGTTGATGGTGGTGATGAGGGGTCGAGGAGGGCGGTTTCTGATTCTACACAAACGGACGATATCGATACTGTGGATTCTAGATATGGTATCATAGGACGATTGTCAGTACGTGGTGGAGAAAGCAGTAATAATAACTGCAGCCAAGAAGGTAAATTAAAATTGTAGTTACCAACACTAATACACCATCTATCTATACGTTGGTTGAGTCTTTGTAAAACACTTTTTAGGTGGACTACTCTCCAATTTGATCACGCTGGTACTTCCTGGAAGACGAAAGAAAGGGGCTGCGGATAACGACGATGAATCTTCTGGATATGTACATCCTTTGGCTGTAAACATTCGCACTGCTTCCACACAAACGGTGGAGTCTCCTGTCTCAATTAGAGGTAGATTTACGTTACTTACTACTGGCAATGATGATTTCGAGTCACGTCAAACAGGATAAGGGCTTTTCAAAATGTAGAATGTACTGTAATGCAGTGTAATTAATTGCTTCTTATTATAGGGTATGAACTATGCTGTATGGTGATTCAAGAATTGGTTTTGGAAAACCCAGTTCAACAATCTGCAAGAGATGATGTGTTTGAAGCATTAAGCTGCTGTGTTTGTGAAATATTGGATAAACATTCGATTCTGTTCAATGGAATGCTCAGGAGGTTAGGTGAAGTCATAGATTGTAGAGCATTTTCTTCCATTGCGAATGAGTTATTTGAGGTACAGACTACTATTTTCCACATGAATATGATATATGATCTGACTGTTGGTTTATGAAGTTATTGTATAACAAAGTATTTCTTTGTTTCAATTACAGGTCAGCGTTGAGAACCCTGAATTGAAGATTACTTGGGGTCGTGTAGTCAGTCTATTTGCATTTGCAGTAAAGTTGGCTCAAAAGTTCAAGGATGAGCAAGATGAAGATAGGATTGACAATGTTGTTTATTATCTATCTGACTACATCTCCAAACAGTTATTGGATTTTGTAGAAAACAACGGAGGATGGGTAAGAAGTCTACTTTTATTAAGGATACGATTAAGTTTTCAGTCAGTTTATGAAATCCATATTTATTTTTATACAATAGGATGGTCTAGTCAAACAGTTTCCACTTCCGGACACTGAAGAAAAGCAAGTGAAGCGAGCAATGCTTTTGTCTGGCTTGTGTGTTGGATTGGTGGCAACCATGTACGTAACGTCCTTCCTGTCAAAATAGTTCGCAATCCTCCTCTTGTTCAAGTCCTGAATCTGGTACAAACAGTTACATCAACTAACATTCACAATTTAAAACACAAGTTTGATTCAAAGAATTTTTTAACTGTTAAATATGTGGTGTTTGAATGTTTCAGAATTACTCTACATTCTAAGACTGGAGATGAATCTCAAAAATATTTCACATAAATGCCTTTCATTTGTCTCTCTTTACCCTTCAAACTAGGTTAAAACAAGGTCTTTCAAAAATGCATAATAATAGTTACCAGTATTTTAAATCAAATTACATTATTGTTAGATTTGAGGAACAAACAAAGCTTTGGGCGACGCTATGATTAGGTTTTGCTTTTGGCAGCTACTTGTTTGTTCCATGTTATTAAAAGTCGTATTAAATCAAAAGAAATGTTATCAAATTAATAGTACAAAACCTTATATTTCCCACCTCTAA
Source organism: Orchesella flavescens (assembly GCA_964034955.1). NCBI lineage: Eukaryota > Metazoa > Arthropoda > Collembola > Entomobryomorpha > Orchesellidae > Orchesella > Orchesella flavescens. Next base: position 39,870,497 of record OZ035955.1, read on the forward strand.
AAATTTGTATATTTTAATGTATAGTTTGTCGAGTTGAAAATTAATTGTATACTGTAGTGCAGCTTCGCAAACAAAACTTAAAATATGAATAATCGTAATGGTCAAAGATTTGTCTACCACCTGTAAACTAATGTTAGACCATTTAGTATTTTTCAGGAAAGAAATATACTGAAAGGTTTTGTATAAGAAATGAAATGTAAATCTAATTAGTATGTTAAGCTCACAACCCTAGATTAGATTATTTTGTGTTGTGTTTCTGTTGTTAGTTTGTTAGCTTACCTTTACTTTATATCGTATCTATTCATTGAAGAAAGTAATGGCAGGGAAAAGGTTAGTAGTACTAATGCCTATACTCAACTCATACTTAAATGTACTCATAAAATGTAGTTAGTTAATAGATTTGTAGAACCTTGTTGTTAGGAAGTAGCTTTATTTATGTAAACTTTGATCGAATGAAACCTGTAATGGAACGGCGATTGATATGGAGAGAATGGTTTGTAATTTTGTATGAAAAGTAGCAGTAGTAGTGTCTATGAATAATTGTTAGTATTAACGAAATGCTGAATGAATTATAGTTAGTTATTGACATTATATTAGTATTATTGTAAGTTGGAGACCAAAGTTTCATTATTGCCATCTAAATAAAATTATTTTGTTCAAGAGGAAACTCAAAGTTTTAATCCATCAGCAGAGGAATTATAATTATGACTTGGTTAAAACTTGCATAATTCAAACATAGGTATAGATAATCGTCAGACAGGAAAGCCAGATTTATTGGGCATGCATTTCCTGTGCTTATGGATAATGTATAAAGCATGAAATGGGCTATTCATTCCGTCATTTACTTTTCCGCGTGTGTGGGCATTGTTTATAGATCTCTCATCGTTAGTTGCGTGTTCCGTCCATGTGTCTGTCTTAATTAAAATGCTCATTCAATATTATTGATCTTCGTTTTATTGGCTAAAATTTGCTTATAAACGGACTGCAGCAAGGCAGACGGCCTATTAAACCAACTCAGTTTAATCCACGTCATATTACTTCAGCTGAAATCGGGAATAGCAATGAATTTCCCATAAAAAATACCTCAATACTATACACCAGCAATGATTACGATAAATCGGATCCAGCGTTGTCTGTTTTCGGATGTTTGCATTGCTTACGGCTTGCGGTCAAAAGAGTGAAACTAGTCATGCTAGTGTGGTCTTGAAGTGATTTTCTGCCGTATTCTTAGTTGTATGCATATTAAATGGGCTTCCGAACATAACTCCTGATCAGGCTACAAGAGTGAGGCAGACCAAACTTTGTTGTTGGACGATTCTTCCAATATATATATATATATACATATGGCATTGTAACTTTGTACTAGCACTGCTTTTAATATGGAGGGTACACGAAACCTAAATATTAATTTGGTTTGTCCTACGGTTTACTGTGGAACGATGCCCAGTTTTCTGGATTTGCTTTCACTAGTTGTCAGTTCACATTGTTTATTCGTGAGCCTAGACTTCATAATATGCTCAACATTTTATGAAAATATTTGCCAAAGCTCGTCACAAGTTAAAGGCATATACCCCATCAAAAATTCATGTTGGTGACTTTCTATGAAAGGTAGACCGTATTAGTTTTAATAATTGATTTTCTGAATTTTCGATATGCGAGTTGTTTTTTTGTGAGTATCGACCAGTGAAAGCTCAAGGATATGCGGTTAATGGTTCAGAAGACTGCTCATTCCTATTTCAGCCGTATTGCAATTTGAAGACCTCACCTGTCTTTCGTAATTTTAAATCAGAATTAGGGTGATAATATGCTGGAGAAAGTAATCTCACCAGGAAAAGTTTTAAAAGTTGCGTGAATTCACTTTGTTTTGACACGGAGAACATGAGTTTTGCATGTTTCTTAAAACTTTCTTAAAGTATGTCTTTAAATACATGTGACATTTTTTCGTTAAGACAATGTTTGGTGGTGAGTGTTTGAACATTTTTAAAATACAAATTTTAATTGCTTGCTACACAAATTCCATTCCTTTTGAGTGGGACAAGAAAGCAAACCGTATTAAACATGTTCGTTCCCGGAAACGGTTGATAGTGTGGTGGACATATGTGATCCTTATTCTGTTCTACACGAGATTTGTGTTAATTCGACTTCTTCAGACTAGCCCACACGTTAATATACATGTAAGGCTTTTGCATTTTGGGTGGTTAGTTGCTTATGTGGCATCAAGCCAAATTCATTTGCTTTCTGTTATGAAGAAAAATGAAATTATCCTTCTCATTAACGGGTTGATTGAGTTTGAAAGTTCCAATGTTCGAGGTAAGCATTTACAATTTCTTAAGATGAGATACGTACAATACTTTTACTTTTGTATCAATTTTATGAACTGGGATTCTAATATTTGATTTTTATGTCAGATGAGAATCTTTCCGAGGACTTGAGAGTGGAAAGGAACAAAGGACGATGGTTCTTGTGGTTTGGGGTTATTTGCTCATTTAGTTTTCCAATTTTGACGTCATTGCCAGTATGGTTTTTGCCATGCAGTCCACAGTTTCCGAGTTCGCTATTGTTGGATTGTCCAAACGAAAATTTCTCGTACCTGCAGTATATAATGAAAGTACCTTTTTTAGTGCTCGAAATGATGCTCATTGCGTTGTCAACTCATGCCGCCTACGTGTATCTGACCTTGCTCATATTCTCTCCAACTTCGTTTGATATTTATGTGAAACAAATTAGGTATGCAATATAATATTTACCTTTTAGTATATATATATATATATATATATATATATATATAATATAACATAAAGTATTTATCCTTAAAATTATATTCAAATTGAACTGTGTTATTTTTCAGGGCTCCACTTCCAAATTTTAACTTAGAGCAGGAAATGAAACGTCGATGCCAAATTTATAGACAAATTCAACTTCTTCATAAACTCTACCATGAAATTTTTCAATACAATTGGCTTCCTGGATTAGAAGCTCAACTATGCGTTCTCGTCACACTTGGGCTCTATGGAATGGTTGACCTAAAAGGTGTCATCCAAATGCCAGGATATTTGTGCTTCCCTTTACTTGTTGCGACCGGTTGTATCGTCATATCGTACCTGTTTAGAATGGCTGATGACTGTTGTGAATCTTCTGACAAATTAATAGAATCATGGCGTCAAATGAGAAATGAAACTTTGCCAAAGTTTCAAGAAAGGTGGATCCGCAAATATTCGTTGTCTTGCTGTAAACTGCAAATTCGAGTGGGCTCATGGCATTACATTAATAATCGCATGATTTTAATATTGTTATCCTTCTGTATCGAACACGCAATTTCGCTTATCATCATGTTCTGACGATTGTAAAAAAAAGTAGTGAGTAGTAGTAGCAGATTCCTCATCTATAGCTAGAACATAGTTTGTAGTTTTTATCATTCCAAAACAATACTCATCATCAGTAGCAAAAAATGAGGGCAGATAACTTTGCAGCAATAGCATTTATTATTTTGATACCAAATTCTTCTAGTACTTCAGATTTTACATTCTACGTCATGATAGGCAATTGTTGTTATTGTTATATAACCCTAATATATTGTTGTATTAAATGTTCGGTCTATGGGGCTATATGAGAAACATATTTTTTCGTAGCAAAACTAGCGTTATCACATATTAATAAAATATCTTTATACTTCGTTTACTCCAACTCCTATATTTGGAACCAAAAAAATAATGTTGTAGATAAAATCTAAGATATGTAGCGTTTCGTAATATTCAACATTGATATTCGCCCACCCGGTAAAATCGTTAAATTCAAGGTTAGCGTTTTTCACATGTTTAAAAAAGCATACCTGCCGAAAATTGAAATTGCATAGTGAAATGTATTTTAAATTAAATTTAAATGGTAAGTATTAATGTAAAGTAAAAGGACTAGTAATGTATACGTGGAGCTATTTTATTGTGTACCTTGGAAAATCAATGGAATTTCCTCAATCCAGTTTTATACACCAAATGGGCCAACACAAGGTTATGAATTGTTTATAACGGTCGGGCAACTTGATTCATATGTAATAATATGCTTTGACATCTAACATATATATGTGTATGTATATCATATTAAAATGGATGTGAGTGTAGCGATTGAGAGCAACCTGAGCTATAGAGAATGTGATAGACCTGGGTTTAACATATCCACTCGGTTTAATAATCCTTTTGACCGATTGCGGCTACCACTAACATAATACTCAGGATTTGTATTTGGTTAGATGTACAAGATGAAGGGTTTTGATATGATATGAAAATAAATTAATATTTGTTGCTAAAAGTAAAATTCTCAGTCCTTTTCATAACGAAGAGTTGATTAGAATACAACAAGGATAAAAGATGACATACACATACAACATATTACACATTCTTAAAGAATATGTATAACACTTGTAGTACGTGTTATAGTTCATTGTTGAAGTACACTTTTAGAAAATTATTATACATGAATGTTCATAGGTATGTATGTGTCTCTTGAAATAAAGAACTCAACTTTCTCCAAGATAATTAATCAGTAATTGTATTGAAACAATAAAACTCTGTTTAACAGAGAATATTACACGTTATGCTACTTAATTTCTACATTTCATCTTTTTTCATACATATATACCTACTTACCTTTAATATTAATATTCATGCATGATGATTGGGACCGTCTGTATAGGATAGCTTGAAATAGAATATAATAGCAATCAACACTAAAGCAATACTAAAAAAGTTTATGGTAAACAGTATTTGCTCGCAATAGCTGCTATCTTCCCTACAAATTATTGGTTCCCCTCTTTTGTTTGCATGAATTATGGTCAGGTAGTATTGTTTGTAGATGGACATTGGGAAAGGCATATCAATAATCAGTACCATCTTTGATGAGAGGTGCGTTAAGTGCTTTCAAAAATAGAATACTCATCATAGTCATCATCGTGATCATGGTAGTACATATTGTTGATCATAGTCCAAATTTTTGATCTTCTAAAATACAATTTATACGCGATGTGTAATATGCGACCCAATATCAATCATATAGGAACACTTCCGGTCGATTGGGACTACTACATATCCATTCAATACGATTACCTCATTTCCTTCACATACTGGTTTGCGGTGAGACTATAATATTGAATGAAATACTATGCATACGAGCACGTATGATTATGCAGAGAATTAGAATGAACTAAAAAGTACTATATATCTATATTTGTATTTTGAACTAATTTTATAATACTTTCAATCATTATTTTGCATTTCTTAAAGTCATTGTTTCAATCATCGAGCTGCTGCGACCACTTCAGTTTAACAACCCGAACCATGTGTGTATGAAATCGTTAATCTTTTAAATATTCATTCTTTATCCTAACATCTATTGATTGCCTTACGTATTCACACACCAAATAAACATATTGGTGCTTGTGAGAACCTAGCTTAACTAGGTCTGATTGTGAAAATTTTTATTAGCATAAATCATGCATGGCCTGTGACCCTAAAATAGTTGCAACAAGCAAAAAAATTTAATACATACTCCGATGAATTACACCCCTCCAGAAGCTTGACTTTGCTAAATTAGGCAGATATACAATAGAAAATACTAATTTTAGTGTGGAAAACAATCTAAATTAAAAACTTTACTTTTTCTATAGTGGCTTACTTTTAACTACCAAACAAACTAATTTATGATTATGGTTAGCAAGCAACAAACCAACAGACTTGTCAATTGTGACACCATAAATATAGTCCATTTGTTCACCTTGATTTATTAATGTTAGACATTCAGTCATTCCAATTGAGATTTTAAGTTATCATTATTCAGCGACAAATTATTTTTGACAAGAGAGGCATGAAACAAAAAATATCTTGGATCTTTCTGCTATATCCAACAACCCATGACCCCTAGCATAGAAGTACCATTGCTAAAGTTTGTCATTTATGAATTATTAATGCAGGACGCTATATAGTTGCCTCCAATTCCAATCAATAGCCTATGCTTAGGTTAATTATGATTTTATTTTTTAGCATTGAATGTCAAATGTGAAGAATAAATCGTCCACATCAATTCGAAACAATGACTGTTGCTAATATTTATTATTGCTTGTAAATGACAACAGCAGCAAGGCAAAGGCAGGAAGGGCTAGTTTATTTTGAAGGTAGTAATTTGTTTCTTATCCATGCAAAACATCTTTTTTCCAGGTTTCATTCGTGCACCTGGAATAGGAATGCTTTTTGCTTACATTCCATTGGTTCAAGTCTATTTTTGCTTTTAAATTGCAATCTACATCACAAACCAATAATTCACAATAGACTTTACGGGACTTCAATACCAAATTCTTCACACATATGTACATTGAATGTTTGACATGTGTATAATTTACAATTTATATATGTAAATTGGATAAATCATCCATATTAAAAATAATGCCATTGTCAGATGTGCAATGGAAACCTATTAACTGGTAACTTTAATAGTACTAATTTAATATAGTACTCCCTGCTACGTACTAGTAGTACGGCAGTAGGTAGGGCAAGTAGCATTTTTTGTATTGAAATCAATTTCTTCTACATTTTTAATCACATCGCTCGAAAGTGCTGCCCATATGCCATGCCCTCGTTAATCACAACAATCATGATATGATGACTGACTGGGCGCACCACAATTTTTTCCCTGTGTGGGTCATCCATCTAAGTATGTGTTAGATTTGTATCACTTTCGTTCATAATATATGTATATATGATGTATACGTATAGCTATTACTAGTTTGCTCCTTCTATGTAATATGCAGATGGATTATGTTGTAAATTTTATCCGATGTCATTGAAAACTCTTGAGTGACAAAGAAAATTGTGCATGCATTACATTACGCTTACTACTTACTACTGACTGGTGCTGCTACTAAAAGTTTAAATTATGCGTTGATTTAATTGTCACCAATTTGGGTATCTACTCATTCCACTCTGTATGCAACAATGGAAGCAGCTTTTGCTCAATCGGAGGTGTGAGGCGTGGTTTAGGGTTGTAAGATCATTTCAATAATTCGATAATAGCATTAGAGTCGTTAGAGAAATGAATCACCAAACATAGTTCGTCTACTGTACTACTCTCATTGTTACAGTTCTAATAATCAAGCACCTTTTGACCTTGTGTTTTATGATTTTTACTGAAGTGCGGTAGCATGTTTAACAGGGTGTACTATTGCTGTTTTGGCAGCTAGGAAGGTTGTAAACTTGTAGGTTTGCCCTGGGCATAGCATTATAACATCTAAATAATATGTAAATCAATATGTGTAGCTGCCGCATGACACTTTGTCTCTTCCATTTAGAAATATGAGGCTAACAGGGAAGTCATTTCTTGTATGCTATGCATGCCATGATTATGAACTTTATAGCAGCGAAGGTCTTCCGATTTCAGTTAGTAACCTTCAGGGTAGTAGTAGAAGGAAGAATCAATACTTAATATGGCAGAGGCAGAAAGACATCACTATGTTCATACAGTACTTGAAGACAAAATCTGCTGCTGAGAGAAGGAGTAATAAACACATTAGGTAAAGCAGGAAAATGGAGGGTTACTATAAGAGGTAGGGCTGGAGGAACGGAAATAAAACAATTGGTCATTTGAGACTAATCAATGGAATGGCAAAAGGCACTCATTTATTTCGACAATTAGCTATTGTTTTCTGACCATGTGAGGTGAAGCTTTATAATTATAATTATTATCGCAATTTCGATTGAAGGTTATAAGTTTCTCCAGTTAACGTCATCGCATACTAAATCGGGAATGATTGGTAGATTATAATATGCTATATTATTGGCAAACGGGTTTGGTCGCTTACCGTTTGGACATGAGTTTTACAATTATTACAATGCACATCTAAAAATAACAATGGTTCTTGGCAAGCACAGTTTGTACTTCAATGCCCCCTGAAAAGTGTAGAGTTGAATGTCATCAAAGTAGCTGATAATAACGCTTGATTATAACCGTTTTGTCTCATTTTCTCTACACACACGCTAACCCTAAACCTTGGTAATGGATTTTATAGCTGAATCATTATTTCCCATTGTAATCAATTCACGATTTAAAATAGCTTTAATTATCTTGAACCACAATCGTGATTAATCCTACACACTATATACTCTCCTCGTAATTCGAATTTCAACTGTTTGATTGATTGCATTGAACGAATCATTTTCACTGGTTCAGCCAGCTTTTTGGTCACAATTACGCAATCGTTTGATTGAAATTCACGCTTTGTCTTTTGATAAAATCAAACCCTGTTAAGACTGCTCCAAATTAGCTGACAACTCAAAGGCCATGATTAAGATTTAAGAACACAACAAATTAAGGTCAAACTCATGAAGTCTTTGAATCACACCAGGCATCTAAGAAATGCCAATTCATACTGATTTTGATACATGATATGTATGTTTATGTCACACTATATGGGAGCTACTGATCATTAATATTAGATTACTTGCCGAATTTCAAGGTAAAAGTTGCCTACGTTTAATCTCAAAGAATCTGCTTTGATTTGAGAATTAACTGGGTTAGCAGCAGTAATCAAAAGGTAAGAGAAGATTGGGAGAAGCTAAAAAACTATTCGATTGTTCATTATTATTACTATGCAAAATTGTGTGGATTTAATTAACATCTTCCCAACTCGGCTGAAAGGCCATCACCTACGAGTGATCCAGTTTTTGTCTTAATTACAGGGTTGTGGTTAGAGCAAAGTAAGGCTACTGGAATGCGTGAACGTGCAACGCTATTAATTTAATTTGATTATTTTATTCGCAAATTGTCACACACTGTCCGCAATATTATTAAAAAACCATAAAAATGCTCCCAATGTGTCAGATATGTATGATAGCTTCATTCCCTTTTTTATCAGATTTCTTACACCTTCGTACCCCGTACCTACATGCATAATCGTCGTCAATAGGCAACGTGCTCAATAATAATGCAGCGATAAAGTTGAAAACGGATAATATGAATGAAGTGAAGTTGAAAAAAAAGAGACAGCCCTGAGCCCTGCCCTACTAGGTTGTTACCATTATGTTCCTGACTTATTTGCATAAATATAATTTTTTTAGCAGAACAGCAGGTAAAGTTAGGAAGTTGTAATTGAAGAACTGGTGCAAGTGAATTAACCATTCTATTTGGTCACATCATTACATTTATACACAGTAGTTGTTAGTACAGTAGTAGTCAAACTTGTCGAAAATTTGGATGATACACATAGTGTGTGTTAATAGTGCGTAGCAGATCATCAACCTACATTTTTAATGGAGCCTCTTATGTGAACATGATTTGATGATGATGGTGATGACGATGGCTAGGTTGACGGCATGTTATATTGCGTATCAAGAACGAGTTTCCCAACTTGATTTGTAAGACAAAATATGTTTGCGACAAAGGGCAGATTGTTGGTGCATTGACAAAAAAAACTTCCTTCCGGTGATTGCAAACATTCAAATCAACATGCGCCCTTTTTGTTGCATTTTTAAGAAACAATTTTTTTTGGCCAAAAAAATCAATGTGAATTTTGAACGAATATATAGTATGCAGTAGCTTTTTATGCATAGCAGCATTCATAATTAGCTGTGATGAGCTTCCGGCTTTTAAAAATAATAATGAGAACCGACATACGGACAAAAATATGAGTTTTCACAGCTTGCTTTGTTTGGTTACGGAAAAGTCGTAAAATTTATATTGAAGATGTTTTTTGTAAAGTTTACTACAGACTTCCTGACTAAAAGGTTCTTTCGTTTCATCTCCCATTTCCCATTTTACTTACCTTTCTAGCACATTTTTACAGCATAGCTAATTTGGAAGTTTTGGCATCTGGTGCTCCAAAATAGATGTTACGATTATTATATGACTAACCTTTCTTTGCTCAAGTTTTAAGTAGACGACTGCTGAGTGCTAATATGTACATAGGTAACAGGTTTTCCTTCCTTTGAAATGTTACAATTTGTATCTAACTACACGAATATTTCATTGATTTTGTCAAACTATGAATGAATGGGGGTTGTTGGTGACCCCATAATAGTGGAATACCCAAAGGAATCTGATTTCAATATATGAACTCAATGAACTGATTCCTGAATTAATTTCCAAATCAGGCCTTCTTCATAGAATGATTGGGTCATGTCATCAAAGACACAAAAAACTGGGCGATTGTTTGAACCACCTTAAAATATGATACATAGTTTTGTATAGGCATATATACATTCCTTTACAAATTCAGTAGCACCTTACTTACAAAATTTGTTTGATTTTAATCATTCAATTACCAGTCAAACAAGATTTTTGGGTCTTAGGTAGATTTTGATTCTATATTACATCATCTTTGTTGTCACAAATCATCTTTTTTGGTTGTACACACAATAAAAAGGGTGAGGTATATACCTAACCAGTAATGAAGCATAGGTTTGCGATTGCACACAGACAGACAGAGGCAAGTCCAATCCAAGTCCTCCTGCTCCTGCATTTCAAGAGGACGTGAAACGTTCATGTTTGTCCCTAACAAATCATGTTAACTGCATAATACATCCAACATTTTGATTAAGAAGCTGAGAAATATTGGTCATAAATGAATTAATAAGCAATAATAGGAAAATTACTTCATTTTAGCAGGTACGCTAACATAACACGGATCACGTACCCTTTTTTAAGAGAAGTTCTGACAATTATATTATTGAATGACTTATCGTTTGAGTGAGGATGAAATCGAAAATATTTGTATTTGCGTGCTAAACAAGATAAATGTGCGGTGAACCGAATGAGTAAATCTATTCGAGTGCATTTTGATGTATGAAATTGAATCAGAATCAAATGTAGTAGTGAAATGTATTTTATACACCTAGACAGATTAGTACCGTAGTACCCTTCACCAACTTGAGAAGTAACAAATAATGCATCACAATTGTGAATTGTGGCGATTTAATTTTTGGGCGTGCTTGGCAGTTTCAGCGTTATTGAATTGATATTTTTTTCACTTTTCATTTTAAAACATTTAACAACAATGGATGATGTATCTATAATAATGCTATCCTCCATTGGACTCGACAATCATAATCAAATCACATAATTTTCAAACGGAGGACTCACACACGATTTATGAAACAACTAAAAGGTGTGATCTTGTGTGTGGTATATTATTGTATGGTATTTGGATTTGGGTGATCGGTGATTGTGAGCGTCTACAAAAAGTAGTTCACTACCAAGAATATAGTGATAAGTTAGAGACGTTGGATTAGAATTTTACATAATGCATTAATGCAATTTTATTGCACATCATTTTTTGGGCTGGTTAAACACTCACTTAAAGCCATTGTTAGGGTAAAAGGGAAAGGTTGTGTGTGTCTGATAAAGGAAACAACAAAAAGGCATTCTAATCTGATTCTAATAAAAAACAACAAAGAATGGAACAGTCTCAAAAATCTCTGGGTACTCATTGTTTGACTGCAGTTCAAGGAGAATATCTGATTAAATTCAGGCACTACACTACCACCTTTGGCTAGTAAATATAATTCCATACCACCTACTACCTTCATCAACAATTTCCGCCTGCAAAACGCATTATTTTATCATCATCCATATCGTCTTCAGTTTTTTAAGGGGGTGGTCGTGATTGAAGACCATTTACTTAAGGGAATACAACAAAAGATTATGCTACATAAATGTCTACAAAAATTGTAAGAATAAATTGAACATATTTTTCAGCATCCGACATATCATCTTATATGTCACATGCACTTATAATCTACTTTTTTTTAAATGTAAGAAACTAAAGCTTTAAAAGAGGAGAGCCTCAGTTGAGTTGAGTTACGTTAAGCTACATTGTAGTAGTAGTATAGTGCAAAATGCAAAATTTGTACTACAAAAGCTTGAAAGTAACACAATACGGAGGGATTATTAGAAGGGCGCATCATGCTATTATTGTTGTGATTATTTGCATGAGTATACACATTACATTGTGTGCACCTAAAGAATGCGTGTAGTCGTAATCATAGCAGAAAGAAGGGAAGCGAGCTTCATGTTTCTTTATTATTATTTGCCACTACTGCTCACTTACTATATACAATATTGGTGAGGCTTTGTTGCATAGCTCTCATGCATTCACATAGGGTGCCTTTTGCTTATAGTTGCTTGCTTGCTGCCGACCATTCTAAAAATGTATGAAAACTAAGAAATATTAGAGACCCTTTTGGAGCAAATGAAATGCATCTTTGTAACAATGCGTCTGTTTATAAAAGTACGCTTGATTATGTATTTTCGATGAGGGATCTTATTCCTACTACTACAAGGTAAGACTATAAATGCACAAGACGAAATGTAGAAATCGGTCAGTGCACATAGACTACCCCTTTGAGAAAGTTAGCCCCTTTTAGGTTTAATGTGTGAGTATCATCATATCATCCTCATCAGCATCTTGTACATGAATATCATCAATATCGCATTGCCTGCATTGCTTCACATTCACACTCACAGCTAGTTAGTTAGTAGCTACTGGCATTAATAGTTTTGAGTTTTATATAATTGACGAGTTGCAAGGACCCCTCAGATCAGATTCCTTTGCTGCTGGAGGAGTAGTGTAGTGCATAGCCAACTTGAGGAAGGGATTTCAGTTTCATTTCAGCTGTTGGTGACAAGAGTTCTTGTTCTTTAATCAAAAAATCATCATTCGCATGTGAGAAGGAACGCTGACCACATTTCTAAACATTCAAGTGCCAACTATATTGTAGTTTGTGAGCCGACTTCGCGCGGAACAAGAGAGAAGGGTCCGGTAACCGGACAGATTAAATTATATTTAAATTCTCCGTGTGGTTCCAGCATACATAAAAATCGGAACAATGTACAAGGCGGCAGTTGCAGTCCTTTTAGTAGCACATACAGGTAAGCGTTTTGTTTTAATTTAATAATAATTGTTCGTGCGTTTCCTAGAATCAAAAGGTATTTTTTATGTTTCCGAAAACTACAATTTAAATTATTATGAATAGTTTGGTTTAGGCCTTTACATAATATGAAAGTGTGCATTGTTGCTCAAAGAAAGTATGGGAGTTATCTCGGAATCTTATTGTTGTAGTTGTAGCTACACCTTCAAGCAATCCTTTTATGTGTCGAGTAGTCGTTATCAATGATTAGCATCAGAGAATTTCGTTTTTACTGCAATACTACAGCAATAGCATGATATATAGGTAGAGAATCAACCTAATTAATACATAAAATTTTTTTCTATTTTCCGTCCCCATGAAAAGTGCAAGTTTTTATTTATTGATTATCTGCTCAAGCATTCGAAACAGTTCAGTACGTATAAAAGCAATTAAAAATTGTGAGGTTTAGCAAAGCATAAAGCGCGTTCATCTGCACATTCTGCACTGTTCTCTGTACTCACAATCAGTCTTGTAATAACTTACGATGATTAGTTGATCTCCCCTTTCTTGCTCACTCGGGTACATCCCAAGAGAAAAGTAAAAATGTATGTATAACTTGTACCAGTTAAGATGTAAGATAATAAACCTTCGTTTATTCGTCGGCTTGCATACAATAACATCATCATAATAATCCGCTTAGCTGAGTTGTTTCTACTTTCATTTCGTGAGTCAATTAAAAACAATAAACTGTCCACGCGTTAGTTACCTTTAATTACAATCTGGACAGGACAAAATTAACAATTAATATTAATACAACTTTGCACAGTTCATTCGTCCACATTCCGCGCAGCTTACCATTGTTTACGCGACATGATACTACGTGATGTAATTGCAACCAAGAAAAGTAAATGATTATGTTTCCTGTAAACGATTATATGAATTGTATGAATGAGTTTGTCTGCATACATTCTTATATCCTTGTATAAGGGAAGGGAGAGGCACATAAATATAAACTTCTTTCACTTTCATTTGTCTGTGTTATGTTCCCCACAAAATTGCTGAGCATTAAGTCATTATTTCAACAATGTATCCCATATATAAGCCAAGAAAAAAATAAAATATTTTCTCCTAAAACGTGTTCACACGACATTTTATAACAATAACAAATTACGTGTGTGTGTGGCTCTACTAGCTCATCATGTCATAAAGTTGGGGCTTAGCGAAGAAGGGAATCCTATTACTTCATTCATTCATCGTTGTCGCTTTTGCTTCACACTTCATCGCTGCATCGTAGGGAATCGCAGAGTACCCAGGAGGATGATAATATCATTCATGAAAAGATTGTATGAATGAAATGAAAATGAAATAGGATGCATATTACGCTATGATGAAGGTACATATATACAGACAGACTTCGGAAGACGGACAATTTCTTGCGTAGCCTTCAATAAATTCAAACCTGACCAAGAGAAACTCGTGTTTACCACCACACAACGCAACGCTCCAAGAGCAGGCATTCAGATATAAATAGGCATGAAAATGGACATTTTGTGTTCAAAGCTGATAGATTTTTTTTACAAGTTTTTCACCGTGATCTCTAATATTGAAAAGAATGAAAAAAACACGTGTGGAGCTTTGAGAAACAGGCAGACAAACAGTTTAAAACATGAAGTGCATATGTAGTGCATGAATAGTAAAAAGCGAAATGATTTTGAAGTGCAAATTAGAGCTTGCAATTTTTTTTCTCTCGCTCTTTCTCAGCCCAAACAACTGATCGGACTCTCTGTGGATTGAGTTTCGTTTAATGGAACTTCACAGATGCTTAAGATACTCATATCATGTATAGTGCGAACTCAAAAATCTTGCATGATTTTACAGAGCGAGGATTTGGATTTACGAGTTTCTTGTAGCTCAGCGAACCCAATGTGGTTTTGAAAATGCAATGGCTCATTCCAACGAACCGCAGTAGCTCATTATAAAGCAGCATGCTGAGTTTTTTTTATAAAAAAAAATTCTCGTAATTCGAAACGAAGGAAAAAGTAAATCAGCAAAAGGAATAGCTTAGATGCAAGGCGAGTTGCCGAAATTACTGATTTTTATATTGATTCGTAGGTACTGAAAGGGATATTTTGAAGAAAAAAAACACTCTTTCGAATTCGATACACAGATTGATGAAAAGATATGGTGTGGTGTAAATTGTAAATGCAAATCTGCATAATATTTATATATACATATATATAGGTACCCCTCCTTTTTTATATGGTATGCTACAATTTAGTCGGTTAGTTAGTTATCACTCGTTATCAGCAACCTTGTTTCATTCCGATCGACGCGGTCTACATAACAAAAGCAGATGAATTTTGCTAAAAAATTAGCCAACTCAAAATATACATGCTACACACACACTGTCTCAGAGTGGCTTTCACACATATATACACACATTTTGCAGATTATGGATTAGAGATCTGATCTCTACCAACTATTTTGGGTACCTTTCTGCAAACATGTATGCATCGCGTATAAAAGAATTATTCCTAAAAATAAGTGTATAATTTAGTAAATGATTCAAGCTGGTTGTTTGATGATGACAGAGAAAAAAAATCTACAAGGAGGAAACTAGGTCGATGACTGAACAACCGTATCGGTTCTCTTATTAACGATCAAATTCAATTTCCCCCGATACACCTCTTTATATGTACATAAATTTAGCTCAACGTGATATATGATATGATAATCACGTCTATACGGATACGTTTGCATGCAGTAAATATTAACTTGAAAAGCCGGCGAGTGTTTCTTTCCTATAATTTGTGACTATGCGTTCATGTGTGTACTTGAGTTCTTACAAAAATTGAAGGGTTTTGCATGTCATTAGTTCCAAAGTATTTATAAATGGTTTGTAAGCACACGAAAAAAAATCTCGTGATGTGTGCATAAATAGATTCAAGTGCAAATGAATCAGGATACGTGTTGGTTGTTTTGAAGGGCTACGGTTATTAGCAGCGACCAAGCAAAAGCTAAAAGTATTTGATGGGAAATTGTTTCAATTAGGTTAATTTTCATGCAACATTTGACTACGTTATTGAACATTTTGCTTTGGTTTGTAATGAATGAATGAATGCATAAAGTTTACAGTATTATTAGAGCTGCATCAGCATGTGCGAATTTTTTCCAAGAAGTCAACGTGCCCCATGGGAATGAGATCCTCTCAAGGGTATATGCCTTTTTTATTGTTTCACTCTCCTTTTTTTGTTTACTTCACGTTTATTCACTGTTTTGAAAATCGAATCAATGGTTTTCAAACTGGCTGATGTATTTATTGCATTGCATATACTCATACGCGTAGTATTTTTCACATCATCGTGTTGAATGTTGAATATAAACTCAACATTTTCTTAGAAATATGTTGTGCGGTTGAGTTAGGTTTCAGTTTCTAAAGTAAATGGTCTTCTCTTGACTGATCACACGGTCGACCGTTCATGATTCATAACATAACATAATATACGTGTGTATGTGCATGATAGCTATTAAAAACTAATTTAAACTTGGAATTGAAACTTGCATGACTTTAGTTTTTCAAAGCAAGGGATAGGAAGAGCCTTGTCTAAAATATATTATAAATATAATCCTCTGTCAATGTCATTCCATTTTGTTGTTAGCCCTCAAAACAACTACTTTGCATCCTATTCCATCAACCATACATATATGTACATACGTAGTAAATGTCTAAAATAACAACTTTCCCTAAAAATACATTTACCAACCAAACAAAAATACGTATGTACGCCATCATTCAAGGGCAAAAAATAAACAACATGTAGTAATGTAAACCTTATATGCATAAATATTTACATGCTTCAAGATATTCTTCACCTTGAATCCATCCTGTTTACTGCTCTCCATTATTGGTTTAGTCCGGAACCTGGAATTAAAAGGATGATGACCAGATAGTTTTCCATGAACGTTTTTGTTTTTCCTAAATTTTACGTAATTTTTAAGGGTGTGAACTCTGTGAAAATGTTTGCAGAGAGTCTTATATAATAATAATCATGATATAAGTTGGGTGTGGATGTAAAGGATTACTTGAGGAGGGAGTAAGAAAGGATCAATTATTCATTCAAATTGAAGGTTTTTGTCAATACGCTTCATTTCCACTTAAGAGCTATTTATTACCTCAAGGATTAAATGTGAAGCATGGTGAATGCAAACGATGAAATGCGATATAGGTTCAGGGAAGAACGTTGACTAGGCTAAGCGCAAGTATGTAAGTCTGGTTGACAATGGGCTGCATACAACAAAATAATTTTAAAATGCAGACTGCTCAAAAGTGAATGTAAATGTGAGTGAGTGAGTGAGAGAAGTTGGGAGGCAGGCGGTCTGTCATCCTCTGTCAAGAAAATAATGTATTACTGTCAGAAAAATTCCTATTAGTTAGATACATTACATCCAACTGAATACATCTATATTTTTTCAATAAACCTAGAGAGGTGTGTAGTAGTTGGGTTATAATATGTGTGCACACACACAGAGCATGCTATTTTAAGTCACCTTTTACTTTCACTTCGGATTTGTTTACATCTCAGCATCTCTTCTGATAAAGCTTGAGTCGTAGCGGTACTAATGAAGAAATGAATGAATGAATCACTAACTACATGACGGCCTACACGGACGAATGCATGTGAACAAGATGCATACCCAAGATAAAGACACACTACTGCTCTCGACTGCCTCCCTTACCAACTGATCTAAACATTTTTTTTCTTTCTTAAAGTTGTTATATTATAATAATGCACTTAAAACACACGTAATATCCTTTTCATCTTGAGAAAAAAGAAGAGCAAAAAGCAACCAAAATCTATTACTTCGTTTTTTTGTCTACCAAGAAATGTGCATTAGCATGCTGGTTAGAAGAGCAAAGGATTATTGCGTGCAATATTTAAAAATAATAAAATGTCGATCGTGAACGTAGGCGTAATTTTATTAAAATTTACTTCTCAAGAAATATTCATTTTATATACTTGCATTTTCAATTGTGGCATGAAAGAGGGAATATAATGCATTAAATTAAAAAGTAAAACATTTTTTCCAAGATGAATTTACAAAATGTGTGCATGCACGAGTTTAAACAAAATCTTTGGGTAGTCACAGTCATTACTGAAGATGGTGATGGGACCCCGACTCAGTCTTCAAATTAATTCAATCTCCTCAATTAACATGCGCCTCATGATGATGCT
Source organism: Orchesella flavescens (assembly GCA_964034955.1). Classification (NCBI taxonomy): domain Eukaryota; kingdom Metazoa; phylum Arthropoda; class Collembola; order Entomobryomorpha; family Orchesellidae; genus Orchesella; species Orchesella flavescens. Next base: position 39,888,612 of record OZ035955.1, read on the forward strand.
CTTTTTGCATTAGTCATTCTCAATTTGAAAATTATATAACTTTGGGCAATGCAATGCGATCTAGTTAAAATAATATATGCAAAAATTTCATGATATGAGAGTTGAACAAAGTCGTGATTCAAAGTATCTCATTTTAATAGAGCGGATTACTCACTCTTTTTTCCACCAGGAGGTAATATATTTTAATATAACTAGGTTACTTTCCATTACCTTACAGAGCTCAGCCTTCTGTATAGAACCACAGGGAACGTGGAAGTGGTAAAGCTTTTAGTCTTTGTATGTGGCTCACCGGTTCCACCAAAAAATATGAGCGAGTGACATGATGATGACGCGATCATGATGATGACAATTGCTACTACTTTACTTTACTTTCCTCCTTCAAAACAAAATAGACCACTGCGACTATTTATCAGACCAGGTCATTTTTGCGCTGTTTTTGGCGAATTTTACATTTATCTCTTTATGCGAATCCATTTTAGAGTAAGAAATGGGTTTTTACTTTTGCTCATTCATCTGTGTGCTCAGGCTCACTCACAACTCTTTGAGTTACTGAGATGTTGTTTAGAAAAGGAGTGATTTTTGTGTGATACCCAAGAATTTTTGCGATTATGTCATAGGTATGCAAGATGTCTTGGCAGGCTAACCACAAAAGCAATATTACAGTGGAATGGCATATTATTATTGAATAAATTTGCGACGTGCAAAGTTGAAATCAAACTCGTTCATTATGAGATGTATGTGAAAAATGTGAACATATTATTATTATTACTACATCTCCTCAGTGTCTCTAGTCTTTGCCGATATAGTTGTTTCCTCAGTATCCTCTATGAAAATGTCGTCGTAGTCGTGTGTAGATCGTGTGTGCTCACTTCAAATCACATTTTGTCATCGGTATAACACACACTAATTCAAATAGACCAATACCACTATAAAAACTTATATGGTTTTGAAAATGCGTCATAGTCATAACCATATCTATATAGGTAATGTGTATATCCTGATGCACTTATGTGTAACAAACAAGTTTACCTAGGCACGTTACTAGTTAAAAAAATGGGAAATCCAATTAGCATTTTAAATGGCTAACCGTCTCCTCCACAATGCCTATTCGCAACTAATAGATGGTGGTAACACACGCAGGTAAATGCGCAAATTATATTGGTGGTGGTTGAAAGGGTTATGTACACACAAAATATCTATTGATTTTTTAATGCTATGAAAAATAGGGTTGCAGACAATGAAAACGGTTAAGTAAATTGTTGGCAACAGCAGCAGGGCTGACGAGAATAATATAATATTCATGCATGCAAAATATGTTAACTTGATTGAGTAATACTTGTCATCCAATATACTTAAGGAGGAAAATATAAGTATTACGTTTCAAATTTCAACGTTCTCATTTATGAATAATAGCCAACTAAGCATATAAATAGATGGGTTGCTAGTAAGTAGTGTCATCCATGTTAACAACCTTTTGAAAGGGGTTTCGACACTGTTTTAAAATCATGCGTGTGTAGGAATTTTCATTGATAAATATAAATTGGGGATTGTTGTTGACATGCTTGTTTTTTGCACGAAATGCAGTTTGCATAAAGTAAAAAAATTGTTATTGCAAAAAAAGGCGATAAGTAAAATGCAATATGCATGTTCGTAAATTTTGAAAATTTCGTAAACTACACAATTCCCATCTCATTAATCAACCGTTGATGAATTGAATTGGCCTGAAGATGCACTCCAAATTATCATTATGTTGTCGTACGCTTGCGTTAATAATGAGATGTGATGGGTCTGCATGTGTGTGGCGTGGCAGCTTTGTGAACAAGACCTACAATTACTGTTTCGAACGTGACATAAAGCTGTTGTCATCTCATGTCTGGTTGTTACAACATGCATCTGTTCTAAACATGTTTAAGTGGAGATAATCACGAAAACCTGACCTAGGTCTTGGGGGAAATTTATAAGAAATCCAAATTAATGCAAGCCTTTTGTCTTGTAAGAAAAGATAAGAAGATTTTTTTAGAATGTACGTGTCACAAGTCACAACACCATTTGACTCTCCTTGTTTTAAGTTCATTCCACCCCAGATGATATGCTCTCGCCACATTGAGTTAGTAAGCGTTACAAATTAGTCGACAATTGCAGAATCTGTCATTCTTTGTCTGCAATAAAATAACATAACACAGTTCACTTTCACTGCTACCCGGTGGGACATCTCGTCGACAAATTAATGTGGTGATGTTGATCTATTATTATTTCATCCACTCGACTTCCGAACATGAAGGAGGTAGATAAGTTTTGCTTACATAATCATCATCATAATCATAGTTTCATCGCGTTGTGTTGCGCACATGCACAAACAATGTAAGAAAAAATACACATCTTTTTGAGAGACAAGGCAGCTTGAGACTCCCCAAGTACACAAAACATACATAACTAACTAAGTATTACATATTTCTCATCTCCCAACATCATTATTTTTAGCTGCACACAAATGCATATCGTTATTCTTTTTTATCTGTGAGGTGCATCTTAAAACAGAAGACAATGTTTTGCTTGGACAGATAACTGTCAGAAAGAGAAGAAGTAACAGCAACAGCCTCGCCCTTTGTCATCATGAATAATGTTCTGATTCGTTAAACACAAAATGTTACGTTGGGGCTCTTCCGTGTTCCTCTTAATTCATCTTGGCACTAGTAAACTCACTCATTGAAATATTGTTATGGTTTGGTTTCACGTGAAGGAAGACAGCAAAAGTCGTAACAAACTATGTGCTGTTGCAGTTCAACACAAAAAAATGTGTTCACTTGACAGATATCCTCATACTTATTAAGTATAGTAGTAGAGCATATCTCTACTTTTGAATATTACATGTTATTATCCTACATATTACATTATCATATCATCCCTTCTACAATGACTCTCATCGCACAAATTATGGCACTTGAGTTGCACCATTAATGCTAAACACCATTAAAAATGCACTTTCATAGATATCAGTCAGTTTGTTATAATTTGTGTCTGCATTTTTTTTCTGGTATGCGAATAAGTGATATGATGATGAAGAGCGTACCACCACACCGCTGTTTATAACAGGGCGCTATATAAGAATAATGTCACTTTTGATGAGAGACTTTTATTCATCCTCATTGTTCATAAATTGTTTTCGTTCTGAAAGTTTTACTGGCAATAATTAGTTTCCGACTCTGCTCTAATCCTTCTGATTGATATTACCGCAACGCTTTAATACGTTTTCTTTTATCTTAAAAAAACTCATGTTGAAGTGGAGAACCTATCAGTTGAACATACCATTTCACTTTTCTAAAGTCATCTTAAACAAGTCCGCAAGTACAAAGTACACTTATGTTGTTAGTACCCTTGTTTGTCATGAGATACAACACAATAATTTTTCTCTTCACAAGAGGCGAAGAGTTGCATTTTGTCAGCATCATTGATTCCTTTGAGAACAGCACATCGCATCGACAACCAACAACTGGTCATTCATCAGCGTATAGACAGTTATGACTAATTAGATCGTCCTGTCTACTTGTTCCGGTTTGCAATCGGCTAGAGGAATGAATATGCATATGATTATGCATTCAATTAATCATCACTCATCCAATGTAATGCAATGCATGTTCTTGGCATGCCTGAAAGTATTGAATGGGGAGTTGATTTGAATGTTAAAATTATAACTATTTTATCAGATAAAGTAGCAAACAATGCTCTCATAATACTTTAGTTTGTTCATCGTCAGCTATTGATCACTCACCAAGCAGCCGAGCAAGCATTAATTCCAAAAGACCACTCCAAAATCGTAAAGGAACTACAAGGGTAGATGATGACAAGATAATAAAATATGCATATATAGTTTATGTTTGCTTTCATCACAGCATTAAATTGCTTCACTGGTTTTCCCAAGTGTCATGATAGTAAGAATTTTTTTGTCCTTACACTTTGTCAGTTCCTTACTACCACCATATTCCTTCGTTCCCCTGTCCTGTTGCATAATACTGTCGAACGAGTAGTTGGTTCTTTTGTAGGTCCCCATTCGTTAGTATGCCTTCCTTTCACGAACTAGAAAGATATTGATCCACTCTTTTTTTTCGATTGTTTGGGTTCGTCGCCAAATTTTTTGGGTTGTGGCCGTACAAAAAAACGGGGCCCTATATATATTTCGCATGCCATGTCATGACTTTAAAGAGTTACTGTTACTAAAAGTGTATATATATATGCAAACCTTCCTTTTGGTAATGTGATCATTCATGCGAAGAAGGAACCAAAACTGTTGTCTGCTGTTATTGAACACGAAAGAAAAAGGAGTAAGAAAAAAATGTTGTGTTGTAATGTAATGTAATACGCAACATGCGTCCACGACAAATAGGGATGGTTTCACGTAATCGAATGACATTATGGGGGCAAGACCACCTTTAAAGTACATCACTGTAGATCTATCTTACCTGATTTAATAATGAGTGTGCAGCCCATTGTGAGTTTTGATATTTAGTACTTTAGTACAAAGAAGAAGAACAGAAGGGAAGAGGAGATAAGATATAGCATAAATTTATAAAGCATGCTTGCCAGGTCTGTAAACTCATTATAAAAATCCATAAAAGGTAGAGTGCATATTGCAACGTGATCATTGTTGTTATCTACATGCTTCCCTCAATTTCGATGAATGATGAGCCATGGAAGATTCACAAAATATTATGTGACATGATACACATAGTACCTCTTCCAACTAATTTAAATTATACTGTATTGAAGATATATATAATTGTATGTATGATAGAGGATATAGCAGCATTCTTAGGGGCAAATGAAAAAATCTTGTAAGAGTACATTACATACAAGAAATGAATGGGTAAAGAAAGGCAATCTGATGCGGAAACGTTTTATTAATGTAATTTAGAATAGAATGTATTAGTATCAAACATTATTATTACATTATCATCATAACAATCACCCCCTCATCTCATGCAATATACGCACAACAACATGTCCTGTGTGCATCTTATGATATGAAATGACGATATATTCAATCAGCAGAGCTAAGTGGTGAGCAGAGAGCAGACAACGGAATAAAAACAGTGTCTAGGGACAGGTCGTGTTTTTTATTTGTGTGTAGCAACGTTACACATTTCGGCTTGTTGCGTAATCTTCCTTAGTTTGCATAATTGCAAAAGAATGTAATAAATGTGGTACTCTGATGCTAACAAAATGTTCGATATGATATGTGAAAATAATTACCTCAATAGATTTTTTTCAACGAAATTTATCAAAAGTTGTGATACTGCTTGTTTTAAATATAGTTTTGTTTTTCCCTCCACAGTATTTGCCCAGGAGGCATTTAAGTGCCCACATGAATATGGTTTCTACCCTCATGCGCGTTCCTGTGACAAATATTGGAAATGCGAAAACAACGCAGCAGAGCTGAAGACTTGTGGCAACGGTTTAGCTTTTGATACAGGAGACAGCAAATTTTTGGCAGAGAACTGTGACTACCTTCACAATGTTGATTGTGGAGACCGTGCAGACTTGGAGCCTCCAGTGTCCACCCCCAACTGTCCTCGTCTCTATGGTATCTTTCCTGATGAGACTCGTTGTGACACCTTCTGGAGTTGTTGGAACGGAGAAGCCTCCAAGTACACTTGTGCCCCAGGTCTTGCTTATGATGCCAATGCTCGCGTTTGTATGTGGGCCGATCAAGTTCCAGACTGCAAAGTCTCAGGTTTGTTGCTTTTCAAAATTAAACGCATATGAACATGAATGATAATTTATGAATCAGTGTTTGACCGTGCTTCATCTTCATTTTATGCAGAGAGCCAGGGAGGATTCAAGTGTCCAGATCCAAAGGACAACCCCAACCCAGGCACCTTCTCCCGTCACGCTCACCCAGAAGACTGCAGAAAGTACTATGTATGCTTAGATGGAAACCCACGTGAGTATGGATGTCCCATCGGAACCGTTTACAAGATCGGAGCTGATGACTTTAGCGGTCAATGCGAGGATCCAGAGGGTGTTGATGGTTGTGAGAACTATTATGGAGATGAGTTGAAACACATCAAGAAAAGCGAGCTTCTTTTGGGACATGATGGCCAATACAACAGCAACAGTAACAAGGGAACCAGCAAGCCCACTCTTCGTAAGAAGGTCCCCCAAACCCCAAAGCCTGAAGTTCAGTCTGCACCCAGCCAAGTTAACAACAACCGCGTTCAGCAAGTCTCATCTAGGGATCGTGTCAGGCCCACTCCCCAACAACAGCAACAACAACAACAACCAGCACCTCAACAACAACAACAATCCAGACCTGCCCCAGTTCCACAAAGAAATGCCCCAGCCCCCACTACTAGGTTAGTTCAAAAGAAGTGAGACACAATGGATAAGTAGACTTATTAAAATTTATGAAGTTAAATTTAACATTTCCACTAACACATTTTTACTCATAATTTTTTTCCACAGAGCTACTACCACCACCACAGCTAAACCAGCCACTGGAGATAAGGCTAATGCTGATGATTATTATTATTACGATGAGAACTACGATGAAAACACTCCACAACAAAACACTAACGCTCGCCAACCCCAATAATTACTAGCTACACTACTATGTTCTTTTTTATTTTGTAAGTTAAGAGTTTCTATACAAAAACAATAAACTTTTGTTATAAAAATTGAACCCCGTTTTTGTTTGTTTTTTCAAGACTTGTAAAAAGCGTTTTTATTTTAAGCATCGGAAATCCCAATGCAATGATGATGAATGTCTAGAATAATAATTTACATATATTATTTACATGTTGGCTTATCTTATGCTTAAATGCGAAATACATTATTTTTATGGAGTAAAGTAAATAATGTAGGTAAAAAATATGTAGGCACTTTATTGCCAAGCTCAATGTAAGGAATTCAAAATATCATGCATTGCATCAAACTGCTTCACAATCTTTCCATACAAGTGTGCATTTGGAGTAACGATTTTGTCCAGCTCCAGAATCTCTTTTGAGGTTTGCAGATAAGCTAGCACCTTCTCAATACAAGCTCGATACTCCTTCATCCCAATTTCTTTCTTCTGAAACTTATTTCGGGCCATTAGAAAATCTGGAGTAGAGAGTTGATACAATGTGACACCTGAAATTAGCATAAAAATAATTATAATTTGATCTTGAACACATGTCATGATTTTTTTAATAAGAAGGGTTCTTCTGTCATGCTCTTTTCTGACCTCGAAGCCTGGTTAATCCAGGGTCGATCATATCAAGAGCACTCAACAACTGCATGCACAACGCCTTTGATCTGTTCAACCGGTCTTGATCAATTTCATCCTTGGAGCTGTCAATGTCTTCATGCATTTTTCCATATGAGTAGTTTAGATTTTTAATGACATTCAACAATATGGTGTGGTTTGGATGGAGAATCTTTCCGCTATACTTCTTCAACAATCTTTCCAACCTTGAGACAGCCGAGCCTGCTGTACTTCTACTTGATTCTTCGATCTCTTTATGGGCTTTCTTGAGAATCGTATGTATTTGCTCTTCTTTCATACTTCTACTACAGTTGATTCCACTGTGATGTTTGGAATTACTCAAGATCCCATCACTACTACTTGGTATTTGTATTTCTGGAGCGTTTGTGCAAACCCAGTCGATGGAATTGGCACTACTGAGTGGTTCTTTTGGGAGGAGGTAACCCGTAGCACATTCCGTACATTTGACACCAGACAAATAAGTTGCAAATTCAGTCCTGTCTTCACACCTCCCACACATGCACTCAAAGTATTTGGTTTCTTTCAAGAAAGCCCGTCGTTCACGCGTTCCGTTCAATTGATTCGCATATGAAGTGGTGATCATCTCCCCTTTCCGGATTGGAATCGAGGAGCGGACAATCATTTTATGATCTTCTGACATACTTATTGCGTGATGGGTGTTGGGCACACAGTCATGACACATCAGACCACCATCACGATACATGCCACATATCCTGTAAACAAAGATTCTCAGTGTTTATGTACTTTCTACCGCTTTACAGATGATATCATAACCTTTTTCTACAAAGTGTGGAATATACATAATATGTATGAATATATATGTCTCACGTACTCTACATCTTTATACTTGATCTCGAAGCAATTTACATCAATGTAGCCAAGAACGGAATGAATGGTTTCCTCATCAAAATCATCCTTCATTTTATACCACTCAAGCAACAACTTGACAACATTGATATAATTCCGGTTCCACAGACCTGGCACACTTTTTCGTAATTCATTGTGGTGCTCCATTGTCGTAAGTTTTTCCCATTTGCTTGGGTTCCTCTCTTTAAGTAACAGACATCGGAGAGGAGTTATGCATTCGTAAGCAGGGGTTATTGAGTCAAAAGTAGAGATTTTTGACCCGACCGGAAGACCTCTTTGAAAAATGAGACACTCATTTTCCGCGTGAATTGGATCCTACAAATTTTCACACTTGATGAATGATATCAATTTCTCTTTAAGCATGTCACATGTGAAAAAGATTTATTTCCACATTAAAAAGTAATGTATTTGTTCATACCTGCTCACATTCCTCAGAGCACATTGGATAAGTACATTTGGAGCACCGATAGCTGCCATCCACACTTGTGTAACAACTTAAGCACAAAGGATATGTACACCGTTTGGGCCCCGTGGTTAAAGGCTCTTCAGTGAAAATCACGGTGCCTTGTGGAATGTCACGGGTGGCCACCACATATCTTCCGTACATTTCATTTCTTTTCACGGCAAACATTCTACAATCATTTTTGTGAATTTTCCAATGCTTCTTTTGATGTTCTGAAGAACAATATGAAATATTATGACAACCCGAACACTTTTTATCTGCAAGTTTCTTGCATATTGGGCAATTTGAGGCAATGTTCCGACTTGGCCCGTTGTCCTCCGTATTACTCTTGTTCACCATTTTTTAACAAACTTTGAGACTATAGCTACTATCAAAACCAAACCAAACCAACTACGTTTGATTCCAAGAAGGAAAATTATTATTAATCATCCAAAAGTTTGAACTTTGGTCCAACCGAATAAAAATCTGCTAGTAATTTGTTTGCTCGCTTGATTCTGGCAAGTGCAGCCAAGCATAATATAAATTCTTGTCTTTCAAACACTCAATTATGGATGCACGACTGGAGTGGAGATTGTAAAGTCAACCAGAGAAATGCCAGCGTATTAGTAGATATTTCTAGTAAATTCCTTTCGTCCCTAAACAGGAAGTGCTGCTGGTGTTATGTACATGAATGAATGAGTTTCAAGTAGTCGTTCTTTCTTTGTAATAAAGAAGTTGCTGGCGACAAATCAAGTTGCGCAGTAGATAGATAGGAGAGAAGAGATGCGACAAAATTTAATGCAACACAGATGTGATGGAAGAAATGTTGGGAAAGCCTCAAATGAAAAACGGAATATATAGTGCTAACCAATTCCATTTCTCGTTTCTAGATTTGGTACACAACGCATGAGATTAAGCATTAGTTCTGCATCCGAGTTCCACACACGCTACTCAATCTTCACTTTACATGGTTGTGTTTTATATAGTTTGCTTAGGGATCGGTGAAGAAAGTAAAACGTTTAGTCTACCGTCTACCATATAAAAAAGGTTATGCGTTCCTTGTTGAACTCAAATGTTTATTTAAATTCCCAACCATGCACATCCACTGACTGATCGTGAGCTAGATTTGGATTGGGAGATTTGCAGAAGATTTTTTCCCTTTCCCTTTGGAACAAATGACGGTTAAAAATAGCTGTTTTCATAGCAAAAACGAGTTGTTAAAGTGGAAAACATGTTGAACATCGACATATTATTAAGAAAAAGTGAGAGGTGTCTGCGTGCCATGCATTCTACATTATGGAGGATGTGTATAAGATGATGTTGTGGATGATGCGAGGGAGGATGTGGTCGTTGGTTAACTATTGCTTCGCATTTTCGGACTCATTGAATGGGACACGATACGCCTCTTGAGATCTTATGATATAGATATAGTAGATGAGGAACAATGATGCAATATGTAATGAGCACAGTAGTATTTCCAATAGATGCATTGCTCAACTATGTGCCTAAATATAAAGCAGAACACAGAACATAATCTTGAAGAGTAAAACTTTATAGCTAACAGAATAAAAGTGAGTGTCAAATCCTTTCGATTTTCCGTAAAAAACACAATCAAGTGATGTGATTTTGGCTTCAGTTCAGATGTCAGACAATTTCTTGTAAAAAAACGCTTGGCTTAATAAGAAAATCGGAACAAGTTTATCAGCTCATGAAAATGTTCTGCTTTTAATTCCCAATAGGGCTGTGCGATGTCAAATTACTTGACTGAATTAATAAATAACACATTTCGAAATTTCAATCTTTTACTAACTCACAATCAGAAAAGGTAGAAAATGAGTTTGTGGAAGTCCTCCAAATGGATATGCATCATTTTATGGCACATGTAATATGATGAATATAAATTTATACACAGTATTACGGATAAGACAGTACAGATATAAACCTAATACTATTGGTGTACTCTATGACCTACCAATATTATGCGCTTCGGTTCCATTTCATCTCATAAATTAGCCTAATAGTTTCCGTCCGATTTACTCACGGTGACATGCCTACAGGGAACCACAGATGAGGATGTAACGTGCCATAAATAAACTTTAGCCATGCATACCTACCATAGAATACACCAATAGATACGCTATGCTCAATGCACTACATGCAATTTTTTTGTGTCCATATAAAAATCCTACGGACATTGTTTCCTGAACTACTACAGTTATATTATGAAAATCACATAAAAATATTTTTTGGACAGAAGAGCAATTTTTTTTGAAACTACACCAAAATCAAAGTAGTCAGGGATAAATGGTCCGTGGATCATTTTATATGGATTCAAAATAAAGTCGGCATGTCCAATCTAGTTAAGTTTATATCTATGATACCTACATATTTACTGAGACTAAATTTTTGATCTCATTTAATCCGGTACTCCTTGTAGCTGTATCGTGAAGTACACAGAAAGGAAATGCATATTACGCGCAACTAGTATTGTATTTAGTTTGACTTTTTTCGATGCAAGCAATTTATTACAATTGTTGTTGCAGACACATTAACACATTCTTTGCTAATGAACTCCCTCGCCACAGGACATCAGACATATCAGTTGAATAACCATCAACAAAAATCTTCAGTATTTAGATTTGCTCGATGTTGCAACAGTCGACACGGCATTCTATTCTTTAGTTTATGTAAATCCTAAGAAATGTTATTCAAGTCAGTGAAAATTGGGCATTCACTTTTCGAAACTTGCATTTAAGAAAAATTGAACCCTTTTAATTATGATAATTTTTAGTATGCTGTGCTGTGATTGTAAATAAACACTTATCTCATTATGTGAAGTAAATATGCGACATACATACAAGCTGTTTCCTATATGTTGACTGCCAAATTGTGACAACGAAAGAGATCTTTATAACTCACTAGGTTCATGATCTCTTGAATGCGAAAATTAGTTATGCTCCGCTTTGCTTAAATGTAAGAGCCATTTAAGTTCTATTTAAGAAATGATTAGTACCACAATAACATCAACAGTTGATACAGGTTTTATGTAAAAATTAAAATTATATACAGCGACTTTGGACATTACATAACTCACTCTTTCAGCGCCCATTCAATGGCAAAAGCATCATATAAGGAGCGTCAGTTTTTGTTATATTTATCACGTATGACATAATTGCTAAAGCCGGCTGTCAATAGTTTTGTGGCGCAATTGAAGGAATGAAGCATGCACTAATCGTAAGATGAAGATTGCCGATTTTGCATGCGCCTGTTCAGAAGAGGAAAATGGTTTTCTTTTAAATTCAAGGCTCTTCATTTAATAAAAAAATTCATCGGATTTTTATGGCCTGTAATCAAGCATAATTTTTATTGTTGAAAACAATCCCAGTTGCATCTCCAAGTTCTAGGAATATTTTTGGGAACAAATACGCACTAGACATGTGTCAATGGACCACCTGGCGACATTTTTAATACTGGTTTAGTTACATATGCTGAGACTCACAATGCAATGATTTCCTGTTAAGTTTGTCATTAATCATTTTAGAGGTAAGGATAATTGTTGTGGGATATAATCCTAAAAACATCCTACTCATATTCATACGTAAGAAAGATCCTGTCAATGCACATAAAATGTGATTTATGAATATGAAAATATAATGCACCCTAGAATCCAATCCGCACGCAATCTCTTCCGAGTTTTTGTTACACAATGCTTCAATAAGTCTAGCTGCTTCTCCTCAGCTTCTATTTTCGTTCTTTATGATTTATCAATGGATGCAATAATGCAGCAGCACACAACAACATAAAGTAGTTCACGGTTCATTAAAACGGATTTATGATCTGATACTTGTATAAACGTTATGTACAATCGATGACATGATGTTATTACGCTACGTTATTCGACATACTGATTGTGAGTAAGGCTTTTAGCTTACATAATGGGGGTGTAGATAAACACTACAATTAGTGAGAGTACTCGTATTTGCTACAATTACGACTTAGCAGTGACTATTATTATGTCACCTCATTTGGTTAACCTGAATGGTGCATATCTTTTCAAAGGAAGGAGCAGCAGGCTAGTCTAGGATGAAGTTTTGGGAAGTCCATTTTAAGAAAAGAATGTAGGGATTTACATTTCTGTCAGCTATTACGTCAATCCCCCTCGATGCAACGCAATATTATTATTTGTTATTGTTGTGGTCCTGTATTATATAAGGAAAGGGATCTCTCTCTCAGAAAGAGTAATACAAAATATGCAACAATATCTTTTGTACATTTGTGATAATGTGTCAGTAACAACCACCATCTGCGTCTTTATATAGGGATTTTCAAGTGATATGTGTTTTAGTCACTTTTTAGTAGAACTACTAAAAGCGGTTGCATAAAAGACAAAAGATGCGTGGTGTTTGAGGATATGCATTTTTTATCATATCTGGCTCAGTTTATAATACTACTGGTTGTTGTTCGTCTTCGGCTCATATATAACAACTTTTGTCTTATTGATGGTGCAAAAGCATGAGACTGCAGACTAATGCAGCTATAAAAACATTATCACTTGTTCCTTCAAATCTCCAAACTTTGTCTCTGGCTGGTGAAAAAAAACACTTTCATGATTTTACAAACACGGACGGTTATAATATAATGGAATGTGGCTGTTGTATGATATGATGGCGATGGCATGCTGGTCATTACTGATGTGGATATTTATCTGATGCCATCCTTTTTACCCCTTTTTTCGTACCCACTACTGCACTATATTCTTGAATAAACACCTTTATATGTAATACATACATAATAAACAATATCAGCATGGGATTTTAAGAGGGTAGAGGATGACGATGGCCCATCTTCTTCATTAATCTCAACATCCTTACCGTCCTAATAACAATATTATGCTGTGAGATGTAGTGATGATGATGATAATGATGAGACTGAAGAGGCAAAAACCCATTCACATTTCTAAGCAATGCAATCTGCAATCCAACATGAAGATGCGTCCATTTTTATAAAGTAAGGTGACCAGGTAGATGATGATGGCCACTATAGGGACATTGCTTCAGATATAGACGTTATATATGAAATATTTACGAATTATAGCTACAAAACATCAAACTCTGTATCATCTTTACCTGCCTCCTTCTTATCATCATCATAATATTCGTCATCATCATCACTAACTTCAACTTGCGCATCCCTAAAAAAGTTATAAATGGGTAAAGAACTCATGACCCAAGCTTCAGTCCTAAGCTTTACATTCCAAAACACACGCTAGATTATTTTGTGGTTGCATTTGCTAAAGGATATTTACATTCTGTCTGGAATTTTGGTTCTGTGATACCGTGAATTTCATCATCATGGCGCAAAAGTGCCTTCTGGAAGTGCTCGTTCTGACTGTTGTTGTGGCTGGAGGTAAGCTGATAACCCTCAAATTTGCAATATTTTACAAGATGTGATTGTTTTAAATTTATGAGTCAATCAATGATTTCAGTCGCCAGCCAAAGCTGTCCTCAACCTAACGGATATTTCGCTGATTCTCAACAATGTGATTCTTATCTTGAATGCAAAGATGGTGTTGCAGAAAAGCAACTTTGTCCAGATGGTCTTATGTTCAATGATAAGCTCACCGAATTCCCTAGGTACCCTTGCTCATATCCACAAGAAGTCGAGTGCGGTGCAAGAACAAGAACACGTATGATATCCACAAATTTCTTTGATAAGACACAATACTTTTCATTTGCCGTAAAAAGATTGAAGCTAGAAAAAACATCACTGCTAAAAAATGGTTCAAGGCTGAAAGATACATTCAAACTGTTTTTTTCTTTCAAAAATGCATATCAAAGCAGAATGGATTTTATCTGTAAGTGTATCTCTGCATGATTGAGAAGTTGTGAAGTAGCGCTGAAATATTAATTGCATTATGCTAATTTCCTCCATATATGTTCGTCCATAATAATAGTATAACCTTATAACTAAGTGGTGGTGCACAGCAAGGTAAATTAATTAGCAAGTAAATGGTTGGCAAAGATTTACGTAATGATCCTGCAAGAGAATGTTAAGTTTTCAAGTGAGACAAGGCAGTCTAGATAGCCAGAGATATATTCAGAATGTCATCACATTACCACGTTAGTTACGATAGGAGCATCTTCACAAAAGAATCCGGTTCTTCTGCCAAATAATCATGCAGCTTCATTTTTTTACATGTGGCATGTCATGCCAATCCTGCCGCAGTTCAATATGCTCAATAGGCATGCTTGCTCCACTATATTGCTTAATAATAAGCTTTAAAAAACACACGAGCTGAAAAGAAATTGTAAAATAAAACTCACAGTGACTTGAAGGAGTGTAAACTGGTGTTGCCGTCACTGACAATGATTACATAGTTGAGAGAATAGCATACTCACTTTGTCCTGTTATCTACGGATCATAGGAGTGATAATGAAAGGTAGATTAAAAGAAAGGTACAAAAAAACTACACTCTAACCTTAATGCACGACATTACCAACATGAGTAAGGTGATGTGGACTGCAACCATTACCAAACATAACATATCATTTAAAAAGAGAGGGGGTAAGAAACACACATAGTAAATTCATAAAGACTCCCTCTATTTTTACTGTGATGTGAACGCAAACGTTGTCAACTGAAAGGTACAATTTTTTCTGGAAAACATGTTTCCCAAGAAAAATACGTATGTGTATCCGTATCATCTTTTGTCTCTAAAGTTGAGGAAGAAGGTTCGAGAGAGAAAAAATTCCATATCATGGTGATGCTCATGTAACATGATGATCATGATGATGGTCATTGGTCATACATAGATCAACTTCAGCGTGCATAGATAACATTCACTTTGGTGTCCGTTTAATTCCCATAATAAGTATGTACTATATACACACGAAGATTCACAAGGTGATCATGTAAACGTTTTGTGCAGAAATTTAGGCAAAATAACCAAATTGTCTGATGAGATAGTAAATTTTCAGCATACCACGAATTTGACATTCACTGTCCTTGAGTACATGAACCAACTTCGTTATACTACGATGTATGTATGAATATCTCTGAAAATATGTGTGGTTATTCTTTTCTTTAGCAACAAAAAAAAAGACCCAGAACATGACCACTTTAAGATGTCATGTCGTGTACTAAATGAAATTGCTTTGTAATGCCACACTACATTTTTTTGACCCAGCATTAACATTTCATGATTTTGCATTTGTTGACCGCTTTAACCAAATCAGAACCTGCTCAATCTTCCGGAGAATGTCCACGACTCTACGGGCTGTTCCGATCTGCCAGCGGGCCGGATCAATGCAGTAGTTACATGAACTGTGTTGATGGAAAAGCTAGCACGAACCAATGCCCAGAAGGTTTGGCTTTTAATGAAGCTACTATTAGATGTGACTGGCCGGATCTTGTTCCTGGATGTGAAGGAGCTGTCTTCCGATTCCAATGCCCTGGTGTAAGAGTTGATGCTGATTTGGGGCATCCAAGGTACACTGAGTTTTATGCATAAAAATAGATTAGTCATGCACGTCTGCATTCGTATTCTCTAAGCTTGGTGATAACTGATGGTATGACTAATCTTCTTTGTAGATATTCAGATCCACAAGATTGCCGAAAGTTTTATGTATGCATTGAAAATGTGAAGCCAAGAATGCACAGTTGTGGAGTTGGCTACGTTTTCAATCCAGATTTGGGAGTTTGTGATGAACCACAAAATGTTCCTAACTGGTAAGTGTTATAAAATGGTGCAAAAAGCGTATAAAGTATTATTTAAATGAGATGCACAATATTACAATGATCTTGAAATGTGTCTAACCATTTTTACCTTTTTTCAGTGGCAACTACTATCCAAAGGCAGTTCTTGATGCTATACAGACCCTTAAGCAGTTTGACAACAAACTTTTGTAAGTAAAAAAACGCTTGTTATGTCGGCAAATGATGTTTAATGCAGACATTCTCATTTTGTATGTGTGTATGCACAGTCGAACTACTTTAAAATGAATATTTCCCAATAAATACTATAGTTGAAATCAATGCTGATGTGTCATTCAAGTCTGTCTTCACAATTCTGATCTATTGTTAAAAAAGTGAGCGTATTAAGAATTTTTATGTTTCAATGTTTTACAATCTACGTGCATTTTCTACTCAAATAAACCACACCCTTCAAAAAAACACAATCTTTTTGGTTCATTCCGAATGTTAAAAATGCGATTTTTTTTATTTATTTTAGTTGTAGTAATTCAAAAGTTGATAAAATAGCCATTTAGGCAGAAAAAGTGGGTGGATCGCCCAAAACTAATGATCCATAATTGCGAATATTTTGCGATTGATTCTAAAAGTAAAAAGTCTACGCTTACATTATGACAAAATCCCTGTTGCATTTATAAAATCATTGTGAAGTTAAAAAATATATTGATAAATGAATAAATAAAGCTACACCTGACACCTACTATCAGTCATCATCTTCATCCTCATTAGCACTATCATCATCAGAGTCTACAGCGGTTGGACTATTTTTATCACTGTTCTGATCTTGATTTTGAGTACCGCTAGCTGGACCATTAAGGCTGCCAAATGCAGGTTGCCCATTAATAGGTACTTCAAGAGGAGCTTGTCTCTTGCTATGTTTTTTCCCTTTGTTTGAATTTGCATTCTTGTTCTGTACTGCTTCGTTTTCCTGCTCATCTGCTTCCCTGTCGTCATCATGATCGATATCAAGTTCACCTAGATCTTCATCCTCATTCAAATTAAGGGATGCTTCTTCTCCAAGCTCTGCTAATTTGGCTAGTTTGGCTGGGTCCCTCTTACCGTAGAAGTCTTTGCTGTAAGGACAAAGAAAGAAGGAAGAAAAAAATATTCTAATTAGTTGGGCAAATAAAATGTATGCAAACATTTGGGTAAGCAGCAGACGGATTTTTGTATAACTCAGAAAAATGTCTGTTACTACAATTTGCTTACCATTGTGGAACCTTCTTTGGTTGATCGCAAACTCCGTGCTTGGGGTTGAATACTTTTCCTAATGGACAGCCTCCAACTCTTGGTTTGCCGTCAGCAAGACAAATGAAAAATTTCCTGGAAATAGTATGCAGAGTTAATGAGCTATGGTTAGTAATTGAAATTTTAAACACTGTGTGAACAAGGCTTCTTCATGTTTTTTTATGTCATATTATATAGTTCAGAAATAAAAAGCTGATGTACTTTACCTGCAGCTAGTGGGATGAGCAACTCGATCATGATCACCGAATCGAAGACGGGCGAATTTCTTTCCATAGTTTGGGCATGTGAAATTCAGGACCATGTCTGGTCTGCAGTCCTTCCGATGGGAGAGGTCGGGATGAATACATGCTCCTAAACTGGGATCAAAAATGACACCTTCGGGACAAGTTTTCTCATACGCGTTGCCTTCCAAACAGTGGTAGAATTTTTGGCAGGAATCGGCTGGGGGAAATGCATAGAATCCATTCATTCTTGGGCAATGGGGATGGACAGATTGTGGCTCCTCTATAAAAAAGAAACGATTTTTCAAAAAATTAGTGTGAATCTAGATCAAAGTCATCATCAGGAGTGTAATTTGGAATTTATTGACTTACGTAACAGCGGACGAGAGCTGCAGTTAACATTATGGGGGTAGTCACAAGCACGAATTTCTTCCGAAAACACAAAGCCGTCATCGCACATGCGTTCGAAAAGTTTTCCGGCTTTGCCACATTCATGGTATTTATCACATTGTTTCGTATCCACTATGTTGTAGGTTTGATTCCGTGGCTGGCATTCTTCCTTCGGGTCTCCGAAAGTTCCTGAAAAAAATTGAAAATTCAGTCAAGTTCAGATTGTACAACTAAGTAGAAAACGAACACTTATTATAAAGATATATGCTTCAATCTAAAAACTACATAACTACTACTACTACCATACCAGCTATAAATGATGAGACTAGTAAAGCGTAAAGGAAAATTCCTCCAACTCCACAAATTGTTTTTTTCATTTTGAAAAGTTAAAACTTAAAACTTTGGTTTTCGCAAACTGTCACTATACTCAGTTTAATTTGTAGGGATACTTTTCTTTGAAGCGTCTGACTAGTCTGGAAGTAACTGAGTGACTGATAGCTTTTCGGAAGGCATTTTGGGGCTAAGCTCGGTTCGGTTTGGGTCTCTACTCTCTGGGATGTATTATAATTTGCATAATTCATACTTAATGAGCATTCAAATAACCTAATGGTTAAAACACATTCTGTTCATAGCTTGTAAAAGATGAACCCTCTGTCGGTTTTTACGCTTCTAAAAAGCTCTTCTCCATTTGTGGCTTGCCTGCTGCTTTCTTTGGATTTAAAATATAGAGAATGCAGTTGGGGGGATATAGCAAACGCATTATCCCAAGACCATCATCATTTTTTTACAAACGCATGGAGTGGATGAGAGATTCTTTTTGAAAAATGAGAGATTAACCTCTGATTTGCATTTGAAAAATCAGTCACGTACACGTACTATAGTATACTTCCTTATAATCGGAAGCGAGGCTTAGATTTTGCTATGTACAGATAAGTTTCACTGAGGAAGTTGCAACGGCTAACTTTTTTTGGTAGTCAAATTGCATTACATCTTGCATTCAAGCAGTTAGCTTAGCTGCACTTCCTTCAGGTGTGGTTTGCAGAATCTCATACAAACCATAAGTTGAAAGGCCAGCCTTAAGGTCGAACCATGACATTGGCAGTTTGCGCATCGTAATTTCATTCACATATGAATCATTTTGAGTTTGAGACATCCTCGTACATATCTATACACAAAGGAAATATAGGAGGCTGACGGATGTTCATTCAATGGGAAATCGTTTATGCTATAAGGTCGATGATTGTTTTTAAGCTATTGAATTGGCTGTTTTTAAGTCAATGACCGTCTTGACTACTTGTGGGTCGATTATTTCGGGTCTGAATGCACATTCATCTCTCCATTTTGCATAAGCTGTAATTTATGAAGCCCTCCTGCCGCCTCCTATTCTAGCAATAAACTTTTAGCAGCAGCCTTGTGCCTTGTTGCCTTCCATCCACCTTGAAACTTTAAAAGTCTCAGTCGCACCCCAACACGGAAAGTTTTAAGCAGACAAAGACAAAGCCAGATTCCAGTTTCTGCCACATTTTTTCAAGGCTATAAGTCCTCAACCCTTAACTATCAAATAACAAAAACAAGTTTACCAAAATGTCTACCTCCGTGCTTGTTGGGTCAACCAAAACCCTTTTACAAAGGGCCCTATTGATTGGAATATTGTCAGCAGTGGCACTAGCCACCACCTTTATGTCATTGCCGGCTGTGTTTGGTTTAATAATTCTATTTGCCATCCCATTAACTTTTGGTCTCTGTCTGTACTTTGCAATGAACTTTGTCAAAGAGTTATATATAGCTTTATACAATGGACTAGTTCATCTTTCAAGGTTTCTCTTGAAGGTGGTTCACACTTTCCTTTGGTTGACAGGAATAGAAAGTGTTCTAATTTGGGCTTGGTCACGTTATACTCCGCAAACTGATAATATTGTGTCCTTCCCACTAGTTGCCAATTACTAATAATAATGATAAAATAAGTACACTTCAGCTTTTCTTTTAAGTACATAGTGGTATTTGATTGACTTTTTTTCAAGTTTCAAGGAAATCCATAACGGGTTTTTCAAATTGTGTAAAAAGAATGTATATACTCTTGTCAACATGAGTTTGTAAAAGAACCTTCATGTTTTTAAGCCACTAGTAATAAGCCATGTTTCACATTGTTTTAAACTTCTTGATTGTAAATAGTTAAAGTGGTTAGTTACTGCTACACCATTCTCATTCTTTTATACTCATTCGTAGTGCAAATACGGTTTTTTATTATATTTTACTACTCTCCTGCCCACCTCAAGACAAATCATCGTAATGAACAGGAAATAATTTGTGAGAAGTATTTCATGCTGAACACGTCTCTTCACTCCCGTATAAATGGAGTTGTTGGTGTTTAAAGAATAAAGCAAAATCATGTATGCAAGTGGGCGGATTGCATTTCAATTCAACAAGACAACACGCCGTAACGTAGGTCCGTTATAATAGGTTTGTCACCTGATGAATAAAAAAAACTTTTCATAGAGAAGAAAAAATCATGTTCTTGAAAGCCTCCATCTTAGTAGATGCTACACATTTTTATGTTGAAATTCATGCATGTAATTCAATCTAATTGTTTGATATTTGATTTGCAGCTGCAGAGAATGGCGAGTTGGTAAGGAAGAGAATTAGATCAGTTGGACAAGACATCCTTCCTTTCTGTCTTTTAATGCGATGCGATATATGTGATGCCCTCAAGCCAAGCTTTTAAACATGCCTACTGTGTACATGTTCTTAAAGCAGTCAACAAAATAACAATACGATAATATCCTTTTTCTTTGAACGCTGCTCCACAAGGACTTTTCAAATCTGGCGTGGTCGGATATTCTCTGCTCTGCATTTTTCTTTCGAGTAAGTTTATACCATGTCACAACACTATCTGCATGAATGTAAAATAAGTATATGTATATACACATATGCATGCAATATTTAACTTTAGTAATATCAAGAGTAACGTCATCATAATCTCATCTATCGTAAAATTCATGTTGTCACATCACACCACATCATCGCCATCGCATTCAACTCTTTTTTCAGATTTAAGATGATGAGTGCTTTACAGTTCCGCTCTGGTATCTTTGTACATCTCTCCTGTACTATGTTTAAAGTATCTATAACCTGTATCTGCATCCTTTCCTTTTGATTATTTCTTACCTCACATTGACGGCATACGTTTTTACTAAAGTCATCATGTTGCAAAGGGAACTATGCAATTGAAAGCTAATTCAGTGAGTCAGTACCTCAAAGGCTTCGGTCTAACCAACACCATGATCAGCTTCAAATATACCATTGTGGTTGTCATTGCTCTTTTGTGCCTTTCTAAATCAGGTAATAATAATATATTCATAAATATGGGCTGAGCCAAAATGGCTGCTTAAAGCATATGGCTAAATAGCATCGTTTGTGAAGTTTTTAGCATAAAGTTTTAGGAATCTCATGAAAACTCGAATTTGAATGTTGAACATAAAATTATTGGAATATTTTGCATACATTCTATTTCAGAGGCACAAAGGAGGAAGCGACCAAACCAAACACAAAAACTGCAAGAACAAGTTCCTGCTGAAGATGATGACCGTGCTGTAGCTCGTGGTCCTGGTTCGTCTGAAAATGCTCCAGAGTGCCCTGAGCCCAATGGCTTTTTCGCAGATGCAGACCAATGTGACAAATATTGGGTTTGTGAAAATGGTCAAGCCAAGTCTAAATTATGCGCTGACGGTCTTGTGTTCATTGAAGCTGGATCTAACATTGAAAAATGCGAGTTCCCATTTGCAGTCGACTGTACCACTCGTCCTAAGCTTCGTAAGTAAATTGGATATCTAATATCCATGCATGATTTAGAATTTTGAACATAGACATAAACTTCTTAAACATAAAAACGAAGCATATGAAGCTAACGAAGGTTTTATATTTTAAATTTATGCCACAGAACCTCCACAACCATCATTGAACTGCCCTCGTAAAAACGGGTACTTTGCTCATGAAGACGTCAAGGTTTGTGGGACCTTCTTTTATTGTGTGGATGGGTCATTCAATTCCATCACTTGTCCCGCTGGATTAGTTTATAATGAGAGAACAGGAACATGTACTTGGCCAGATCAAGCAAAGAAGGCCCATTGTAGCTCTGGAGGTAAGAACTAATTTGCATAACGTTAAAATGTGCTCTATTTTGCTTTAAAGGTACTTCCAATATTACAAAGATTTTGAATGTTCGTCAAAGTAGTTGCTTTTTAATTATTCACAACAATATTTCAAACTATGATGGTTAAATGTATGAAAACCATGTGTGCATAATATTATCAAAGTATACATATAATGTAGAACAGTAGGAAGTCTGCGATTACTGATTTTCTTGTTACCAAAATGCCGTGTCACTTCTAATATATCAAATGTATCTAATTGCCTAAGGTCATAGTCTAAACGATCTACATTTTTATGATTTTCTAGAGCTTTTTGAATTTGACTGTCCCAAATCTGACATCGAAGTAGGAGAAGCAATTCACCCAAGGTTCGCCGACCCAAAAGATTGTAAGTTTGACACAAACACATTTATGTATGCATCCTCAGGATGTTTTATATATTGTCTGGTATGACTGCTCACTTCAATTTCAATACAATTTTGTATAATGTGTCTGATGTTTTTTTACAGGTCAATACTTTTACGTTTGTATTGATGGAAAAACACCAAGAAAATCTGGATGTGGTACAGGATCAGTTTTCAACGAAAAGTCTGGACAGTGTGATAAGCCCAAGAATGTTCCCGAATGGTAATATATGAACTCACGATAAAAAGGAGCATTAATTCAATAGATCACATAGAAATTAAACTAATTTACGTAAATTGCTTCTATTTTGCCAACGCAGCAAGGACTGGTATAAAGGAGTCTTGGACTATGATGAAGAAGGTGAAATTCTCACGACCCCCCGTCCTCGTCCACGTCCAGCCTCATCGTCTGGAACTTCTAGGCGTAAAAACAAGAGACCTCAACAAGAACAATAACCTCACATTTAGATAGCGTCTTTCAGTATTTGTTTCTACCAATAATTTAAACAAACAAATAAGCGAGTCTTATTTCATATTTAAAACAAGGCTAGAATCGAATACATATACCTACCTGCTATTTTTATACACACTTACTCAAGAAAATATTTTTTTTGGATTTAATGATTTTGACAGAATGATCTTTTGTGGCAAGGTCGAAGTTTTGGTTTTTATGAATGGTTCAATAAATGATTGGACTTGAAGCTTCAGTACATAACTTGATCTTGTTTCAATCATTTTTTGCTCGTGTATCGTGATAAATACGCTTCTAGTGAAGCTAAAGCTACTAAAGTACTCATCCTTGAAAAGCAGTTGGCACCAGCAAAAAAACTTTCGGTCTATCATCTACCTATACCGACCTACAGTGAAGTAAAACAGAACATAGCAAAGTCGGAACGTTGATGTTGCATGATAATTCATACAAATCCAAACTTAATTAGTGGGATTTAATATACCTAAATACTATAATTTACTTGTTGGTTTATGTACTGACAAGTTTATCATCCGTTTCTCACGGAACTGGACGTTCACGCAACCCCACATCTTCATCTTGATAAATGGTTTTTACTAACATATTCACATTATAAGGCGTTTCATAATATTTTTATTTTATCGGACTCAGCGCACCATTCCTCTCCCCGTTCTCCCTTGCACCACATCACATCACAGTACAATAATTATTATGATTCGCATTTCGCATGATACATTGAAAATAACATGGTGTTTTCAGCTTGAAAACAGTCTAGTATGATTGATACCCAGACCCAGTAAGAATTAGCATCTTACGAATAAAAGGCAAAAGGTAAAGGAGTTCTACTATGTTTCTTACTCAGTGCTTTGTAGTTATACTGCCGTACTAGTGATCTAAATTAATATCACGATATTATCCTTATTTTCAGCTATCTACTTTTGTAACAAGGAATTTTATTATCCGTTGGCTATCAATTTACTGACTTGTAATATTTCCTCGTATATAGACTTGAGGTGAAATGAAAAAACTTTGAGGCTTCTTCATGTGCTCAACGGATGTATGTACTGCAACTTGCGTGCACCTATAATATGATGCACTGTTAATTATGCAACAAGATGAACTAATAATAGTTAACGCTCGTACATTTTTTGCTCTTTCCTTTATGCTCCTTCTATCTCAACTGGCCTGAATGTATATGTACTGTTGCAGCAAAACACTATATAAAAGGAATTTGGTAGTTGAAAACTTCCTCCAGAATATAGTTCCTTTTTGAATGTTTATATGAAGAGGAAAACCACGATGCAATTACAAAATTAACGCGACATTTGCTATTAAACTTCCGCTCCATAAACTTCTAGTGGACGCAGTTTCAGTAAAGTAATTAAACTGCTTGCGTGTAGAAAACATGCAAAGATGCCTATTCATTTAGCTTGTGACATAATAATCACAATATATATTTTCCTTTGAATTGAATGCTTGATGATCTAATTCTGCTCAAGCAGCTATTCAGTGTGGAACGCAGATCAAATTTTCAACGTAAATAGTATGGCCCGTAAAAAATTGTTGATGGTCATAAATTTTAACCTTTTTTCCTCCCGAATTAGAGCAACAAGGAAAGATGAGCATTCAGTTGATCTAAAGAACGACATCATATTATGTAAGTTCCTTTGTATTGGAAGTGATATTCTAAAAAGAAGTCAAAGGGCGTTATGTTGATGGCCAAATTGCATGTTAGAATGTGAATGTGTACAATATAAAATATTGCCTGAAGCATCAGTTTATGCCTTCAAATAAAAAACATCCAGTCTCTCAATGTAAAAGGTAGGTACATGTACATGATTAAAGGTGTACTAAAGTTGCAACATTCGGGCAAGATTTTCGACAGTAAAATCAAATAATATGCTGATGCTTTCCAACCTTTACGAGTATCAAAAAGCTTTCGCACATAAAATTGTATCACGAATCAGAATGATGTGTTTTTTTCATAAATTTCATACGTCTATACAAACATCCAGCCAGCCGCATGCTTGTACTTGTACCCTGCACGCTACAAGGTTTGATTAGAATCATTTTATATGTTTAACCAGTTTAGCTAGTTTCTGTGTCTATCTTCATTTCTCTCTCAGTATCTTAAAAGTAAAAAGTTGCGGATAATTACATGGGTCTGGGTGAAGCTTGGAGCAACATTGCTGAGCAAAAAAAAGAACACAGTATTGTTTTGAAGTGAAACAACACGTTGTGTGCCTATTGTCACTTGTAAAATAATGCCTAAAATATTATTTTAGTAAATCCTCGTGTGATTTATTACGATGCAGAAACTCCCATATATTCTACTAGGCTTCGGCTTCTTCTGTCTTGCAGTGTCACTTGTATCATGGTATATTGGACCGTCAATTTTGGGTGGCCAACCACAGGTTTTTGCTTAAAAAATATATTATATTAAATAGTTCTTTAAAGTTTAAGGCCTATAACCATTCATTGTTTTTATAGCAGGAACAAAATAGTGGTCAAGGACCACCCCCAATAGATCCTAGTCAATTTAAGACTGAAAACTATCTCAAAGTATACTTTTTCAATGTAACAAATCCAACTGAGGTGATAGCTGGACAGAAGCCAACTTTACAGGAGGTTGGGCCCTATGTTTATTCGTGAGTTAGAGATAATATCTGTACGTATGTGAACAAAATTAGTCGGGCTGTGCAGCCCTGAAACATGCTTAAAATTAAGTAAGAATATTTCTAACTGAACAGGGAGGATTCCTCAAGGATTATTAGATCCTTTGATCCAGAAATTGGAGCAGTGTCATATGTTGATGATGAAGTCTTCTACTTTCGTCCCGACTTATCGGGTGCATTAAATGAAGAAGATGTTGTAACAATCATAAATATGCCTTATGTGGTAAGTGTAAGAATTCAGAGAGGAAACTTTTTTTACTAATTTATACCTTAACTAAAGAATTTGCTATTTTGTGATTGACAGGGGTTGGTGCAGGAAGTCTCCAAGTTGTCTTCTTTATCCCGTGTAATGATAAAGGGTGTTATAACAAGGTTCAATGAAGGCCTTTTCCTGACAAAAACTGTAAATGAGCTTTTATTTGGAGGATTTAGACATGAGCTGCTGGCTTCCCTTTCTTCCATAACAGGGGAAGCATACGTACCAAATAACACGTTTGGAATGTTCTACGGGGTAAATTAAAACAATTGCAAGAAAATCAATCTACACGTAAAGAAAAGCACTATAATAATATTGAAATTTACTTTTAATTAGAGAAATCATTCCAACTATGGAGAATTCTCAGTCTTAATAGGACAGAATGATAAAGACAGCTTGGGTAAAATTGTAGCATGGAATACTAAATCGGAATTGGGATGGTGGAAGGACGCAAAGTGCAGAAAACTTGAAGGCTCTTATGATGGATCTCTCTTTCCATCTGGACTTACAAAACTTGCGGTTTTACGAATTTTTCATCCAGCTTTGTGCCGAACATTTAGGTATGTTTTTAAGGAGGACGTCATAGTCAAAGGCATACCTGGCTATCGATTCACAATCCTTCCCACAGACTTGGAAGATCCCAGAACTCGACCCGAAAATATGTGCTATTGCACCAACCCTGGTGAGAATAATGAAAATTGTCCAAAGAGTGGGGGTTATCAACTGAACGCGTGTCAGAAAAGTAATTCAGTAATTTCAAGTAATTAATTTTATAATAAAAAAAGTTTAGAGTACATTAGTTTAATTAAAATTTGGCAGATGCTTCCGTGACCTTATCTCTGCCTCACTTTTTGTACGGGGCGGAAGAATATCTTGGTCAAGCAACGGGTTACCATCCAGATGAGTCCTCGCATGTGTCACATGTTGACATTGAGCCGGTTTGTATACATTTAAATATTACAACCTATACGGGTTAATGCTTTGAAGTAGTTCCATAATGTATTTTAATCTTTACAGCATACCGGAATGCTCTTAAAATTGACTCGACGGGTTCAAATCAATTTACATCTGCGTCCTCTCAAATTCTTCTCCGACTTTAGAAAAGTCTCCAACATGTTGTTTCCATCAATTTGGACAG
The DNA here is from genome assembly GCA_964034955.1 of Orchesella flavescens. NCBI lineage: Eukaryota > Metazoa > Arthropoda > Collembola > Entomobryomorpha > Orchesellidae > Orchesella > Orchesella flavescens. Next base: position 39,915,880 of record OZ035955.1, read on the forward strand.
AAAATGTACTTTTCTAACTTTATCAATGGATTTAAGCATCTTGCATTTATACGAGAGTTCTCCTGCCAGTTCAAAATAAATTAATAATTCTCTTGTGTTTGCAGACCAAAGAAATTCCTGCTGTAAAGGCGCAAGCGTTTTTGCAAATAATGTATTCCACTTATGTGCAGCTCCTACTACCCACAGTAGTAGCCGGGATCGCTCTATTACTAGGACTAATTCTTGTAATTGTGTCACTAATTATTCTTGTTGTCAGATTACGGAAAGAAAAAACAAGATATACCACGTAAAGTTATTGTAAGAAATATTAGTACTATAGCAAGTATGAAAATAACATCAATATTTGTTGCTGTAGTTGATTTTAAAATTCCAGATGTATGTACATTTCTAATTTTTTAAAGTAAAGACGCTTCAGAGAGTAGAGAGATCAAAGCAATCATGTGTTTGAATTTTTATTTAAAATGTATAAATCTCCGAGTTGTGAAGTTTCACATTTACTGTGAAGTTGTATGTAACTCTTCCTCCAACTTTTCTGCTTGGAAATGGCATTATTACATCTTTACAGTATTCATATATAAGAGTTAACTGATTAAGAACGGATCTTCAACCTGTTTCAACAAGTGTGTGTAATATTTGTACTTTTTGTTTCTTCCGTTACATATCATGTATTGAGATAATAATATGACTGACTATGACTATGAGACTTCTGTCAATTCAATGACACTTTTATCATGATGATATTCTGATCTATACTTATGTTGACAACATTTGTCAAGTAGGACATATTATTATGCTAAATCTGTATACACTTACCTCGCTCTACCTCCGTTATCATTCTGATTCGTTTTTAGATAACGACTTTCGTCCGATACTGTACTTATCCTTGCTTATTTAAATTCATGATAAAAGTATGATCTCTGTTGTTTTTGCATGCATCGTTTGCATTAAGTGCAAGTATAAGCGTTTGAACAAAGCCAGCATATTCACACTAACCTAACCAACTAGTTAGGAAGACTTGCATTTTCCTGTTAACCGTAAATCAAATTCAGTTAAATTTTGCAAAAAAAATGTCTACCTTAAAGCTTTTTGGAACCTTGTCATTACTTTTTTCAATTGGAACAGTAAACGCAGCTGGTAAGGCATCAAAAGACATTAACTATAGTCTTTTACAAATTATATACTGATTTGTGCTCATTCTTAACTTTATCAGGCCCAAAATTTGCACCATATTTTGACGTTACATTTCTTGACCCTGGACTTCCTACAATTTCAAGCAAATCTGGCCAAAATGATTTCACTTTAGCATTTGTTCTTGGTGGAACTGAAGGCTGTGTTGCAACATGGGCTTCACAATTCGATTTGGACGATCCCACAGTTCTCAACCCCATTAAGGAAGTCCAAAGACGTGGCGGTGAAATGATATTAGCATTTGGAGGAGCCCTAGGGAATTACTTAGAACATAGATGTACATCAGCCTCAGACCTTGCAAACGCATACAAGCGAGCCTTGGACATTGTTGGCTCAAACCATTTGGACATTGATGTTGAAGCCCCAATAGATCTCAACATTGTAAATGGAGCCTTAGCCCAGGTTCAACGTGAAAGACCACAGGTTACCGTCAGCTACACACTAATGGTCCAAGGAGATGACTACGGTGTAACTCCAAGTTTGGGCGTTGACGTACTCGTCAGTGCAAAACAACTTGGTGTCAGAGTTGATGTCGTCAATGCAATGACAATGGAATTTCCAAGTAGCAAACCATCCTGGGGTGATGCCGTTATTAGCGCCGCTAACGCAACACTTTATCAAATGAAAGAAATCTGGCCAGAAAAGTCTGATCAAGAACTTCGCAAGATGCTTGGTGTTACTCCAATGATTGGCAGAAATTTTAATGGAAAGAAATTTGAAACTTCACATGGACGCCAGCTAGTTGACTGGGCTAATCAAAATGGCATCGGTTATCTTGGATTTTGGTCGGTAGGGAGAGATAACGGTGGTTGCAATGACATCATTTCTCCAACCTGTAGTGGCGTTGCGCAGGATGAGTTTGAGTTTACAAGAATTTTCCAAAACTTTAGAGGCTGAAAAACAATTTTGTTTGTCAACATTTGTAGCATGCTTATAACTCATAAAACAGTCATTAAAAAATAAACAAGTGATCTTAATCAAGTGCGAACAAACACCATCTGCTTTATTCTGATTATAATTATTACTGCTACTGACTGATGAAAGCAAAAAATTTAACTACCTATATTTACTTAATAATTTTCCAATAGCACTTACGCAAGTTTTTTATAATCAACCCAAATTGGTAATTACAAGTTCGCTCCCCAAGTTTGTAAAAGCAAAGCTATTAGATCATTTAAATATTTTTTGCACTTAAACGCTTATATCAACCATCGGCCTTCATTAAAGCATAAGGTTAAATCTTCCAAAGGAAGGAAATGAAAAAAGTTAAAAGAAAAACTAGATTTGTCATGGTCTGCATTGTCTCAGGGTGCGTCTTTAAGATGTTACGTCTTATTTGTAGTCAATCCATGCATGTCGATTGTCGGACACAAGGTGACCTAGTTAATTACGTAGTTTCAGTTTGAGTCCTGCTATCACATCACCATCATAGTCATAATCATAATCATCATCCTCATTCAACCAAAGTGAAATGCTAATATATGTTACATTTCATGTAAGAATGTATCATCATAAAAAAATTATAAGCCATAAACATGTCAATGCTTTATAGTGTTTCCAACAAACTCCATTACATTCTTCCATAATGTTTTGTCTACAAAAAATGGCAATAACTATAATTAGCGGAAATGATCCTATAAGATAGTGACCGTCGGGCACAAAAAAGCAATAAAAATAGTAGATCAATTGAAAAGATTGCAAAGTCTAATGGAAAAATGCACGCACCTATCTGAATACATTAACTCTGCTCATATTTATTAGCTTCAGGTGATTTTTGCTCTCTCTTCTCAGGTGTGCTTAAGTACATGACAGTACCTACACCCTCAGCTTTCAACTCTTTCTGAATGTCAACAACAAAACTCACAAGTGAAGAAGAGGACTGGCTGGGCGGTGTTGGCGTTAACGTCCATTTGTCGATATTTGAGTGACCCAATATCAAGCATTTTACTTTACTGTCGTTCCTGCTACAGAAGACTACACATCAATAATACTTTATAAATGTGTATCATCGTATATAAATTGGTATTGAAGATCTTCAATGAACTTCTTTTTTTACTTATGCTTGCACATCTAATCAAATCATGATGACTACATTTGGCATAGATTTACAACTATGTACTTATCATTCCAGCCTTGTTATTACTTATTTGCCGTGCTTGTCTTTGTGCACCCAAAACAAAATCGACTATAAATAAAAAGAGCTCTCTCTGACTCTCTCTGTAAATGATAATGCAAATGAATTCAAAGTAATCAATACAGGGATGGACAGTTTTTATTGGTTTCTTATCTCCCCAACTTTCTATATCTAATTGAGAAGATTTACGAACTTGTCAACATGTCACTGCCACTAATCAATCGCATGTTTTGTCATGTGCTACAAGTTGATAGTTTTGCAAGTACAAACTAATATGATTATATTTAGGCATGTAGTTGACACTCAAAGTAATAATTTATGCATTGGTAAATTATTGCACTTGACATTTAAGGAACTAACGAGACTCTGATGATGATGATTTTGATTAGTCTTATCTCGTTGGCTAAATGAATGTCACAAATGACAAACACTTCAAACAAGCAGTTTCAATGTAATGTAGACAAGACCCAAAAGCCGCTGCTGACAAAATGAAAAATACATAGGTCACGCCGTACTTCTGTAGGTAATTTTTATTAACAAAGTTGGATAGGCATTCTACATGTTTGTAAAAAAAAACTCCTAAAATCTTTGCAAAATTACTTTATAGTGCAGTTCTGTTAATCGAAGCATTAAATGTCAACAAGATGTATTAATTAATTAAAGTCTTACCATTAAAATGGAGCACGTACGTACGTACGTTGGGAGCAGATATTATGTAAATTATGTAATAAAATTAGTAACATTGAGGAGACTGAATTGGACAGAGACATATGACATGATGAGCCAAAAATTGCAAAGTTATGCAAATATGCAGGTGGGGCTCATATCAATAAGGAGCCATGTAAAGGTATAAGTGTAATCTGCTTTCACGAGATAAGCGAATCACAAATAATGTCTAGTTTACATTCTCCGACGTAATAACGTATACATTCTCCCCGATAACCCAATCCTCCTGACATTGTCATCATTTCATTAGTTTGTTTGGGAGAGCATTGCGTTATTGGTTGCCCTATTGTTAGAACCTAGAATTTGTCGTAATCGCCAATCACAGAGTCAGGTACTTTGTTCGGGTCAAAAAAGGAACCTCATAAATAAAAGACAGGCAGACACGGTTGCAGACACTAATTCTACTTTATACGTCAAGCCCTGTCTATTTATATGATTCTAAAAACTCAATGCAAAATATTTAGTGACCATATATGAGACATTTATTGCGTCAGCGGAAAAACGTTCCAAAAAGCACGAGACCAACAATCAAAAGGGGAGCGTAATAATAGATGTTTGCTTAAGCTCACAAACTATAAACTGTTGGACTCCTAATTAAATCGATTTATATACATGACTATTTAAATAGATTACTATCATAACATGTCATTTCTAGGTTAAGTACAAAAATTTCCAATTTCCATTTGAATGAACAATTGAGCACCAATATGCGCTTCTCGCGCTTCACTATCATCAAATTGCATCAGCTACTTAGAATGATAGCAGCAGCACCTTGAAATACGCAAAAATAGCACATGGCAGAAAAGGACTGACCTGAGCTGATGTATTACACAGTAACTGACTGAAGTTAACAACGGTAATGACAAATGGGATTGTTTTCACAGTATGAAATTTATGGATTTGAGTGGTAGCACAACATTAAACTGCTGTGTTATGATTCAAGTGTTTCATCCAACTCCAACTTGGCATAATTAGCTCATTCATAAGTACATAATTTGATTCAATACTCTTGACAGTAAGGGCAAGGCTAATGATGTAATAACTAGATACTAGCTGCCATTTGTTATCAGCTCTAGCTATGTATGCAATGCACCCATTTTATGCAACAATCATTTTTTTGCGAGGAAGTTTCATTGTACACGACAATGACTTCGGGCATTTTCAAATGCTCACTACTTGAGACATGCGACGAGCAACTATTTTTTTCTATCCCAACGTAATAAACGTTAGGTATAATTAAACCTAAGAGATAATTTGCGCTTGCTTCACCTTCTAGTAAATTTGTTCCTTCCTAACAGGATGAATGGATACTCATACTTTTTGCACCCCATTACTTATTGCCTGGTTAACTAAAACTATGCACCACACACCACACGATAGAAATTGTCTTGAAATTCACAATAGGGCAAACATTTGTCTTGAGCTACGTGCAGACTTTCAATTATATAATTCACCGTCTAATAATCTTCTACGCAACCTCAACACACAATTCAACTCCCATTTATCAAGAATATGTGACTGCTGAATGAAATGTTATGTATCAGAGGGGTGATACTAAATGGTCAAGTTCGTAGGTGAGGTCCTTCATAAAAAAATATATCATCAAACGTGTTATATATTCGATTCATTTGTAATGTACTACACGCAACCATAATGCTCATCATATCATATCATAATATATAGTCATCATCGCCCTGAAGTACCTTAAATGTTCACTCTCATTAGAGCCTATCATGATGCTCCATTAGACAACCAGAAGAGTCATCTTGGGGGTTTATAATCTTATTTGTATGCATTTTAATCAAACATGCGAGCCTTAGTCAACGTATAGGGTTCCAAATATTTGCCTACTAAGTATATGACGTTCTCTTTCTCCCTGTAGAAGACGCCATAAACTGAGGCTTGTGTTGAGCAGATTTTTTTATGTGCTTGAGTCTTTTAGGTATACTCTGTTAGGAGCATCATGGAGCGGATTCGTCGTTAGTTTGGGAGTGCCACCATCCAACACATTAGTTCAGTTCATATAAAAAGAAGATTTTCATTTAGTATCATCATCAGTTCACATTGTCATCCCTTGTTATCAACAGTTAACAAACTCGACTCCCACAAAAAGTCAAAATGATGAAGGTAAAAAACTCCGCAACAAATTCAATTATCCGCTTTTCAAACAAATGAAAACGTAGTTTGACAAAAACTTAATATTTGTATTCCCTTGTAAAGGTCGCCGCTCTCCTCGCATTCGTTGGATGCGCTTATGCTGGAGTTCTTGCCCCAGCATACACTCAATACGCAGCTCCAGCTTACACCCAATACGCTGCCGCACCAGTCCTCAAGACTCTTGCCACCCCATTGGTTAAGGCTGTTGCTCCAGTTGTAAAGACTGTTGCCGTCTCCCCCGAGCCATATGACCCACACCCACAATACAACTACGGATACTCTGTCGCTGATGCCCTTACCGGAGACCAAAAGTCTGCCCACGAGAGCCGCGACGGAGATGTTGTCCAAGGACAATACTCCCTTGTTGAGCCTGACGGTTCCGTCCGCACTGTCACCTACACCGCTGATCCAGTCAACGGATTCAACGCCGTCGTTGACCGTTCTGCCCCAGCTGTCGTCAAGGCCGTTGCTCCAGTTGTCAAGACCGTCGCTCCAGTTTATCACGCTGCCCCAGTTGTGAAGACTATTGCTTCTCCAGTCGCTTATGCAGGGTATGCCCAACCAGCTTACGCCAAGACCATTGCTTCTCCAGTTTATGCTGGGTATGCCCAACCAGCTTACGCCAAGGCCATCGCTCCAGTTTCCTACTTAGGTTAAGAAGTCTGCGTCCTTTCCTGTTATTAGGATAACCTAAATTGTATTCATTACGATTGGAGAAAACTCAAAGCTGCCATTGCATCCCAAAATTATTTGTCATTGAATTCGGCAACCACTTTTGTTCTTTTTTGCTACTTCTTCTTTGTTTCCTCTTTCCTGACGCTCAAAAGGTCTACTTACATTTTACCTTGTATTTATTCCAATGTGCTATCTATTGTTTACGAACGATAGTTTAGCACCTATTTATTTGCAAGAACTGAATTATTGAAAAAAATAAAATCGCGTATAAGTTTGCAACTTTTTAAAAAATCACTGTCTAAACTGCGTTTTACATTCCTATGCATCAAAATGCTCTTCAGCAGCATAGTTTTAGTTATGTCATCAGTTAGAGAACACGAAAAATTTAATTAGTAATAGCTTTTTATTTACTAAGTTTATTTTTTTCTGCATAGGAATACCTTGTACATTTATGTTACAGGCTCCATATCATACTTGTAATTACGGTTTTTGCATTCGTGTTAATTTACTACGTACATGCATTGAATTATGTATCATTTGCCAAAGCTCATGCTAAATCTAAGCTCATTGTAATTCATTGATATGTCATAAGTACTTAGGTAAAACAGCTAAAACGTTTACACTAATTCTTTTGTTGGAGAGCACAAAGAGTAAATTAATAGTAAAGAATTTAAAGAAGACGAATTTTTTCGGCAGACAGAGCCAGCTTTCTAATATTTGACATGATTCCTGCAACTGCACAACGTAATTCTTCATCAAGGGATCCACTCATAGATATAAGGGCTGGAACTACACCGCATTGATGTATGGTAACACAATTTCTTGAATCTGCGGATAATGCATGAAGAGCATTTGCAGCAGCTCTATGCACTTTCGAGCTTGGAGAACTTAAGTAGCCACAAACAGGAGCTACTGCTTTCAACTGACCAAATTCGCTGCAGTTATCCTTCCAAGGACAACATCTTGCAATAGCGGTGGCTAGGCATTCCCGTAGTTCATCATCCTTTGCAGTTGGCTATGAAATATATGAATTAATTTAGAATTAAAAATTCACCTGCTAAGATGGCAATTATTTATGTTGTTTTTTAAAATAAATTGTTTAGAAGATTACTGTCGGTGCTAGTCGTGCTAAATATTGGACCACTGCGTGATCAGACATTATGGCTAAATTGTCCGGGTTCCTTGCAATGCAACCTATGGCATATGCCACAGCCGATCTTACTTCCACATCTGAAGACCCCAACAAATGAACCAGTGCTTCAAGGCCACCTACATAATTCCTCACCATTTCTGCTGACGTCTGCATTCAACATGTAAACCAAATACGATTCAGATTTGTCTGAGCGATAGGATATAATTGTTGCCCAATCTCTAACGTATCGTACCTTGGAACTCTCGACGTAAGGAAAAATTGCTTTTGCTGCACTGGCTTGAACTCGGGCTGATGAGTGCTTCAGCAAAGACCATACAAGACGAAACCCATCGAGTCTTTCCATATCCGTTCTTGCTTCTTCATCCCTTGCCAGTTCTCCCACAACTCGGGTAGTGTTAACAAGCAATTCCTAATTTATAAATATACTTTAACTCCAACGCGATCAAACTTTGGTTGGTTGATATAATATGAGTCTTAATCATATATCTTTTTCAAGTCAACATCAAACCTCATCATCACGTTTCAGGAGTGCAATTAGTTTGGGCGTTGTGTCAGCTTTTTTAACAATTGAAGCATAGCAATGCAAATCTGTTCGCAACGCGTTGTATAAGGTTCCAGATGCATTAATTAAAATTTCCTCTGGTTGATGCTCTAGCAGTGAAACCAAAAGTCCGACAAGACCTTGAGTAGGAGTTTCTTTTGTTGATTCCATTCCACCACCGTCTTCGTAGATCACTTCCTCCGGTTTAGCATTTTCGAATATAACTGAGCTGCATTTCCAAATAGCTCCAGTGGCAGCTGCAAGGAGGGGCTTTGTAATGGAAAAGCAATAACGTGATTTGAGAAATCAAAGTTGAAAGCCGAATTTAAAAAATGTATTTCTGATATTTTGGGATGTGAAAATGTACTTTATTTTCTCGAAGCGCAGGACTCTGAATTATGCAGATTAATGGTTCTGTTGCCCCCAGATTGAAAACTATCTCCCTTGCTTCCTCATCTTTTGCACACTGTTAGGTAGTTAAATGTATGTTTCTTGTTCATTAGACTCTGGTGGTATGAGGCAGTTCATGCATTCTTTATTTCTCCTAAATGCCTTACCATAAATATCGCTTTAGCAGAAAACTGCACCAACTCTGCACAGTCACTAGATAGGCTGTTCACAAAGTGACTCAACAGCCCTTCTGTGCGTATTGCTGTTCGAAAAGTTGGGTCTGAAGCACACTCCTGTAGAATTCCTACCACAGGAACTACGAGGCTGACATCAACTGCAACAACTAACTTTGCTAGTAATGGAATCGCTCCAGCCTTTCTAATTGCCTATAAAAAAATAAATTATGCAACTGTTCACATCATTGCTTATTTCCAAGATCCACATTTGAATTTCTTCATTCATTCAAATTTATATTTGAAAATCAAAGACAATATACCTCTTTGTTTTTTGTTGATTTAGCTAACGACCATAATGCCATTGCTCCACATCTTGCCACGTCCCAGTCACTGTCTGATGTATCCAACATATCAACCTATAAAAGCAGAGAAAGCAGCCTTTAATTTGAATACATGCAAAAACCATTTCCACTTATACGTTATACCTAACACCGAAACACCACATGTTATGTTTAACCTTACAAGTCGATTTATTCCTTCGCCTTTCCTCATCGCTCTCCTTGCTTTCCTTATGTTGCAGATTTTGGAAATAATTTCCGCAGCTAATAGCTTGATTTCTTTAGACGGTTCATCAAGGCAGGGAATCAAGGTGTCAAGGCCCTGTATATATTGAATGCAAAAGCAAATATTTTATTTGATAATATGATAAATTACTATCCAAGTAAATCAGCAACAATCAAAAATTTAAATACCCGCATATTAAAAACCAATCGACAGAGTTTTTTATTCGATGTTATATCTCTCAATGCCAGCAAAGCTGCTCGTTTGCTTGTGGACTCATCAGTTTCCAAAATATTCAGCAAAACTTCTATACCTCCTGATTCCTTTATTCCACGCTGTATCACGTCATCAGTAAGATCGCTGTCGCGAAGGGATGAAAGTGCTATTATTGTTGCAGTTGGGTTGCCAGCCTGAGATACATGATACAATCATTAATGATCATACGATAGCGAAGTGGAACTTTCTTTATGGTACACAAACCTTGATGAACTTTAGCAATTTTTGAACTTGCCAGTACTCTGGTGGTAAGTCTGGGGATGACGGTTTCCTTTCAGGAATATCCTCTTTTTCAGACTCAGAGGATGACTCTTCATCAGAAGATGGAAGAGAAAATTGATATGAAACCGTTCCAAGAGTTGCACGTTTTGAAGGGACAGCAGAAGGTTTCCGCCCCATTGGCAAAGGATTTCTAGAATCCTGCCGTTTGAAATAAGCAGAATCTTTACGAAAAATCCTCTTAACTTCATCTTCGCTTTCACTAAACTTTAGCTCTTCCTCTTCTTCACTAGAAAATACATCCTTTTGCAACATAGAGTCATTTAAGTCAGCCGAAGACATTAAGCCAATTAGGAAACAAAATTTAATTTTTAAGCTCAGTTTGAACAGTCCACTATAAAGGGAATGGAATGAAATGGAACAGTTTTTTATCTGTTTCTTGTACATATAATTCACACAGTAAACTGAGAACATCGATAGAAAGCAAAAAACCTATTTTGCTCATTAAAACTATATTGATCAAACATCTTCATACCGTGCATTATCAGTACCATGTGAGACTTTGCATTTTTACATGCTAGGATGCAATGAAATAAGTACATAGGGTTTTCAACATTTCTTTTTACTAAACGACATATTGGACCAAGTCCTTAGAAGAAATCAGTTAACGCCAACCGGGTTAAAGGTTTAGGTCAAATATGTTGGGAAAGTATATAGGCTGTGATTTTTATGACCGGATTTCTAAGAGTAGCTCAGCCATGCTATATGCTACCAATGTTCTATGATGACCTCAGCTTGACCTTTGAAGGTAAATTTTTCATATCAGCACACCATTAGAAACTTTCATTTTCACTCTTTTGAATAACTGCCACCTTGAATGACGAATGACTAAGTTCTTGGTCAAATTAACTTTGAGTTTTTTGTGTGAAATAAATCAAAATGGCTGTAGCATGAGTGTAGTTTATTCATGCAACTCCTAAGAGTTCAGAATGGTCCCGGTCCCAGCATGAATATAATAACTGTTAATCGGATTTGTCATGTTTATTTTCGCGCATAAGGATGCAATGGAATCCAATGAAATTAAACATTTTGCGAAAATATAGGAACCCGTAAACGAATTAGCGATTTTTAAAAATTGCTTCGATTTATGAAATTACAAAGACTATGCTGCTGAAGAGCATTTTGATGCATAGGAATGTAAAACGCAGTTTAGACAGTGATTTTTTAAAAAGTTGCAAACTTATACGCGATTTTATTTTTTTCAATAATTCAGTTCTTGCAAATAAATAGGTGCTAAACTATCGTTCGTAAACAATAGATAGCACATTGGAATAAATACAAGGTAAAATGTAAGTAGACCTTTTGAGCGTCAGGAAAGAGGAAACAAAGAAGAAGTAGCAAAAAAGAACAAAAGTGGTTGCCGAATTCAATGACAAATAATTTTGGGATGCAATGGCAGCTTTGAGTTTTCTCCAATCGTAATGAATACAATTTAGGTTATCCTAATAACAGGAAAGGACGCAGACTTCTTAACCTAAGTAGGAAACTGGAGCGATGGCCTTGGCGTAAGCTGGTTGGGCATACCCAGCATAAACTGGAGAAGCAATGGTCTTGGCGTAAGCTGGTTGGGCATACCCTGCATAAGCGACTGGAGAAGCAATAGTCTTCACAACTGGGGCAGCGTGATAAACTGGAGCGACGGTCTTGACAACTGGAGCAACGGCCTTGACGACAGCTGGGGCAGAACGGTCAACGACGGCGTTGAATCCGTTGACTGGATCAGCGGTGTAGGTGACAGTGCGGACGGAACCGTCAGGCTCAACAAGGGAGTATTGTCCTTGGACAACATCTCCGTCGCGGCTCTCGTGGGCAGACTTTTGGTCTCCGGTAAGGGCATCAGCGACAGAGTATCCGTAGTTGTATTGTGGGTGTGGGTCATATGGCTCGGGGGAGACGGCAACAGTCTTTACAACTGGAGCAACAGCCTTAACCAATGGGGTGGCAAGAGTCTTGAGGACTGGTGCGGCAGCGTATTGGGTGTAAGCTGGAGCTGCGTATTGAGTGTATGCTGGGGCGAGAACGCCGGCTGAGGCACAGCCAACGAATGCGAGGAGAGCGGCGACCTTTAAAAGGGGATACAAATATTAAATTTTTGTCAAACTACGTTTTCATTTGTTTGAAAAGCGGATAATTGAATTTGTTGCGGAGTTTTTTACCTTCATCATTTTGACTTTTTGTGGGAGTCGAGTTTGTTAACTGTTGATAACAAGGGATGACAATGTGAACTGATGATGATACTAAATGAAAATCTTCTTTTTATATGAACTGAACTAATGTGTTGGATGGTGGCACTCCCTAAATAACGACTTGACTATAGCAGGTAAAGAAGAATCCGCTCCATGATGCTCCTCACAAAGTATACCTATCAGATCCAAACACATATAAAGAATTTTCTGCTCAACACAAGTCTGGCGTCTTGTATAAGAGAATGCCATATATTTTTGGAACCCCAAAAGTTAACTGAGGCCTACATGATTTGATTGAATGCATACAAATAAGATCCTCAAGACTACTCTTCTGGTTGTCTAATAGAGCACCATGATAGGCTCTAATGAGAGTGGACATTTAAGGTACTTCAGGGCGATGATGACTATATATTATGATATGATGAGCATTGGTTGCGTGTAGTATATTACGAATGAATAAAATCTATAACACGTTTGATAAGAAGGACCTCACCTACGAACTTGACCATTTAGTATCACCCCTCTGATACATAACATTTCATTCAGCAGTCACATATTCTTGATAAATGAGAGTTGAATTGTGTGTGAGGGTTGCGTAGAAGTTTAGAAGATCACTAGACATTGTGAATTATATAATTGAAAGTCTGCACGTAGCTCAAGACAAATGTTTGCCCTATTGTGAATTTCAAGACAATTTCTATCGTGTGGTGTGGTGCATAGTTTTAGTTAATCAGGCAGTGAGTAATGGGGTGCAAAAAATATGAGTATCTATCCATCGTGTTAGGAAGGAACATATTTAGAAGGCGAGGTTAGCGCATATTATCTCACAGGTTTAAGGTTTCATTATATGCCTAACGCTTATTACGTTGGGAAAGAAAAAAGTTCCTCGCAAAAAATGATTGTTATTGAAAATGGGTGCTTATCTAAAGCTAATAAAAAATGGCAGCTAACATCCAGTTATTGTTGCATCATAACCTCACCCTTGCCCTTACTGTCAAGAGTATTGAATCAAATTATGTACTCATGAATGAGCTAATTATGCCAAGTTGGAGTTGGATGAAACACTTGAATTATAACACAGCAGTTTAATGTTGTGCTACTACTCAAATACATAAATTTCATACTGTGAAAACAATCCCATTTATCATATTGCCTTTGTTCAATTCAGTTACCAAGTAGTACATCAACTCAGGTCAGTCCTTTTCTGCCATGTGCTATTTTTGCTGTTGTTATCTGTTACTTCTCCTAAGGTATACTTGCATATATGTTGTATCAAATGCAGCATTTTTTCACATTTCTTCCTCCCTATTATGAGTCTTATCACAATATAAATATCATGGAAAGATGGTTTCTGTTTGTACTGCCTCTTCAAATATTTGGAATTTTGGATAAATTTTGTTTCAGAAAAGTGCAATGATGCACTGTTGTATTTAACATTCTATATACAGAGTATCGGACGAACTGGTGACTCGGATTGAACGCGTTTGGTTGCATTTTCAATTTTAAAATAATAATATAAAATGCAAAATCAAACATATATAAAGCTCACGTACAACATCAACAAAGTAGATTACATCCACTGCATTTACTCCTACATCCATTCCACTGCGTCTTGAACTTCCTGTAACTTTGGTTCTTGTGCAGTTTGAAGCTTTGGAATACGTATGTATGAACAAGATTTTTGCCTTGTTTTAATAAACACACTGGAATGATGGATGAAAGGAAACAAAGATATGTGGTGGTACTACAGAATGAAACAACAAGTATAATATATGCATCTTGAAAAGACTTGTCATTTCTTTTTATCTAACTCCAAGTTTGTTTTTGCATAGTTCATTCATACCTAAAAGGTACTCTATTCTCAACTTTATCATGCGATACAAATACAACTGCAATCATCCGAAGCATGCCCGACGAGAACCGAGCAACGAACCATCGACCTTGTTCCAGGATTCCTACTTTTCTTCCCCATATGGATCTTATGTGGCAGCTGGAGTACCATTCACCTTAGTTTGTTCATGAAAGTTACTGCAGTATACATATATATATTTAAACATATTTAGCAGTGGTTAAACTAGATAAAATACTCAATCAAAGCAATGTCAACCACTTCTAGTTCACCGGGGGATCCCCCGCTAGAAGAATTTGAGGTATCTTTAAAACTCACAAATTTCCTTAGCCCAGATCAAGCTCATTTTTCAAGAAACGCAGTTTCAGTTTCACCTGAAGAAAGCAGTAGTAGCATCAATAGAAATGCGTCACCATCCCATGCAAATTCTATTTCGAATTGGAGGGAACCTTGTCCCCTGCCAACTGATAAGCTTGGCTACATTCTGGATAACCAAGTGTGGCATGACGTCAAGTTTCTTGTTGGTGAACCTCCCAGCACTGAACTTATGACTGCACATAAACTAATTTTAGCTATGAGTTCGGCTGTTTTTGAAGCCATGTTATATGGACCTCTGTCAAACGCACAGGAGGAGGTTATTAATATTCCTGACGTGGATCCAACGGCATTCAATCAAATGTTGAAAGTTTGTACTTTTCACTTTTATTCTTTAATACTTTGGCATTTTCGCAGTCAAACAAATAGTAATTATTATACACCTGTAAATTCATTTAAATTGCAGTTCATTTACACTGGGATATTCGATGCATCCATACAAAATGCTGTGGATTTGATGTACGCTGCCAAAAAATATGATGTTCAGCCGTTGACAATCAAATGTTCAGAACTTTTGCGAAGCGACTTGACTGCAACGAATGCAGTAACTATTCTTCAAGCAGCTCAGCTACTTGATGAGAAGGATCTTGAGAAGAAAGCAGAGTCATTTCTAATCAGGTTACACGGGGCACATTGAGAATCTTTAGTAATTCAGTTTTGTTAATTATTTAAATAATAATTTTACCGTGGTTCAAAATTTACAGCAACTTTGGTAAGGTCATTGATGATGAAGACTTTCTCACAATGACTTACGCCAACCTTTGCTTTTTCCTGGGAAAAGACGAGCTGGATGTGGGAGAATTAGATCTCTTTTTTGCTGCAATAAGGTATCTTGTAAAGTCAGCTATACGGAAAACAACAATTGTATACATTTTTATTTGATGACAATCCATATTTTTTTTATTCCATTCAGATGGGCAGAAACAGAATGCAACCGACAAGGCGTTGCAGAAGTGACACCAGAGTCACAGCGAGTAGTTTTACGAGATGCAATCTTTTTACTGAGATTCCCATTGATTTCCGCTGAAGATTTTTCATTAGCAGTCGTCCCCCAAAAGATTTTGAGTTCTGAGGAAGCCCTTAGCGTTTTGCAATATCTCACCGTTTCACACGATAAAAAGTAACATATTTTGTTTCATTTTTCATATTTTATAGCTATGCCATTTGATTGCCTACCCTCATGTAGAATTTATAGTACCTATAAGTAAAGTTGACTGTAGGATTTAGATTAGAACTAGATTAAATTATGTTGCTTCCTAGATCTCAGCTTACAACGTTACCATTCAATAGCCGTGCACGCAACACGAACAACGTGTACACGGCCCACTTTGCAGTGCGCCTCACAGATCTGGTGTATCCGTATGTTTCCCATATTTCATATTTTGATTCGTAAGTGCATATAACACTTTAATTCTCTCTGGTGTACTTAACATAAACCTAGTCAAGTTGGATTAACTGAAATTTTGGTAGTTTTATATGATAACCCCCGAATTTGTTTTATAGGTTTGAAGTAGATCAATCAATTTCAATCGTCAGCTTTGGCTTCCCGGCACCCGACATTGATGACGCAGCTTATGACGTTGCACTGCAAGTTCAGGTGCAAGGATCTAGTATCATAATTGCTCAAACTAATCAATCGTTAGCGGTCAAGCGGAGGTCTACCATTTGCGTCAAATTCGACAAGCCAGTGAGGATTGAGCCAAATGTTATCTACAAAGTGGTCTACAAATTGAAGGTATGAGAAAGTGGATCTTGAGTTACTTCCACCTGTTACCCACCCAGATGTACGAAATCGATAAAAAGTATTATTATAGTATGCGTGTTGTACATGTTTATATGTGATTAGGGACCAGACACGTTCTATGCAGATCAACGGATCGAAAATTATCCCGTGAAAAGCAAGAATTCTAAATCAAAAACTGTTAACTTTAGATATATCGCCTACTCATGTCGACTTGTTGAGATTGCATTTTTGTTTTAAATTTTATGCACAATTCACTAAATTCATTTACCATACAAAAATGTACTGTCCTTCTGATTTAAACAGCTTGAGCAATTTCTGTGTGACTGATGAATTTTTATGTAATATCATAAATATTATATAGCAAATGAATCAATTAAAATCAATGCAATGAAAAGGAATCAAATTCTAAATAAACAAGATTTATCCAATATGTCCAGGTGTCAAGTTTTTTTAATTAACGAATATGAGCCTGTTAAATATTTCCGTGAATAGTAGAACTAGAACTATACATATATAATATTTGTACATACATATATGTATGTATATTTTGGGTATCTGAACCTATTTGGTTTTGAGTACCCAAGATTTGCAGTAGAAAAGTCACGAGGAAAAAATTGCATTTATATTGGTATAGTATTTATATTTAATTACACGAAAAACAATAATCAGGTACCTTTGGATTGTGAATAGTTTACAGAATTAAGTCATTTAAACATGACCTACAGACGACGAGTTGTTGATGGCGAAATTCTAAAAGTAAATGAGGTATCATAAAAGGCCATGTTTGGAATGAACTACTTCTTTTTCCAAATTCTACAAATTGCTACATTTATTCTACTGCAATTCCCTTAAAATGCTTTGGTAAATGTTTTGAAATCAGCTTGTCGATTTTTCCTGCATCAGGCTCAAACACAAAGGGACGTCGAGGAAAGATCCTATCATTAATCCATGGATGATCCCAGCCAACTGTTGTTTTGATACAGTCATCCGCAAAGTTTTCCAAATTATTTTTAGACTTCATTTCCAAACAACCACCCAAAAATGTGTCGACATAAGATTGCACGATAGGAAACTCAGAAGTTGGAAATGCAGTGTATTGTGGCTTTGTCACGTAAATCCAAAATTGTCCTGAAGGTAAATCTGCGGGAGTTTGCTCAGAGGAAACCAACAATGACATTTGATCCCTGGGTACCTCTTCTCGGCAGTAGAATAGCTCTCGTTCATCATAAGCTTCGAGTGCATTACTGTGTGGTATTTTAAATATTACTCCATTCAGTGTCCCATTCCTTTTTGGAACTATTCCCAAATACGTGGTGCTCAAACTTGCAGACACTCCTTTGCAATTCCACTCTCGTGAGTAGCCAGTGATGAGAACAGGCAGATTCTCTCCCGTATTTTTGTACGTCCGGTTTTTAGAAGCAGTTTTAACCAGAGATCCATAGCCAATAATGTACTGGTCTTTTTCGGGGTCACCTAATGGATTACACTGAGGTCCATCTTCATTGTTATTGTTTTGATCGATGGATCTCTACAATTATAAACAAAACTTTCGATTCAAAATTCCATCACCACAATAATTCTTATTGATATTTATTCTAAAATCAAAGGAGAATATAAATGAAATACTTGCCTGAATACTCAGTTCTGGAAATGTGAGTAAGTGAACGAGTAGAAAATAAATGTAAAAATTGTGTTTAGCAAATGAGAACATTTTCTTCATGCTCCAAATTCCAACAAAATGTAGAATTTATATTCTGCTTCAAACTTGGTACTCTAACAATGTATAATCAATTGGAGTGCAAACGGACTGAATAACTTTTGTCCAGAACTTTTGAATTTATACCCAGCTCTCAACATTGAGTTAACCCAACGTGTACAGGGAAGGAATGTGGAATAACAAATTACAGCACGGTATCTATGAGAATTATTTCGTTGTTGCAACCACTTTTTTCTCATAATTCATCATCCGTCAGTCCCTGTCTGACTCAACTACAGTGAGAACTACAACAACTACTTTTAGTTTAGTAAAACCTCTTTGACTATAAGCGTAAGCGCTGCAATTTGCATATTTAATTCAAGATCCCTTCTGTTACGAGTTACAACATTCGCAAAGCCTTTAGATATTTACATAATTTTCCTTAAGCTGAAATCCAACAATGGGCACTGCACGCTAGTCTTTTGATAATCAAATGAAAACCGACAGAACGTACGTGTTTCTCGATCTCAACCAGACAAGAAAATGTTGTTCCAGACACGTTTTTTAGTGAGGTTCCTAGAAGTTTTTTTTTATGTAACGTAACCCAAAGGTGTATCCCATTTCATGAAGAACTGACACCACCAAAATTATCATATAAAGCACTTACTACTACACACGTAATAACAAGTTTTTTAGGAACGAAATGACATTAAAAATGCAGGTAAAGCACGAGGCAATTATGTAAAATTACAAAAATTCGGGAGTACAATCAAATGTAAAATGAATGATGAATCAATACATTTAAGAACTTGTTTAAACAAATTTCTGGCTTCTTAATACACGTGTAATCATATAACTGCCGTCATCATGCCAGTGCAATGGTAATGCCCTTCGTGAAGGTAAGATAGTAATGCATTTGCTTATATACTGTATAAATATATTGCTGCTAATGTTTACTTAGCCGTCATGAAATATATACTGGATCAGTGTGGCATTGTATGTCAAATAAGTTATATAGCATATCCATTTTCAGTTTTGGTTATGAGTTTGGATAGCCCAGCGCTCATGTATGGAGTTCTAATCAATAATTTAACATCCAAATTGATAGCTTAACTTTTTTCAATACTGCTTTATTATTTTGTACTGACTTTTATTTCCAGTTTCTTCATGCACAAGAGAAAGTTATAAAATGATAAGCTAAGAAAGGTCAAGGGAAGCCAAAATTATGATATTATAAGCATGTTTATAACATTTATATCAGATCTAAAATCCTTTTACTACCAATGTACAACAACAAATCGAAAATTTTCATGTTAGGAATTAGACTAGACTCCTTCCAGTATACTTTATACTATACAATTTTTTTTCCAAATCACTTTTTTTAGATACTATACATTCATGATTCATATTCTAAGTCAATGTCCATAGAAGCTTTTCAAGTAAGAAAATTTGTCCACCTTTTTTGTGTGCATTGAAATTTCATTATTCTAATTCGAGAAAACCATGTACATCCATACGCTTCGAAGCCTGTTATTCTATATATATGTAGAATAACACATAAAATAGTCAATTAAAGATATGTTTTCAATAACAAAAATCCAGCACATTTTGAATTAAAAATTAAACAGTCCGCATAGCTTTTATAGCTTACTCATTGTAAAGCATAATATACAAGAGTTTACATTTACAACGTCTAATTGATTGACACAATGCGTCAATACATAAAGTCATTCCCATTTTGCCCCAGTTCTTAATATTAATACGAATGTGGTACACTAAGAATTTGATCTATATCCAAAATTTCTTTTTCGGGTATGTATAAATGCATTTTCATAGCTACATACTCATCGTACATACATCAATCAATACTGTCGTCATTATAGGATTTTATATATACTCTTCTGTATTTTTTTATAGATGTAAAACAAAAGAATTTTAAATTTTCTACATGTTTCCACCAACACACGCCGCAATTGATGCAGAAATAGCAATTACTGAAGGTATGGTACTGGCAAGAGATGATCCAGATCCACCAGATCCAGCGCTTCGCATGTAATAAATTCGCTCAACATATGTCCGCCCTTTATAATCTGGTAAATATTTAGCAATGAGCCTGTCGATTCCACCGGCTTCCGATTGATATGCAAATGGTCTCCTTGGATGAAGTCTATCATTTACCCATGGATTTTCCCAACCTGTAGTTTGGGTGACGCAGTCATCAGCAAAATCTTGTAATCCGTACTTCCGCTCCATTTGTAAACATCCTCCTATGAATATATCTACATAAGACTGAACTATTGGATACTGCTCATTTGGATACTCACTAAATCTGGGTATTGTGACGTAAATCCAAAAGTCAGAATTCTTTAGTTCATCTTCAGTAGGGAATGCTCCATCATCCGATATTTTCCCCTTCAGAATCTTAATATCTTCCCAAGGAACCTTTACACGACAGTAATAGCGTTCTCTCTCATCATATTTTTGGATTGCCCCAGTGCTAGGTACTGAGAATATGACACCGTTGAGGTAGCTATCTTTACGCATTTCAACACCAAGATATGTTGTACTCAAGGAAAAATTTGAGTAGCCTCTTGCTGTCCAAGTCCTTCTGAAACCAGTTACGTTTACTGGAATATTTAATCCTGTATCTGGGTAGGTTTTATTCTTTGATACTGCATTTATCAATGAGCCATATCCAACAATGTAATTGGAACGACCGTCATTTGCTTGTGGATGACAGACTGAATGCGCAGAACTCTACATTTGAATAAAAATATGACAGCATATATTAAAGGAAACAGAATGAATACTGTTTTATTTATTTTTTTAGATAATTTTTGTATTTACCTGCAAAGGCCATCCTACTAAACATATGGATAATGATAACAATACTTCCACGTACATTGTTGAAATGCTTGTATAAGATCCTGGTCCTATTCTGCCAAACAGCAAAAAAAAAACACCGTATAACTCTTTATGAAGAAGAACTAGTAGCCCATTTAATTTTTATTATTATTACCTCCCATTAATATTTTAGTATTAGTTCCCATTAATGGAAGAGGAAAAATAGATACAATAAAATAATTGTGAAATACCGCAAGGAAGGAAGAAGCTCAAGTAAACATGAGACTGAATATTTGGTGTATGCTGTCGCATCAAGGACACCGGCAAAGTGGTTAAAACCAGAAAAGGGATGAGAGATTTACCGTCAAACGCCTACAAGGCTTCCTATAAGTAACTAATTCAAAACTCCTCTTGCAACTGAGAGAAACATGTTCACTTTCTTGCATCTTCCACGTCGAATAATGCAGCTAATAAGTACATGAAAGTCCAAGAAATCAAGATATAGATTCTCGTCACAACTATTCTTACCAATGCTACCGTCACTGTAAACACTTTTCAGAAAAGTATTTCATTATGTCTTATAGGGATATTTTGATTAACTCAGCATCTCCATCACGCTATCTTCGAATTAGTAGAACATCAAATAGAGAGGACAGAAAAATTGTAAACATGTAGACAAATGTATACCAATCGGTGCCTAAATGTAATGTGCTAATCACTAGAATCACAGTCAGCTATACGTGTACATCTCCACTCCATCGAAGAATTCAATCTGTCGACCTACGTGTTTTATGATCACATTTATTCTAAATACTAAAGTGAGTACGGAAAGTTTTGTAGAGTGGTGTACACATAGGAAGCAAGAAGATTATAATTATTTCTAAGCAAGACGCGTAATGTAATACCATTTAGACAGATAGAAAGTGATTGTATTCAAAATTATATGCAGGTGGTGAAGCATGAAGAGCATACACATGTATTCTATTCTCTGTGCCTGCAGCAATAAATCACACAATGAAAGTTGACGCTGACAGCATGCCATATATTGCTCAGTAGCTAATTGACAATTCAGCAGTCTTTCCATGCGTAGTTAATATACTGCTTGTTATGTATCAAACATGAAAATAGAATGGTATAAAAAGTAAGTGGTAGGCTCATGGATACACTAGTTAGTTATATACCACACACGATACGGGGCTCATGCTCATTCTCTTCTATAAAAAAATAATTGTCGACAAAAACATAAAATTTGTCTACTCATGCTACTAAACTCCTAAGCAAGGTTTTACATAGTACATCACAAATCCCAGTGTTTATGTATCTGCTATGTAAACTAGCTTACGTAATATCCCAACAGTAGCAAACAAATTTGGAGGAAAACTACAGTAAAGTCAAAACACATTAAACTTAATCTGAAACTCTGATATTACATCTAGAGTCTCGAAACCGACGATCTAAAGTCTCGTGAATTTTGATGTTCACAATTTACGATGAGCTCAGCAGCAGAAAATGCCTCCGGAATCACATTTGACTTGACTTTTACAATAGATTAATTGATACAGTCTCATTCACTCCGTGTTGAATTTTTTGATGTCTTTGATTTTTAAGCCCAGTTATCTTACATAAGGTGTTTCGGATAGATTCGTTTGCATTTTCGGAAAAGATAGCAGTAGAATGCGTGTCTTTAAATGCCTAAATTCTTTGATTTTAGATCCCAAGTAATTTTTACGCTATCTGAAGCACGCAAAATTACAATTTTACGGAACGCTCATGAATTCCACAGTTGAAGCAGCTATGATAGTTACGACTAGTACTTACTTATGGTAATTTGTTCTTTAGAATGCCGAATGTAGTGTTATTGTTATATTTATTAGCAGGTTTTATGAATAAATGTAAATACAAATTTCGTTTTGATGCACATTATCCTTTTCTTTTTATACGCGGTCTGGAGAAATCCAGTATCAAGCATTTTAGTTTTGGTGCAATTAAGTTTAATGCATTCCCAGAATAGATTCCAAAATGAGTTTGGCGGAAAAACGTATTAGTAAATAGATTGCAACCTAGAAAAGAGTTTGATAAAATTATAGCCTTTCTTGCAAGATGCAGTAGTACCCCACAAAGTTGCGGCCGAAGGACAAAATGTGAAAACGTAGAATTTTTGCAACCTTCAACCTTGATGGAAATTTTTGCTACGTAGGTGTAAGTAGCAGGCATATTTTTTCTAAATCGGACACAAAAGCGACCAGCATTTCACACTGCCATACTAATAAATGAATATGGCTGAAAAATAGGTTCTAGTCCTATGTCGAGTGACTATAGTATAAATAAGGTACAAAGGAAGTTGCACACTAACATACTTTGTATTTTTACTGATGGCTCATATTTTCAGAAAGAATGGATGATGCCTGTTTCTACTATTTACTAACCTGTCTACTAATATTATCTGTTTATCCTGAGGAGTAAAACTTTTCTTCTTGAAAGGGTTTCTCTTTTACCCAAATTGTATAGAACAAATTCAATACCCACTCACTGCTTAGCTTGGTTGTTAGATTTGTTATTTTCATGTAAGGCAATCGCTTATTCAGTTTATTTGTTAGTCTTTCTCAGCTACAAAAATAAACTTTTCACCCCAACTCGCTGTCATGCACTCGTCGGTAGTTATTCATTATATTTATCAACCGTAATGTTTGTGCAGAATAAATGCCTGCCACTTTCAGGTGTGCTGTTTCCTTTAAACTTATTTTTTTGCACTGGGTAAAATAGGTGCTCTTTGTATGTGAAAGAAGACGGCTTTGTTTGCAACTAACACTACCATTCGAAGCCAAATGGAGACTATATATATATGTTTTGGTATGAAGGTTGAAATGATTATTTAAGACCCTACATATAGCATAATTATAGTTATGTGGAATGTGAGAAATGAGTAAGCTGGCGAATCTTATATTTATTTGTTAGTAAACGGATACTGGTTGGAATTCAGATTCAAAACAAATTATATAACCGATAACAGTTTTAAATTCGCGTTTTTGCGTCAAGCCGATGGGTCGAATTTTAAAAAAAGGACAGCAGATGTTTAATAGTATAAGATATCCCAATGGTTTCCTTCCTTAGCATAGATGTTTCCAGCAGCAGACTGTGGATACAACGAAAAGATAACACTGTTAACAAATGTGAATATGGGTAAAAAACGCCACCAAATTAAGAAATTTGGTTGACATTAATGTATACGTGGTAATCGCATTTACCTGGTACATTGGAGCTCCATCCCCACGAACACCAATGTATGCAAAAGAACCGGTGACGTAGTTATTGATACAGGTATTCAAAGAAATGTCAGCCTTGTATCCATTCCAATGAGAGTAAGTTCCAGAGGCATGTCCAGTCTAGTAAAGTAAAGCAGTGTTAAATCAACAATCAACTTTAACCACATAACAAGTAGATACACACAACAGATAAGTACTCAAATGCTAAGAAAAGTTGTAATTATGAATTGATTTTTCATGCTTACCTCAGTTCCACCAGTAACATTGATAACGCAACCAGATGCAGTCTTCAATGTCACCAATCCAGCAACAGTGTTTTCGCGAGCTGAATCAAAGCTGGTACAGGTTGGCTTGTTCCTATCACTGCAACTTCCACTTGAAGTAACTGTGATACCTGTAGATGAAAAAGAAATACGCTTTTTAGCATTTGATTTTGATACTTATAGGCAACCAGTACCTTTTAGGCAACGGCAGAACTTCTAAGTTACAATAAAACTATGAAGGTTATACTATTGCGAAACGTACCGACTGCGCTGAACCTTCTTATAGCGTCGGCATGGGTCACAGCGCTGACATAACCAACACAAGCCATCAAGGCGCAGAGGAGAGTAAGTTTGGACATTTTTGTAGAGTTTTATGTGTGCAGATGATGAGATTAACAATAATGTTTGACAGGAGAGACTGTTCTAGTGAAAGTCAGCGAAACTACTGAAGAGGATCTGGGATACTCGTCATTTATATACTATTAAAAGACAAAGGTCTGATGCACCTACAATTAATTACTAAATTACAGCACGAGGAATGATAATAGACCTGTTGTCTCCCAACAGATAGTTGCTGTGTTTAGAGACAATTCATAATTGGTAAAAGTTTATTTCAACAGGCAAGAGATTGAGAGATAACGATTGACTAATCGTTTTACAATTTTAGCACACACTTGGAGCATAAAATATTGTACAATTCGAGTGTTTCTTTCCTTTCACTGATTTTTCAAAAGATGATAATTCATTGAAAATGGTAAAAATAGCAATAATGATCAGATTGATGATATTGTTTATGATGGGTGGCAGATAAGCTTTAATTTAACATGAAGTATCGTGTCGATCATATTACTCACCAAAATCATGGTGTATATCCTGCATAAATAACGAAACTCCGTGTGCAAACTTTATTGTTGTGGAAATTTCTTGTGATGATTCGATGAATTTCCTCAGATAACGCACACTTGTTCTGTTCTTCTCCATAATTCATTCACCTACAAATCTGTTACATTCAATTTATATTATCAATCAATGCATTGAACAGAAAAAAACGAAGTGACTCAATTTACCCTTTGAATCTTCATTCTTCATACACTTTGACAAATCAGTTACGGTATTCGTGCACTTGTTGAGGCAATATCACAATGAGCATCCACCATAATTATATTTCAAGGTGACTCTTATCGGTACGGTTCAAACATCGCAAAATCCTTGTAACGTAGAATGTTTTACACATGATAGGATAGTGTCAAGCATTATATAGAGAAAGCGATGAATTCCATATGAAAGAAAACTTCCACATATTTTTCCTATTGGATTTGTTGTTTTTAATTAATTCAGACATGACCGAAATAACCTACATTTTAGCTAATATTATTCAATCATCCTTAGGTTAAGCACAATAGTGTATGTCATTTCAAATGCATTTTTACCAGAAACAGACAGCTTTTTTAACAAAAAAATATAATACTTTTATCACTATATTCCTTCAGAAATGGAATAAAATTTTTGCTGCCATGATGGATTAATGAATACGGTCAACTCTAAATCAATTTTAGTATTTATTTGTGAGTTTTTGTTCAACAAGCAAAATCTTTCTAAAACGATGTGTGAAAATCACGATTTTTAAGAACACAATGAACACATCATGCAGTTCTGCTTGATGAAGGTGTGAGGTTTTAATTTTGCAGAGCGAGTGTTGATTGTGTTTAAGTTAATCAATTTCAAGGAAAGTAGCATTCATTTGATTTCATCGTATTAATTTGCATACATTCAACTATCATGGTCTTCAAAAGAACCAGCAAAGCTGTTTTAAATGTTGATGATCGGTTAGTCGGAATTGAACAGTCCAGTTATATAATCATCTAGTGACAATAAAAGCATGAGGCATGAGGTAGTAACAGTCACTTCACATGTGCTTCGATAACGCAATTAATGAGATACTTATATGTATATTTACAATGGTACATGTCCATTTCTATTAATATATCGATACCAAATCAATATTTCTGGAGTATGTGTAGTGCAAATAAATGATTATGAAATGTTTCACCCATCACTTATAAAAGACAGATTTAGTATGTTGAATGACATTTGGTATCAGGACTCTGAGGTATTTGCTGAAAGTTGTGAGTACAGTTTCCCATCATAATCATGATTAAAATTTTGTGCTTTCTTACAGCTCTTGTAGCTGTTAGTACAGCAGGTGAGTGATCGCAATTTACCCAGTTAATATGAAGTTTCTAAAAATAATAATTATTAATTGTCATCATTTTTTTTGCTCAGCCAAGTACACTGGTCCAACAAATCAGGCTGGACTTAACCTGATTAAAGAATTTGAAGGATTCTACGCAAACTTTTACACTGACCCAGTAGGTATCAAAACCATTGGATATGGTCACGCATGCCATGTTTGGAACTGCGCCGTACCTCTCAATGGGAAATACAACGTTCCACTAACTCAAGCTACCGGTGAAGCCCTTCTTAAAGAAGATCTTGCTTCTGCTGGCCGTTATGAGCAATGCGTTGCCAACTCCGTCACCTACGCTAATTTAAATGCCAACCAGTTCTCAGCATTGGCATCCTTTACCTTCAATCTGGGTTGCGGAAATCTTCAATCATCCACCCTCTTGTCTTTGATCAATCGAGGTGACGTTGCTGGTGCTGCTAATGAATTTCCTGAATGGGTATATGCTGGAGGTCAAATCCTTCCTGGATTGGTAAGAAGGAGAGCTGCAGAAAAAGATTTGTTTTGTTCAGGAGGAGCCTGTGGTGCGGCAACCACTTGCAGAGGTGTTACCAACGATGGAATTAACATTAGGTACAACTCGTAATTATTTGTTATTTATTGTAATTTGTTTATTTCATCGGGTTGCAAAACTCGTCATACAGTAAAAATGTTTAAAAAATAATTTACACAATAATCGCAGGTCAAGCCCAAGTACTAGTGCATCAGTCGTTGGTTCTCTTGCTGCCGGAACTGCAATCACTATTACAGACAGAGCTTCAGGTAAACTGAGTCATCTGACTTTATCTAACTACTAACATTACTACACTATTATTGGTACTTAACATTACAAGATATCAGTTGCAACTACTATCTTAACTATTATTTATAGGTACAAATGTGAACGGAAACCCATACTGGTTTAAAATATCGAATGGATACGTTTCAGCATACTACGTAGACATTTCTTCTAGCAATGGTTCAGCCTGGTGTGCCAAAAACTAAATTTAGAATTATCGCAAAAGTAGAAATATATCGGCTTTAACAATAAACAAAATTAATTACAGTTTACTTAAAAGTCTCAAGTCCTTCAACTCCACATGAACTTCATTTTATCCATTTGGGCCACGATTTAATAATCTGGTAATACAATGCTTAAAAATATCTCCTCAATAGCTGCCGTTGCCACTTTCAGCAAAAATTCATACATTATCATTCATACATTTTTCTACAACTAAACCTCAACAACCACTTTACACTTGTCTTTCTTTTTAAAATCTAAATTTTGCACCAGAATTAAAAAATTTCTACCTTACAATATGGTCAACTCCAAACCTTAACTCTGAGAAATCATAATAATCTCAATTACGCTTTCAATTTGGTTCAACTAACATGCTAATATCCGCAAGCCGGGTAATAGTGATAATGGTAAGTCTGTGGTAGAGGATAATAATTCCCATTCATCATTGGAACAGCTAGACCATTGCTAGATATCGGTCCAACTGTTGTTGGAAAGTGAGTGGTTCTTGGAACTGCAGTCTTCACCCAGTCATATTGACAATCATAAAAGTAATTTTGAAACTGCATCTCCGCCTGAAAAATTGCCCGTAGATGGTTGTAATCTGGCGTTTCTTTGAACTCAAGTCCTCTACAATATCGTAGATACTCATGGAAGCATTTAGGAAGGCCCTATAAATTGAGAAAAAAAACATTTTAAGAGGCAAGTCAAAATATAGCTCGGTTACGAATTACACTGTTGATGGTATGGTAATGCACACTCACACTACAAAGTTTTTCTACGGGATTGTCCAGCTTCACTTTGAGTACCTTCTTAAACAAGGTCTCATTAGCATTAAGAACCAAGCCCGACCAAGGTAGTCTCCGTTTCAGGAACTGAATCAGCATGTATCCAAGACTTTCAAGATCATCTCGCCGGCTGAAGAAAAATAATTTGAAAAGTAAATCAGATTAATCCACAACATGTACCACGTAGCATTTAAGAGTATAATATTTTAAATGGAGATTATATAATTATTTTTTTACCTGCATTCCACTCCTTGGTGAGTATTGATGGAAGCATACCGAACCGTTCCATTAAACGATACACCATTTTTTTCAGGTATGTGGTGATGAGTGAACCGATTTCGGTATGATTTGCTTAGTCCAAAATCGATGAGAAACAACTATTCAAATTGAATGAGAGTTAGCACTCCAGCATATCAATTGTTTTATCAACCCAACACCACAACCAACCAAAGTGATTGATTACCATATTGCTGACTCCTTCTCCAGCACCCATCACAAAGTTCTCCGGTTTAATATCTGAATGCACAAATCCGCATTCATGCAAACTCTGAAGACGAAGAATACACTGATCGGCAAGCATTAATGTGGTCTTGAGCGAGAAGTTTTCGTTGCATGACATCAGTAGCGAGCTCAAATTGCTCCCGAGTTTGTCCATCACCAACACATTATAGCCACCTTCCGATCCATACCACCTATGAAACATCAAGACTTTATATTAGCTTTGTACTTGGTACTTGGTACAGTACTACAGTCATCCAATTGATTATTAAAGTATATACGTATAAAGACTCAGTAACTGTACCTCCAAGTTGGAAACCCTAGCTTGCTGTTACTTAAATCAAAAAGGATTTTGCTTTCCAGCTCCAAGTAATTATGCTTACGCTTGGACTCCATTTTTACTGCAACATTCTGTATCAAATATTAAATTATCCAAACATTAAATTTTTATAATTATTAATTAAATATTATAAATTGAATCTTTCTACTTATAACCGTTCTACCTCGCCTGTTGGAATACATGTTGCATTAAAAACTTTTCCATAGGCTCCAGCACCAATTCGATCCCCAATTTGGAAGATGTTTCCAACCACAAGACCCTTCACAGACCCCCAAGGGTCTGCATCCAATTTCTGGTACGCCATGGTGGCTCTACTTGCAGTCGTAGTTTTGAGTCAATTTCCACTCTTGACACTGCACTGCACTAGTGACTGGTCCTTTCTGTCGTCCTTTAGTCAACTTCAAATACTGGAGGTGGAAGTAGGTCCTCACCGCGTTTGTCTTCGATGAATGGGATGGTAAGTATCACACTGATAGCAATGGGCTTTTTTTTGCTCTGCCTTCTTGTTTGTCGACAATCTACACTCTACACCCCTAATACGACAAAAATTCAGAATTAAAATCTACGATTTATGCAAAACTTTTTTAGAAAGAAAACGATTGCTGAAAGATAAAATTTATCCTCACTACGACTCGTGTACTAAAACCTGTCTATACGAAATCGCTAGATCCAACGACATAAATTCACGAGTGAAATATGCAACTAGCCTTTTCGTTCTACCTTCACCCAATACGACGCTACTTAATAGTTGTGATGATTGCCTTCTTTAACCTATTACACTTTGCTACTAACAAGAGAGGAAAAAGATTTTCATACCAAGTTTTGTAAATCATAATCACCTAGTGTAGGAATATAGCATGTAAATATGTAAGAGAACTTACGAAATAAAATCGTGTTTTTATGTGTATGAAACTGTTGACTGGGTCACGGAGAAAAGATGTAAACGTCATGTTGATGGAGAGGCAAAGAGACTTTGGACAAACGTTGCGGCTCGTAATCTGCATACTATGTTAATTACAGATATTCATAATTCACTGTATACTATGCCCAAAGGTATCAAACACCAAATATCCATGAATTGATGTATACTATTCCGAAATGGTATCTGCTTTCTTAATATCCTGAAATAGAAACGAAACAAATCATTCATCGTAATACATATATATATATACATTTATATTCATCCATCTTTTTACATGTTATTTATGTCAACTTTCATACAGAAAGAAAAGCAACCATAATGTTTTATATACTTCCTTCCATCCGACTTATATACGTAACTACCAATTGTACGCGAAGACTTCTTCTTTACAAATTGACTTAATTGACGCAGTGTATAAGGTACGAAAGAGATGTAACTGGATGTACATGATTTTTTTAATTTGAAGCAATAAAAGCACTCTCAAATGCAAAACGACTTTTGAATACTTTGTATCACATTCAGACTTTAAATATGGAACTACTTTCGACCTAATTAGTTGCCACTACACAAATTATGTTGATACATTGTTATAACTTAATTTTTTAAATTGGAACTCACTGCAGAACTTATTTACAATCACTGGAATTGGAACGTAATGCCGTTTCAACCACTTTAATAAAACCTTCAATCAATCCAAAAGTATTTTGGGATTAGGCATCATCACCTTAGGTATTGCTAATTTTCATAATATTGAAGGTTTGTTTATTTAAAAAATGGAGCAGGATGCCTCCACGCTTTGTTTTAAGTTCAATCAAGAAAACAATTTCATCTTGTGAGGTCCCACAGTTTGGTGCGGTGGCGTGCGTACTAAGGTCATTGGTAGGAATCAATTGTATAATAACATACGATGGGGGGATTCCTATATTGAGAGGATTTTGCAATGCTGAATGTGATGATTCTATTTTCATTTGACCAATAATTAATTTGATATTGGTGGTGGTGGGTGATTGGATTAATATTAATGATTGTTGATTGTCTAAAATGTTAAATGCTTTCGTTTAGTTGTGTGATCCACCGATAAAGATGATAGATGACAACAGGTTGACATAATCATAATGATGAAGATTTTTAATTGGATTTAGATTGGATTGAATATTTAGATGAAAGTAAGTTTGTGGATGATTAAGAAGTAAATCAGACTTTGTATCATTACATTGTTATTTACAATCAGATGGTATTTTAATTTAATTAAGTTTTATTTAATTTGTACGAACGATTAAAAAGTACAACGACAAAATAAAATTAAAAAATATCAGTCACGTCAGTTCATTATAAAAATGAGCCATTCTCCTCCTTCATTCTTACAATAATGTAAAACATTTAACATGTAATTGTACATTAATATGTAAACACTGAACATCTATTAAATGAGTAGCTTCTTTTTTAAAATATTCCGTTAATCAAAGTACGAGTTATATTTTTAGGGAGCAACAACCATTTTGAATGGAGTTTACCTCTTTCATTAATCTTATAACACCAAATTGAAATTGAAAGTCTTCTACATATATACATATACATATATATGGATATATCATATTATCATATACATACAAACTTTCTCCGAACTTTATGATTAGAAATTGATCCAAGTTTCATTTTGAAAGATTCGCAATTACGCATTTTTGTATTAATTAGAGAGATGCTACTAATATGCGTTGCTACCAATCTATGAGACTAATTTCAATCGAAACAGCAATAAATATTATTATCTCGCATGTTTTTACTAATCTACAAATTCCACTAATCTCGTTCTTTCTAATTCCAGACTGCATATAAGTACTACTTGTAACACAACATCAACAACGCTTTCACTATCATCCTATGTATGAAACTACGCTTACTTTTTTATCTTTGCAATGAAATGTACATACTTGCTTGGTCGGTCGATTTAATAAGTTATAAAGATAAACGGAATATGAAGATGCTTGACAAATGCCATCGTATTTCTGTTTTGGGTAACAAATATGTGGTCAATTAAATTACTTCCATAAACAATGCAGGAATACAAATAGATTAATGCATTGTACCAACATTACATTTAACTTATGAAGACGTGATATATGGAAACATTTTTTGTTAGTTATTATCATCTTCGCGGCCATTACGTAATCACAGCCTTTCAGGTCAGTTTAAGATTTCTGACGGACTATCATCAACTCCACAGCTTAATGTATATAACAACAATTTACCCTAAGCAATAAAATTATCATCTTCCGAATACAACTTTCCTTAGCACCATCTCAAACACCGGAATCATATCAAAATTGCTCAAATTACTAAATTTTTTACTACTAATAGGCTATTACTTGGTATTTTATGGAGTTTCTATATGTTGTGTACCAGAAGAATTGGCATGTATGTTTCGTTTCATAAATCACATCACGCCCCATTAGATGTTAAGACCTTGAGTCTATTTCCTTAGTTAATTAGATTGTTTGCAGAAGAAACTATATACGATTGTTTGCAGAATAATATAGTTAGGATGCATATGTAGTATGCATAGTTATATGCACTAGTTGCTGTAAGTATGATGTTTGTTGTACTAAACGGAAGATAGAGAAAATAAGATGATTAAATATTATAAGCTCCTGAGGAGGACGATTTCGATGGGAGATATTTTTTGATGCCACTTGTTGTGGCGACCGACTGTTGTCATAATAGTGGAGTACTACCCCCTTGTTGTTGGATTGCTGCGGGGTCACTGGAAGGTTTTCCATTTGTTCCTGTGGCTCCTCCAGACGGTTTATTTGTTGGTGTGGCTCCATTTGCTCCAACCGCCAAAGTTCCCTTTGGTTTTCCAATTCTGAGTAATCCCAAGAAGGTATTACGGAACTCTCTCGAAAAGAGACAGTAAATATAAAATGTGAGGGAGTAGTTGGTAACCTCCAAAAGGTTAGCTGTTGCACGGAAAACCTAGTAAATCAGAGAGAAAGATATATGATTGCAAGGATGATAAGTAAGTAGGGATGACATGATTATATTAATTTTTTGCGTAATAAGCCTTGCTCCCATGCTGTGCAAGAGAGATATGCCAATGACAGCAGACACACATATAGTAATCATTTTGTTCCTTTTGCCTTTTATTATATGTTGCTTGACTTCATCAACTTATTAGTTGAAAATTACTTACTTGGAAGGAGAAAGACTTGAGGAGCTTTTCAGATATCATTACGCTGAGAATGACCATTGGTGTCACACAGACAAAGAAGAGAACGGACGTTGAACCCAATAGAAGCATTATTCGACTCTCCTCCGCAAACTTCTTGTTCTCATCTCGTGAGGTTTTCCCTGTAACCAAAATCAAAGCTTTTATTCCCCTTGTGAAATAATACAGAGAGACAGTGAAAGTATTCTCAATCGAGTTGGTTTCTTTCTTATTAGACCAACGAAATGACGGCTGCTCTAGTAGGCAAATTATATGAACTTTCTTATTATTTCATTAGCAAAGTTGCTCCAACAAGTATATCGATTGGTAATTTTCTCTGTGGGAGGAAACTGAGGAAAGTATAAGTATAACCAACAACTCTGAGATCTCTAGCAGGTAATTTTCCATTTTCTATCAACCACTTATAGTGCCATAAGAAGGATATCTGGTACTGACAGCGTGGAATACATGGAAAGTCAATTATCAATTTCCAAGAATGACCTACGTATTACATTGGATATTGGATCCCACTTGAATCGTTGAATGAAATTTCGATGATTTGTATTTCATTGTTAGCAAAGTCTGCTTCAACAAATAAAGTATTGTACTCACCTGTCATAATCCTTCGTCTCGCACAAGTTCTTCTGTACGCTATAATGATCCGTAGGTTGAGGTAAGCCAGAAGAATGGTTGGAATGAGTCGAAAAACGAGAGCAAGGAACCATCTGTATACAATAAAGCTTACTGACGTTGTAAATTGGAGGTTAGCTCGCTTCTGGTACATGGTTGCTCCTATAAAGAAAGAAAAATATAAATTACAAAGTAGCTTTTTAACTGAAGTTTATTCCAAGAATGTCTTTCAAATTTCTAGACATATGCAATCACAATGATATCAATGGCTTTTCCAACTTAACTACAGGATAATAATTATGGAATCCTTCAATATTTGGAGAGAGATTTTATTTTGCTATTATATTACTAGAATTTCCAAGAAATCAACTGCGCATGAAAAAAGTAAGCCTGATTATTTATGACTTCATTGAACTGTGACATGGTAAACAACAAACTTGAGTTAAAGCTGATCTCAGCCAATTACGAGTGAATACAATGCACTAAAAACAGGATGCGATTTCTTCATATCAGCATTACTTGCGTGCAAAAGGTACATTTCAAATGACGGGTTCAGTAGACAATCTACTATACTCCAATGAAATCAGAGATTCCATGAGCGCATTCCAGGATTTCCGGAATACAGTGCAGAATTAGTGCAAGCGGTAGTATATCTATAAATTCTTTGAAGGAAAAAAATGTGTGATAAGATTTTCTTTTGCTTTACTTTATTGCCAGCGTCTTCTTCCACACAAAAAACTTGAGCTACTTTATTTATGTACGACATGATCAGTGGGGAAGTGAAAGCAAGAGAGAGAGGGAGAGAGAGAGAGAAAGGGTGAAAGTGGTACGGAAGACAAATGTGAGGCTAATCGTTACATGAAGTTACTACAAGAGAAAATTTTATCGCTCTTTTTTTTCCTTCAACATTGGCAAGCGTGTTTTTGTAGAAGCTGATCTTAAAAGAATTACAAATTGCCACTTATTTTACGACGCCACTTCATTCCATACGGACTTCACGAGTAAGCCAATAAAAAGTTGAGAAATCCAATTCGACTATGCACTTTCATGTAATTGCGTCGTAGTTGTTGTTTTCACCATTACTAAGGATCAAGGCGTCCCAGATTTACTGTACTTTTCCCTTTACTTTCTGCCGCTGTAGATTAAGTGGAAAGCATGTGGAAATGAATGAGCGAATGGATACGAAAGGACGAATAAAGTTTGTTGGAGCCTTTTGTACAATCAGGTTAAAAGATAACCTTGAGTGTGCCTATTGAGTTCGTGTAATTGAAATCATTCAAACTCATCTCTCCACGAAATCATGATGGATCCCTAAAAATAACAACAACCCGACAAGTTTTTTTCCTATGAATCCAGAGTTATTTTTACTCGCCAACTTTTCCTCCTCCAGTCACTAGTCAATCTTGATTCTTATTTACTGTTTACAGACTAATGTAGGTCAACTTAATTTAAAAGGATTTGATTAAGTCATAAACTCAGTAAATATTGAATAAATTTGGAGTTGGCTTACACATGCATAAATCCATGCATATGTATGGTGTCGTCTTTCTATGATCTATTTATTTATTTATTTATTTCCGTCAGCATATTTCCTTGAATTAACTCAAATTGTAAATGTGCAATATAGCATGCAAAAAATATCTGCTTTGATTACCTACCTTGTTCCGTGACGCATTGCGAAAGCGTGGACAAAAATAAGTGAGGTGAGTAGGTGAGAAATGTACAGATTGGGATTGATGCAATGATGATATACGCTTTTCTTGATCCTTGCAAAGCTCGTGACTTTTCTGGATGACAAACGGCCACAAACCTTTCCATTGTGAGTGCCACCAGCATCATCACACCAATACCTAAACAAAGAAAAAGATGAGGTAAAAAGATATAATATGGAATTTGGTGGAGGAGGATCATATTGTTACATTCCCACGCTAAACTTTATAGCTCTTACCCAAGAGCACACAATCACAATAGGTTTCTGCTTCATAAAACTGATGAACCTTCAAAACGCTTTTGTGTGATATAATCAAAATCAAACAGAAAGGGAAAAGGGGGACAAATACTTCCAAAAGTTGATAAATATTATATGTATTTGAAGATCAACAATGGAGTGCAGTTCGTGGGGACGTCTTTGTTGTCTTGTTTAACGCTGACTTGTGACTTACCCAAGCAAGAGTTTCCCAGATATAGTTCCAGATATGTATGAAAAAATGCCTGGTATACATTTGTCCATGGACCCACTTCATTGTTATGCAGCACACGGTTGGCGAATGGAATTGCTACTGTTATTGCCATTAGAGCTGCTGAAGAGTAGCCTAGAAATGGAGAAAAAAAGAAGAAAACAGAAACGAATCAACAAAGGAATCTTCTATACACTTGAAGCGTGAAAACGAATCTGAAATTCGAGATATCGTTTCTACTTTCATGGTTTCATGATTTACCCACATTCACTCCAAAATTCTCACTTTTTTTTTTGTCATAATAGATCTGCACGGAACGGAGCAGCATCATCGCATATGGCGTTATGGTGCATTTCGTGTACTTTGTAAACAATACAGGCACACTATCATCTTATGTAGGTAGTAACAATACACTGACTCTCATCTTTTTCTATTCTTGAGGTTTCCAACTTTTTATAAAAAAAATAAGATCCACAAGATTTTGCTACGCATCCACTACTGACTGCATAACATACGATACGATACATGCGGTTGGTGTACCGTTCCGTTTCCGCTTAAAGAGGACGCAGGCCTACATAATTTACTGTCTGTTTAAGTCATAAATAACTATTCGAATTCTTGTAATCAGACATCCGAAATCTGTATATGGAGTAGTCTATACAAAATTACATACATAAATTTCTATTAGGTTTATTTACACATCCAAACATGTTGTAGTATTGCCTTTAAAAAATTGATGGTCTAAGGTGAAACTTGGAATTATAACGAATCAACTATGACAAGCACCTGACCTCATTTCATATCTGATGATGAGTCATTCTGGAAAGTAATAAAGGTGAAAGGGGAAATTTTATTCGATGAAATATGTTGATATCAGCATGGTTCGTTTCATCACATTTGCTTTATCAACTGAAAAACATCAAAAAAATCGTGGGAAATGATCTTTCTTCCATGTTTTCATTGGAGCATTGTCGGAAAGCAACTATGAATCATAAACCTCAGTTAGAGTAGACCAGAACATTAGGACACTATAAACAGAAACTTTTAAGAGACCAAAAATGCTTCATAAAGCATCTCTCTTTACCCTTTTTTAGTCTGTTTGGTTGTAAAACGCATATTTCCTTGCATGTAACGGGTAAAATATGACGAATGGTACATCTCAGTGAGAACTACACCACAAAAGACTTTTATGAACTTTTTCACTGGACATTTTATGGACAGATTACACTCCAGGGTGCATAGCTGCAATACTTTCACCAAATAACTAGAAAACACTATAAAATGCAGAATTTCTGTGAGTAAAGGAAAAG
This sequence comes from Orchesella flavescens, assembly GCA_964034955.1. Classification (NCBI taxonomy): domain Eukaryota; kingdom Metazoa; phylum Arthropoda; class Collembola; order Entomobryomorpha; family Orchesellidae; genus Orchesella; species Orchesella flavescens. The sequence continues at coordinate 39,953,468 of OZ035955.1, forward strand.
TAGATGGAATGGATGATACAACTGGGGAGTAGTCAGGACTGGTGATGCAATATGGTGATGACTACTTCCTTCTTGTAATAGAATAGGTTCGCAGCTCTTTTATTGTGCCCAACTTTACCTCCCACAATTGCCTAATGAATTAGGGAGCCAAGAAATGGGAAGCAGTACATATATTTACCGTAACTAATGTCGGCAGGATGTAATTTAGAAGTATACAATAAAATTGTACGTGATGTTATTCACATCATGATCAAGCCCGGAAGGGATTCCATTTGTAGTAACATAAGTATATACTATATCCATCTAAAAAATATTATGGTTGAGGAAAAATGAGAAGTGTATGCCTATATGCATTAGTCAACGGATGACATACTTTTCCCACTTTCCACCATGGTTTTTATACTTTTCCCCGTTTTTCATGAAGCCTTTGAGGTAATTTATCTACTCCTTTCCTCGAATATATGAATAAGTGCAAGTACATGAATTGGATGGTCATCAGGTCAAAGTTTTTGTGGATGAATGAATGCAAAGCATGAGCAGTTTTTCAAGTTACTGGTGGAGAAAATTGGTAAACAAGTTGCTCGCATCACAACGGTTTCCTTGAAAAAGGCTCATTGCCTCTAATGCAATACTTTTATATGAAAGGCTCGAATGATGCATGTTGGAAGGAAACTAAAGTTGATTGTAAGGGTGAAGGCTGTCACCAGTTGTTCTCCAGGGTCGTAAATCACTAGCATGTCAAGATATCTCTCTCTCACACACAGCCTTCTCAAAAAGCACTCGAATGAAAACAATAAGCCTTTCTCAAATGGGATGTGTATATGATATCCGGCTAAACAATTCATCAGCTCACTTGCAGAAACGTCAGCTTCATGAATTCAAACCCAAAACAAAACCTCTGAAGGCGGAATCCTTTCAGTTTCCACACTACTGCTTGGGCTTTCACTTTCATGCTCCCGTGGCATAGTGCTTGATAAGCAAGTGTCTTCAATCGTTTAGAAACTTCCTGGTTCATTTTCCAAATGGTGGATTATATTATATATAAAAATACGACAGCAAAACAAGTCCACTAACAACAGCCACTATGAGTTTGCTGTGGAGGGATTATGAAACATCCAGACCCAACTTGCGCAATATTATTATTATTAATGCGATATTTTTTAATTCGTTTCACATCATATCATCGTCATTGCATGACAAAACAATATTTATGTATATAATTAAGCGTAATATATCGTGTTGCTCTTACGAAAATGGAAACATTTTTTACGTTTTCCTCGGCTCATTAAAACCGTGCGTAAATTTTCATTTCAACAATGATCAAAATGATGAGTAGCAAAGCTTCCTAGAGGAAACTCGTTGTAGTATGTACTTAAGTAATCCTACGCGTTTCATTTTTCATTTCATCTCTAGTACGTGTGCGTCTTTTCTGGTGAATTAAGTATTCCAGGCAAATACCCTTAATATGGATCATTACATATACACTTACTCCCACTCCATTTCACAATGAGTACATTTTAAGAATCTCAAGTTGTGAAAATACCTAAATGCTAAGTATCCACACATCACGCTTTTTATGAAATATTGCACACTATATTATTTCATATTTGGCATGATAGATAAATGTAGGAATGGGAAATGGCGCTGCTCTGTAATATTTTCAGATGTAATAATTTATTTCCTGTCTTTGTACAGAATACAGAATAATATTTCTTTCTCTGAATACTTTTATGTGTGGAATGATGATGTATCTCCATTTATATTTCTGAGTACGTACTACGAAATCGTCTCTGCCTTATATTAGAAATAACTACGTTCTTGTAAAATCACCATTCCATGAAAGCTGGGAAAAGAAACGGGTGGAACTTTGTTAATTAAAAAACTATAAAACCATAAACTTCAAATAACGCCTGCCAACTCGAAATATTCCTCATTACAGTTTAAGCTTCGAAACTGTAATGGTTTGTATATAGAAAAAAACACGAATTTTTATTCAACGCTTCAAATTTTGAATAAAAAAAATTCAAAGTGAAGCAGTACTATTTCAGCAAGGCTTAAATTTAAACATAACCATGCATGTACATCAAGAAAAAATAATGAATGTAGACATTTGTCACAAGAACGTCCATCACGCACCAGTGAAACTTTGTGTACAACCGAATAAAAACGCCCATTTTAATACTTTACACGCCTCCTGCCTTGTTACAAACAACGGCACATATCCTTCATTCTTGACAGGGTTTAGTTATTGCAACTAATGTAGTTATTTCTCTGAAGACATTAAGTCACACGAAGTATAATGAAGATTGATGACCCTTGTAAGTCACCCGATTTGACAAACTACACAAGTCCTACAAGTGGAACTTTTCCTGGTATAATTTTACTATGAATTGGAATTTCCATTTCATTTGGCCAGTTCACGGTTTTATTTCTTGTTAAAAAAGGAAAAAAGTACTTATGTAAGATTACCCGCGTAGCATCTTAACCGTTTGTCATTACATCCCAAGTGTGTATTATATACTAAATCCTAAGTGAACAGGATGTTAAATATTTGCACAAGGTTGAGAAAGTGAGAAAGTCTGGAGAGAAAATGTCATTTTCAAGAGATGCGAAAAGATATACGCTTTATAATTTCTCTCATTTCCCATTCACAACATTTTCATGCATAACTTATCACTACTTTCACGGCTTAAAATCCCTGTTTGCAGATAATTTGACAGATAACGAACTCATGTTCCATTTTTGAGATTATGAGCTCATGAATTTCTAAGCTGTTAAGTGTGAAATGAGAAGCCATTGAATAAATTATAAAGAAGACATGCAAAGTGCAAGTCATTTAACAAGTAAACTGTACAATGGATAACAAAGATGTACTTGCCCGGTAGTCGTTTCAAAAAGTGTGTAAAATAACTCAAACTTGCTCTACCAACAATCTACGAACCACGGAGCTGCGTAAATATACTCTTATGTCTATATAAGGAAAACAACTTTTTGAACGGACATGGTTTTAATAGAGTTTGTCATTAACTTCAATACTTTATCTTGTGTTAAGTTAAGCGAATAGGGTATGTTGTATGTCAAACATAAAAATAAATTGCCATGTTTTGTTCCATGCATCAAATTATCCAATTCATTTCAATGTACACTTAACAACTCGGGGTAATGTGCTTCAGCTATAGTTACGGCAACTTGTCAAAATGTACAACTGGCAAGACTTGACAACTTAATAAAGTCAAAGTGGAAGTATATCATTAAATTGTTTCATTTGTAAAAATGTTTGTCAAATTGTCATAAAAAATGTGCTAGCTAATATATCTTCGTTTCCATTTTTAAAGAACACAATGGAGGAGGAATTTGAGTGGGATGTATTATATGTTGTATCCATCTCTGACCTATTTTATACAACAACAACTGCCTTGTATACGAAACGATCATTAGTTACTTTAAATCTTCGAGAAACAAAACTAAAACTAAAGAATGAGGACAATGGAATGATCCATTAAAATTTGAAGATTTTTTTCCTCAAGTCTGGCATGGATTCTGCATGTACATAGATGTACATTTTGCCAGGATATGATCATAGCCAAGCGAGAAGGAGAAAAAAATATTTTGAATTAGTGACAGCTGAAAGAAGATTTTGTGCAAATGTACAATAGCTGTTCACTTATCCAGAAACAATGAAAGCGTGAGCGCGCATAATATTTTGTCGTCCAATTTTTTACAAGTAGCTCGTCGATTTGGGTTAGATTACGAATCATAATTTATAAAATGTTACAACAAAAAACAAGTCAGAAGTTTCTCGATCTCGCCAAAAATATTGGTACACAAAGTAGCATATATAGTTTACATAGTCTAAAAACAATGAACATCCTTGTATGCATCCGGCATTACAAGTAGGGATAACATTTTGCTGCTCCAGGCGGAAGAAAATGGCCCGATCTGTGTTTCTATGTATATACGCCATGCTTTTGTATATTCGGAACAACACTTATCATATGCAATAATGTGTGTTGTCGTCTATAAGTGACCTACTTTCAAACTTCTTACATAAATTCTGAAATCTATGAAATGCTGGCAGAGGATAGTATAGTGTAATATAACGCAGATGGCTTTCATTTGGCATTCCACATAATATGAAAAAGAATGCATGTAGAATGTAGGAACAGACACGCTTTGAATTCATCTCCGAGAACAACATACAGAAGAACTTTCAATACAGTGAAAACAACTTGCCAGATTTTATTTACTATTTGTAGAAAGATGTTGCTACAACCTGTCTTCCAAAGAACTGTTCTTTTGTTTTGATTCAAATATTATCCTGAAGATTTCTTCCTTTACAGTTTTTTTTACTGAGAAGCCTTCCTCAGAATATTTAAATACAAATAGATAGGTTGTGAGACCCCTGCTATGCTATATGCTACATTTCTTATGTGAATGTGAAACAAAGCTGTTGTTATCAAACTAATAGAATTCCAAGTATAACAGTACATTAAGCTGTATAATACATACTATAATACAGCCCACATTCAACATTCATTGTGCACCTGGGAAGTTCCTTCTCATCCTCACACCTGTGATAGTCAAAACTATTTGGTGAAGAATTTAATTATGCAATTCTTTGTGACAAGTTCACTAAACTTTTTACAAAATAGGAGCAAAAGGAATTCTACGGATCCAATGTGTCTCCTGTACAATTCAAATCACTTTGATTTTCTTTACAATCACCTTCTTGAAAATAGTTTCTATCAATGGAGATGGAATGGGGAATAAAGATGCAGATTTACTATCACATTTTCCATAAGCGAAAGTATAACTACTTGCAGGATACGTGCACATGTGGATACTGAGCCTGAACTTTGCGCATGCAAATTTAACAAACGTGTGTCATTCATGTGTGAACTAAATATTCCAATAACCTACTTATGTATGTAATAAGTTTTAAAACGGTTGAGGCAAGTTATTTGTGCGAACTCACCTTTTTATGCTTAATGTTATTAGGGCTCATTTTCTGATCTTCTTTGTAGCATGCATGCTTAGCGTTTAGCAATAAAAAAAACTGCCCGTATCCCTACTCAATGTCTTTACAAAACAACAGGGTATATGAAAGAAAGCGACTGGACGTAAGTAATGTTGCCCCAACATTACTGAATGAGATCCTCCAATTCTAGAGGGATTTCTTATATCATTTTCAGTCCCTAACACAACCTTTTTATTTAGGCATTACGGTATTCTCTTTATGTTTTCTAGTCTCCTTTTCCTTTGGTTCTGCTCATCTTCTTGTTTATTTGCCCTTTCTCCACGAAACCGTAACTAATGTTAAAAGTAATATTAATTCCTAAGTACCGCTGTAACGAAGTGGCGAAAGCATTAAGGACTTTTCTGAAGTCTGTACAAACTTACTCAAATTCATGTGTGTGTATGTCTTAGATTGGCCATGGCTAAGACAATAATTTTTTTCAAGAGGCGCAGAGATTTTTAGCATCAAATTTAAGTAAGATATCAAACTAGACTTGATTGACGTCCAAAAATTAAAATTTAATTAATTTTAGAGGATATCTTTACAGCTGCCACTTTGAATTTTCCCCAAACCTTATGAAGGTAACCCTACTCAAGCTAGATTAAATTTTAATAATAAACGTTTTACTTCACACATAACGCCTGTGCATCTTATTTTTGATACCACATTAAAATTTGCAGCAATTTAACAACGAGTCCAAGGCTGAGACTACACTACCATGGAATGAAGTAACTTCTACCACACTATTCCTAGCAACTTACACTTCTCCCACTTTGCAACAATATTAAAGAGGAGACCATCACCGTACATTGAAGCTTGATAGGGAATTCTCTCACTGTATGCAGTCGAGCAAGACTTTCACTGCACTCAGCGATGTCAAGCCACAAGGCACATCAGCAATGGAATGTTTGCCCAACGTACCCTACACATGACTACTATCATCTAGGGAGCCAGCCACCCCACCAAAAAAAACGTTATATATCCTCCTTTGAATACAATATATAATAATGCTAAAAATACATTTCTTCTTCATCCTGATAAAGTACACATTATATTATACCGAATAGAGCAATAGAGACAATGCTGACTCGCGAATAAAAGAGCTATACTGTTGTAAGGTGATGATAATGTTCATACAATTCTTCCAAAGCTTTAGTCCACTCATTCCTCTACTTATTTTACTCTCTCTCTCTCTCTTTCTTCTGAGCCTTGAAATCACATCGTAATTCATATAAAATTACCTTTCTCCACTTTCTCCCCTCCAACGATCACGTACTACTGGCATGATAAAATGGCAAGACTACTATAGCCATCATCTCCTTAAAATCTTTCCGCTGAAATATCATAATATCATTCAACTGGCGCACCAGGACACTGAATACGTACTAATTCACTTTGGCTAGTGTGTACACATCGGTTTCTGTTAGGTAATTTTTGTTGATCAAGGCTTACATTGGTCTTATACTAAACATTCCACCAGTTTAATTACTCAGAGTCTATTAAAAAAAAGTAATGGATCTGCTGCTCCTGCTGCAGGCTGGTTACTGATGGATGGCATTATGTTATATAAGCTCTACTTAAAGTTGAAATATTTACATTGAGAATCCGATGATACTTCATCGAGTGCCCTTTTAAATGAGCCATTAATGGATACTTAAAACCTGTCTGCTTATACTAAAACCTCAGGAAAGCCTTGTAATATGGGATGATTATGATGGTTCTCTCTACGTCAATGAGGGTTGGGGAAAATCCATTTTATGCCGGCGTGCATAAGCGCAATGTGAATGTGGTCATGAGGACATACTGAGAGAAGCAAGAACGTGATGTAACGGATCAAAAATAGGCTATTTTTGTGAGTGAGAGGTCGTTAAACAGCTTGAGTGCAATACGAAAAACAAGAGAATTCTATCAATGACCCAATAACGACTTTGGCAATTTTTTCTTGCTGCTCTTTCAAAAAAAAATGCTTTCTCTCAATTTAGTTTTTTGCGTAGATAGTATACAACTTGGGATCCCTGGGGTCTTCTTCGTTGTAGGACTTCGCTCCACTTAAATTAACGGCGAGATACAACACTGAATACAATTATTTGATGTGGAATAACAAGCAAGCTGAGCTGGAAGCAAAAGAGAAAAATATTTACCATCCATTTTACACTACGTCTATGAATCAGCAGTCGACTGAAGCTATAGGATGGATGGAATGAAATAAGGGAACACAAAATACTATTTTTTTCATCTGAAAGCAAGTGAAATTGCATTCATATAATCACATCGATGGGGAAAACAAACCATCAATTACAATAAAGCTCAAACCTACATAACATGCACACAACTACTTCTCTTGGAGAATACAAAAGAGAAATCCTAATAAAATATCAGCTGGAAATTAGATTTTGAATCCAGTTTCATTTATTGAGAATCTGTGTTTTACATTATTTGTGCTGTTTCTGCATTCTTCTCCACATACTTCCGAAATGCACAAAAGAGATCTAGAATTATTCGGTCATTTAGGCCATTCACTTCACTACTCCATGAGTATAAGATTATGGTTTTGGTTACTGTTTACCTACACAGAATTTCTGAGTTTCTCTAGCAAGCATTCAAATATCAACTGCACAACGCTCGCTAAAGAACTTTCTCTTTTGCTATCTACCTATACAGGAACACTTCCCAAGAGACTTTTTCTACAGTGGATTTTATGACTTTAATGACAACACGAGAGTGGAACGTGGTGTATGAATTCGAGTTACTGGGCAGGTAAACAGGTAAATGAATATATATGAACTGAATTTGCATACAAGCAAACTTACATGTATGAAATGAATGTGTGCATCATTCTTTCTACGACTCCTTTATCAGGAGTTGAATGGAACTCCATTCCATTGAAAGTTGTTTATGTTTGGCACAAGTTGTAAAACTGTGGCAGGCAGGAAAGGACAACTGTGGTAGTTTGCATGCAAATTAATTTCTGCACTTTCCAAATTTATCTCCATTTCTTACCACTTATGTTTTCTTCGTGACAGTAGCATGCTCAATGGGAGGGGAGAATAATACAATTTACCTACACTTGTTGCATATATGAGCACTAGGAGCACATACGTAAAAGTTGAGGACTATATATATGTATGCGTTTTGTTATCACTTCAAAATTAAAGAAATTATGTAGGTACAAAGAAAATTTAACGTGTTTGGGCTTGTGGAGCATTATGTGTTAAATACTGCTCGATGCTCTTTAATGTAACCTAATTAATTAACGTCTCACTCGCCTTGCTGAAATTAACTTTGTGCAAGCGAGGACAAGCTACTTTGTTTGGAATTACGCGAGTCAAAATTGGGATGTCTTTTCCTGCCGGCAATATCCTTAATTTAATATCTAGGGAATTTAATTAGTTAAGCGCCTGCTACGAAGGGGATGTTCCTGTGCTCTTCTTATATTATTATTAACAATATTCGCCATATTCTACTTTTGTCTGCATTAAGGCGGGCGAAAATATTATGGGGGTTAAGGTTTCAACCTTCCTTGTTCACGCTTGACTGCTTCCAAAATACCTGCCTCGAGATAATACACACATACACGGTGGGAAAGGAGCTGTAAAATCGGCCTTGATGCTTCTTAATACACTATATGCATTCGGGTTGATCCCTTTCTAAATTGAATGCAGCTGCTATACGGCTTTTTTACTGTTTTGTATGCATATAAAATATTTTCTATTTATTTGCACATATTACACTTTTATCCTGTTCATCCTCTCTGCTTCTTCCACTTCTTCAACTCGTACAGTTCATCTTGATCTAGAGTGGAGCTTCTATATAATATGTGAGTTAGTGAGTAGAACGTAGAGTCAGCTGCACAAGGACATTTAGTTTCGGTTACAATGTCGAAACAGTCGAATGAACCCTCGGATCATGTAGGGATAAAGCTATGACAATTCGTTTTGGTGCTTGCTTGCAGCTCCGTATATATAAGTACATATATATATCCAACTACATTATTATACGTATCAAGTCACACTTAGCATAATGCATACATAACAACAAGGATGCAAACTCATGAATAATTTATGCCACTCTGCATGATCCATTGCCGTTGCACACTTTTGCGGACAAACTATATAGGAAGCTGTGGAGAGTACATTGTGAAGTATGGTAAAAAAAAGTTATTTTTTTCTTTTCGCCCAAAGAATTTTATCACTCAAACAGTTGCTCCTCTTGACAAGAAAAACTTTCTCTCTGGCCCTTCCACTTTTCAAAATGACACTTGTCCGAAAAGTCAGTTTAAAACCATCTATATCAAGGTGTGAAGACGGGTGAGTGTACGTACGGTGAATATGTATAATTAAGACATTTTGATGCCAAAAGGTGCTTTTGAGATATTTACATTTCTGGATAGTTAAAAAATCCCCTCCATGTGGATTTTATGTGTGCAACTTATTATTCCTATTTAACTATGCAATTTTACTGTGATGGTATAATCATGTCTTAAATCATGTCATCACGTTTACTTTCCACTTCAGAACAATGGAAAATGAGGTATGTGCTTTTTGCTCCAAAATACTGAGTAGGACCGAAAGACAAACCCGGCAAAACTATGGAGAAAGTGACAAACAAAGGCTGCATTTCATACCCAGTTTTGATGCATTCTCTAAAATGAAAGTTTTTGCTTCCATACCATATATATGAATTTGAAATGAGAGCAAACTGGATTTGAAACCTACACACATGGAAAAACACTAGTCCAAGTGAAAATAAATGGATCTTTCGTTGAAAGATAAGCCCAAGAAATAAAATAATACCCACGAATACAGAAAATACGACCACACGGATCAAACACTGGGGCATTTCCCAAAGGAACCATGAAAGAACACGAATGCAGCATTATTGCAAAGAAAAAGTAGAAAACGGTAATTGAACCCGAAGTGCAGGATTCACGAATATCCCTTGGTCCCCCATGTAACTGGTAAAGTTTCAGAGATTGTAAATTATTCCAGCTGTCCGACCCTTAATCACAGCCAATATATAATCTTTAGAAACAAGGGAACCACTTTTATGATTCAAACATAAACTTTCTTTCCTACGAAAAAATGTGTTGATGGAACGATAAAATATGCTAAAAAGAAAGAACTGACATTTTCTCCATCACCTGCAACATAAAATATAGATAAAGCCATTTACCATATCAGCTCTAGATCTAGATACATCATCCATGTATATATGTATTTATACCCTATGTTCCTCTCCATAAACTTCGCATTCTAAAAATTCACAAAAAAAAACTCTACAGAAAACGAACTAACGATAAGGTGCTTTGTGCTTTTCTCAGCAATATTTGTCTTTATCAACACAATATAGTGAAGAAGGCGTACATAATCCCACGTGAGAAATGAAACCCATGACACCAAATACTCCGCAACACTTTCACATATGCCAAACTGCATATATTTAAGTTACCTGAAACAAAAGTGTAAGACGTAGAAAGCATTGTGAAAGTGGGAATAGGATTTCAAGAAAAGAGCTTGCTTACTAATGTGCAATGACGCGTTTGAAAGGTATGAATGAGAAACAAAATACTCCAATACTTTCCTTTTCACAAAGCAACATCTGCTACTGACTATATATGGATGATACGATGAAACCAAGAGAGAAAGAAAGAAGAGTGTTTGTTTTGATACTGTATAACATTACCCCAATGCCAAATACTAAAATCCTTGTACCACAAAGCTAAATGGGTGTAGCAAAGGGTATATTGTATATTTGAGTAAGGTGATCTCAAAATAAAATAGTTGTTTTACAGCATGTGTGTGCATTTTGTTTTTGCAAGTAGTATAAATCATCTTTGGTTTCCTTTATAACTTTGCAATTCTTGGGAAACAGCTGAATTATGCGTTGCAGTGTGTATATTTACATTGTGGACTACTTAACTGCAGTTGCCGCATGTATTTTTATGTTGATTCAACTACCCAACAACCGTAAGCTTTGCATCGAATGAACATGCATATGATAAGTCTTATTTTAGTTGACTTTGTTGTCTATTTTATGAGGTGTGGCGGGGTGGGCGACTTATTACTTTGTTCTATGTACGTGCTGTTATTGGGGTTAACTAGGGAAGTTACAGGGCATGGTTATTCTCTTACATTGAGCTTGGTTTGTTGACTTTCCCTTATATTACTTAGGTATTAAAAGGACATGTATTCTTCATGAAGGCCTTACACATAGTAAAACCATATTAGTTTAATGGGTAGTGTGTGTATTCAGTGGTAGACGTAGACGCATGAGGAAAAGCTCATTGTTATTTCGTGCACAGAAAAGTGGCAAGCCCTTAAGAATGAGTACTTCTTGGCTTTCCTGTGCAAAACTAAGCTACTACTACAAGTGCAACGATACACTATATGCCAAAGCTTGCCGCAAATTTGGCACGACTCAAACAGTCTTTCACGAAAATTTTACTCACATTTCCCGAGCCATATCTGATATTGGGAACGCTTGTTATGTAAGAAGAATAGAATACAAAGTAGGTAATATAGATACATGAAAGGTGCACAAACTTTCCTTGTTTACTTGGCCGTAGGCAAAACATTCAAAGACATAAAGAAAAGAAGAAATTACAACTGCATGCAATTAAAAGCATTCTAAACCTTGGTTCATGAACACTTTTGCTATTAAAAATAACATAAACAGGCTGGCAGAAGCCAAGTACATCGTGTGTACCTCATGCTCCTACCCTTTAAACACTGAAGGAAATAGTTTTTTTTATTCACAATTTTCAGCAAGAAAAACATTTGTAGTAAATGGTCTACATGACGGGCATAATAATAAAGGATACTTTAAGGCTTTAGTGACTATGAATGCATGAAAGCAGATTGCGAGTGATTTATGCATAGTCCGCGCATCATATTCCATTTTCAGTCAAGGAATGTCTCAAAAGCAAAAGCTCGACATGATGATACTTTTTCTTGATGCTGCTGCTGGTCCCTTTCCGTCATTCATATTCTATTTCAGACAAGACATTCCATCCAATGAAAGTCATTTTCAGCAGAATAAGTACATGCATAGTCCGCTATTAAAATAATGGCTGCGGTGTGACTTTATGTTAAAGAATTCACATTTCACTTTTGCATTTCAGTTCCCACATGTAACCATTACCCTAGTCCTCATTTATTGAAAACTCAACAGCATTGCCAACTTCCTAACTTGTTCTTGTTGAAAGCAAAATGCAATCTTTGCTAACTTGGAACTTTTTTTCAATCTAGAACTCCAACTCATTTCTTCGATAAGAAAAGAGAGGACCAGGGAGTTGAAAACGTGCGGTAAAAAAGTGCTCGGGAAAGTGGCAAATGTCATTAGTCTACCACATTGAAAATGATCTTCCTTCATTCTTTCCCAAAAGAAAAGTCTTAAAGATCCTTCCGGCTCTCTTGTATTTACTTTATGTAAGCCGCTATGAATGCCTTTCCTAAATGAAATGCCATTGAGGAAAAGAAAACGAACCGTACCACAAGATAAATTGCACTGTGCCAGCATACTCTTCACAGATTTTTGGTTCAAACCGTAACATTCATTGATTCTACAACATGTTCCAATTTTTTCTTTTGCAGTTCAAGCAAAATGGCCTTACATTTGTCTAAAACATTGTTAGTACAAAATGTATTATGCATGGTAAGCTAACAATTTAGAAAAGGCGAGGCCCCACTGCATTAACTTTGTAAACGATCACAACCATTATGCCCCTCCACCATGTTTTCTATAATTAGGAATATTGATAGGCTTGCCTTAGTCTTCAGCAAATGATCATTAGACAAAAGAATATAATTTCATGCAACAAGAATAATTAACAAAGAAAGAATGTAGATGAGATCATCAGTAATGGATTTAAGAGGTACAAGATATATATCTCTATCTCTCTCTTCACTATCTGGATACTGGATAGTGAAGCCTCATTTCTGTTGAATTTAATGTGGTCTTAAATGAACTAGTGATTGCAAAATGGCAAATTGTTTCCGTTCAATTTGTTAAGAGAGTGGAAAAGTTGTCGCTAAACCCTTTTGAATAACCCTTCAAGCATAAAAAGTAAAACGACAAGTGAAGTGAAGTCGAGTTGAAAAGAGAAAAGAAATTTCACATGTTAGCTTTGGGTACTCGACGGGATGCCATACATTTTGCCTATACTTTCTCCAGGCGTATTTCTTTTATGTCTTGTCTTTTTCACTTGATTTGCTGAAAAAAATTACCCCCACCGTAGTCTTCTGAATTTCTTTTTATCTTCAATAAAATATCAGGAAGGAAAAGGATTGTCATCCAATTTCCTAAACAGCATTACATATCCTATTCAAAATATTCCAATTTGCTCCTCGCGTATATAGACAATAGCATAATATTACATTTATTTTTATTACATTAGACACTATACCGACTTCCTTGCTCTTTATTTTTACGAGACGGAAAGAAAAACTCAAGAAATCGCTTTGGAAGTAGCATATAAAGATTATTATAAAAATAAATATAATAACTACAGACATTATTTACAATGGGAAAAGTTTTTTTTTTACTTTATGGCATGGTAGAATGAATTTAATCATGATCATGATGTAGACTTGGATGTTCTACTTGACTTTTGTAATTTTTATCATGAAAATTGGTACGGTACTTTGCTTAATAAACTGAATTGATTGGTAGAAGGCAGAAGGAAGATGAAAGAAAATTTGACAAAGGAAAAACATTGATGCAATGGTTAAAAAATCAGATCAAAAAGTTGCAGGCTATATTTACTTTCTGATAAACAAAACCAAAAGAAAAGGGTGATTGGTTCATTTTTAAAATTAATATAGCATAAAACAACAATATACGTATCATATCTATTTTATGTATTTCGGAAAAACTATAGAGCTCAGGCTCAAATGAAATATTTTCAATCTCTGATAGTTGTAAGCAATTAAAAGTAACAAAATAAGGGATAAAACTAGTTCCGTTTGACACCACACCACATGGTCGAAGGTAGGCATACTCGTGAGATTTGGAGAAAAAAAACTTTGTCGAACTTAAAAAACTTTGCAGCGATTACAAAAGGAAAGTAGATTCAAGTATACAAAAGGATGTTCATTTGGTAGCATTATAATATGAAGTTGTTTTCATCAATTAGATGATTACTGCCAGATTTTTATCATCGTTATAACACGTATGTATGTGAGGATGTATGTGAGGATGTGTGAGAGGATGCAGTTTTGAAAAATCCTTTTCTAACAAGTTATTTTATTAGGTCTTTTTGAAACTTTGTGTCACGGAGTGGAAAGTTGTTTGAAAAGTTAGCTCCTAAAACATAATCCTGACGGAATGGGGACATTGTCCGCCTTGTCCTTGCAATGTTACGATCAATAGTAGTTACAGGGTTCACCATTTTTAGCTTACTAACGACAAAAACCACCTTCACCTATCGCATCTTCATCTGATTCATATCAACCTCCATGTGAAAGAGACGTGTAAGATGTTCCATGTACCACAAATTTTTACTGGAAGCCAGATAACGATTCTAAAAAATTGACTGCCATTGCATTCTCGACGTCAGGAGAAAACTCCATATAACAGTGTCGAAGGATTTCGATCAACACTATTTCTGCATGACATGCTGCAACTGCATCATTTCATGAATTACGTACATTCGGTTTTATCTGTTCATATAATGCTTATAATTAAACTCAAGCCGCGTAAGTATAAAGTTATGATCCACGGTCCAAGTAGTAGCACGAAATTGGAGGTTTCAAATCAAAATTACGTTCCAAAAGCAAGTAGGTTTCAACCACAGACAGCATTAAAATAAAAATGTACATGAAACGGCTACATTTCTTAACATATTAAATTGTGTTATAGTGCATATTCTTAGTTTTTCAGGGGTGTACCCGGTAATAAAAACCTTCAAGGAACAAACAATATTGTTAAAGAGTACAACAGATACATCCACAATGACAATTTATTGAAGTAAGTAGCACTCTGAACCACGCCACTATTTACCGCATATGCATACTGTTGGAATTTTCAGTAACCATCTAGTAACCGTATGCTGCTCAATGCTCATCAAATAATAATGCGAAATGGAATGTGGTGTGCCTCCACTCAGGCTTTACATAAATACATTTTATATGAAACTATGGTTTACCAAGAATAAGAGGATAGTAGTGCCTTTTATTGCATACCATGGAAAGCAATATCACAATATTAGTTCACTTAGCATAGAAATGAGCTACTACATAAATACCATCTGCATACATACTCATCGGAAAGTTTTAGTAGGGATATTATGCCAAGAGAGATGAATGCATACTATTTTTCTCATCTTTCGTAACATTTTCCTAGAAAGGATATTGTAATAAAGTGCAGGTATTTTCCTCTGTGGCAGTAAACTAATATGGGAACTTGAAACGATTTTAAATAGCCCTGAAGAATTTCACTACCTCATACTTTCCCTTATTTTTATCAGCTCAGTTCACGGTAGAAAAATCTTAATCTCCCTTCAAACAGTAGTTTATATACCATACCATCTCTTCCTTGTTACTTTCAAAATCTTTGTGACAAGACGTTTATCATTCTTTGTGAAAACAAGTAGAAAAAAATGTAGAGTAAGTATGTGCCTGATAAGCTTGAAAATAACCATATTTCATCGAATTCTTTAAGGTGTCCTTTTTGTTCGGGGGACGTGTGAATGCATCTCAACAATTTCCAATAATGCAAAGAATGACGAATAATCCAAGTCAACTTGTGTCTAAGGAAAGTGACTGGTTTATCTATAATATGTATGTATATATGTATCATATAATCATATGAAACAGTGCAAAAGAGAAAGAACGAGCACCATTTTACGTTTCATGTCACCCTTATCCCCATATCGCACCGAGGAAACAACAAGGGACATTTTTTCCATATTTTTTTGTCCTTTCCTCTCTTAGTCTTTGATTTTATACATAACACACATACATACATATAATATTGAACACACTCAATAGGCATAAATTTTGAGAAGAATATGCTATATTTGGTGTTTGATTTTTCTATGTGTATGTATAAGGGTGTAGATAGTGAGAAAATAAAAGTATTATATGAATTTGACGATATGACGCTAACAATAAGTTATCTTCAGCTTTATATGATAATGCTTTCCGAAAACGATGGAAAATACTGGAAAGATAAAACAGTACACGTACCTAGTTGTCACAGTATATGCTTCGCAGTGTCTTCCCTCGCGTGCATTTGGCGCGGAGATGTTCTGTTCACTCTGATTACGTGATTACTTTGTACTTTCACTATTCTCCAGTGAAGAAAATACACATAATATAGAAATCACACCGTCATACTGTCTTTATGCGTCAATCCCAGACTGAGAAATTCTCTAGAGAGTAAGTACTAAAACTGAGTTTATTGTATCAGAAACTCTACACCTAAAATCACAATCTTTTTAGGTACAATATGGTTAGGCAATGAAATGATGGGATGCCAACCAATGTGCCAGCAATCATTCTGGAATATTCTGGTTTGAGTCGGAGATCGTATTATATATACACCCCCAGATCAAGCATATACATACACGTATACCTGTATAGAGACGCCAACGCCTTGTCTCGATTATATTTCCTGGCATTGGTTTAACTTCTCTCGTAAATAAAATTCAAACGACCAATTTCTTACCAAGTTATCGTTATAATAAAAGTTTGTCTGACCTTATTAGACTCATTGTCATGCATGAATGCGGGCTTTGCAAAACTGTCGCTGTTTCTGACACATAGACAAACTTACATTCAAATATGCTTTCACTTTCAAACAATCTACTACACCATTCAACACCCTCAAACTCATTCTTTGGTTCATCCTCTTCTTTAGGTATTCTCATTTCCTTTATATAGGTATAGGGGTTTTCCAAAATTATTACAAGAATCAAAAAAGATGAAGGCTCACTGATATGAAGCCTCATTATCTCGAAAACTCAAATAATCTTCGAGGTGTTCACCTTTATTCAAAAGGTAGAAATAATTATGATGACATCAATCATTTGTGCTTCGTTAATCAGTAAAACTCATTAAACAACCGCGGGCACACGTAAATACAATACATCAACTTGGACAGCTGGATATTATGAGCGATAACCGCAACACCCAACAACATCTCTAATGAGTAATGTGAGTCTTATCCTTCTCCTTTCCTATCAACTAAAAGTAATCTGTCATCTTTGACGTTAATTCTTGGATGATATAGCATTATTTCCTCTTTACAGAGCATATGATCGATCTTGAGCTAGCCTGTTCTACTTACTCCCATGAGGGGTTTTTAATTATCAAACCACTAGGCTCAATGACAAATTGTCCAGCGAACCATTAAATTTAGCTAGCAAAATGATTCCCTTTCACTATGATAACGTGAAAAATGATAGTTCAAAGTACGTAAGCAAACTTTAGTAAATCGCTTGTAGATAAAGCACGTATTCAATTGCTTGTCTAATGATTTCCGATTCAAAGGAACAAAGGAAGTGTATATAGACTAGTACTA
Source organism: Orchesella flavescens (assembly GCA_964034955.1). Taxonomy (NCBI): domain Eukaryota; kingdom Metazoa; phylum Arthropoda; class Collembola; order Entomobryomorpha; family Orchesellidae; genus Orchesella; species Orchesella flavescens. Next base: position 39,971,007 of record OZ035955.1, read on the forward strand.
AAGTATTCTACGACAGCATACAAACAAGCGTGAAATGATGTGCGGCTTACCTCTCATATAGATATAGGCTGTGCCTTTCATATTGGGTTGATTAAGTACGATGAGGTTTAGGATGTTGCCAATAATGCCAAGTCCACAAATGGTGGGCCAGAGGATGCCATATGTAAAGTATTTGACATCTTCAATAGTAAGTTCATTACTAACACCGCTCGCAACACTACCACTGGCAACACCGCCTCCCGCATTAACTCCACTGCCCATCATTACTCCTTCCAAGTCTGTTCCATAAATTAATTCGCTCTCATTGTCGCCGAAAATGCCGGCATTACCTAAAATTGCGGCGCTAGCTATTTCACTATAGACACCATTGCTGTTTCCAGCAACACCTAGCCCTCCGGAGGTGGTCCCTCCCACATGAGACAAACTACTGCTTGAGTTAAAGCCAAAGCAAAGTGGTAAACGAATGGCATAGCTTTCTCCACTGTCAAAAATTGTGGCGGTTTCAATGATGGGAGCAGTTGTGGTCGTCATATTATTCCCATTTGTCCAATCTGACGCACCACCACCACCACCAAACCCAGCAGCGAGCAATGCTGTGGCTGTTGTAGCAATACTTCCTGTCATATTCACCATTATTCTTTTGATTATTACTTGAGTTGCTGCTGCGATTGCTGCTGTTAGATTAAGAGTTTTTCTTGTTCCATGAGTCCCAGACGAATAATATTGTCCCCACGGGAGTCAACAATGTTCTTAGAAGACGTCTGTACTACTATAATATGAAATCTCTGTAATATTCTTGTTTGACATTTTATACCATTTTCAGTTGTTTCTCCTTTGCTCCAGTTCCAGCACATGCTTTGGTAGGGTCAATGGCCAATAAATGTTTCTATTTCCAATCTTATAGCGCGTCTTTATTAAACATCGTAGAACTAAAAGAACAACTTGAGATGTATACAAATTATGTATACCGGTTTCGTAAAAAATCAAGTTATTCCATTTGGCTTTCACGGTTGATGCTTGCTTTTTGCTAGAAAATAAATAATGTACTTTTTTCGAGACTTTTTCGTTTGGGTTGTGTAACAACAACGTTTGATTCCCGTGGGCGGATTTCAATGATGAGTCGTCTCGTAATAAATTGATATCAGATCATGAGATGATTTTATATTCGGATATTCTGCACTTCTGGATAGATCTTCCTTACTGCAACACAATACTATGCATTCCCTAATCCAAATGAGCTGCGTCGGCTTTTACATTTGCAATTGAATATGTTTACTTTTTTTTATCTAAATGTAAAGAAAATGGAAAGACGGGTCAAGGATCATCGAGCATCTAGCCGATCAAGCTCCCGTGTTGGTTAATGGAAGTCCTTGTATGCGATGTGTGGTTGGATAATATCCTTCGTTTCCTCTCTTGAGTACACTTTCTGAAAGCGTAAAAATAGAATGTTCAAATCAAACCACAGAATAACAAACATCTAGACTTATAGTATTCCAAGTCTGGAAAAAACTGGAGATATCCTGGCACCGTACTTGCGTGAACCAAAAAAAGCTATTAGTCCAATGATAGCATTAAGCATCAAGATGTAGTTCTACATTAAAGCAAAAAGATAACAGCAGCCATTGTATCAGGATGCGGATCTGATGCTATGTTACGATAGCCAGGGTACAAAGCTCATACCCTTTTATTTGCAAGATACCACAGCAATCAAAACATAAAAGGAGATCATTTAGGTCACACATATTTGTGTAGGAATTTTACGATTAGACCTGGACAAAAAAAATGGCTAAAAGTGGGAGGGAAAGGGAGAGGATTGATCAAAAGCTGAAAATCTGCTTCATGCTAGTGCATAAAAAATGATCAGCCCTTTCGCGGAAGGCCGGAGCTCCAGCTCATGAGCTCAGAAGCTTTTCATGATGATAAAAAAGATAAAGCAGCTAAAGGCTTTCAAGTGCATGTAAAGAATTCAATGGATGGATCATTTAGTAAACTTTCTGTTTACATTTTGGCAGCCAACGCAAAATGGTGGTTGGTTTATATGCAAAACTGCATTTTTCAGAACTACCAAAATGTGCCAGAATGTTTTTGTTAGCAACATCATTTTTAACCGATTACCAATATGCACATACTCAAGCACAAACATGCATAGATAATATGTACTTTTGGAGGTATTTTATTGAAACTATTTGGGTTCCCAACAAGCCTGGTTCTGGTTACAGTTTACTTCAAAAGGCTCAGTTTATTTTCGAGAAGAGGCTGTAATAAGGATCTGCTTGAATAGATATGATGGATAATGGAATCAATCCATCTCAACTTGTTCGAGGAAGTAAAAAAAAATCTTCTTGTAGTATATGTTGAGCTTCCATTCTTCAGTGAGCACAATAGCCGGCCGGATTACAATCGCTGGTCGGCCACTGGAATTCTTTTCAACTACATCATGTATCTGTGGCACATTTCTTCTTTTTATGGATTTTTTTCTTGCTACAATCATTCCTTAGCCCATTTCCATTTTAGTGGAATAACGAAAGAAAAACATACATTGGCAGCAACACAAGAGGAAAGGGTTTCTATATAAGTAATTTTCGGAACTGGGAAAAAATAGGATTTCATACATTTCATACGCAAGCAGTGAAAGCTTATATTATTTGAGGTTCTAGCGCTAGGTAGGTAAAATAAGAGAATCAGAATAATGTTATGTATAATGGTTGTAGATTGTGATTTAGATGCAAACTCTCCAGACTACATTTACTTTTAGTTGATGCAAGACGAAAGTCTAATGTTGCGGAAAGTGAAAGATAGTTTCCAGTCGTAGAAAACTTACTCTCATTCATCACAGGACATTTTGTGTGATGTTTGACGGTTTGTTGTTTACAAGTGGCATACAATTACTATATACACAATATCCACTTTACATCTAGTGTGCTGACGCCGGCTCGAGGAGAGACAACAATTTATTTTGCATTTTGTAGCAAGGAATTTTCTCGTCATTTATCAGAATCTCTCTATTTACTTCCCCATGAGTAGTCCTAAGGCAGACTGAGCAGTTCTTTGAAACAAGGGAACGAAACGGAAGTGGAGTGAATATCATGTTAGTACTTGAAAGGTATCAGTTTGGTTGTTTGTTTCCCAGAATTGGCGTCACCTTTTGTTATAATATGAATAAAAGTTGAGTGAGACGTTTGGTAAATGGCTCATATGGGAATGTGCCAAAAAACATGCTTAAATGGTTGTTTTTTCTCGCATTAAGCCTGAAATTAATACTTTATAAATCTAAATCACCATTTCGAATCCGATTTGAACGCTATAAGCATGAAAATGTTCTACTTTCCCTTAATAGCCTTAAAGGTTAAGTAAATAACATATAAATAGCTTTTGTTCTCTGAGCAGCAGTCAGTAAAAAAGGTGCTGCGAGGCAAATTGTAATTAATACGAGAATGAAAGTTTATCCGTCAAGAGTAGAGGAGAACCCATTTCATTTGAAACAGTTTATTTCCGGATTGTAAATCTGTTGAATTGAAGTTGTAGCGTGGGACGTAGTTAGAATTTTATGCAGCATAATATTTTTTGAATGTAGACTTTTGAATTGCGCAACGAAATGGATAGGTATATAATGGATGTACTTCACTTCAGGTAAAATACGTCCTTGTTCAGAAATATCTTTCATCTTTACGGTTCTCAGATCAGGATCGCATGCCATGCCACGCCACTACACCTGTTAGAGTATGTCTAAAACGATGTCAATAGCACTACACGAAAAGTGTGTACATCGCATCTTCTCAAAGATCAAAGAGCCATACTTGTGTTATTAGAATCAACATAATATGATATTAAATTTCTTCCTGGTAGGAGTAGACAGGAGTCATCATTACAACTCAATGGCAGGCTTTGAGTATTTATTTATAGCACAAAAAGTATATACAAGTATGAATACATTCAGATGTCATGTTCCAGTATAAGTTATGGCATGCTGGTAATGAATATATAGGTAGTCAAATATGATATGCATGTCTCTTTTTTAAACGGAAAATGTTGCTTTCAAATTGGCTACAAAAGTCAACACATCACATTTTCTTCAAAATAAGCCAACCTCCTCCCTAAACTGGTGCTGTCATTCGCAGACCATTTGCTAGCACAAAACACATCAATCTTTTTATTTTCGTTTCTTCGGGGCACCCCACAAACATTATGAACAGGGTTTATGTGTATATAAAGTTGTGACAAGAGCAAAAATGGACAAACTAGTGTTTTCCCCAAGAATTCTGTGTTTTATTGCCCATTTCTTGTCTTTGATGTCTATGATTTATTGTCGAATTACGTATCTTTCAGCTACCAAAACAAATCATATAACACCAATCGCCTCCAGAAATCGTCGTTCTTAATATGTACAAAAGTCAGTATTTTCGACGAACAAGACTCCTGCTATGGTTTACGGCTTTTGACCTGAAGTAGACATATGCCACTCGGATCTGTCACAAACTAAAACACTCTTTCGTTTCAAGAGAAATCTGCAAAAGTTAATGTCCACACACAGTTCACAGTAGCTCTAAACTTTCATATGTAGCCAGCAGCAATTAAATGAAATTCTTTAGCTAACCATTTATGTAAGAAAACTTCTATAGGAAACTTTATAGCATGAAACTAACAATACGATCGAAATAATTAGCTGCATTATATTTAAACCGACATATTTTTTAAAATTAGCTAGTCTTGCTTAACCCATTCATACTTGTAAGCATTTTATGGAGACAAAATTTTATTTAATGTATTTGGAACAAATAGAAAGGAAGTAAATAAATGGGCAATGCATGTTTTTACATATTTGAATGACAGTGAGCCGACACCATACCCTGCCATTGCATTTGGCATTTACCTTTACAAAGCCTTTCTTTGTGTTCTAATACTGCCAAAATACATTCAAGAAAATATCTTACTCTTCTGGGTAGACTCCAGCTGCTTACAAGAAGGATGAAAGAAGATGAATATTTCAACATTTCAAGTAAGTGACCAAGGTAAGTAGACTGGGAGCAAAATTTCATTTCGTAATATTCCTCACATAAGTGATTGCAAATGACGGATTCTCCCCACGTTTCCATATATTTTCTCTAAATTCTAAAGAATAGAGCTCCCAGCGGAGGATAGAAAAGATTTTACTGTACGTTTTCATTCCCATTGTATTTCATATTATAACTGGCATACCCTGACAATAGTTATTACCGTTTCATGGAATGTACGAGTAAGTTTTCTAGAAAAGTGCAATGTACTTTTATGTTTGTGTATATGATTGAGAGTATTGTTGATTGTCTAAGCATATACTTTTGGTAACTTTCCGACAACATAAAGATATATAAGTATATATAGTTTGCGTGTATTTTACAACGCAAGTTATTATGAAGGTTCACTATCGGGGCATTATGAAACTAGATTTATAACACCAACCCAAACGAATTGAGTTGCGTAAAAGCACGCTACACACATACGAAATTAGAATGCATGAGACAGCTCTCCTTCATTTGTCAATTTAAAATACGTAGTATATGGCATATATGAGGGCTTTTAGAAGTATGATTTATGCTGAAGACAGATACATGATATGTATCTATTTATATGAGAAAGATAAACTTGCAAGAAGAGACAAGAAAATGTTCAGCAGTTGCTGAAATTTTATATCTTACATTTTACTTATACGGTTTAAAAACCATATACATAAACCACATAAAAGAAAGTTGGAGAGCTAATTTCCAGTCAGTTCTTCTGGTTAGTTTTCTTTTTCGTCTTTTGGAAAAGTAGGCCATCGTAAAATAATACTCATACTAAAGTGCTTCGTCTACTAATACAAATATACGAATTAACTTATAATATTCCTTCACATGTATCTCATACATGAAGCTGATACGATGAGTACACACTAATTATACATGCTTACATTTGTTCAGTATAGTTTATTAAAACAACAACAAAATTCCAACGTATTTTTAACTTGCGTACATTGTAGATGTGAAAGAGAGGGAAAAAATTACATCAATTTTTGGCAAAGGAAGGAATTAACCGACTGGAAAATATATAGGCATGCTAATTCCCAGCATTCGTTTTCGTAAAAAAAACACCAAAAAAAATAGAAATATGCAGCCTGTGATATATGAGTGTTTACCAAAAAAATAAAAAGCGTACAACTATATTTTTAGTTTTTTTGTGCAAAGAATAGCAAAAAAAGTGATGTTTGTGTAGAAAGCTTCCGCCGAAGGGAGAATTAATTTAAGAAAATCATTTCCTGAATAAACCTACAAACCGCAAGTAAGCTTGGGTGAAAGTGATGTGCGTTGTTAAAAACTTCAATAATAAGGAAGTGTAGCTGTAGTTTTGAATGTTTTGCTGCTGGAATACAAACATACTTCGACAATAACACGGCACAGGAAATTGCTTATATCGAAGCAGATACAAGTATTTTGGATTCAATTTTCACCAGAGGCTTTTTATAGGCCACGTTTTAAACACTTCTTCCCAAAATGAAGAAAGTGAAGATTAGTAAGTTAAGCTCGCTTAAATATAAAAAAAATGTTTATTTATCGCCTCCCTTTTATCTTAGCTCAGCCAGCGCTTAAGCTATTTGGTTAGAGAAGCTGGGCTCATAAGCAGTGTCTGTGCTTATACTGTTTACACACCGGATAGAACCATTTTTCTTGCACTGCACTGGTTTCTTCTAGTTACACATGATTTGCGAATGTGTTCTTATCGTACACACATACTTGCATGCATACATACAGGTAGACCAATATCAAACATATTACGAGCCATAATAATGAGAAAATATACGGATGTGAAATGTATCTATACACGAGAGCCTTTATAATTGAAATCTCACCAGACAAAAAAAGTCTAGAATTGGATATCACATTTCCTTCGCTGAGCAGCAGTTTTACCTATTACTACATTGCGTCAAACACATCTATTTAAATAATATGATGAGAATATCCCTTCGGATGTAATCCTTGTGTAAGCGGAGACGTTTAATGCAAATGGAATCTGCGTAGTGGGAGCAAAAGTGTAGTCTGTGTAGTGGGGATTAACGAAATACGAGAAATTACATTAAAATCCCCACCTCAACAATTGAGACTTCTCTACATTCTCACATTTGACTCTGACACAGTACCAGCAACTTTACAACTCAGAAAAATAGATGCAATAGGTAAAACTATAAATTTTAGTATGCGTAGTTAATGCCCAATTTAACGTGGAATCGTCCTTTGGATCATATGCGTCTTACGAAATGTAATTATCTATGGATTCGGTATGTAGCATGAATTCAAGTGACGGGATTATTAACAGAGGGTTTGTTCAATCGGGAGCAATTTCCTCGCGCAAATGGTACATTTTCCTGCTGTAACTCACTTCCATACATACCCGATTTATACCCAGAAAGTCTTGGCACTCACATATATATCCAGAGACAAGTTCATTAGTTCATACCAATATTTATCTAGGTTGCACGGATGCCATTTCTTGCAGTGTATTTGATGTCTTGTACGAAAAAAAATCAGAGCCACCATAGCTTAATTTGATTATATACAATCATAGCCCTGTGCTGGAATTTTTGTTAAATTTTGACCACCCACACGGTTCGTTCGTCATCCGTAGCCTGGAGTTCGTGTCTTTGCTCACTCATTGAAGTGTTGTAGTACGGAAAGATTTTCATAACTGGGTTTAGCATGTCCCTCCACAAATACAACCAAAGACACGTATTTTCCAATTGTAGAAGCTTGTGAACTTTAGAATTAGAACATCTTGTTACGTCATTGAATTCATTGAAGTGGTAGTGTTGTACGTGCTTACTGGTACATTAAGTTTTAAATTTACGTCAACGCTCGCATCATCATGAACATCGATTCAAATTTCTCCAATCCAATATAATTTTTTTTGCTCAAATTCGCAGTACATTAGGTGGATATAAAAGCAAATACTTCACACTTGAGTACAATAAAGTCTATGGCTGAATAATAATTATTATACGATGCTTTGCTATCATATTTTAATGAGTTCAGTTCCCTTTTCATAATCAAAATTACTAATACTTGATGCCAAATTTGAACAAAATGAATTTCAAGCCTTACCCTACGTCAATTCATACATTTGAATTGTGTACAAGTTGATGTTCGGAATCTTCCATAATATGATGCTTTCGGCTAATGACTTTCCAACATCCATCTGATCTGATAAACATATATCTAATGCGATGCTGATGTACATACATGCTTAATTAAGCAGGAATGGATCTACCAGAAAATTTGGGATCTGCAAAGTTTTAATGAGACTGTTTTGATGAACTTTTGGATATAATACATAGCTCTCTAGGTAGTCTACTATCTATTATTCCACCAAGCTAAGCACCCCGAATCAAAATACTGCTTCTACTGGGTGAAATTAAGCCAAAGGACAGTTTTCGAAGCGAAAACACATCAAAGTCGAACAACTAAAAACACCTACGATCTTTCATATTACTTCTAGTCACAATGCACTGGATAAACAACATTAGTACTCGGAATGTGAACATCCTTGACCTGATATGTACAATACATTTAACAAAATGTATGTACCTGCCTAACAAAATGTGCTCTCTCCCAGATTAATTTAAACATTTGCTAAATGTTACTCCTATTACTTCAACATGCCACTACTACTTGGATTCTCTCATATTTCCAAACTACAAATACTATAGTACTGTGTTTCCAGTAGCTTCGTTGCTCATAAAGTCATTGAAATGGGTTCAGTCTACAAAAATAAACCTAATTTAGCATAATGTAAAAATTTAAACACTTTAGCCAGCCATTTACACAATTTATTTGTAAAATGTGTGAAATTTTGAATAAATTGTGTCATCTAGGCACGTACTAATCAAGAGTGTAACTCTCATGCGAGTAGTAACTTTTAATTCCATTTTCCATGCTTATTTTCTTACACAACCCACCACCACCATCATCATGCATCTCATCACGTATATATACCAATATATACCACCATATCATTGTCATATCATATGACTATATGATATCTGCTGTGACCACTTGTGCCAAGTGGTAGCGGAAATGATCATGATGAAGATGAGGGTGGTGGTTGGAGAGTACAAGGTAGAATATTATTATTTGGAAGCACTTTAATTAAGAACAAAGAACTTGTATCTTGTATCTAATTTCCTTCTCATACCATGTACCAGCAAACCAAACCAAACCGAGTCAACTCAAAAACCAAAACTTCTCCACTTTTCCTCTTCCCTCAATATAATGAGTCTGCAGTGAACAGTACCCCAAATTTACGTATAATTTCCAATGCTCCTTTTATATTCACCTGTTTCTCCAGCCGAAAATCTTACAAGGTAAACAACACAACCGTATGGAGTATAGTTTTCAGAGATAGAAACGCGTTGGCGTTTCTTGAAAAGAATCTTTGGAACTTGGTTGGTAAAAGTACTACACCAATCCACAAACCCACATGAATGAATTCGTACCTTACCTCTTGGGTACATCTCTTCTTTCCAAGCATTCGAACGAATCAGCATACGTAAGACTTCTGTAATCTGTAAGATTGGAATAAAACCTTATCGATGTTGCTGCCAAGTCGATAATGAATGTCGGTATACTACAGGAAGGAACTATTAGATATGAACTAACCCAGAAACACTAAGAAACCGACTAGGTAAGTGAGACAGCATCTCACAGGATCCTTTACGAAAGTTAACTTCAATCTGTGTTCTAATTGCATTTCCATAAGTTTTTGTAGTAGAGAAGTAGGTGTTCCTAACTTCTTTGCTCCATTTTCATTCACATTGGAAACACTTGAGATAATAGACTGATTAGTTGATTACTAATCTCTACTGCCGGCAAATGACAGCTACTTTCTGGATATTCTTACTTTTAGTTCACTGACCAAATGACAATATACTGTGAACTCAGTGCCAGATTGGGATTATGCATAAACAGCAGAGTCGGAAATGAAAGCCAAATGTTAGCCTAGCTCGGCCTAACTCCAAATTTTTCATCCAGAACCAAAACCTAGAGAAAACGCTTTAGCACGATCGTATAAGCATTTTCATTTGGTGCGAAAGTGAAAATGTGAATAAAACATGAGAGTTGGTATTTTTTCTCAATATTTTTCCATGTATGGTGGATCCTATGGAGAATGGTTTGGTTGCAGACATTACATTACCCACTTACAATTTTTTGGAGACATGTACACCATAGTTGATGGCAATGTGGTTCTGCCTTTTGCTCATTGTGCACTTGCTTTTACAACATTTGTCCATAGTGTGTTGCTCGCACAGACGAAGCATTAAGCCATTCTATTCATGTGTTTAAGAGCAATCTGCGTAAACGAGAAAGTAGGTCGTTTTCAATAAGAGAAAACCCAAAGTGTCTGACTCCTCTCTGGAACTGTAAAAAGGTTTTTTTTACTAGAAAATGTGTGAGTCCCGCTGTTTAGTCTACTCTACACACACATATTTATAAGTCTATGCATAATATATGTATTTACCTTGAAAAGTTGGTTAAGTAAAAAATGCATACTTGTGGTAAGCAAAAGTGTGTGTTTATTTTAAAAGAAATTTTTAAATGTTTGTCTACGACCGAATCAGAAGTGGCAATAATCGTACATTATTCAGATGCACAAGCTGACGTCTTCAGAAGTTAGAAAAGAGGAAGTGTTCTCGCTCCGTCGAGTGATGGTGATGGTGCTTTTGTTACTAGTGTTTAGCATGTAGGTCAACTGTAAAAGACGACACGGAACCGGGCGGCAGAGTGTTCAGGATGAAGTGAAAATGCTTCGTGGAGACATTCGTACGATATTGGTTGAGTAACCTGAGGGAAATGCTGTGTAAGCTTAACAAGAAAAGCACACTTGGAGGTTTGTGTGTGGAGCAGTGACTATCAAGAGTCAAGTGGGGGTTTCCCGTCTCGTAAAATGGTGGTTTTATAATGCTTTCTTTGTACACAACTTAATAACTACCTATGACAGAGTCCCTTCTGACTTCTACTACATTCTGTTTGAAACACAATACACAATTACGAAAATTGTAACCAACTATTTACTATTAATGAATTTGTTCTGCACATGACATCTTCTCTCCCATCGCAGTTGGCTTTCCCTTCTTATCGAATTGGAGTGAACCGAGTGATATGACATTGCGTTATATCAGTACGAGTGACTTGTACTTTTCCCTTGTATACAATCACCTACTACATGCCTCAACTGGACAACCGTTATTTCCGCTATTTCATGTTTTGCTTACATTTCTACTTGCATCCCCGTTGTGTTCAGCGTGTTCTATTGCTTTAAATTTTTTATTCCTATTGATTAACATACAACATAGTTATCGTCGATCGAAATAAATACGCATATCTCACTCACACTTGGCATACTTTCCATGTAAATGCCTATAAAATTTTCGCAAAATTTAAATTAAATGTTCCGTTTTCTTATATAGTATAATGCAAAGGAAAGAACATTAACATGCAATTTTCAAAGAAAATGTTTATTGTAGGAAAATGCTTTTTAAAATTACTATTGCATTGTTAGAATGAAGAAAATAGTTTAAATTGCGTAAGCTCATCAATTTATTACTAATAACAAATGTAATTTTGTAAGATATTTATGTCCATGCTCATGTATTCAATAATTCAAACAAATACGCATAGCAGCAAAGTAAAGCCCATTACCAAAATACTCTGCCCACTATATTTTGAAAGCAAATTTTACTAATACAACTTTGCCATCCAATTTGGCTGCATTAAAATATTCGGGTATGGGTATTCGAAGTGCGAAGCTACTTAAGCTATATTCGGCTTCAACCGTTCCGCTCGCTATCTGTTAAGTTCAGTATAAATCCTACATACTGAAGCATAAGTGTTTTAGTAAATGCATGCTAAAAATTTGGGCTAAAGTAACTTTTTTCCATGAAGCTTAAAGAAGTAGAATATGATATAAATGCAATGGAATTTGTCACTTACACTTCCTCATCCTCAATCAGTAGTAAGGTGTTCACACTTGCTAATGAAAGTGTAAGAATATATTACAAACTATGATTGTAGAGTTGGTAGTTTTGAAGCACAAAATTCTCGTACTCATTTAGACATGAGTTTATCGTCAGTTTTATTTCGGAAAATGTAAAAAAAATACGACTGTGGAGGTTAAAAATTATTACAAAAACTGTGTTTGACATGTAACTGTAATATCTGTACGTGTGTATCAAGACATGACTGAAGGAAAAAACTTGTTTCACCATATCTCTACTAGGTACATCCCATTTATAAATACACTTAAACGGAAAAGAAAAGTTAATTTATTATGAAACTTCACTAACAAACGCAAACTCTCAACTCAACGTACACATTTTACCACGTGTACATTTCCTTCGAAACTGAAAGTTTTTTGTTACCCATACAATTTTTTCTTTTGCTAGAGGTTATTTTTATGTTCAACTTCCTTTCAATAGTGCCTGAGCAGCAGAAGACTCTCCAAAACGGTCACTGTTTTGATACTTCATGGTAAAACAAACAAACCTTGACTGATATCTTTTATTTGCACTGCTGTTTCCGGAAGATGTACAGCTGAAGAAACCTGACTTCCTAATATCCATTTCGTAGAAATTTCCAACAAGCAGTTTAGTTAATAAGTAAACATTTACTTGAAATGATACTTCCATCATAATCCATAACATGTAGTAGTAGTACGTAGGCTACCACAATTTGTTTTGTCATTCCTTGAGCCATCGTAAAAATCTGAGGTCACTGAATAAACAGTGCAACATATTGACTGTACGTATATGCACTCCCAAAGATGCGCTCACTATATTCACCTGTTGTTGGTCATATCAGTACTAACTCCTAACCTACTCTAAAAGATTTTGTATTTTACATTAGACGGGCCAACAAAATAATGTTGTTGTAATAGCAAATTACATAGACCCTCGACATGATTAATGGTTTGACTTTGACTTTAGTAGTTGATCCATCATGAGGCTCTATGATGATGATAGTTGTGCGCAAAGTGTAAGAAAAGATATAAAGTAGCTGAAAGATCAAAGGACATATTTATTGCTACACAACACCACAAAACAACAATGAACTCAAGGCTGGTACAATGCAACGCAACGTACGTTGCGTTGCCTTTCATTCACTTATCAACTTTTCGGCAATGGGAATATTGTCTGATAGCCTGTTCTTCGTGGAATATTATGGACTGGTTCGCAAGTGGTACTTTAGCATTTGCGTCTTTTGTGGCAAAAGTTTGTCATTACAGAGTAAAAAAATCTCCATTAATCTTTAACCGTTTAGGTATGAGATTATGATCTATGGCATAGTCAGCCTTATAAATATATTGACCTTATTCATTACAGTTGACAGTACAACAAATGTGGATTATAGTTTTAGGCAGCATTAATAAATTATATTTTATCAGGTTCGTCTTCTTTTTTTTTGTACAGGATAAGGTTATAAGCTATTTGTTTATAAGGTACATCAGACTATTGTGACAGGTGGACAATAATAAAATACATACTATTAATATAATGTTCACAGCTAAAAATCTTCTGCATTTTATATCTACTCATTTGTATCTTAGTTGTACCATGAGCATTTCTCCCATTTTTTTTCGAGTAGTAGCAGATATAGTTGGATGATATACTTGTGCTGGAGTAAAATAATCTAAATTTTATGGCGAATTTCATTTGTAACTGCCGAACTAAATTGAACGAGCAAGTGAAGTATGTTATAAATCAAGCGAAAGGATATGGGCGCTGTTTGTTTGTGACAAGAATTGGATGCAGTAATGTGCAATAATGTGCATGAGCTACATGATGGATTCAGCTGATCGAGAAACCGGTTCTGCATAATAAAACTTGATGATACATTATTTGACCCTTCCTTTTCTTAACGGCAACGTTGAGTTTAGTTTTAAGAGCACATAAAGAATGAATGTAAGTGGAGCACAAAATTCCAAAATGAAATCAACTGTGAGCTCAGCCAAAGTTGATTCCTTGCGATAAAATTATTATTGCATACATGGAAAAGCTGAATGTAATAAAAAAGAGTTCCAACAACGCAACGTATAGTTGAGGAGGATTAATGGAAAATGTGCTATAATTCCACTTAACGTCACATTAGTGTGTACGATGAAAGCCATTGGCATACGGCCATGCGTGTGAGTAGACTGAGAGAGAGAGAGACTACTATATAGATGAGAATGAAATATTACATCAAATATATATGTATGCAATCACCGGCCGCTATTCATACCCTCTAGTTTCATGACACCAAGGCACAACATCTTTCATAGTTGAATTTCATCCGAAATTTATTTCGTTTCCATCAAAAACACTCTGAACAACGAGCTCCATTTTTTTCTCAGTTATAGGAACTCAACCATGCTCTACTACACCCAGACTGTTGTTCGTGTTGAAATTTCTGATGCTTCCACAAGCCTCGTTTTTTCTTGACTGACATGAGACCAAACCAATATATGAGGATATGGTGTAGAAATAGGAGGAGGGGATGTAAAATAAAGAGCTCACGGGGGAAACTAAGCTATCAGGAGGCTCATTTCAATAAACTTATCATAAGAAGAGAAGCACACAAAGCATATGTATATACAGCATAAAGTGTAATCTTACTTGCACATTGCATTCCAAAACACACAACTCGCCAAATCGAGCAGAGAGCTACATAGCTGGTGGGCCGTTATGTATTTCATCGTTTGAGCACTGCAGAAAACTGGTATAAACGTAGTAAAATTTTAGTGCTCAGTATAACATGCAAATGACAGGAAAAAAAACTGCTTTTCGCTGCATTTTCGACTTTAGGCCACATTGCGCTGCCACATGCTTGCTGTCATAAAACTGACCGAATCCTTAAGCTTTTGTAATTGTACAGAATAAAATCTTACTGAAAAATAAAGTGATGTGGTAGCATCAAGCATGCATGCATGGTAGAAGAGTGACGTTTTCCCACACGACCCATCTTTTCTTTCAGTTTCCAGAACTTGCCAGCAGCGCTCTGGTTCCAGTGGCATAAAATCTCATACCATTAATTTCATTGAGAACAATGACAAAAGAAGAAAGTTACGGAACGACCGGCGCTTCTAAGCGTTTTCTTTACGCTGCTCTACCAAATTAGCTAAACTGCAATGCGTATATATGTATAATAGGGGCAATGTTATTTCAGTCGGAAGATATAACCTTAGGCCTAGAATGCAAAATAATTTTTTTAGGGTTTCAGTTCGTCAGTTTTATCTCTTTTCTCATGTGCCTTCACTGTTGTTATTTCCAATAGAAATTCAATGGAAAGTAAATGACGGAGTTTTTATTGTGACTGTATTACCAGACTACATGTTTGCTCAGAGTTTTAAACCAATTTGATTTCCACACAGAACAAAATCACATTCCTTCAGTTTATACACCCACTCTGCTTTATGTTACGTTTCAAGCACGTGTGAATCGTTATGGCTGTATTATGATTACCAGAACTAGGTTCAGAGGCACAAAAATGTATTCAATCTGGCAGTAAATCCTACGAGATGAAGCTATGAAATGTAATAGCCTATATTTTCTTTTCGTAACCACGACCCTATAAAACTATTTGTAATAATATACACTCTTTAAAACTTTGTTTAGATACTGTTGTGTGATGACTACAGGCTTGCCATTTTACAATAGTGAATGGGTGAAACAAAACATACATTGGGTGATAATGATGACATTTTGGATAGAAAGATGTGATATAAGCTATTAGCGACATATGGCTTTAGTAGTTAAATGTGTTGACAGCAACCCAAGACGTCGCTTAATTGGTAAAATCAACTGTAAGCTTTATTATAAACGCAAATACGAAAACTTTTTTTCTTCAAAACTACGAATTCAACCTTTCACAATTCGCTGTGGTTATTTCCTTTGCTGAGTTGAGAGAATTTCATGCATGTGTTTTTTCAGCTATATGCTTCTGTAGCGAGCATAGTTGCATATTATGAAATATATAAACCACTAAAACCGTCAGTAACACGTTTCAATGAAAATGGAGAAAGCCATTTATAGATCGTGTAAATGAAGCTCTAACGGCATGTTTGGAAACAAGGTGAAATCAAATACCATTATTGTCATTGACGTACCGAACACGGCCCGCCTACACAACAACAAAATGTTGATGACTGATTGTACACCCTAGACAATTCCATTCACAGCATTCTATGTCGTTTTTCCACTTACATATGGCATATGGCTTTGTTACATATGGATCTAGCAAACACTTTTTTAATTAACACACTTTTGGAATGCAAACACGTAGCAAAAGCTTCAAGCTTTTGTGATACTTGGAGCAAAGAAGTTAGTTTGGTGAAGAATTTGCAATGAAGCAAATGGTGAGTAATGGATTAAGTTTGGGCTGGTGCTATATACTGCTATGCTATTGCCAAACAATCAAACAAAATTGAATTCTCTATATTGAAGGTCGAGTGATGTATAGTGACAGTTTTGTGACAAGACACACTATGTAAACATCCCAAAATTGTTTTGATGATCCCATAAATTGCATCCATTGATAGAAAATAGCTAGTTTCACTACGATAATTAATTTCTTCTCGACATGCAAACCAAGTGAGTTGAATGAAGCTCTTGTATTTTCTTGACTGTTTTGTAAAGTGTTACGTATATTAAGCTATCCATGAAGATAAATGTCTTTGAGAAGCAATAAATGACAGGAAATAAAATATGCTAGGGCGAAGTTTATTAAGCTTTATACAGTGGAGGTTGATGCAGCTCTAAGAAAACAGTAAAACTGCTTGGATGCGTTGCAGTAAGCAGCATAATATCAGTCAAGTCACATACTATAATGACTTGCGAGATAAATGGAGTAATGTAGATTTATATCACGCAATAATACTGGGGATAGCATGGTTTGCATTGGTGGGTTAACTTTAATTTACTGATAGTGATGGGCGGAACTTATTAGGAATTATGCTACCTGTCGAAAATTTATATTCGCCCTTTACCCCTATTAATAATATTGATCCTCCAACATGATAAACTCAAAATTGATTTTAAAAAACGCAGGAGAATCTATGTATCAAGTAAATATTGCAGGTGAATAGAGGTCACTCGTTAATTCCTTATTCATATGAAATATTGCTATTGTATGCATCAAGTTTATGTTCGATTTTATGAACCTGTTGCGTTCCTTTCTTTATGATCGGGGGTGGTGTATTTACCAACTCAGTGAAAATTCCGATGAAAAGTTTTCTTTGTGTTGTCAAAGCCCTTTCATTGTCACAGCAGAATTGTCACAAAATAACCATACGCCATACCAAAGTTTTGTTAAACTCAAGTTCTTTTTACTACTCAACTCCAATCTTTCCCCAATCTTGGAAGTTGAACCGCCACTCACCCATCCCTAAACCATATGCTTATTACAAAAATTACATCTACATACTACTCTCATGCCACTTCTTCTTTTCTTATATGAAAGTCGTTTCTAGAAAAGCAGTAAAACCTTTGAGGATACTATTATAGGAATTTACAACCAGAACACTTTCAAAATGATTCAGTGCTTTTAAATTGGAACTGAAGTTTGATAAAGTGAGAGAACACAAAAGCAAGCGGTCTGGTCTGGCTTTGAAATAAATTGTGAGGTTGCAAGAGAACCGACCTCCTGCTTTCAAAATGTCAACTTTTAGAATATCTATAATCGTTGTTTTTCCATGTTGAGGTGATGCTAGGAGTTTTAGCAACCCATATAATCTAACCTCGCCTTAGTGGTAAGACGGCGGGCGGGTTGAGTCGTGGTTTCTTGGGAATGCGATTTGTGTTCTTCCGTTTCACACTTTATTATATTACGTACTATACTTCCATTGTATGTGAACTGCAAG
Organism: Orchesella flavescens; assembly: GCA_964034955.1. NCBI lineage: Eukaryota > Metazoa > Arthropoda > Collembola > Entomobryomorpha > Orchesellidae > Orchesella > Orchesella flavescens. Next base: position 39,988,899 of record OZ035955.1, read on the forward strand.
ACAGACCTTTTTCTCACTTGGGCATTTCATGCAGTAGTAGTGTCTTCCTGTGTAAGGAATTCATTTCTACTCTCCAAGCGCCTACAGCTCGGAAATGATAATGCGAAGACGGAGATGTTTTGCTTTGCACTCCCAATTTATGATCGCCTGCTTTTATTTCACTGTGTGTTTAGACAGCTCATCTACGATCCAACACGGAACATATTCATAGAGCAGACTATCACTAATTTACATTGAAGAAGTTTATGAAATTGTATGAATTTGGAACATGACAATGAATTCCTATATCCCATGAACATGTCAGCTTTTTATCGCTGCCTCAGCTGGCACAAAAGTGAGAGGAAGTTGAAATTAAGATTTTTTTTCTCATGCAATTGATGTCGTTGTTATGAAGCTAGCGTCAGCTGCCCAACTTTCAAATTGATTTTCTTTATAAACGCTAGCGACAAGAAGATATGGTATAGCAAGAAAACTAATTTTTATCGTTGGTGGGGTACTACTACTTCTGAAATTCAATTTTCCTTTAGATGTATGATGTATGCGAGTTTTAGATCATTCATTACTTGCATTGCTATCAAATTTGACTTCATTATACAAAATGTCTGAGGATTTCTGTGAAATTATACGCACGACTTATGCATTACATTACGTATGAGTTTTCTAATAGACTGGAAAGCATTCTAAACTCTGCAAAATCTTTTCTCATAACACATTGAATTATTTTCCTTAGATCTTTCCGAAGACGAAAAGTCAAACTTACTAATTTATGTCACTCTTGGATGAAAAGTAAAATAATTGAAATGTTGTGTCATGAATGTCAGAGAAGGCTTAATATTTGCCAACCTGGGATGAAAGAAGTTTCCATTCATTCTATACGGTTTACATCAGGACCATATAATTTTTAACGATTGTAAAAGGCAGCAGTTTTGTATGCGCTTTCATTTATGCCATCAAGATCAATGCTTAAGCAGCTTTGAAAACATGTTTTTTCCACAATTCGTTATAATTTTTTTAGCAAGATAAGTATATTGCTTAACTATAACTTGGTAGAAAGTCTGCAAACGTGAAAGTTAAATATCTTTTGGATAGGGCAAAGGAAACTCGAAACTCAATCCGAGTTTCTTCGTAGAAATTGATGTGTAGGCATTCACACTGCGTGAAATATTCTCACTCCAATGCTTAGGAAGCTTTAAGGCCTTAATGGAATCGTATAAAACACGTATGTCAGCCTGTCAAAATGAGTGAGGTGGGTGGGTTTTATTTTATAAAACGTCAAATCCAGCTTCTTATGAAAAGTCTCGAGTAACTTTAAGTTTGTTAGGCTTCTAATTTAATGAATGGCTTGCGTTTTTCCGACTGTCATACTTTGTGAGTCATTTTATCTTCTTATTTTCAGTCCGCCGTCGGTTTTTTACACGTACCCCAAAAATACTTTGCAGCAGCGAAATTTATATGATCAATGTTTCATCTCCGCACGTACATCTAATCGAATTATTTATGATAATGAACACAAAAGTGTCTGATTGCAAGCACACTACTACTCCTCAAGCAAATAAAAGAAAGTTTTTGCAGATGGAGCAGAAAAGCATTCACAGAATTTCAATAACATTGCACTGCTAGCCCTGAAGCAGTAAGAAAAAGAAAGATGACTGTGTCTAGACCTCTAATAGTTCAGTCACTCTACTCTACTTTTCAATGAGATCAGGATATAAGACTATTCAAAATATTTACATCACATTTTTTGTAACCGGCACTAATAAATGTGTTAGCAGCGGGTGCAATACATTTTATTGTCGAATCTAATGTTTAATTAGATGATTTATGGTATATTATCTTCTAATTTACATAGATTAGAACATATCAGTTTACGCGTTCCAAAATGTACGAGTAAAGTATCATATATGTACATATACACAAACATAATATATGATATTGTATTGGAATTTTACTTTTCTGCATGAACAGGGGTGATAAATTACCAAAAGATTTAAATGTCCAGAGAAGAGTGAAAATTTTGCAATTCGACAACAGCAATTTCTAAAAACTAGAAGAGAGCGATATGTTATCTTCGTTTCATACGACCTTTTACTAGATTCTGGGGTTTGTGGACCACAAAATGAAATCCCTTTGTATTTAAAGTATTTAGTAGATGATATCGTGCTTCATATAAACCTCAATGCAGACTATTTTGTGGTTATCACATGGTTGCCTCGCCAAAGGCTTTCATAATATGCATGTAGAATACAGATAGTGAAATAATAATGAAGTCCCGTTTGATATGACTGTTGTAGTTTTAGTTTTCCAAGTTCTTGGAACATTATGGGAGAGTTTAACTATTCTAAACTACATTTTTCTAATAAAAAAGGAGAAGACTCTGGCACAAGACTAGCTAGTAAACTAAACTTATTTTATGAATATGACTGACTCTGTCGAAGTCACACTCCACTGGCCTTATTTCACTCTTCAATACAGTATTTCTCCAACGGCCCTTCACTAAGCCAATTAAACCTATCAAGTCATTAAAAGCGGATCATGTCAACTTTAGATTGAGAGTTTTATTTGGCAACTTTTCAACATGGACTGAAATTATTTTGCGGCAAGCTTTGTAACTATGTTTATAACATTGGAACTTTTTATTATATAAAGAATTATGCGCTTCCGTGACAAATCTCGTGAAATATCAAACCTGAAGCCACCGCAGTAGTAGCTCATTTTTATTTTGACAAATATAAAAGAGCTAAAAGCAGCAACGTACTTATGTGAAGACGAAGTTTGCTAAACTTTAATCATTATAATTATTACATTTATGTACATGGGATTATATTAGCGTGTAGTATGAGAACTTTACTTCCTCAGTATCATGTTTTATACGAGTAATGAGCCCATCCGTCAGTCATATTATGAGTTTAAATTATGACTTTTAACGTTCTATCTAACTTAATATGTTAGTGAATTTATTTGCCTAGTTGCCATTTGCATCACGCACACATCAATCATATATATTACAGTGGTGCAATACTCAACCCAGAAACTTTCAGTATGCAAAGTACTAAGGGTCTTTGACAGAGACTGTATTGTTTACAAGTTTGCAAATATTTTTGTAAACTTGTATGCTTTTACTACTAAAACATTCCTGTATGCGACACGAGACCCTTGTTTAATATATTATGTTTATTCTTTCAACATTCCATATTTTATTCATGCACGCAACGCAAGGGGTAACCCACATACTACTACAGAAAAACTGGAAGTAGCTTTTGTTACATCTCACTTCCAAAGAGTTGTAGACAGTAATAAAGCAAGTTGTAAAATGGCATACATGGAGGAAGTGAAGGGAAAATATTTAATCACTGCCTGGTATTACATAATCTAGTCATCCTTTCTTTTCTAGTCAGACAAAGTACGTCTTTCAAAAGGGAGCAAAGTTGCAATCTACAATGAAATAACCAGCAAGTGTGTCACTAAGATTTATGATCATTCTACAACATATTGTGAACGTACATTTTAAAAAGAAGCAGTCTAGCATATAAACTGTGAAACTCTTTGTGCTTCTTATTATCAGAAACGGTACGTCAGAACTATGTGTGAACTTGGAATATATATTATTATTGTACTTTGGATACCAAATCGTCAACTTTGGCAATAGTATCTTGAAAGTTATAGTGAAAGACGTGGGAAACCGTGAATGAAAAGGAGAAAATTGTTGGTTCACACAAGTGTGCAGTTGCAAGAAAGAAACTATTTCATGTCACAGTTTGTTTTTCAGTCTCGCATTAATAAAACCTGAGCACACAATACTGCACATGTAGATATGCATAATTCGGGTTGGAATCGAGCAATAAATCTGTATGTCTGTAATTAAGAAGCAGATGTGCCAGATTGAGAATCAAATTGGCAAACAATGAATTTGATGCCACCAGTTATTGAGCACAAGCTTGACAGGGTTGCCAGTCTTTTTTAACCTTTATAAACCATATTGGTGTGATTCGAAGAATAAATAATATCAAATATTTTTTTGTAGTGTATGCCTTTTTCAATAAAGTCATTAAAAATCGTTTACAACAGAATGCAACGGTTGGCGGTTAGTGAAAGTAACAATATACGACTTATTATGAACTTCCGTTTCCGGAAAAAGGACACAATATTATGTAATGAAGTTTTTGTTGGAATTTAATAATAATACGAACGAGGGACATTTTCATACAAAAGCTACTAAAGCGTGATGTAAAAACTACTTAAAACGTAATTAGTACGGAAATGTAGGATATTTCAAGCAGATGTTATACATAAAGTCACTTGTTACTGTTGTAGAGTAATATTTGGGAGTAATAATTCAATGGAAAACTCACCTGGTGTTCCCTTATTTGTGCCAAGCAGGAATTCTGTGAATTCTCCGGTCGCCTCTACTTCATTTCAAGCTTAGGATGTACGATGACTCTACGCAAATAAAGTTGGAGAGTTTCTAAAAGTCGAAGGCGAGATGGTCCCTTGGCTTCAACTTTGTAGAAAGTTATGCAATATTGAACAAAGAAAAATCTAAAGTATTTTTAAACCGGCTGGTTTAGTTACCCCCAGATGCTGTAAACTCTTCTTCTTCACGGTTGTAGATTTCCTTACTTTCGTACAACCACTTTGCTTAGGGTGACAATAAAGTTACAGGACAAGTATAAAATGTACAACGCGTTGCCATACAAATTGGTACGGAGAAAAGTTTGTTTTTCAAACGGGAAATACAGTATCGAGTGGAGGTGACAGCGACTTCCTCTGGAATATATTTTTGCGTGATAAACAGCAGCTCAGTACCGTGGTTGAGTCTGAACTGAGGAGCATTTGCTGAGTGTACACCAACTTTATACTGCTTTCGGTGGACTGGCTTCGCGTCCGTAGATGATAGTTGGCAAGTGGTGGTATGAGGATAGAAAGCAACAGCCAACAGTTACCTTCTGTTCCATGCCTGTGCAAAATGCTCTACAGCATTGCAAAAGTAACTTGAAATGAATAAGTGAGCAAAAGTAGACAAAGAAGGGTAAAATGAACTGGTTTGGGAGTCAAGAAGTAGTACTTTGATATCAAACCAAACTTTCATCGAATGTAGCCTTCACAAACACGAACATTACTCATATCAGTATCACCAGAAAAAAGTTCTCCCTCATGCGTGCATTTTAAGTTATTCGGATGATGATGATAGCGCTGCGACGTTATGACATAGTAAAGCATTGCTTTGGGAACTTTTCCCTTCCGTTCATCGGATTCGGACTCATGTTACATTAATGGAGTCTCTGTATTGAAAATGTACATAAACATAAAAAATGGAGAACGCATGAAGGGGAATGTTCTTCCCTTTCGAATCCGATAAATGATACGATGAAGAAATTCATGCCATCGCTTTCAGCCTTTCAACCATATAAAACATACATGATAATACTGTTGCAAAACTTATTGCAAAAGAAGAAATTTATTTCCTATTTTGTTAAGATTCCGGTTGAGTTTAGAGGTGGACGATATGCTACATGAACAAACACACATGCGACATAATACGACTGTCCTGTTTCGACACATACATAAGTAGGAATGAATCTTCTTTGGTGTTAAGTTTCGTAATCCTGTAATATACCGTACCGTAATTACAAATTGGAAATTCAGAACATAAATTAATGCCTACTGATAACTAACTTTCTAGCAGGCAAGGCTATGCTTTTTAATTCTGCAAACTCGGCCTTTGGAGTACATTCGGTTGGAGTTGTGTGTTGTTGTGGATCAATGCACTTGACTATTCCATGGTTGTCTGACTTTTTTTCAGTTGTACTCTATACAGCAGTTAAGCTGCTTGAATACTTCTTGATTATCAACACAGATCTGTCTCGTTTTCCCCAGTGACTTTTGGTTTTACATAGTAGTGCGATTTTATCACATTCCGGAAATCAGAAAAAGACAACTTTTTGTGGCAATGTATACAGTCAATCTAGTTAGATGGATGTAGGTTTTTAAACCTCACAGTACAGTTTCCCATTTTCCTACTTTCACAATTTTCACTGGAGAAAATGCGCAGAAAAATTACAAACCTTCATGTACCTTATATGTATGTATTTACATAATACAATATATGCCAATGTTTCGACTAACCAATATCATATACAGTACTGTACTTTATTCATGTATGCGTGTATGGATGGAGCTGCCATTATGCATTTTCTTATTAGACCTACGACAGTACGACACGACCTACATATATATATGCAAAGAAGTAAGTACAATGCGTGGAAAATGGAATGGAAAAGATAACTGACATGACTTTGTGGGATTGAGTTAAATCATTTTCTGCAATCTTTCCTGTGAACGTTTACTACAAATGAAAAACTAGAATGCGGAACACGGAAAGGGCGAATGAGAAGTGGTACTGTAAATGAAATGAAAATAAAAAGGTCTCCTCTGAGGAAATCGCTAGTTAAATCGTAAGCCGTGTTTGTTATTCTTATCGCCGCTAAACCAACTTGGCGGAAGCATATCCCGAAGGGTATACTACTTTGCATTGGCTGTAGGTCTATGCTGGGTAACTTTCGAGTGGGTAGGTAACTTTATATAATCAAATGTTAGACCAATGTTAAGCCTTGGCTAGAAAGCAAACATTTAACACAGGAATCCTATAATAGCACAGGAAACAATGAGATTCAAAGACAACCATTTATTTTTGCTTAGAGTCCAACCCCAAGTATTTTGAATTTACATTTGCAAAGTTGTAACCTAACTGATGACCATGAGTAGAATCATTATACAATTTTATAACATTATAACTTATTTCTCCAAATCCTTAACTAGATAAAAACAAACAAGTTTGTCATGTCCATTTTATGGTTTGTTTGCTTATGGATATGTATGATCCCTACTGAGGTTTAAACCAACTCAGATTCGGATTTAGGAAACATAAAGTATTTACTTGGTTCGAGTTGAACAGTTAGGGAAAGGCTGAAAAATTTCAAAGTGAAAGCACAATCACGTTTGTGGGTGGGGTATTTGAATGGAAGTTAAACTAACCACAGGGATATGCAGCAAAACGGAGAATAACCCTTAGACTAAATTTAGTACGCGATAAATCAAACTGAACCGAAGTTGAAAATTGAGTCGGTATCGGGTGGATTCTAGGAAATATCGGTGAATACTGTGGTAGATTCATTTGTCCATGAAGCTATCCAGATTTAACCAAGCGGCGAATTTATAGAAGTAACTAAACCGGAAAGTAATGTAATATGAATTGAATTCCATATATACAGCGGAACAAATAAAAATGTATTCAAATCATCACAAAAAATAGTATATTTTTATTGCTAACACGAATCACAAATCCATTCTCTAGCCAAAGTCATCATATTTTTGTGCTATTCAGTCAACTGGAAATAACAGCATGATTATAGCCGGGAGACTAGCACATGGACAGTTCCTTTCCATAACTAGCAAGCGGAACTCATATAATTGCAACAAGAAGGAAGCGTGTAGATTTCCTACAAGGTTCAAGCTCACAATCATACACTCGGGTCTGAATAGACAAACATCATTGAGAGTCAGGTTATGATGGATATTTGGGAAAAGAAACTACATGACCACTTCCTGATTGAGTTTCTGTAACGGACATCAAAATACCCTATAACCTTCCCACATAATGCTGCTTTGCATGAATCAGTTACTCTTAAATAACAGCTTGCCAGTTGTGCTACTGACTGTCAGGTTTTGTGAAAGCATACATTGTTTAATTTCCCTTATTGATGATACAAGATAACTGTCAAGAACGAAGTCATTAAAAAGCGTACTACTGGAGACTTTTAACTTTAATGGGCATAATATTACGACCACCCCCCGCTTATATTTGTAGGCATTGTGCATTATTGCACATGAATAAATCGGAAAATTATTTGCCGATTCCAACAACAATTTTCAGTATAAAAGCTTATTCACAATTTAACCCGTTGACTGATAAAACCGTGTGGTAATGGAAAATGTAAGTTAATCTTCGTGAGTAAAACAAAGCTGCATCATTCAGATCAAGAAAGTATCTATCTACATACGACATTTCGGTTTGTATTGAACTCGTACACATATACTCACACGACGACGGTTTACGTAGATTGTTTTGTAATTGATGTAGTTGCGGATAGAAACATTCAAATTGAAAACGGTCAACAGAGACCGAAAAGTAATGATGCAGATTTGCTTGACCAAATTATTATTATCATTATTCCAAAACAAATCATTTTCTAAATGCAATACGCTCACATTTAAAATATCAAATTATTTCTCATTAACTTTTCAAAATGTATCATTACAAACAAGAACTCGCTGAGCCGTCCCGATTTGTTCCACCAAGAATTGGAGCCTGGGCCGTTAGTAAATCCAGTACTCATAAATTGACTTCAAAATCGTATAATCGGCAAACATCTTCAGAGTTGAAGACTGAGACGAAGACGAATCTTACAAGAAGGGCAACGGGTGTCAGAGGAAGTAGTCAGAAAGCAGAAAAAGGAACTCCGGAAAAGCCTAATTTGCTTGGAGTGATAAAGGTTTTTACTGCACCATTCTTCAAATATCTGCCTATGAATGAATCAATGTATGACATGACTGACACTTCCCAGCACAAAAGACTATTATTTCTCTTTACATTCAGGCTGTACTGGAAGATGATTCGCAGGATTTTAGTAAAAGGCTAAGTGCGCTAGAACCAAGCGTGACCTCGCTTGCTAAAGCAATAAAAGCAAATAACACAAAGAAAGGACAGCGCAAAAAACAATCTTTGATGGTGACATCCGCATCTGTAGCAGCCCCAGAAAAGAAAATTCTTAAACAAGAAGTGCTCATTAATTTTAATAAACATACATTTTATTTTAAAGAAATAATAAAGCTGTAAGTAAAATAGCACTAAGGAAGTCCTTGATTTTGTATTACAGATAGAATTTGGACACTTGCTTGTACCCCCAATAATTCAAGGAGAAAAACTTGTAACAATTGGAGGGTATATAATTAGCTTGCAATCGAAACATGAGCACATAAGCTGTATGGTAAAACCCAGAGTGAGTTCGGATAAGGATGGGCTAGAACTGGAAATAAAAATTACGGGCTGCCATCCCTCAGAAATAAAGTTTGAGAAGAGATACAACACCCTCATCGTAATTGGAGTTAAAGGCCCTCCTCGGAACTCTGATGATGATAATGGGATATCCACAACTTTCTTTACGGGTGGAACGAGTAAGAAATGGAGTAAGGACATGACCCTGAAATCTCTAACAACAAGAAACGACATCACACCTCCAACAGAGCAGCAGCCGGATGAAATACTTGAAATTGTAAACATTTTTGTCCCCAAGCATACTCCGTTGTCCCAAATTTACATTTCAAAACCGGATGCGAAAGGAAGAATATTTGTGAAAGGTCCATGAAACGAAACTGCCAAACATTAAGAGCGATACATAACAAAATTTGAAGTGACGAAAACATACATACATGAAAAATGCATTTTTTTTACTTCCAAACACTTCAAGTTTATGACTTATGCTTAAGTTAAGTCACAAAATAAAATGCGACAAAAACTATAAAAAACCATACTGCAATTTTCTCGTACTTACTGTCATAAACATAAAAATGTCTCTGAACTGAATTTGAGAGACATGACACCACATCACCTATTGAGTTTAGATATATTTGAGATGCACAAAGCACAATGCAGAAATAACAAAAACAAAGCATGAGTTCCATACATATGTATGTACATAAGAAAAAATGTACCCATTTTAGTTGTATACCTAGAAAATGCACCTAAAGTACTATAACATGTAGAAAGGAAATTTGGGTGGTCTTACCTTGCCCAACGAAGCTCTTTCCCATGGTCGATGTTTGAACGAATGCACCGGCAGCACATAATAAAAAAAATAATAAGAATAAAACAGACGTCAACAACAACACCAACTGAAGAAGAAGAGGTTGTCACTAATTTTGGGTAATAATAAAATTGCCACGTTCGAAAGTTGAAAGCAACTGGATCAACACCACAGTAAGTTTGAGGGACAAATAATAATAATACACACACAACACTAACGTAAGATTTTTAAAATAAATTAAACTTGAGCAAAAATCCTACTGCTAAATAAGTATGTTTCCAATATTAATGAATTCGGTTTTGTTCATAGAAAACAAAAACACAAAATGGGGGATTCAACACTTGAGACCCTTCACAAAGGCCTTGACGTAATCAAGACATTAAGATGCAACATGACAGGATTTTTTCAACTACTCGGAGCAGGGTTTCGAGTTGAAGGCACTGAATCGGAATCCCAAGAAGAAAGGGAAAAGTCCACTCGAGCGCTGTTGGTTGCAGAAACTCAGAAGTTAAAGGAAAACTTTACGTGAGTTAAAAAAATGATCAGTAGCGGCTTCTAGCCGGAACCATGCTATGCCGTGTCTAATTTTTAACCAACTGTAAACGTGATGGTCAATGGTCAATAGTGGTTGATGAAAAATGGTTTTATTTACTTAATTTCTTTCTTTATTTGATTAGGGATTTAGAGCAAGCTGTGATGAGTTTAGTTCCTCCTGGAGGCCCCTTCAATTTAGGAAATACTTTGTATGTCAATCAAGAGGTTGCACCTGATCGTGTCCCGTTGTATACTCAATTAGTTGACAGCTATAAATGGATGGAGAAGGTGATTACTCAGTTTTGATTAGATTTGCTGAATGGGATGGTTATCAATTACAAAACTCGAAAACTTGGATCAATGAATTATCTTTTTTTTGATGACTAGGTTCATGAGTACTCAGGAACAGCGTACCCAGTTTTGAGTCAAAACTCCCTTAAAAGGACCTATTTTAACGCGAGCATATCCGCAAAACGGCGACGGTCATTGGTTAACAGTTACATTGTTGCTCCAGAAGCCGTTACTAGTGCGATTATGGGATTTTCAAATTCCTTCAATGATATCGATATTCAAATCTCCAGACCATTGGGGTCAAATGCTGTTTGCAATGTGAGTTTAGCTAGTGAATATGTCATTCATGCTTTCTGGGCCGTCAGTCAATTAATAATTTTTATGCATTTATATGTTCAGATTATACTAGGAAGAACACTACGCTCGGTTGTGATTCTGAAAGGGTGGCTTATTGAGTGGGTAGTTATCAGAGGGTTTAATGAGGACATGACAAAAGAAGACGGGACTTTAAACCTGTGGTCCGAGTCTAAATACAAAGTTTTTCAAAAGGTGACGGATAATGCTAATGCTGCTATGCTTCATTTCTGTGCCCCAACTCATCCGGAATTATCTGTAAAGTCCTTCCTGGTAAGAAGCCTAAAATCTGTTTAAACTAAATTTTTAATGTGAGTTTCGAAATGACTATGTGATTTCTCATTGTTTGTGTAAATGTGAATATATTTTTGTTCTGAAAAGACTTGGCTCCATTCCTATATCACCTTATTTACTCAGCCGTGTAAAAAATGCGGTTTGCACTTGTCAAACAATCTGCCACCTACTTGGCGTGACCTCAGAACGCTGGATCCATATCATGAGGAATGTAAACCTTGAGATCTTTTAGTTTCAATTACCTATGTTAATGGAATTTTATTTTATCAGTGATTTTCTATACAATATTGGTCTAAAACTGTAACAATAATTGGATGTTTGTGCGTAGTGTCTGTATTTACATTGTATTTTCATGTTCATATATTTATATAGTATACATAAGTAATAAAACATTATTATTTGTTCATTTCAACAAGAATTTATGTTTTCAAACCCATTTGTAAATTATTGAGGCATTTCACTCATTAAGTGCAATACTATTGTGCTCTAATTATTGGTTAGTACTCTTCTTGCTCCTGTGATTGTTGCGGTTGGTCACCACCTAGAGCACCAAGAGGGGATCCTCCCAATTCTTCCTGAATTCGCATGAGATCTTCGTACAGAGCTTGTCTATCTATACCTAACGCCGATGCTAACTCGGATTCATCTCCTAGTTCAGATTGATCTTGAAAATATTTCATTTTTAATTAACATATAATTCAACTGCAAAAGGGATTGGCATATCATATAAACAATATCTTGGGTATTACCTTCATTACCTCCTTGCCCGCCTTGTGGACCATCTCCTGGCAGCTGTGCTCTACCACCGTAAATGCTAACCTCCTGAGCTTTTGCATAAGTTAAGATTGTAAATATAACTCCAATTAGCAGGAAAACCACCTAAAAAATAGTAATATTTTTAGCACGCAAGTATAGATCACTACTAACAGACAGTTGAGACAGTCTTAAAACCAGTAAAACTTACAAGCTTTTTCATGATGGATGCTTTCTGGCTGAGGCAACTAAATCTTAGTGATAGTAGAGGATATACCTTCACGAATTCTTTTGGGTTGAAAACTGAATTTTCAAAGTGAAATTTTGGGAGTATTTATACACTTTTTTGCATCAAAATAGAAATCGCTTCCTCTGAAACAAACAACTTTTAGTTCATTGCTATTGATTAAATGAAAAATGCACAAACAACACAAATGTTGTATTCATCCAATTCATCCAATGTGCCGTTTTTCTTTGTAAAATCACAAACACTTTCTCACTGCCCAAATAGCCGTTATCTTTTTAAGAAAACAAAGGAAAAAGATTACACTGAAGCATGGTGGGATGAATAGATAACTTCTTTAGTTTGCAAAGCAGTCATCAGAAGGAGTATTAAACGTGTCGTTTTCCCCCATATTGTTTATAGTGAATCTCATGTCCTGTGTAAAAAGCAATTGTTAGGTGTGTACATTGTCTCTTTATCGTACTACAAAAAGAGTTGATCTCTTTCCTGCACAGCTTTAATTAATGAAAACAAGAGCTTGTTACACTGGCGGTCACGGTTTGACGAAAATTTCGATTTCTTCACACATAATGCATTAGGAATACTATAAAGGAAAGCTTTATTGAGACAAGTAAATAGTATGAACCAACGCATTTATGTATATAGATAAAATTGTATTCTATTTGTAGACAAAAGCTTGTGTTTATTCAGTGGGACATTGTTCAATCCAATAGTTTAAAATGCTTTACCCTATGAACGTGAGAATAGTTGATATTATTTAGTACTGTGCTGTTTTTGTGTATTAAATCAGAAGTAAGTCGGGTCCGGGGTTACCTGAACATCATTTATACCCCAACACACATCTAAGCCTATGCATGTGGTCTGGTCGACTTCGCTGCATGGTTTTTTACTAATACTGAATTTTTGAATGTCATGTAGATTTTTAATTGTCTCCTTTGTGAGCCCACATTTTTTCATTGGAATTAGAAGGTCAAATCAGCTTGATTTGCTTTCTTTCATTGTTACTTCTGTCCTGATTTCCATACGATACAAATATATATATATATATAGATCAATGTCTGGTGAGGGTTTTTCCTAAATTGTATATTTGATCCTGTAAATTCAATGGACTACATCCCATCTTCAAGTCGTTTCATATGTCGATAATACCGAAGTCTTTAGTCTTTCATGAATTATGATTATGATACCTATTTAGGTATTGCCTTTTTCTTTATATTTCCTAGTAGTCACCACATGCATGCTACGCATGTAATTACTACTCCTTCAACCAAGTAAATTTACTCCTCTCTGGATAAACCAAAACGTTATGAAAAGTAAGTAAGCCAAGGCCACTAAGAAATGGTCTAGATATGCATATATTAATTTTCAATCCTGTGTGGAATTATTTAATCTGCGGGTCTGGAGTCGGGAAAAATGGATCAATGCCAAATATGTTTTTGAATTTGAAGTCCGACCATTTGAGTAAATACAAATCTTCAGATGGTATGGTATAAAAGGGGAGTAACCGAAGGGAAGGGTGTCAAAGCTTCAGTAATTTTTCAAACTTACAGAAGAACTTGTCTAAATAGGTAAAAGGGCAAAGCATTATTATTTTCTAAATCTACGTGTTGTTCAAAGTCAAGCCGTAGCTATGAATCGTCTACATTTCCTGTTTTTAACATTTTTCCTGGCATCATTTGTATGTCTGGCATTTGCGCAGGAACCAGTAAGTTCTTCTAAAAACATTGACAGTAAAGAAATACTTAGGAAAACGATTGATTACGAGTAACATTTTAACTTTCAGGATAGCGCAGGTGAAGCTGGACAACAGCCACCAAAGCGAGAGCGATGTAAATGATCCTAAATAGTTTGATCTTCTTGTCATTTAAATATTGCTTACTTATATTAACACCTCCTCCAATTTGTTTTGCTTCGAATTCTAGTTATCTGGCCAGGAAAGATCCCATGGATTCCTATAAATATTCCCAGACCTGCTGCAGCTGCAACTACAGCAGGAGCTACAACTGCCGGTGGGCCAACAACGGCGGCACCAACTACGATGATGATGGGATGATACCCCCACTTCAAATATAATTATTCATTCATTCAAATAGCAAGTATAATCCCTTTATAAGTTTGGAATAAATAACTTATTATATGGATAAGAGAAATAAGAAAATTTATTTTTAAAATAAAGGATTGGAAAATATTTTAATATAAGCTGAGCCGAATTATTCAGTTTTGATAGCTTTTATTTACATATTATTATGCGCATAATCGATGAAGTATTGGCAAATCATTTAAAAGTTACCAAATGGTGCTGATAAGTATATTTTAAAGATCTCCAGTTTCCTCTAAAAGTTAGTTGAAAACGTTTTAGTTGCTGCACTTTTCCCTCTACCTGGACCATGGGCAACAGTCTTCTGCAACATATCAAGATGTAACATGGATGCCACTTTGAAAATTTGCGGATCCTTAGTGTGAAGGTAATCCTCCACCCAGTTGAAACGAATCATGTCAGGATTTTCACGCAGTCTTTTATCGTAATTAGCAAATGCTTCTGGGTCACCGTGGCCCCAAGATCCATCAACGGCAGCATTATCAACATCCTTAATTAATGCATCCTCCTCTACAATCTTGTTAAGGTTCTTGGCCACTTCCTGAGCCTCAGCTAATTTCTCTGCGTGATCGGGATGAGGAAAGTACTCAAAATGTACATCATGTTTACGTTGTTGAAAGAACGTCTCTCGCATAGCCCTGTCGTTTTTATATTGTTCTTGGATATCGTGGAGTATCTCCGTGGCATGGTGGTCAATGGCGTTCCAGGCATCATCTTTCATTTAAAAATGCACCAGACGTATGATATAATCCGGTATGAAAAATTTGATAACTTAGTGATAAAGTTATAAGGGAAAATCTAACCAACATCCCGCTCGTTAGCATGTTCTGCACACAATGCAAATCGGATGACAACTTTATCATGAAAATGTGATGGCACCATGTGGACTTTGTGTGATGCATTTATAGCATCATTAAGTTTCTGTGTGAGTGAGTTATAGCCTTTCAATCGAAATGTCACCAAACCAAATCGGAAGGATCCACCGCATAGTTCGAATCTCGGATCACGCTCAACATATGCTTCAAACAATCTGGCTAGGCTGATATGATTTCGAATGTATCTCCTTATCCCTTCCACTCCGTAGTTTCGAATGACACAGTACAGCTTGAAGGCTCGCAATCTCCTAGAGGAAGCAACTCCATAATGCTAAATACAAACAAAAAATATTATGCGTAGATCTTTCAAGTTAAATTTTTTACATTCGGTTGTCTGTGAACGAATAATTGCAATGTGATAGTCTATTACTTTAAGGTCTGGGGGAACATTGTTGGGATATTTGTAAGTCGTTGTTTCCCATTTCGGCCCAGCAAAAGCGGCAAGGGCTTTAGATCTGTATCTAACCCTTTTGTAACAATGTATTGATTAACAATTTTAGCAATTTACAATAAACTAATTAACGGCAACCCAACTGCACCGTTACAGAGTAATAAATCCCTACCAATGCAAAGAAGCTTCAAAATTGCACATCATCCATTTGTTAGTGTTTATGTTTGTTGACCAGACGTACTACAAAGTAGAAAAATTCAATAACTATGAGTAATCACAAGCTGACCTCGTCAAATAAGGGAACGTGGAATTAATTCAACTATCAAGTTTACCTCATATCCTTGCTTCAGATATGCCAATTCAGGGCAGCAAAACGCGGAGCCGGCATATGCCCTGGAAATTAAATAAAAATTGTCAGAGTATCATTCAGTTGTTCCACATAATAAATATGATACGCTTCAAATATTATGTAATTAACTTACGCATCAACATGCAACCATATATTATACTTCTCGCAAACTGGACCAACTTCCATAAGATCATCATAAGAAGTTACCCCAGTTGAGCCAATAATAGCACAGTGGAAGAACGGGATGAGACCTTTACTCATATCTTCTTCTATTGCATTCATTAAAGTAGTACTACGAACAACTATAAATTTGAGTCAGCTTCAGTAATTTTTTTAATGTAAAATGTACAATAACTTCAAATGGGGTATTGTGAGAACATAAGGATTGATCAGTGTCAGCTAAAACATACCTCCTTTCAAATCAGCTTTTAACTTTCGAATACGTATACATCCCATCATTGCAGCTCTTTCGACACAACAATGACACTCATTGTTGCAGTAGGCGACAAGCATGTTTAAAAGTTCTGCTCTTGACTTTCCATTTACTGGATCTTCTTTCTTGGTAGGGAACCTTGGGCGAAGTTGGCGGACTGCATCTTCTCTAGCCCAAATCATTGAATAGAAAATCGCCTCGGAAGCCGAACACTGAATAAAATTATCAACGCAAATTCCCTTTACTGTCAACTATGGAAAAAAGTAAGGTTTACGGTGTAATTGCTTAAACCTGTAGGATTCCCTGTCCGTGACTTCGTGGTTCAGAGTAAGTTGAGAGAAAAAAACTTGGAAGGCCCAATAGTTTACAGCACCAATCCATAACTATATTTTCCAGTTCCGTACTCACTGGACATGAATACTAGGGTATTGAAAGTGACGAAAATTTTCATTAAACATGCTTGATTGCATAGTAGGTCATTTATTGAAGCAGGTAGCAAAATATTTACCCATGTTTGTCCATTAGCAGCCATCGCGTTAGAGAATATATCTCCTAATATAGATGGCCAAGAGTTGCCAGCTGGAAAGTAGGCGAAGAAAAGTCGATGCTGCCAATGAGCCATCTAATTATTTTCAAAAGGGTGTAAATTAACACGCTGCCTCATTGCCATTTAAAATCAAATCTGAGCATCTTTGAGTCTTTGAGTTTTGTAATGAAAGAGGTTACTAGAAAGTTGATATGACACGAACCCCATGACAAACCACTTCCTCAAGGTCATTTAAAATGTTTTCAAATGGCTCTGCTTTCTCTGGAGCTTCTGTAGGAACCACTTTCCACAACCACCCAGGCTTTACATTTGAGGTCGGGTTTCGCTTATTGATAGTTTTCATAAATTCTACAGCCCAATCTACAATGTCATAGCCATATTTTCGGAACTGGTCTGAACTCATCGCTGGAACTATCTCTGGTATCCCTCTCGGCATCGTGGTGGGGACTTTGTTTGCAACTTTAAATAACGATTGATAATGAGATTATTAGACCTAAGTAAATATGTCTATGGGTGGCTTCAATTCAGTTATTGAAATATTAACAATGACGGAGTGCCCCCTAAAATAACAGAATCGGAATGAGCATGTAAATTCAGGGAGATTGATTGAATTTTAGTGAAACTGAATGTAATACGGGTTGGATTGACTCGGGGTAAAGTGAACCTACTTCCATGAATAATATGGAAAACCAACGGTCTCAAAGTTCCAAAACGGTTTTCCAACTTTTTATAAATTCAGGATTTGTTGCATAGTGAAAAATGTTGTTCAAGCTCCTAAAGTTTAAAAACTTTAATCATACACGAGGAACCGAGGCAGGTACGACAGCCCTACTAATTCATATCTAGATTTTAAAATTGATTTTTTTTAACCTTTGCTGCATTAGGGACCGTTCGCAAATGAAGTACTGTGATCGTGATCGTGATGGTAGTACAATCACCGTCACAATATGGTACTGTAAACCTCGCAGGGTTCGCAAACAACAGTCTTTAGATCCGGCACCTTGTGAAAATTGAACTTAAATTTGATGATTTTGAATGACTAAAAATTAAGAAATGTCGACCTTTAAACGTTCGTAGGTCATGCTGAGGTCATTGTAAAACTTTTACAACAGCATGACTGAATTCCTCTCAGCAAATGCTGTCATTTTGATGCATCACACTTTATATTTTGCTTTTAAAAATATTTGACCGTGACCTTTGACCTGATGTACATGTCTCAAACCATTTGAAGCTATGTCCTCAAATTGTTGACTAGTGAAGAAAGAATTAGAAAATTTTCAATGGTTCGACTGCTATCTCGAAAATTAAGAAATTTCGACATTTAAACGTTCGTAGGTCACGCTGGGGTCATCGGAGAATTTTTTTAAAATAGCATGACTGAATTCATCTAAGTAAATATAACCATTTTGATGTATCACACTGTATACTTTGCTATTTAAAAATATTTGACCTTATCTTTGACCTGGTTATCGATAACTGATAACACCCATTTCGCTTCCCAAGAAAGCTCTTGACCTAAGATGTCGTTAGGTTGGGTTAGGCGCTCTCAGTTCCCTTGAGGATTGTTCAATGAGCAATGATATCCGTATAGAATCTACTTGTTTACAATCACAATACCATTTGGAGACGGGTTTCAGTTTTTTGGGAAAAGACGGTAGAGTTTTACTGTAGCTTCTTCGCTACGATACAATGCTACCATCACAGTACTCAAAATGGCTTACAATACGCCTTGCGAACCGTCCCTATTATCCTTTCTTATGAAGTTACTAATATTCAGCATAATATGTATGCTTTTATTACAGAGAATAAACTAAAAAAAATTCATAAAAAAGGGAATCAAGCTGAAAACGTTTGAAAAAAAGCTAAAAGAACTCAAAAGAACATTCAGTTGACCATAGAAATGCTCCAAAACCAATTTATGCCTAGTTATGAGATCTCAGCGCGAGTCTGGATGTACACATTTGAGTTTATATCTATACTTTACATTGAAACATACCTATCATATATTTACTATAGCAGAAAATCATGTACTGTGACTTGTGTACATATTTGCAAGCACATACCAACAACAGCGACGTAGATTTCCAAGTCTAGAAATAAAGTTACGTAATTTCGATACATACATATTGACAAAAAGAGACCTTCATCATTTCCTTGAAGTTAGAACTCATGTTATCATCGGGTAAAGCGTGAATATCTTTTACAAGGCCGAAATAATTAAATTTTGTCAACAAAAAGTTATATTTCTACCTGAAGTTAAGACAATCAAGTAAGTCATCTTACATCGTAAATTTAAAAACATTTTCAATTTTATTCAAAGCGTTTGCTTGGTTCTTGCCTTGCCTGTAATCAGTAGTAGTCAAAAGAGGTAAATTCTAGTTATTGATTGTATTCACGTCTTTCAGGTGGAATTCCAAATTCAATTGATTAGTTAAAAGTCATCATCAACAAGAAGTCAGAAGAACGTCACCATGTCTCAAGCACTCCTCAAAACTTGCAGTAGCCTGACTCGTCATACAGCCTTGACTTTGGGTCGTGCCCTGTCAGTTCCTCAAATAACTTCGAAATGTCTGTATCATGACAAAGTTATTGATCACTATGAAAATCCAAGAAATGTCGGATCAATGGACAAGAATGACAAGTCAGTTGGGACGGGTTTGGTCGGAGCTCCTGCATGTGGAGACGTGATGAAACTCCAAATCAAAGTGGATGATGATGGAAGGATTGTTGACGCAAAATTCAAAACTTTTGGTTGTGGTTCTGCAATTGCATCTTCCTCACTTGCAACAGAATGGATCAAGGGCAAGAATGTGGATGAAGCTGCAAAAATCAAAAACACGGATATTGCAAAAGAGTTGAGTCTGCCACCAGTCAAACTTCATTGTTCCATGCTGGCAGAAGACGCAATCAGAGCTGCACTTTTGGATTACAAGACCAAAAAGGATGCGAAAGTTTCTGCCTGAGAATTTATTCGACTTGTGCAGTAAAAATTATAGTATGTACCTTCAAATCAGTAGCATAAATCATCGCAGAGTCGCATTCGCAGAAGTTTATAAATGAGCATTGATTAAGATAATCTTATAAATCGAACTGTTTCGTCAGCCAAGTGTGTAGGATTCGTATTAAAAAATGTAACTGGCATACTCCGGCGTTTTAATGAGCGCTAGAACACTACACAAGCATGCAACGTTACTTTAGCACTTAGGATAGCAATAAGATAAGCTATCAGAGCAACATACTTTAAGCATAATGTAGTCTCGCACCCAGAAATGCGAACTTTATTTTTAGAAACCAACTATTATTATTATCATCCATGTAAGAAAACAAGGCATTTCATTTATAATAAGTTGTTAATTAAGTTTATTTGAAACTTGAAACAGTAGTTAATATTTATTTTTAATGTAACTTCAAAATTGAATATGAAATATTGAAGATATCAAAATTTTACACTTTCACTGCTTTACATATATTTAACTGATCAATGAGGTAATAAAAATACAACTTATTCAAACTTATTTGATATTCAAGGATCTGTTTCTTGGCATTCCAGTATCGGTCAAATGCATGGTGAAAGTGGTGTCCAGTCCATGGTATTTATGAGGAACATCGTGTGTGGTTGGTGGAAATTGACCATATTGACCTGATGTGGTTCGAAATAATGGATGCTCACCCTTTTCGCACCCATAACCTTGAAATAGGTGAGGGTTCTTGAATCTCGCAGGGAGTGAAGGATCAGTCGTGTATTCATCAGATGCATTCTGCCTTTTGTTAAAATTTTGCCAGAGATTTGCTAAGCCAGGTATAGGTGTAGGCGTCTTGTTGCAGTTTTCTAAGTTTTTCTCATACGTTTCATAAAAATCAAACTTTTGTTTTTTGAAGTTATGCTTGTTTGGATTTTTCTGCAAATTTCTAGTAGAATAGAAAATGTCCATCCATGCTGGTTCAGATGCCCTACAATTACAATGCGTATATATATTTTTTTTATCTTGTTCATCAACTATCAACGAATAAAAATAGCCATTTCGTACTAGCCTATACTACTACTTCAATTTAGAAAGCTTTAAATACCCAATGACCCCGTGAGATGGATATGAAGGAAACGTACTTGGCGTGTTCCAATCTTCTGTAGATGGTTTTGTTAAAAGATTATCATTATCTTTTTCATCCTCTTGGATGCCACTTTTAACTTCATTGGACTTGAGCTTCGACTTGTTTTCTGATCTCACAAGATCATATTCAAATTCATCAGCCATAATGAAGAAATCTTTACTAAGAAGTCAATATATGTATGAATATGTTGCGTGAAGTGAAATTACGGAAAAGGATGAAATAAAACGGAATTAGAAATCAGAATCCGAGTACAATGTAGCACCATGCCATGCATGGATATCTTTCGAGATCCCAATTTAACGTTTTGTTGAAATCGAAAGCTATCAAGAGAACATTTCACGTATCTTTCATTCCAAACATAATATTGATGTAACAAAAAGCTACCACGCCACAGGCCATATCCCGTCCTCATAAATACTTACTCAAAGATACAACTTACAAACAACTGAAACTGAAGTAGTAGTCCACTCCAGTTTCAGTTCTACTGTTCTCTATGCATGCATGTTACTTATTTTATCATTCATAAGTATACCACTATCCAAAACTACGTCCAGTTTCGAGCTTGGTAGGCTGAATGTTTTAACAGCCAACCAGGAACCCGTTGAATAACAAAGAAGATGAAGCGAACAGGAATCGAACGGATTTGCAAGCATATTATATAAATTACTAATCGTAAGTTCTTTATTAGCGTACTACAACAGCAATTGGTCTTTCTACTCTACCGTAACCCGAATTTTCACCGATAAATATGACACTCCAAGAAAACAAAGCCTCATATATAGCCTATGTAGTATGCATGGGGGAAACGGAGAAATTGTCGTTTAAAGGTTAGGGAAGAGTAATTAAGGCTTGAGCTTCGAAACTGTGAGATATTGCAATTTTTCAAGTCCTGTGTGTTCTTCTTAAGATTTACTTCAACTGACAAATACTAAAATTAAAAATTATCAATTTATGCATTGCAATCTGAAAAAGGAAAGATGTATAGCTCTAAGCTCACTTACATACACCACACATCTATGCTCTTTGAGACAATTCAGGCCATATAGTGATCATATAGTCATAGACAGGTACATATTATCATTGAGTGTCAATGTATTCCCCTAACTTTGAATAAAGCTGATTGATCTTAGTTGACTTTATCCTGTTCACCGAATGAGTTGCATTGCAGTTGCACAATGAGAAATATGTGTCGTATTCAATATTTTCAGTTTTTGAAATAACATTACATTCCAGTATGTAACGAAATTTGTGTTTCGTTACTTGGTCATTTGAAAGAAGTGATCAGTGATCACTCTCAAGATATTCAATCTGCTCTAAAAGCCAGTTGTGAATAACTGTGCCCGGTGTCAGCTGCTGATAAGGAAGATCTGCTCCCTATTTGTTCGCATCGTGCATCAATTTTTTAACTTTTCGTTCAGTTAGGTTATTTACGAAGTAAAAGGTTAGTAAGGAGGCAACGTTTCTCGTGCGACGGGACGGTGAAGTAAAAGTGTTGTGTTTTTGAATGAAAGTCTGAGTTAAAAGCGTTTTTTCAACGCTTTAATTTCCAAAAATGACTCTAAAAAGCAAATTAATGAGATTTTCGCTGCGTTATTGTGTACTAGCTATTTTGCTAGTACAAATCTCAGCTATGCATGAAGATCAAGCTGGAAAATTTGATTGGTATGTGTAATTTCCACTAATTAACTAATTACGCCGTTTTCAATGCCATGATTTATGTGACATATTGGCCACATTGCAACTTATTAAAATGTTTTTGTTTTGCATGATTAACAGGCATCAGAAATTTATTGGTCCAGTTAAGTTTATCGCAAATGACCCTAACCAACCGAAAAGAATATTACTTGGAGCTAGTAATAATGTAATCGGAGCTGTGCATGGAAATACAGGTAATAAGCAATTATAAAAACTTTGTTTAGGCGACTTGTTTCCAACATTAAAAGTATTCCTAACATTGGTCTGTCTGTATTTTGTCTATTTTAGGAAATATTTTATATCGTCAACTTCTTGAGCCTGCTGGAAAATTACTGTATTTTGGAGTATATCAAGAAAAGCAATGTGTAGCTGTGTCATTCCTTCCGGAAAACCTTGTAAAAGTAAGGCTTTTTAGTATCACTAATGGCGTCCTGTTAGATGAGTGGGCAGAAACGATGGTTAGTGCTACTCATGCAACCGAATCGGATGGAAAAGTATACGTAATTGACGCCTCGGATGCCGCCCTTCCAGAAGTTAGTGTGACAGTTTTAGATGGTCAGGCTGCAAGCACCAATAAATACCGTTTAGGTGTTTCTCGAGGAGCAAACGTCTTATGTGATTTAAGTGGACGTTATATGATATGTGCGCAAGACAAAATTGTATCTGTTTTGAATTTAATGGATGGATCAGTTCGTAATCATCAGGAAGAATTTGCTGTAAATCATATTTCTACAAGCGGTGCTGGTATGTTTAACTCCTTCACATTCATTTCTTTATGCTCATAGCTCACATATTTTAATTTAAAGTGAATATTTGCCATTTGCCTTCCCAGGTGAGATATCAGCTGTAAATGTAGGAAATTCAGCGTCATCAAACACATATATTATTTTGGAAAATCAAAAGGCTGGACCAGAACTTTTACCAGTAAAGATTTCTTCTCAACCTGGACTCATTCTTTCTCAAACAAAGACTGAAAATCGAGCCCTGCTATCTATTGCAAGATTGGAGTCGGCACACTCTATTCAGTTGACTGTTTACAACCGTAACGGAGAGCTAGCAGATACAAAACCAGTCAAAATATCTTCTGATGTCCCTTTGATGTCATTGGCACTTGCTAACGTTTACTACTACAACGCTGGATATGGATTGGTAGCTTTCACAACTGATGCAACGTTGATTGCTACAAGAGCCGACAACAGCGTCGTATCAGGAGATGCTATGATTGAGTGGTCACGACAGGAAGCTCTGTCTTCCGTTCTTGCTGTTGAAATGGTTGACTATCCCAGTGAAGTTGGGCCTAGCTGGAATCCTTACCAAGCCTCGCTTGATGTTGTTTCATCTTTCATAGCCAGGGTGAAGTATGAAATTGAAACCATTGTGTCTGGAGAGAGTCTTTACTCATCTGCTGAAGATCGATTTGGGCTTCGAAAAGTCATTGTGTTTTTAACATCTGTAGGAAAAGTTGTCGGAATGGACAGTACTTCGGGAAGTATAATTTATACTTTTGTTCTTCCTGATTTTTCAATGTTCTCCGACTCTACTGCGCAACTTTATATTCAAAGACCAGCTAAATATACACCTTTGAAGCCACAAGCAACTGTTATATATAGGTCTCTCAGTACAAAGGGTGCCATGTTGTTAGCGTTTGATCCTGTTGAAGGAAAACCTTTGGATGAACCAAAATCTTATCCAGCAATTTTGCAGACTCAGATGATTGGCCATGCTGGAGAAGAAACAAAGTTTGTCAAACCAATTTTACTATTAGATCAAACTGGAACTGTACATACGTATCCTGCCCAAGTCAAGGATGTATCCAGTTCTTACTTCTTCGTTGTTCACAAGGGCTCATCCCCTAAGCTTGAAGGATATGATATTAAATCCATGGATAACGTAAGTATTTGTTTTTTGCTCATAGAAAGTTTCTTTCAACTCATTAACAACAGAACTTATTTAACTTACAATGACTTGTTTTTTATAGAAATTGAAAGGACGATTGCTCTGGGATCTTAACCTGGGTCAATCCGAAATTGTTGGAGTACATGCAAAGATTCAGTCAGAACGAGTTCATTCCCAGGGTAGGGTACTCCCTGATCGTTCAGTGTCCTACAAGTATATGAATCCCAACCTTGCAGTTGTTGTAACTGCCGAACATGAAGCCGGAAATATCAATCTTTATCTCATAGATGCTGTATCTGGTAAGCTTCTTTTTTTTAACTCACTGGCTCATTCACAAGTATGGAATTTTTTAATAGTTTTTTTTTATTTTTATATGAAACGAATTTCTTTTTTTATGCTTTTAGGGGCGTTGATTCATTCATTTTGGCACAAAAAGTGTCGAGGACCAGTTTATGTTGTTCATTCTGAACATTGGCTCGTGTATTCACTTTTTAATGAAAAGAATAGACGTTATGAAATTAACTCGGTAGAGCTTTATGAAGGTCAGAAGCAGAGTAACTCGACAGCCTTTTCATCATTCGCTGCGCCACCAGTCCAGCCAATTATTGTGAAGCAGTCTTTCATTTATCCTACTGCAATCACACATATGACTCACACTCGAACAGAAAAAGGAATTACAAACAAAGATATTTTGCTTGCATTACCAACCGGTGGCATTTTGGAATTACCTCGAATTGTTTTACAGCCCAGACTGAGCCAACAGCATTATACACAACAAATTCAGGACGAAGATGGAGTTATCCATTCCCTGCCTTATGTTCCAGAGCTGCCTATGCCAGCAGATATGGTTATTAATTATAACCAAAGTGTTAGACGTGTAGATGGAATTAAAACATGGCCAACTAGGCTTGAATCTACTTGTCTTGTTCTAGTCTATGGAAATGGTATGTTTAATTTAAATGAACAGTTAAAATAATATCTTTTGTCGTTAATGATAAATGAGATCAGTAATGAATTGGTTGTTGTTTTACAGATCTCTTTTATACAAAAATTACTCCATCTAAAACATTTGATGTCCTGAAGGATGACTTTGATCATTGGTTTATTACTGTTGTCCTTGCCGGTCTAGTCGCAGGTGCTTATGTGTGTAAAAGATTAGCTGCTCGCAAGGCTCTTGACTTGGCTTGGAGATAATCATCAACTTCTGGGATAAAGTTTTAAGTATTGGTTAATTATAATGATAATTTTATAAACTACACTATAATATTATAACGCCTATGCATTTATATTGATTTGTATCTTATCTATTATTCCATGTTTACGCCTTAAATTTTGATTTAAAATGTTCTTCTTTATTGTTTTATGCTCAGTCGTTGTTGTAGATGATACTTTAGAATAATTCCTTAAACCATAAAGTTCTAAAATGTTAACATGATATTAAATTGTCACACACAGTCACCTTATTTGCTGTGAACATTTTTAATAAACATTTGTTGTATATACAATGTACATGGTCATGAATGTAGATGTTTAATATCTGTTTTAGAGTTACCTACGTCTTTTGTATCTCAATAACCATGAATATTGGCCGAACTGACCGTTTCAAATACGATTCATTCCACTCCATTGCCTTTATGATTATACTTAGCATCTGCTACTCAGCAACAACCCTATTGATGTTGTGAAGTTCTTTTCTTTCAGTGATTTTAATTAGAGACCTCGTTATAACATTGTTATAACATTGATGTGCAAGTATTACACTTTTAATGCATAAAATTCTAGTGATCAATAAAAATGAGGGTGTAGGAATTATCATTACATAACTGGCCTGTCGTGTGACCAAATTCCAAAACAGCAGAATATTATTCTGCGATTCTTTATATTTCGGAATGTCAGATTTTCAACCATCCAAATCATCGAAATCGAAAAATCGTAATGGGCAATCAAAAAATGGATCAACCCAATCGTTAGTAGGACCTTACGATGGAAACAATATTACAAAAAAGAGTGGTAGTGCTGCTGCTGCGACTGCTACCTCATCCTTACACGCAGGAGCATCGCTACTTCAAAAACTAAATTTGGAGCATCTGAAGCACATACCCTTTAACGCGATCAAGCCAAAATCAGGAACAACGGCAAAAGATGTGTACATTGACTATGCTTTGGATATGGTTATAAATAACTTGATAATGTCGGGTTAGTTAAGAACCTTCTTTCACCACGGGCAGTAGCAACAATGTTCTGTACTTTTATTAACCATTTAATTATTAGGTCATCTTGATCCTGGAAAAGCCGGACAAATGCGGAGCCCCGTCATGAAATCTCAGATAGCTGCTATATGTGATAGTATGCTACCAAAGAAGAATTCAAAGGGATCGAATTCCAACGGCAAGGGTGGGACAATGAAAAAAGCAACTCCGCTCACTAGGTCAAAACCCAAGACACAAAAATGGGCAATACAACCTACAGCGTTACCAATCACAATCATAACTGATCAAATACCTCTACATGCGCAAAGTACAATGATAATGCAGGATATCGTTAAATCAAATGGAAATTTGGTTCAAAAACCGAAAAAAAAGAAAAGTAAAAAGAACAAGCCAGCTCCAGTTGATGTACAAACGGAAAAGGAAGTAGAGAAATCAGTCACGTGGTCTATGCAGTATGATGTATTAAATGCAAATATACGTGGACCATCATCAGAAGTACCTTCATCGAGTCACAGTATAATCACACAAAATGTGCCTAGGACGAGCAAGACACCAGGAGAAGATGCTGAAAAAAAGCAGTTACGGAATGTACAATTCAAAGGCTCAGATTTATTCAAGTTAGTTGATTTTATCATATATTAGTAAAGCATGAAAGGTGAAAGGTCTGGATTTTTTTGCCTTTTCAAAATGTTATAACACGTAAAAATTATAACCTAAAGATCAGAGAGTGATCAGGAAAAGCAGGGGGATGAATACATGAGCAAAAGGGATGGTACTGTATTTACACCCTTATTTCCTCCATATTCTGAAACCCGAGGCCGTTCTGCTTTATCCACTAGCCCGAGCGGTTCTAAATTACAGACCTCAACGGTTCCAAGCAACACTAGTGTTTCCACATCCTGCGGCTTTCATATTTTAATTGACATGAGGGGTTTCAGTAACGATGAAATTTCAATGGAAGTGGAAGGAAGACTACTCATTGTAAGTGAAAGTTGTTTCTATACGATAATGTGTACATTAACAAGCTGTAGATTTTTCTTCGTCAACCGTACTATCGTCAATGTCGTACTGTATGTATCAAATGGTACCCTTTTAGTTTCTAGCTTCGAGAAACAGGAAAACGGGCCAGAGTGCAAGAAAAGTCACAGAAATTGTCGACGTTCCAGCAGGGGTGTCTTTAGAAAATCTAAAAATCGGGAGACGTGTTGATGGTTACGTAATTGTTGAAGAATATGAAAATGAGCAGTTTGTTTCTTAAAGTCATTTGATCATTTAAATTAAACATCATTTCTCAAGATGCATAAGGAATCAATAAATTAGCTACATACTTGCGAAATTCTCCAAATTAAAATATATGATTTGGTACAAAAAAAATTCTCATAGACTAGCATCTCGTTTATTCAAGTAAATACCAATGTGTTTTCATAAGATCCTTTGTGTTTGAAACGAATTGATAGGTTCAGTATAAAATAGATAGTACATTTTTGAGTGTATTAGCATCCGCATACATACAATACAACACTTTATCAGCCTTTGCCTTTACATGCGACATGCGTTAAAAATAGATCCCAATGAATGAGTTCACTTCTTAAAATTCTATCTAATATATAAGCATTCTTTGTCTCTTATTCGCAAGTTACCCTGTTGTATGATCTTTGTTTTACAATTAAAGAAAGCATTGCAGATGATGTGGTACATTGCTAAAAGAAACGGACGAGGAAAGTTATACCATACTATATTCATGGTCTTTTGTGCATCCTTTCTTATCGATGGAATTGTGAATTAATCTATGTACACCGAAGTAGTTGAGAAGATTACAAAAAAACTTCCAAAATACACGGAATACAAAGCATGTTTAAACGATTATATGTACGATACACAGCACATTGTGTGCGTTCAGACATTACAAGTTGGAAGTATTATATAGGGGAAATCACAGGTTCATATTGATGCATTTTGTAGCTTCTTACAACCAGAATCCATTGAATGCCATGAATCTTGAATGTCCAAATCTAATTACATGAGCGTTGTATGTGTTACTGAAATGCATGCGCTAGTACAAACGTTGTACTAAAAATGCCTACGATATTATCCTTATCGCCTCGCACTACAACAACGAGCCCTGTAACAGGAGAGAATCCCAGGAAGGAAGGACGGGAAAAGGACATATCACGTATTATCTGTATCGCTCTCAGATTTCTTTGCATTGCAATTTGCATGTGTTGCATTGTAAACCAAACTACGCAATTTCTTCAGGGGATTGTACTACTTGCGGTAATACGGAAGTGCAGCCATTAATTGGTTGTTGAATCAAATATTTGCAGATCCTGAACATATTGGGGAAAGAAAAAAACAGTTAGTTTGAAGCAGTAAAAAATTGCAGTAGTGACAATGGCATCTCATCAAGGTTAGCCTTCTTTAAGCACTGAATTCCTTTTCCGTTTTCAAATCTTTATCACGACTTTAGTACTCCTTATTTACAGGCACTAAAGTCTTAAAATTTATATTTTCAAACTAAATTTATACTATGTTTCAACTTTGGATTTTGTTCTTTCTAAAGACAAATGGGACAGGAAACATATCGCAATATGATTTTAAATTTGAGTAACAAAGGTTATGATGATATGATAACTTTTAGGTGCAGCACTTCTTTGGAAAAGATTGTCCATCTTTGGGGCTGTTCCAGTGGTCCTACTCATGTCTATCAAGACAATTGTTGAACACAACCACGAACATGCACTTCATGAAAGGCCACCATTCGTTCCCTATGACCATTTGAGGATTCGGAATAAGGTATAACATTGTGTAGTGTGTCATAACATATGTATATTATCATCATATTTTAAATTGGTACTGTCGATGAGGCTATCGTACGTTTTATTTTGTAAACTTGTCAGAGATTTCCCTGGGGAGATGGACAGAAAAGTCTTTTTCATAACCCACATACCAATCCGTTGCCAACTGGTTATGAAGATTAAACAGACTTTCACCTGCCTGCAATCACAAAAAATGCATAAAATACTTGCAGGTACATGAAAAACACTTGGACAAGTACACCAATGAAAGTAGTCCGAAGAAAAACTTTTCTTCTGTAATTACTTTTTTGACTCTTGCGTAGCTTGATAGCTGTGTCAGTTAGTTTGTTTAGTAGTGAAAGAAATCATATTTAATTATTTCCAAAAGTTGAGGACTTTTTCCAATTGTAAAAAAATTATTGTCCCTCGACTACCATGTGTGAAAACTTAAGTGAAAATAAATATAAATATATCAATTCTAGACTGCATGATAAATGATGGTGTTGGTATGAATATTCACAGCATCGTAATAATTCATTAAAAATTAGAACAAAGAAAGCGGTGCATGGGTCAGATCGGTAGTAGTGTAGCAAAAGTAAGATTACTCAATTCCACAAATCTCTGAGTCATCATCATATCATGGTGTGACATAAGTATCTTAATCCTCATTGATGATCATATTGACCATTGCTGCATAGTTTCTATTAACTGTTTTCTATTAGTTGGATTATGTAGAGGATTGCCCCATTTCAAAATTGAAAAGCAACATCATAATCGGATCAATTGTTCATATAACTTTGTCAACTACAACCGCACTTGATGATGACTATAACTGATGAGTGACTCATCGTCAGGGTCGTTCACAGAATTTGTCCTATAAGCATGAATGTACCATTAATTAAGTTAACTCTACTACTGTCACATCCTCACTTTCATACACTTTTAAGTAGCCAGCCAGAAGCGTCATATCAGCCTCTCATTCATTCCCAGTCCTTCATATCCATTGCATTGATGATTGAAACAAGTCGATATGTAGTGGCTTGTATGTATACGCATTTAGGAATCACGAGTTTTTTTTAGTAGAACTGTGTGTTGTGTGTGAAGACAAAAGATTATATGGACTATTCTGATGAAATGTTGAATACTTAAACGTGAAGGCTTATATATATCGGGTTCACGGTTCGATACTTTACTAAAAGTACACTGCATGCATAAATTCTTCTGGATATGCTTACCTGTTTTTTGTGTATATAAAAGGGGTGATCAGATGATGGTGCGGGAAGGTGGAACACAATAATACTCAATAAATTTTCTAAACGAAACTTTTTGTCATATAACAACTCATAAATCTTGGAATACAATCCAGTAAACGTTTAAAATAGTGCATTGAAGTGTTTAATTGTTTAACATGTTTTTCAAAAGATTTGTAAAGGTGTATGATCAGTGATGCTTGTAGTAATAGTTCTTGACATTTCGCTGAATTCTTAACAAATCAGGTGTATTTCTAAGCAGTGACATCAAAATAAAAGGTAAGTAACTTTTTGTAATACTGAATAGTTGAACATAAAAGTGTACTGCTTTATTATATGTTTGCTGTTGTACTTAATTTGCATTTGTTGTTGCTGATATTGTTAGGAGTTTACTACTACTGTTGACTGGTTATTGGGAGACCTAAAGGTGCTATACAGTGCTGAATGCACGTCGTCCATGTCATTGTTTATCAACAGACCAGCAAGCCGTAAGGGTCAAAAGCGAATACGAATGGCAGAGGATCGGGAGGTGCTTCGTGAGATTTGGGAAGCCAGACTCCCAGTGTCATTCCAGCTTGCTCAAGATGAGGTCGTTACACTAAATGTTCCTGAACCATTTTATCTTATGGTTCCGAGACTGCTCTATTTTCCTCTAGTCACAGATAAGGTTGGGTCAAAAACTTTTCATTTATGGTTGGCTTCTATTCAAATTGTTGTTATATGTCGGTGTGTAACCTATTTCTTGACGTATCTCAAGGTGAGGAAACACTTCGCTCAGTATGTGAGTCCTGAGGCGTCTGGTCGTGAAATTTGGCTAAGTGATGGAAATGGGCAGCCTATTAAATGGTAAATGTCTTGATATTATTAATCAATATTAATCATCTCTCATGTCTCACATTGTTTTTAATTACTGTACACAAATGTTTCAGGAACTATCCAATCGGTTTATGGTTTGATCTTTTTGGGGAGATGGCACTTCCCTGGACTGTGACAGTACATTTTGATGGGTATCCTGAGGATAAAATTATGAGATGCTCGTGTAAAGATACTGTAAGGTCACAATTTATGTCGTACCTGAAAGAGGCTGATGCTCTTAAACACAAAGGCCAAATTATGAACTGTATGCAAGAAAAAGATCATAATCAACTATGGCAAGGCTTTCAAAATGGTTAGTGATGATTTGGTGTGGCAGTGACAATACTAGTTTCTCTTGCGTTTTCATTTGAAACTGGTTGATTTTATTTCTTTTAGACAAATTCGACCAGTTTTGGAGCGCCAATAAAAAGTTAATGGAGTCCGTCGTCGGTGAAGGATTTCGGCACATTCCCTTTAAATGTTATACTCCCGATAAGTTAGCCATACAGCGCATAGTCAAGCCAATTGATGAAACTACTGGTACTTGGACAACTTTACATGATGCTCTTCTAGAATTTTTCCCTACAATAGATTTTAGTACAGGTATGAAGAGTTGATAAAATTGGAGCTTGAGTTACCTTACAAAATTGCTATTGTTATTAATTGGTCCGTTTGTTTAAAAAAATTCAGTGCGAGTGATAATTCATGGAGTGGAGCCGCCTTTAGGAACACCAGTTCAATGGTTGAGTGAACATATGAGCTATCCTGATAATTTTTTGCACTTATCTGTACTACCGTCCACACCTGGATTCTCATACTTTTCCACACCATCTTTATCGTCGCCCTCTACAGAAAGCGGAAGTCGGGTATCTCCCAATTCAAGCTCATAAAATTATAGTCCTTGTTTTATTATATACTATTATGTGCTGAATTGATGTTTTAAATGTGTGTGAGATTTTCATTGTACGTTTAATTTTACGATATCGCGTTCAAATCAGCTTTATAATAATTCCATCTGCAAATGTATTTTGACTTTATACTGATGATGATGAGAAGTTGACTAGTTAATAATATTCTTCGTTGAATTTTTTGTGTATGCGGTTTTGCGTTACGCAGGTATTGTGTATTCTATTCGCAATTTAGGCATTTTAATGATGGATTTTAAGTAATGAAATACAAAAGATGCCATAAATGAGATTCGTCAAAGTTATATATATACCCAATCAGATTAATAAAGTCACAAACGCAAACTCAAGTGATTGTATTTGTTACTACTTTCTATGAAAATTTGTGTAAAGATTAACTTTCACGGTTTAGTTCACAAATCTCTTCTAAACGCATACCATCACGATGGACTTTGTTTATCTAACCGTACATAGAACAGCCGTTGCATTGCATTCACCATAGTATTTTCGTGAATGGTAAGGGGATATAATTTATATCTGGCCGACAGGGAATATTTAAACTGTCATGTAGGGATTCCAGTGTGAAACACGTATGTGTATGCGTTTAGTTTTCTCATAAGATCTGGATTGTGGATTCACACCACACATAAATATATATTATGCACATTCATATAATATATTCTCACTTGTATTCAAATCCTTGTTAGGGAATTAATAGATTGACGAATGTGAAGGGGGTGAAATTTCCAACAGTGTTGAAAGGAAGACATCGTTGTTCATAGTACTAAAATTATTATGCTTGACTTGTATATCACTGCCTCATTGGAAATGTGTTCCGCAGTACTTTTTTTTATTTGCTGAATGAATGTAACATGTGCAATGCCGTCCGTCTCCTTCAATGTGTATTGCATTGCATACCTACATTGATTTAGCATGCGTCCTCTTGATTGTAGACTGGAATCTGGAAGTCACTGAGAATTTGTGCGAGAAGGTTTTTTTTTCTCATAATGGAAAAGCAAAGAATCCAGGAAGAGGGTCAAAGTTCCTGAGTAGGCATGTTCATGTTGATGTACAATTTGAAGATTCATACAAGCGACAAGAAGTCAATAGACAAGCAACGAGTGACATAAATGATAAGTTTAGCAATAGGCAGATTTTCTTTCCTGACTGGGTTGGGTGCTTTACCACATTCATGTAAGAAATGTATGTAACTTCTTGTCTTTATGCTTCACTCCTGCTGCCGTCTTTACTTATAGCATATAAAGAGAATCTCTCCAAAAAATCTCTTTTTGTACCACAACTTTTACATGTCTCTCTGTCTACTATATCGATGCAGCAAACGACCAAAAATAATATTCGTTTTTTCACCCAACTCAAAATATAAGATTTGTTGGTTTCAGTTATATCAGTCACAAAAAAAACTCATCCCATCCCAGCTAAAATCTTTGTAGTCAGTTCATTTTACATGCTTACGTTAAAACTCCAGAAAGGAGTAGACAGAGAACAGGACAAGAGCTGCCTAAGACTACTACTAATAATCTATAGGTGGATGCAATAATAACTACAAGTCTTCGGCTCTGGTTCGAAACCAATAACATTGTATTTAGAACGGGAATCTATGTATGAGCATCATAGACTCCTGTCTTTTCCAGTGCAAGGGTAGCTAGAGAAGGTAAGAAGAGGAGCTCACCCTATGCAGAGTTGTGACATTGTGTGAAGTAACATTCTCGGAGTTTCAAGAATAGCTTCGTTTTTAAAATCATCCTGTCATTGTGGGCTTATAGCGTGTATCATTGGTGTGCTCTTTCTTTGATCTCATAATATACCCTTCTTCCAAAGATTTTTATCATATCAGAAATTATTACCCACAGTTATTTTGCAAGTGATGCTAAAGTGTTGACCGTAAAATCATACTTATAGTAGTAGTAGCTAATTTGTTAAATTATTCTAGCATTTCCGGG
Source organism: Orchesella flavescens (assembly GCA_964034955.1). NCBI lineage: Eukaryota > Metazoa > Arthropoda > Collembola > Entomobryomorpha > Orchesellidae > Orchesella > Orchesella flavescens. Next base: position 40,023,599 of record OZ035955.1, read on the forward strand.
TAATGTATTGTGTAATTCAAAATGATAGTTGAATTATTGGTGAAATCCCAAGAAAAACTGAGTGAGCTTCCATTTGAGTTGAATGGAATGAAAGATACGTGCTCCAACATTACAGAAAGAATCGCACGTGTCTTTGTCGTTTTTTGGAGAGGAGTTTTCAACGCATTCCCTACTCTTTTGGGAACGTCAACTTATCACCCTCTCGGGAAGTATGGACGTAGGTTTCCCAGCTGCCCTGAGAAAAGGATGGTTTGATTACACCATTAGGAAATGTGACTTTTGAATAAAAGTGTTCCATCAGAAGCAATGAACGACTGTACTTAATTGATTCAACTCTACAAAAAAAAGTTATGAATGGGATGACCACTGTAATTAAAGTCCCTATGAATGAAGAATGAACGCTTTTTGTAAATGTGTGTATGAGGTTTGAACATTTCTGTGTGTGTACTTAAAATGACTCGGCAAGTGTTTGCTGGGATGAAGTTTCGCTGTTCTGTGCTTAGGACAGCGTCTTCATCTGCAGCACTCTTAGCCTATTATTTCGTTTTTACGAGTTTCTTCGTTGTTGATTCTGTAACAGGAAATGGAGCTCTTATTAGTGGTACAAAAATACTTTTTATTTTTTTTATTTTGAAATATTAATTTTAATGCTTGATAGAAGCACTTTTGCATGAAAAAAATATTTTATTTTATTGGGGCAATGTGCAACAAAGTCTTAATTTACGTTAGAAAACAAAGTACTGTGTCACATTTATCATTTTTGTGTAAAGAGAACAAAATTTATGCATCATATCAGAAATCGGTCTGTGATTTGTATAAATCAGTGAATGCAAATACATTATAGAGTGACAAAGATTGTCGATTAGAGGGGCTTCATCTGTTATCTGTACCAAGTTCTAACCTTTTGGAAGATGGGTCACTTGTCAGTCAGTCGGTCGGGGCATTACCCTTTTGGATGCATTTAACGAATCAACAAGATTGTGATGATGCTGATGTGTCTTCATACAGCTATTCTGATACCTTTCTATTGCTTCCTTCATCTTTCCATTTCATTCTTAATCCTTTTCACATTTCATGTGTTTGTATCATCACTAACACAGTTCATTCTATGAAGCTGTCCAACTGTAAATATAAATATCTCAGCCGTCAGCAGCGCTCAGAAAATGTCTGTTCGTTTTTCCTTAATGGATGATCCAGTAATGCATGGGTTTCAGTTTTAAATGCTCATCAGCAGTAGGAATATATTATTTTTATAATGACGTTTTCTTTCTTGATATCCTTTTGAAATGATATAATAAAAAATGAAGGTAGCAATGCAATGTAGCATAATAATAATTTCGATTTCAGGAGGGGCTGATCTCCTAGAGGCAACCAGGATAAAGGATGTGCCCCTTGGAATTGAAAAATCAAGTGGATTTTGTGACAGTCGAGTAACGTCACCAGTAGAAGACATTGATGAGGAAGCGCTTTTAGCAGCCTTGACAGGAGGAAGCGATTTACCATCGTCTTTAAACAAGTCCTCAATTGAATCTCTTCCTGACGTTGCATATTCATTGTCTCAAAGAGCCATACTGTCGGTTAACACTGGCCAAATATTTCCCGAGGGGTTTCCCACTGATTTTTCCATCATTTCAACATTTAAACCGGTGCCTGACTCTAGATCCGTTTTGTTTTCCATTTACAATGATGCCGGAGATGAGCAGTTAGCTTTGGAAATTGAAGACCAAATCAATCTCGTTTATCAGGTTTGCTCTGTTCTGTTCTAGTCTGTAACCTTTTTACCAAGCTTCTTCCAATTTCATAATGGGGATTTTTCAATATCTTATTGATAGGATAGCGAAAGTCAAGAAGCCCTTCGTGTGGTGTTTGATGAAACTATAAATGATGGAAGGTGAGAAAGGCATGAAACGTGTAAAATTTTCTCATTCATTACCTGAATCCGATTCATAAAAATCAACTTTTATTATTGCATCAATTTCTTAGATGGCACCGGTTAGGAATAGCTATTAAAAGTGATACTGCCACACTATTTCTGGACTGTCAAGAACGAGAAACGATGACCTTGAACCGATCGGAAGAGTCCCGTCCTGCCAACACTGGAGTTTTTCTGGTGGGCCAAAGGTTGTTAGACGATGCAATATTCACAGGATCCATTCAACAGCTCCTCATTCTTCCTGGACCTGAACATGCCTATGTAGTGTGCTCAGATTTTCTTCCCAACTGCAACAGACCTATACCACAGTTACGTGGGGATGAAGAAGAATTTGCAAGCTCGCAACTTCTATTCGGTAGAAACTATGATGAGAACTACGCCAATTCTTCAGAGGTTTGAAAAAATTGTTAAACTTGCTTTTATGCAATCTGCAGGTGGGGTCATTAATTTTATTTAATCATTCCAAAATACGCAGGGGGAATATGGATCAGGACTTTCTCCATTTGATCAGCCCATCAGTAACAATCCAAATATTCAAATAATTCGGGGACCTCCTGGTCCCAGAGGTTACACAGGTCCTACTGGTCCTCAAGGCGAGAAAGGAAGCAAAGGAGAAAAGGGTAGAGACGGTTTGGGTGGTACAACAGGTATTCAGGGACCTCCTGGTCACATTTTCATGATTCCGGTAATTCAAAATTAAAAAGTTCCTAATATATGCCAAGTATCTTCAAAACGGGAAGTGCTTATAAATTATGGCTTTAATTTTTTTTAGCTGTCATCTGGTGGAAGTGGAAGCGGTTCGAAAGGTCCGGATGCTCAAGCAGAGTCATTGCGTCAAATGCTTGCGCAGCACATGGTAAGAAATACTTTAACCAAGCCAATTATGCCAAGTATGTTAACAAAAGTACAAAAATGTATATTAATGTCGCTCATAGATGGCCATGCAAGGGCCAGTTGGACCAATGGGTTTAACTGGAGTTCCAGGAACGGTTGGACCTTCAGGCGCAGAAGGTCCTAAAGGAGAGATGGGGGAAATGGGAGAACCAGGGCCGAGAGGTCATAGAGGGCCAATTGGACCTCCAGGTAGAGATGGAAGACGGGGGAGACCTGGACGAGATGGTGAACGTGGAATGACAGGACCACCAGGTATGTAATAATAATTATAACAGTTATTGATCCTCATCGTTTAAAAAAATATTTTTAATCTTTCTATTTGTATATAAAAGGTGAAAAGGGAGAACAGGGAAGTATAGGACTACCCGGGCTACCTGGAGAAAAGGGCGAACGAGGAGAGAAAGGATCTCCGGGTGACAAGGGAATGCCAGGTCACGATGGACCTCAAGGAGACGACGGTGCCCCAGGTTTACCTGGTCAAGCTGGTGAAATGGTAATGCATAAAAAGAAGTACAATAGGATTATATGGCATGTACACCTTGTGTCAATTTTAGTATCTTCACGTTGCATTGCTCATTTCATTTAGGGTCCTCGAGGGTTCCCTGGACCTCGCGGATTCCCAGGTCTTACTGGATCTCCAGGTATCCCCGGTTCAGAAGGTCCGTCTGGTCCTAAAGGAAATCAAGGTCCGCCTGGACAAGCTGGACCTCCTGGTCAAACCGGACCACAAGGACCGATTGGGTCGCCTGGTGCCCCTGGACCTATAGGACCAATCGGTCCAGCTGGACCTCAAGGAAAACCTGGAAGCCCTGGTTTACCTGGAGCCGATGGCATGCCTGGACATAACGGAAATCCTGGAATAGCTGGAGCCAAAGGGGATACAGGGCCAAAAGGACCCCAGGTTAGTGATTTAGTTTTGTTTGCATGCAACTGAATTGAGATGACTGCATACATTAGTTGTACAATTTTTTACATACATACATTCATACCACCCTACTACATGCCATACAAAATTATATGGATAAGGTAATATGCACACTAATGCTGTCTTTCGAACATAAGGCTTCACGCTGCACACGACACAAAAACTTCCTTTCTTTCTGCCCCTTGTATTGCCTTCGAGCAGATCACGAGAGTAGCATAGAATTTACAGATGTGGCGCAGACTACATTGCATTGCTTATATGGACTTTATCACATGCACTTGTAATGTATGAAGTGCATTGATAAGTTTGATTTTGTCATTCTTTCATTTTAAAAGACTGTTTTACAAACATTTACAACTGCACCATTTAGCAAGAAACTTGAATACCTTGAGTATTTGAGTATTTTCCTTTCGCATTTGTGTACAATTATTGACAATCAATATCATTTAAAGTGTGAAATCATCGTTTGAAAATTGGAATTCATCCCATATCCTCGATGGAAAACTTTTGACATCAATTCTGTCACCAAAAGGTAAAGATGCATTAAATTAAAATTACGTTCAATGTTATGTGTCAGTTATTGTAGTATTCATGGGTTTATTATTCGATTTGTTTTCAGGAAATATTATGAACGTAAGCACGGCCAAACTTTTTGGAAGACTTTTGAGAAATCCTGTAGCTGGGATCGGAGCCCGGCGTCATATTTTCCATGAAGGCAATCGAAATTTTTTTATTCTCCGGAACTGGCCGCAGTATGCATCAAGGAGGATCTTTCAGCCTATTTGCTTCAGAAGCAGCAGTGTCTCTCACGACCCCAAACCCACTGCTGATAACAAATATGATGTTGACATCAAGGAATTGGAAAATAGCATTGCAGGTGGGCCCAAACACGTTATAGCAAGAGCCTTGGTGGATGGATGGGTGGAAAAACTCACATCAATTTCCAACGACTATGGATTTCATGAACTTAGAGATGCGGATGTAGATTGGAAAGGACTGATTACTAAATGTAAAGAATTGGATCGTATGCTGAGCAATGACAGTGTTGGAGGTATCATCATGAACTGCTGTATAAAACAATGCAACTTTTCCCTGGCCTATAACTACATGAACTGGAACCGAAATCCCCCGCTGACTGTTTTGACGAATTTCATGAAAATCTGTGCAGAAAATTTTGATATTAGTGGAGGCGAAGAAAAGCTCATCCAGATTTATGAGAAGATTAAAGCCAAAAATAAGGGTTTGTGGGATATTTCCAGTGGAGAAAGAGTCATTTTTGGGCTTTGCAAAACAAAACTGTGGAAGGACTCTTTTGAAATCATAGAATCCATGTCTGTTGGAGGAGAACATTCTGCCAGTTCCTACGGAACCATTGCTGCAGCTGCTTTCTTAAATCAGGAATTTGATTTGGGCTGGAAAATTTTACAGGACCAGGCCAATAAGCCCTTAAACGATGATCCATTCATTACTTGGCTTCAAACTTGCGAGCCGACGGAAGATAATATGATAAAGTTGCTCCAATTTATGGATATGTACGATCAGTATGGGTATGAGGATCTTGCTGTAGCCATCAAAGATTATTTTTCTACAAAACTTGGATATGTAGTTAATGATACTGTTGTAGTTCCAAGAGGGGTCGAACATGTATGTAAAGTTTGTCAGAATCCTTTAATTACAAACAAACTATCGGATGAAGAGTACCGAATACTTCAGGATCACTTTTTCAATCGAGTGTTGAAAGCTGATGACCCTTACATGAACACCACACCAGAAGAATTGGAAGCTTTTAAAAATTTCATAGAAGAGGCTGGGCAGTTTGACTGGGTCGTTGATGGGCTCAATGTTGCATTCAGCAAAATCAGATCAAGAACTCAACCATCTGCTGTTCTATGGGAAGTAGTAAGGGACCTTAATAGAATAAGGGGAAAGATATTGGTGATTGGGAGGAAACACATGATGCAGTGGCCAGTTAGGGATATGAACCGCGTCAGAAGAAATTGTCGTTTATATTTAATTAACGACGATTCAAAAGACGACCTCTTTCTCATATGGGCTACTTTAAAAAGTGGACCACAATCGAAATTACTTTCCAAGGATTTGTTAAGAAATCACTCTTATAGACTGAAAGATCCTGAACTAGGGAGGCTATTTAAACGATGGAGGCTTCATCATCAACTTCACATTGACGTAGATTATCGGGGAAGTGTACAATTAGAACCATTTGCCGAAATTGTCCCTTCACCTCAAAAGAATGCTGTTACTGGGCACTGGCATGTGCCTTGTGTAAGAGATACCGTGTCTCCTTATGATCTTCCCAAATACTGGATTTGTTTTAGTCCTGCAGTAAATAAAAATAAATGAAACAATAAAAACCGCTGTAGTTTTAATATATAAAGGTGACTAGATGATGACTTTGTTGAATTTATTTCTCACGACTTGACGTTCATATATATCATTTCGATTTCATTGGCTTAGTCATACTATCATATATGTTAATCGATTAATCATCGTACATAAGATTATCAAAGATGAAATATGAATATGAATAATTTTCAAAAGGGACAAGTTGGATTTCCTGGTCCACGTGGTGTCAAAGGAGATGAAGGAAAGAGAGGTGCGGCTGGGGAAAAGGGAGACAAGGGTGACCGAGGACCAGACGGTGAAAAGGGTGATATTGGATCGAAAGGGGACAAGGGTCAAGCTGGAGCTCAAGGTGAGGTTGGGCTAGAAGGACCGGAAGGTCCCAAAGGTTTTGAAGGGCCGAGAGGTGAAGCTGGTCCTCCTGGTGTTCTTGGAGAGAAAGGAAAGGTTGGTCTACCTGGATTCCCTGGCTATCCGGGACCCCCTGGAGAAAAAGGAGATAAAGGGACTGAGGGTAGAGCTGGTAACACTGGAGAAAAGGGAGAGCGTGTAAGTGTCTTAATTTGAAGTACTTAATCGTTAGCTTGCAGTAATTAATCATCACCTTGTTTTCAACTACTTAATACAGGGTACACCTGGACAAGCTGGTGAACGGGGCGAACTTGGACTTCAGGTACTACTAATACTAAAACTCACTACGGTATAAATTACGTGTTGCAATGATTGTAGATAAATTGAATACATTTATTAAATTACTGTAACACAGGGATTTAGGGGACCTAGAGGAAAACGTGGACGGGACGGACGATCAGGTCCCAAAGGAGATACTGGACAACCAGGACCTCCTGGTGGTCCTGGTGAGCGAGGTCCTCAAGGTGGGGAAGGACCCAGAGGATTCCCAGGATCTACAGGTTTATCTGGACCATCGGGAAAAGATGGAGTTGCGGGACCACCTGGAGAACGAGGACCCCCTGTATGCCCCGGATAAAAAAAAGTTTTATACATCATTAGTGTATCATCCGTGTTACTGAGGCATTACTGTGTAAGACGTAGCTAACATGAGTATAATTTAGGGAGAAAATGGTCAAAAAGGACCTGTTGGATCTCCTGGTGTCGTTGGACCACCTGGACAAAGTGGTGAGCCTGGACCAATAGGACCTGCGGGTGAACCTGGTATACCAGGTCAACCTGGCGAATCTGGTAGACCAGGAGAGCAAGGGAAAGAAGGACCAATTGGACCCCCTGGAGCACATGGAAAACCTGGAGGTGTAGGTCCTCCTGGCTTGCCTGGATTCCCAGGAGAGCGTGGATTACCAGGAATACCCGTAAGTTGCATCAATATACATATAAAAATTAGCAGATTCAATGTTTTGACACTAATTTACAATTTGCTTACAAAACTACTCATCCAGGGTATCCCAGGATTGAAAGGAGAACAAGGGCCTGTTGGTCCAATGGGCCCGGTTGGGGACAAAGGTATACAAGGAGAATCTGGTAAAGAAGGACCACCTGGACTTGAAGGTCGCATGGGTTTGCCCGGCCCACCTGGTCCATCGGGAGCTAAAGGTACACATTTCTGCTTATCTATTGGTATGGCTTTCAGATTGCGAAAGTCAATGAATGTAATGTTACTAACGCTGCCTGACTTTTAAGGTGAACGTGGTGAAACTGGACTTATGGGAATTGCTGGTGCTGATGGTTTGCCTGGTGCGAGGGGTCTACCCGGACCTGCAGGACCAATTGGGCCTCCTGGTGAGGATGGAGATAAGGGGGATGTTGGTCCACCCGGTGAAAAAGGATATAAGGGATCCAAAGGAGAGTCTGTAAGTTGTTGCATGATTGTTGTGTAGTTTTTGGATAGTATTTGGCTAAATGGCTAGAGATTTGTCCTGCACTAATGTTTTTAAGGGTCCACAAGGAGCTGGTGGTGCCCTAGGACCTAGAGGAGAACCCGGAGTAGCTGGACCACCAGGTGAAAAAGGCCCACCTGGTGCACTTGGAATACGAGGACCAAAGGGAGAAAAGGGACCAACTGGCGTACAAGGACCTCCAGGACCATTAGGTTTGCAAGGATTACCTGGTCCTTCAGGTGTCAAAGGAGAGCAAGGAGATCCAGGACCAAAGGGACCCCCAGGTCCAGCTGGACCTACTGGCGAGACTGGAACACCAGGAAGTAAGGGAGGTGAAGGTCTTCCTGGACCACTGGGGCCAGAAGGACCTCAAGGATCTAAAGGAGAAGTTGGCATTCCCGGTCCGCCTGGACCTATTGGTAAAGATGGAGAACGAGGGGAGCGAGGTCCATTCGGTCCTAAAGGGGAAGAAGGAAAACCTGGAACAGCAGGACCATCTGGATTAAGAGGTCCTGTTGGACCGGAAGGTCCGAAAGGCTCTCCTGGGCCACCAGGATTTCCTGGACCCGTTGGGGAACCTGGCACACCCGGAATCAAAGGAGAACCTGGTGAGATTTCACGTTAGTTGTTGGTTTTCTTTATTAAAATATCCCCTTTACTTAAACGCTTTTTGACCATGCATGTAGGAAAGGATGGTGACGATGGAAAGCAAGGAGAACCTGGACCACCTGGTCCAGAAGGACCTACTGGAAAAGCTGGATTGGCAGGATCGCCTGGCAAGCCAGGAGCAGAAGGACCTGCTGGACCACAAGGTAGCCTTGGATTACCTGGAGATAAGGGTGAAAAGGGTCCAACAGGCTTACAAGGTCCTCAAGGACCTATTGGACCCCAAGGAAATTCTGGTCCTCAAGGACCACCTGGATCACGCGGTTCTCCTGGTCCCGCCGTAAGAGTTTTAAAAAATTTTATTTGAAATTTATTGAGAGTTACATTTGATATAATATGTTAGCTTTCAAAATGTACATTTCAAAGGGTGAAGTGGGGTCTCCTGGGCAAGTTGGAACTGTTGGTCCTACTGGAAAGGTTGGTGAAGTGGGTGTCAAAGGAGCAAAGGGAGATCGTGGACGCCGTGGTCCAAAAGGGCATCCAGGAACAATTGGACAGCCAGGTCCTAAAGGAGAACTTGGAGAAAAGGGTGAAAAAGGTTCAACTGGTCCTAGGGGCATTGAAGGAAGGAAAGGAGAAATGGGACCACCCGGTCCTATTGGACCCAAAGGTTAATTGTTAATTTTTTTTAATTAATTTTTTTCCAACCTATTTTGCTAATGCTTTCTTTTTCTTAAAGGATCTGATGGCCCAATTGGTCCAACCGGCAATGAGGGACCAGCAGGTCCTAAAGGCACGGAGGGGCCTACTGGCCCTAAAGGTGATCCCGGACCAGCAGGACTTCCTGGCCCTGCTGGACCACCTGGAGAACTACCTTTGCTACCACCAGAATTGCTTTTTGGTCCTAATGCTGGTTCATCTAATGCTGGAACTAAGGCGGGTAGAAGAAAGCGAGCTGCTGCGGACAGTGGCACTAAAGGAGATCGTGCCACATTGGATGAAGATACAGAATTGGTTGCCAAACTTCAAGAAGTTTATTCCGATATATATGAAATGCGACTAGAGTTGGAAAGAGTTAGAAAGCCATTGGGAACTCGAGATAATCCCGTCCGAACCTGCAGGGATTTGTTCTATGGAAATCCACATTTCAAAGACGGTTTAGTGAAATTCCACTTTGCAACTCTATTTGTCCTTTAAAAAAGTTTATTAATTAAATTATCATATAATGTTTGTTTATGGTGATTATCAAAAAAAAAAAGATTGGTACTGGATTGATCCAAACTTGGGAATGCCGGATGATGCAGTTTTTGCATTCTGCAATCTAACAAACTCTGGAGAAACTTGTGTATATCCGGACGTGCAGTCAGCCAGAATGCCACACATTCCATGGGAGAAAACAGCAGAGACAAAGAAAAGAGAAGTGTGGTTTAGCTCTTTCCGACAAGGATTCCGTGTATGAAACCAAAGATTTATTGGTTGAAATATCAAATTTCTATACTCCAAGAGCGGTTCTCATATTATGTATGATGCTTCGGTTTATATTGCAGATATCATATGAAGGCATAGGACACGTTCAAATGACATTCCTAAGGCTCCTTCACAGCCAGGCTTCGCAAAATTTCACCTACCACTGTATGAACTCAGTAGCTTGGTTTGACACACGTGCGGAGAGCTACTCGTCGTCAATAAAATTTTTAGGGTATAACGATCAAGAATTTGGATACAGTAATCCGCATAAACCACTCGTAGGTAGAGACGGTTGTAAGGTAATGATCCAATTATATATGATTTGTATGTATGGAGCAACAACGTTCGTTCGTTATTGTAACCGCAATAATTTGCACTCATAATATTTCTAATGTCTTCATATATATATATTTCTGCCTTTTCAGAGTGGAGTGGGCGATGGGAAAACCATATTTGATTTTAAAACGAAAAAATCCAATCAACTTCCTATAACTGATTTCTTACCAATAGATTATGGGGCTGACGGCCAGGCATTTGGTTTTGAGGTTGGGCCTGTATGCTTTAGATAAAATATTGAATGTATTCTGCTAGCTGAATTATTTGTGTTCGCATTTATATAATATGTATAATATTGTACTCTGTCCTATAGCTGATTTTGAATGTTTTTTTTGACGTATATAGTAGACGTGTTCAAATTACCACCAGTAGTACATTTCTCACTGCCTTTAAACTAACTATAAGTAATTTATTTCTACTCTTACTCAACCATTTTATTATTTAAGTCGGGTCAAATATACTGTGGTTCCGTCAAAAGTATGAATGTTCCGGATTTTTCACTGCCATAATACCATATATATAGTCTAACTTTAGTTAGTGAATGTGTAAGTTGCAAATAAAATAATTGGCTCTTGTTGTAGCACTTTAGGTGGTTATCAAATACATTTAAATGTAAATTTTTTGAGATTCAAGTTGCTAGATAAATTTTAATATTATTACTTTGGAATGAAACTCCTTTCCTGTCGTCGTGCCATGTATTTCATACCATTTTATTTTGTAGTTTCTTATAAATATCCTTTTGGATAGAAATTATTGTATACGATTTTACAAAGTAAATATTATTGACCAGCTTTTCTTATACGTTTTTTAACTTTTTTTCTCTCGAGTATTCAATATTATTTATTGCATTTTTGAATGGGTGGGCAAATTGTTAGTGGTTATGTAGTATGCCTCATAACAACTGTTACCCATCTTGGGGTATTTCTTCAGAAAAGTAGTACAAATGCCTAGATGGAATCGGCTCATGAGGAGATCGCGTGCTACATGTGAGTATAAAATTCGCATCCCCCAAGAAAAAAAAACCTCCAAGTCATATGCAAAATGTTATCGTGTCCTATGCCACAATCGCTGTAAAACGTTATTAGATGAAATACCGTGTGCTATGACTCCCTTGGTGTGTGGGGAAACCCTTTTCTTTCCTACTTTTGTTCATGCATTGCAGGTGGCGATTGTATACACGATATGAACCCCGTAACGTAACTCATGTTTAATGATCTAATCAAATGTATGCATCATGCGGTTTCTGCCAAGTAGTAGTAGTAGTGACCACTTTTGTGCCCTACCATTTTCCGTCTACATATACTGTGCAGGAATGTAAGTAGTCTTCCTCGCAAAAATTCCCTAATGTAAAGTGAAAGTGTGAAAGTTTTGAACGTAGATAAGAATGACTTTCAGGCGGAATGGGGAGAATAAGTGAAACTACTAGTTCCTGTTTAAATCGATCGATATTTTTTTAGGTTGAAAACTAGGGTAAATTCTCCAAAAATTTCATTTTACACTCATGACTTTAATTGGTGAAAGTTAAATGATTTGGGAGAGAAGTAGCAGTGAAAGCATAATTTATATTTGGCACGTCAGTACGTAAAATAACGTCAGGAGGGGGTGTGGTGCTTGTGCGGTATGAAGTCAACCAAACCAGTGAGAGGAACATGTGTTTAAACCTTTCACCAATATCGTATCATGCAACGCAACATGTATTCACGTCAATTACATGACTATTTTGCTCATATACCATCTAAATTACCATAAATAGCTAATTGCTCTTTCATTTTGAGTTTCAACTTGTTATTTTCCAACCTTCTGGTGTAATTATAATAGTGAGGAACGGCTCATTGTAGCCACTGGGGGTTTTGTACTTTTTCTCTCCCTTTTATTGCAAACTTATTCATATATCCGTCGTGTCGTCGTTTGTCCATGAATATTACATATTATAATGGGGGGCACTCAACCGTTAAAAAGACAAGAGCGATTTACATGATGGATTGCATATGTTCAAATCACACTACTGTCATAAAGATATCGACTGTAAAGTGAAAACAAGTCCACATTCATATTTTATTGTGATATATCCAGCTATACATATACTATGAGTTGGATCGGATGTGGAAAGGAATACTAAAGCTTTTCGGGTTGCTCTATATTGGAATTTCAACATCATCACCAACTTGTTTCACAGGAGTTTTCTCTATACTCCTCTATTTCCATTCTAGCTTAACACATACACAACACAACCAAACCTTTTCACAAGTTGTTGCAAAGCGAGGAACAATTTGAATAATAATTAGGACACATACTATACTAATAATGCTATATGCCACTCCACTCTGTGTAGGAAAGGACAATAATTAGCCAGCATCACACTCTAATTTTAGCGTGACTCGTAATAATAATAATTATAATTATGGTTATTATTCCGAGTGAAAGCATCACATAATGCTATATTTCACATAGTAATACAGAAGAAATATTAATTATTATTATACCTTTGATTTCAACCAAGCGTCAATAAGCATTTAAACTTTTTCCCTCATTCAGGAAATTAATAGAAAGGGATGCGGTGTGGTATGGGAAAACCAAGCAGCAGCAGCTCACTTTTCATGCAACATTGAAATTCTCGGATATGCGCATATAAACTAACGGCAAACGGCATTTCTATGAATGTATTTATACCTCCATTAAGTATGTATTATGCAATTAAAAAGTAATGTACACGTTTGGTGAAAAACAGTCGTGGTTTGTAAACCAATGGAAAAGTAAAAGTGCTTTGATGATGCTGCTGTCGCACACAGCACTCCATTTCATCCCACTAAAGGTTGCTTCTCTTTCTTTAGCTCACTCACCGCTTTGTTGTTTTAGCCTCTATGCCGTTCTTTCCTCTTTCTTTACATTTCGCTTCTTTGCTTCATCATTCCTTGTTCTCGTTTTTTTTTCTTCTGCTGACTGTTTCACTGACGAAACAAATTCCCCTTGTGAAAGCAGTATAATGCTCTTGAAACGGTTTGAGAAGGGAATGCAAACCATACGTTCACTTTCTACTCTTGCCACCAAAATCCTACTTTATTCCCTGAATCATAACATCAAATATAACATAAACGTATAGGCTGCTTAAAATATAAAGTAAGAGATGATTTACAGAGAACTATGTCCTCTATGTACATATTATGTATGTATGTTATAAGGAAATGTATCGTGTGCATGTGCGTGTGTACGTACACATTTATATACATATTCACATACGCCATGGCAAAAAAAATACGATTGCTGCTGCTCCTTTCAGTTCTTTCCCCCTTTTTTTCTTTGCAGATTACTGGCATGCATATATGTTCACTTTTACTTTCTGATTTTCGTGTGTAATGTAAGTGTGTGGAATCACCACAACCATTTTTTATAGAACTGTCACGAAAATAGAGGAAATCTGAGCAAAATAGTGTGCTTCCATGAACCATGAACATGCAAGCCACAGCTTTTTGCTTTCTTTTCGTAACGGCTCATGCGATATCGACTCCATGTATATTATTACACATTATTGTGACGACTTATGTCAATTCCCTTTCTTTACCTGATTGCCTGATTCTCAACAAAAATTGTGGGGAAATACATGGTATCGAGTAGCAAAAAAAACCGTTCAGGATGCAAAAGTATACCATATAACACAATACGATGGAAAACGATGCAGCTAAGCTCTCTTTTTTTTTTGCTTGAAAAAAAAAACGACGAAATCAACTTGATTCTTTCGTTACGTTACCGTTAGAGAGCGAGTAGCAAGATGGATATTGATGGAATAGATTGGAGAAAATTAAGGCGTTTCAGAATAGACCTGTCATTTTCAATCGACAAAAGAAAAACCTCATCGCTGTTTGTTCCTTGTTGCATTCAAGTCTTGATGTAAGACGGCATGATTCCTTTTTTAATGAAAAGCTTGCCGCTGATTGTTTATGTTGTGCAACTTGTAACAGTAGGATGTAATGCATCTTAGTTTTTTTTGTTGAAACTTACTTTTTTTTTGAGGTTTTTACGTCTCCACATGAAAAGAAAACTCTGTAAAGTTTTACTTGGTATTTGATATAGGCTCCATACGTATATTATTATTTGGGTACCTCTCTCTCTCTCTACTTCTCCCGTTCTCAATTTTTTTATTGCATAGCTGAAGGGTGAATGAGTCTTCTTGTTTTTCTTATTTTTTCCTCGTTTGCTTGTCAATTGAGAGAAAAGGTTTTTTAGATGGAAATCTAAAGAAACGCAATAATATTTGCAAAAAAAAAACGAATTTATATATCCGTATGTGGTGCTTGTAAAACAGTGTGAGAAGAGAGAGAGAGAGCAGCCTGAGCATTACACATATTGTATGAAAAAAGATGGTAGACAAGTTGTGAGAGGAAGAGAAAAGTAAAATATTTTATGACCAACGTCCCAATGAGATGCCGGAAAAGGCCGGAAAAAAATTCTTCAGTTCCTTTTTAATACCATGTTCAACGTAACCCCAAGATGAGTTGAGTTGTTTGAAGGAATAGGAGCATCAACTCCAGCAGCAGCAGCAGTAGCAATATATATGTTAACCGTGTGTGATGTCGTGACGTAATCTTACTACTACAATCTATATACCATATCTTTTTGTATATATTGTATGCCCCCACAATCCTTTAACTTACATCATTTTTTTGTTAAACAGTTTTTCATGCACTTCACTCTTCACCATAATGTAGGTATGTTGAACTATATGTAGTAAGAGTGGTAGGCACTTGGATTCATTTTTTTTAATGTGGAAAAGGTAAAACAAGCGTAAGAGAAAAGCATTGGGCATAAAGGAACTGGGAGAGAGAAAGAACAGAGAGTGAGTCAAGGTATACACACACACAAAGCAGAGGAAAGACCGGTATGGAGGGTCTCAAGGAATATGAGAACAATGCACCTCCTCACATTATAGTTTCTGCAAAACTCTGTAAATGCTGACTCCATGAAAGGTGGAGAGAATAAGGAAGACAGTAAAGCGCTGATTCTATGTTTTCTAAATGTAGTATGATGTGCATGAATGCTGTATGACTACACACCATACGATACACGGGATACGATGCATGCAATACCACCACACGTCAACTTACTGCTGCTGTTGCCACTGTTCCTTTGGGACAATTTCTCTCGCGTAACGAGCCGGAGACTTCCGACTGGCAGTGCCGTTCTCCACCGACATCTTTACCGAAAAGGGTTGTACCTTTCCTACACGGACAAACCCAGGCAAGTTCTTAAGTAACTGGACAAATCTCACTGTGTGTGTGTAATAATCTCCAATGTATACACTTTGTAGATAGGAATAAAAGCATAGGCTCCTGTCTTAACTATTACATCGTATCGTGTGCTTGCTCCTCTTTTAACAGTGTGTGTGGTATTGGTGTGTATGTGAAGAAAACTGAACGGAGCTCTGGCTCTCTCTCACTTTTTGCCTGCTGGATGGATGGTCCTGGTTTTCGTGTGGAAGTGTGTGTGTATACTAAAACAAAGCGGTGTCACACAGACCACCAGTTCCCAGATCCTCCGAGTCAATAATACACGTAGCCTTCCTTTCTCTCTCTCTCTCGTAATCTTACCATCACTTTCTACACTCCGGGTAAAATGTAAAGAAAAAATATAAACTTTCACTTTGCCACTAACATTAAAGTTTTTGTGGGTTAAAAAGTACTTTAGTGCGGCTGGTGCATAGGTTTGCGAAAAAGTGTGTAGCTTGTGAGGCTAAGGTGCAAAAAATTCAAACAATCCATCAACACTGATTTTCTCCATAAATTGTCAAATTACTTATTCATATAAAAATGTGTAAGTATTCATAAATCCAGGACACTAAAAGCGTGTGTGTGTGTAACATACTAACTCCTCACAAGTAATGTAACTTAAATGAGATCGCTGCCATAAAAAAGTGTGAGGACTTATGGTTGAGTAGTGTGAAAGCATCATTTAATAAAAAATAATAACAAAACTTTATGCAGATTTGAGAGAGAGAGAAAAATAATAATAATAAAAAAACACTTTATATTTTAGAATCAACAGACTGGCTCAACAGACTAAAGTGAAAATGAAAATGTTTTTTGAGTAGAGGAAAATTTTAGGATGTGAACAAGCATTTTGTGTGAGAGGAGAAAGTGTCAATGCAATAATGCAAAACTTTCACAACAAACTCTAATGCAAAAGAAGGGACTCTCAGATTTCACCTTACTTCCGGTGCAGTTACGCTGAGCTGCTGTGACTTTGTGTAACATAATAAGTAAGTTGAGAAATTGTGAGTGAATCAGACAAAGTGACGGAGTGAGCAGGTGCGACGTATGGATTATGGATAAGGAAATGCCGTAGAATAGATTCATTTTGTAAAAGAGAGAGAGCAAGAGCAAGCCGTGTGGCGACCGTAGTAGTACATTTGCACACACACACACACAAATATATAAATGTGCTTAAGTGCTTCTTTGTGTACAAGTCAGTGATGTATGTAACGTGATTATTTTAAAGTAAATCCGTACTTTTGTGTGTGTGAGTGTGTTTCTACCATTTCTTCATGTGGACTTTTTGCACTATTTCTCAGTGTTTTATGGTGACAAGCTGCTCCTGCTGTTGAGCCAGCTATTAATAATATTAAAATCCACATTATATTATCATTATTATGATTACTCCACTTTTACATGCCAACTTACTTTTTGGGTTGTGAAGCTTCAAAAACTGCATTCAATGCATGGTGAACCCGCGGCTCAATATAATGTTTCCTCGCCCTTTGGTGCATAATATGATGTGTGTACTCAAGTAATTTGAATTGTTTTCTACCTTACAATAACGTTATTATTATTAAGCTCCACCGCTGTTTGAACAAATGGATGGATTTTATATCGTTTTATTTCGTGATTCCCTGTGAATACACACAACTAAAGATTTTCCACAAGTATTCATTGCTAATTTGATGGATTTATGAGGTAATAACCAGAGTTCCCACCACCACCCCTGCTGGATGAAATAAATAATCCTACTTATGCGTTGCCAAAATGGCCAAATTTAGGCTGGCGGATAAGACTTGAAACAACTTGAATTTTTCCACACCGTCATGTTATAATATCACATTTGGGATTAATTTCGAAAAACGGGAACGTGCAAATGTGAGTAATTTGGATTTTTCTTCACTACATTCATTTTAATTTTTGTCTGATTACCACCATTGCCCAAGATGTATATTCACCTGCACCTCATATGGGCGATTTAACGTGTAACAAAATTCATGGCAGTGATTTTCATTGAAATACTTGCTTAAGCTATTACTATATACATTGGCATTAATTGCTACTTATAAGAGCAATGGCTGCATACGGGATTGACTGATTGTGAGTAATTTACGATTAATAAAATGCTTTATTTCCCTTGGCTGTTGTAAAATTCGTGCATACAATATTTTCCTATATATTACTATTTAAAAACGAGCATATATACATTCATATATATATAGGTATACTTTCACTACACCGCCACGCATATTAGTAGAGACAAAGAGACATATACTTTGTACGAGAATATGCATACTCAATAGTCCAGATACCGAAACTGCAGTATCAGTCGGAATCCAGCTGAACGTGCTTTAGTCACCCCCCTGCTTCCTTTGGATATAGATGGAAAATATAATCTCAGGCATAAAATCTCAAATCCATCTAGCTTAGTAGTAGAACGAAGTATTCTATGCTGCCGCCATGTCTGGGATGATAATGGTATAGTGTATGGACGTAAAAGGAAAGTATGGTGAAATCGGGAGAAAGTTACAATCCCCGTCTAACGTTTGTTTGTTATGATTATGAAAATTTCTAGCAACCGAAACCATTTCCTTTTCTCGTATAATGCGTTTTTATAATGTAGTTTTGAAAATGGTGGCTGTCATGTCACTAAAGTTTTCAAAACGTCGTCTTTTCTTTGCCTCTAGCTATAACCATGCTATAATAACTATATATATATATAGCAGTTAGTATTATTGCCTCATAAAAGCTCACCTCTTTCCTTCTGCAGATTTAATGCCATTATTGATGAACAGTAGTACCAGAGCTCTTTTTGTTTTGCGTTTAATGGCTGAGACCACACCACACTGTTTGAGAAATAAGAATGAAGGTGGCTCAACCACGGTAATCTGATCTGACATCATAGTAGTACATACTTGCTTTCAGGGGGTATCGCAAGAAAGATATCGTATCGTTTTATTTTTTGTCAGAAATACTGACGTAAGTAGCTTGACATTATTAGTGTCGTTGTTGCTTAAGCCTCTTCAAAAAAAATATACATGAGTCAGCAGCCATTTCTTTGTACATTTTGTTTGGGTAGAAAACGTCGTCGGTTGCCCTGCTTTATAAAGCGATTTTGCAAAATACTGATTACCTTCCCAGTTTGAAACGCAACTATACACATAACATAAAAATAATTCTATTTTCGTTTCGTGTGAGCAACAAATTCAAGAATTATGGTCTGGGATGATGAATGTACCTGATGTAATGGATGACATCGTGCGTATTAAAGTACTTTCGTACATGCACAGTCAAGTTATTGCTCCACACACAAACAAACCATTATTGTTTCCTCCTTTCCCACAAAACCATTTCTCCATCGTTAACCAAAACAATCCTTGTTTGAGAAAAGCGTAAGAGTAAAAGCGATGTTAAAATTCTTACAATCCATCAAGCCATAAAGGACATAAAGGTGGATGAAAGAATCCTGAATGCCTTAAAGAACCTTCATATCATGAAATTCATACAGTCAAAACATAAATATCATGTGTGTGATAACTACTTCACAAAATGTAAGGTTTGTCTGTCAGTCTATAGCTTTGTCTTTTGTTGTTCATTCACCAAGGCTTTCATTTCCATACAATAGGATGAACTGTAGTTATTAAATAAAACATTTATTGAATGACAAGTCACAAGCGATAAGGTATCATACTTTTTATAGTTTAGATGAATAGATATTTAGGTATAGTTTTCTTGGTCATTGATAGCATTTTCATAAAAAGCAGGTTTGTATAATATAATGCTAATTATATGAAATGTAACTTATATTTCATATAATTGGCATTACCCAACCCGATGACGTTCTTAAATTTATTTCTTAAATGACATCCCAGCCCAACGTTTAGTAATATTCAGTCTATTTCTTATAATGAATGACGAAATTTATTTTTATTTACAAAGTGACTGCCAATACTCAATTCAATACACATACATATTTTAGTATGCACACAGACTTAAAGCTATAGCTATTCCAATAAAAAAAAAACAAAGAAAAGCTGTGGCTAGTTTAACTCCTTAAGATAAATTAAGGCCTAATTAGGACTGACATGTGATTGGGTTCACTTGATTACAACCTTTATTTCTATCGCTATATAGTCGGTTACATGCTGCTGTTCGTTTCCATTTGTCTCACCAACTATTTACTTAGTTGTGAACTTGTGTAAAATCTTTATGCAAAATGTACAAATACGATGAGTAGGTAAGGCTAGAGAACATGATGTTTGTTAACTTCGTATTGTCACACATATGTGCATGATGTATAGCCGTTACTTGTACATTTTAAGTACATTTTGAATGGAGAAAGTATGATGATAGTACGGTGTGTATTGTGCTTTGGACATGTATACAATGTACTACTCTTCATCGGTTAGTATAAACGCATGTTTGTGCGTTGGTAGTGCGGTGAGAGTGGAATGACATAATCCAGCATACAGATTCTCGGTCCGGGGTTCGTTTACATGAATTTATACGTACGAACGTTACCCAATTGCTTTTCAGAGAATTGTGTAGTAAAGTAAAAAGGGCTTGAATTGCTTGTCTGTTATAGAAAAGTCCATCATCGCATAGAGAGCCCTAGTATAATAGCCGTCATGAATGAACTGGTAACCAACCTTCAGTGCAAAAAGTATCGATCCTATTCTTTTACTTTTACAACATTCGTGATATTGTAGGGTGTCCTTTGTGTATTTCAGCTGCATACTTTTCGAGTAGGTACTTTATATGTACTTCATAAGGACATATTACAAAATTTTCTTTACAATAGCCTAGCAAAAAGGCAGCCAAAGGCCATAGTATTTTCCATGAATGCAAACAATCTCAGTGTTCTGTTTGATGGGAGCGCTTATTAGTTCATTGTTATGTAAGGAGTGCTTATGAAATTGCACTTTTTGTGTGACACCATCACCACCACCATTCTTTTGGAATGACTTTGTCTAGAATTCATGAACTTTGTTTTAGTAACCGCCGTTGTTTGTTGAACTTCACAGTGAAAATAATAGAACGAAGCTTGTGTAAACTGATGAAAACGTTACAACTCGTTCGTATGCTACCATTACAAAAATTTCATTGCAAAAAAATTAATTCCATACTCCAGCAACAAACTTCTCAAAAGTCAAAATATTGAAGATTATGATGTTGCAGCAAGCAACATTTCCAGGATTCATCCTGCAATTTATTATATGACTACCTCGTCCCTAGCCAGAGTTTTTTGGCACGACTTTCGGCATCATACTCCCCTTTCTCATTCACTTGCCATTTTATACTATTTGGTCTGAGCACACTCGACACCATGCTGATGCTTACTTTCGTTTTCCAAATAATAGTTAAATCACCTACTAGGTTGAACGTACAGGAGGGTACCTATCGTGCAAGAAAATACGGAAATACGATACCTTTTCAAATTCTTCTCAAACACAGGATAGTATAGTACTATGTTTGGTTTTGGTACTCTCAAAAACTACATGGTGAGCAATTGTGCTAGTAATCCGCATTAATGTTTATACTTAAATGCAAAAGACATGGGAGGAGATTCTAAGGAATCGGGAGTGAAGCAAAGGTATTGCACAATTAAGCATAACTCGTAACATGCGACTATAATGTATATGTATATATACTTGAATGTATGTATGTACACAATCCATGAATTAATTCTATTTCTCTCTCTCTCTCTGTTTCCGAACTTGGTTGGTGCATGCAGCATTCATGCTAATGGTAATGTGCTGAATATGAAACATATATGTACATTTTATATATTATATGTGAGTCTATATATAGTAGGTAAGATATAGGACAATACAATTGCCATTACCCATTCGCAGTAAAAGTACAAATCGCTTAAGTAACTCAGAGTCAGCGAAAAGTGAGCAAACGAAGAAGAACGGGGGCCAGAGTGCACTAATATCTTTTTTTCTTCTCTTCTTGTGCTGTTACGCTAACTGACTAGTGGAAGTTCAATAATACAATTGCTACCTCAGGATAAAATCACTTGTACTTACTTAATGCAAAGTGCGCCCGTCCAGTGGATAGTGGAAATTTCCACCCCGGATGAAACGGAAATTTCCACCAAAATTGGGGTGGATAAAGTGGACGCATTGGACGAATCGGACAAAATTAAAAAAATCAACTATTTTAGCGTATAAACCATGTAAAATATTATAGGAAGCATTCTATCATCAAAAGCATGAAGTTTTGTACCTAAAACTGTATTGTTTAGGGTTTAGATTTTACTTTCTACATCAAGCAATCAACCCCTCTGTAATGGGTTACGTACTATCGTGTACACTCATGGACCAATACATGAACCATATAATATTATGGTACATGTTTTTTAATTTCTTTTAAGAGATAGTTAAATTGAAAATTGAATGTAGTCTAATTTTTTAATTCAATTAAAACTCGTTTTAATTTTGTGTGATTAGTTATCAACTCGTCAGTGTAGAATACCCGTCACACGGTTTACATTAAAAGCTTATGGGGGATTCAAATTTGGCTCCACTGGCACGTGATACTGTCCATTTCGTCCGTTTTAACCACTTTCTTCCGTTTCGTCCATTTCGTACTGTCCACCCAAAAAGGCATGGAAAATGGACAAAGGGCGCACTTTGACTTAATGGAGTATACACACCTAACACATGTATATAAATAGGCGTTTCTTGGGAAAGCTTGCATGCAAGATGTCTGGGTACGTGCGTGATGGTTGGTAGGTGTTGGTATTATTAGTAGTCCTATCAAATGGCTATCTACCAAAAAAAGGGAGCAAAAGAAAACTTAAGCTGGGAAAGCATAAACCGTAATATCCACATACATAAAGTATAATGCACACAGATGCTTGCTCGACCAAACATATGAGAGCACACTTTTCTGGACAACCATCTAGCCAGCTAGAGCTGTTATTCCCTTTCCTTTAAGTTCTCTCAGCAGCTTGAGCATTTTAGCAGCGAAACTTGAAACGCTGCAACAGAAAGCAGAAGAGGAGATGTAGAGAGGGAGAGCGTTTTTACACTACTGACTTAAACATGGATTCTATTAACTTTTATACTAGATGATGACGGAAATATCAGTATAACGGATGAAAATGGTGAAGTAAACTAAAGGAGAATAAGAAGAAAGAAATAACTATCGCGCTACTTCCACTTGTGCAACCATACTAATAGCCAAGCAGGAGGAGAATGTTTGTAGTAAATCGTAGCAGAAAGAATATATGCTGGTGTAGTATTAGTAGTAAAGGGAAAGCAGAAGGGGAACCCAGGCAGTGAGCAGCAGCATTGTGTGAGGTACTTACCATGCCGTGTTGCATTACAACAAAAAGTACACAATTTGATGTAGCTTAAACACACAGCAAAAGAAACTCACAAACCTTCCGTCCAGTCCAGTTCAGGCTGCATATAAAAAGTGAGTAAAAAACGTGAAAAGCCGCTGGTGTTTCTCCCAGTAGTTGGTTGGGCTTTCTGAGTTGAGTGAAACTATTCCATGTGGCAATAGCGAGGAAAGAAAAAGGCAAAAGAGGAAATGTGTGGAAGTGCTTTTGCTGAGGGGAAAAGGTATGAATGTATTTCGCATTATCATGTGTGTGTTCTAACTAACGAGAGTAATAGTAGTTTTGTAGTAAAACTACTGACGTGAGCCAAAGGAACAGTGAACAGTCAAAAAGTCTGTGTAGTCTCTGTGTGTGTGTGTGTGTGTGGACATAGTAGAGTTTGGAATGGGAACCAAAAGACTGAGAGCAGAAAGAGAGGATTGCTCGACCAGCATTTCGGCACTCTCCGAAGTCACCCGGTACAATCGGCTTTGTAAAGAAGACTGGTGGACTGGAATTTCCCCCTGTCCAAATATATTAGGCCAGGCTCTTGTCTTCCAGTTTCTTTCATTCTCCCGACAGTCGACATAATGGTAAAAATAGGAGAGAACTGTTAGTGATGGTGTGGCAATAGCAAGTGGTGGAGGAAGAAGAGGAGAAAAGGCGAAAGGAATGTTGGATAAAATATAGTTTTTCCTAATTATCAAACCGGATCTTCTGTGCCGGAGCAACCATGTAATCCACTTCATACATTCATGAAGTATTTGACAGCTTGAGTGAAAGCGTATACTAGAGAGAGAGAGAGAAAAGGTCTTGTGTGGCAATTGCTGTGGGTGTTCCCCCTCATCTTTTGAACTCCTCAACGAATGTCAGTTTTTTTCAGAACGCCATATATTTTCATCAGGTACAAACAACCTCAAAACTTGAACAGTTGTCTGAATAACAATGGACCTCCAATCTTTTCAATGCTCGCCACTTCAAAACCCTTACACTTTGGAGAAAAGAAAGAGAGCTATCAAGGGAGAGCTCGGATTGGGTCAAAAACTCCAAGGCAAATGAAAATCGAGCTGTGTAATCTAAGCATGCCCCATTAACACTAATGACCTAATTATATATCCAATTATGCTTCATTTCCAGAGCAATGAGCTCAAATACGTTGGTGACTCGACGAACTCTCTGGGTTTTCCTTGATCAGCTCTTATAGTCTTGAGCTGATAGGCTCCCCGTTCGTTATCAGCAGGTTAATAATATTTAATAGCTTCCTTTTCAACCTGTTAACGCTTTCTCGATTCTGTAGAATAAGTATATAGATTACTGTCTTGTATTCCTTTGCACTCAACAAAATTCGAGGCCCGTGTGTATTAAGTATATCGATTTTCAACCAAGTAGAAGTTTCAAGTAGGCATCTTATATTTCTTGCTGATTTTTCTATCCCATGAGACTCCACTCTACTAATTAGTACGTTTTACTATATACGTTTCTACAATTTAGTTAAGAATTCAGACAGTTTTAGTTGTAGGTTGTATAGCACATCCAATTTGGGATGCTAGTAAATTGAGCTGTATATAGCCCTCTTTAAAAATAAAATCTTTAAAATTAGCCATGTAGCCAAATATCTCATTAGATAAAATGCTGATGTCGTTTCAGTCAAAGACACGCATTTTCTGATTTGCTGACATTTCATTTTTATGCAAGACTCATTAAGCCAGCCATTCCCAGTTAAAGCTGTAGATTTGATGTCTAAAAATCTTAAGCATGATTATTTTTCTGACTACAAAGGAAACATTTTGCTGACAGATGGTAGATGAAAAATGTATGTAGTAAACACATTTATGGAAGCAGGGTGAGGTATTGTTACTTAAGTCGAACTGAGCAAGCCAAGTTACAAAAGCATATACACACAAAAAAATCTCAAGAAATTAATATTTCAGCAGTAATAGTGTGTTTTATGCATATCTACATCTTCTCATGACTATGACAAAGTTTTTTTTTAAAGTCTGGATAGTTATTATTGTATAATATGCTTAATTCATGCATCTCAATCTTGAAGACTTGAAAAGTCGAATTCATTATGATTCTCTACAAATAATGCTTGTCGTCGCTTACTTGAAATGAAAAGCTGCACATAAGTAAAATCGTTACATTTACGCGTAATAAACTGTAATTTTCTATGAAAGGCTTTGTAATTTATAACGTTACGGTCGATAGTTAAATATTTGTTACTTACTATGTGCTTTACGATTAGTTCATAAACATTTTGATGGTGAATGCTTAAAAGCTTAATAATTTTTTTATTCGTAGTGCTGATTTTCTGAGCTCCGTCAAAATGAACAACCTGTTGTATGTTGTCCATGCCGTACTAGACCAGCTTGATTGATCATGAGAAGGGCGTGGGATGAATTGAAGACTTTATCTCACAATTCGTTAATTTCTCTCTCTCATTGTAAGTAAATGCAGGTGTGTGGAGTCAAAATTTCAGCAAAGCTTAGTCTGCAAAAATGTTAAGTATTAGTAGGAAATTGAATCTGCAGAAGAGAGTTCTAAAAAAATTCATACTCTATCATTAATTCATCATTACAATGACAAGATGTATTATGCATAGTTTTTTCTTAACCATTTACCATGTAGACGTTCCAACCAATTTATGATGACAACTTTTAGCGATACTTTTCGTTTAGTAGTTTTTAATAGCATGTAAGATGGTAGATTAAGTTCAAAGATCAAACTTATTCAACTGTGTGTTATTGCTCCACTAAAAATATTCGTAATATCAAGTTATTACGAGCCACATGCAAATAATGGCTACTACTAACAGAACATTTTTATTACTTACGAAGTGTTTCATACTCTTCATAACTATAGTTTTATGGCGAAGAAAAAAACAAAGTTCAAATTTTTATTTTAGACCTTTTACGTCCATGATTTGCATTTACCCATCAATTTTATGTAAATGTACGATGTATGTATGTACGTATTCTTCATCTTCAACATGCCGTCGGAATCAAAGCAGCGGAACACAGCAGTTACATAGTTTCTTATGCTGGAAAATATTTACGTCTCAAAAAATAAATCTGCAATGATCTAAGCATTTGATATGCATTTAGGCATGTATGGGTGCCTATTTGTTAGGAGCGGACCTGTGACCAAAACTCTTTGATAATATTACAAAGAGTATACACTTGTACATCATTGTTTGAATGCGTAAAATAAATCTTTTGTTTTTAGTTTAGTATATATCTTATTCCGGATCTGTAGCTTGAAAAAAAATCTTACTTCACAAACGCACAACTCGATATGGTTAAATGATAAACCCGCAAAATGTAGGTAACCAGTCAAATTGAATATTATGCGTTTATACAAATAGTACACTCATAATAGAATTGAAAAATATTTATTTGCATGATCGCATGCTCATTTACTTAAGTATTATATACATACTGATATTGCTTACAAGTGTGCATAGAATTCCCATTGCCTTCATGAATGATGGTGCATCACACACTTTTCACACGTATATACTGAGCTAGCAAACCTTGTCTTGTGTTAGTGTGTGTATTTGGTATGGGAATGCATTGCCTACTATTTTCCTAACTTGATGCAAACATGATGCGTATCATATGACGTACCTAACCAAAAAACCATTCGAATCAATGTGTGTGCTTCTTCTCTTCGTCAGTCTGGGTAGGAAGAAGCAAGTGCATGTAATTTGTAGTAGTAGTTGTCTGACAGCCTTCTTTCAGTTCACATCAACAGTCACAGTGTGTTCTGTATTTTGCCGAGCCATTGCATTCCACATTCTGAAATCCAAGAACACATTTGGGGATCATCATCAAATCCTTGATAACAAAAGACTCATTGTCTTAATACTGCCAGTAGAACTCTATTATTCATTTTAACTTCTCCATATACCTACTCATCGTTTGTATGCGCATCACAAATCTTCTTTTTTTTTTGTTTTTCTTGTGCTCATCATATTACTTTTGAGTTAGAGAGTTTGGAGCTGTAGCTATATATTCTATTCTAGTAGAGTGTGAGCATTCACGAAAGATTGTGTGTAGAAGTTGCTATTGTGTTATTGAACACTTTAAAAAGTGAAAATCTGTTGGCTTTTAGTTTGTGTGCAATTTAAATTGAATTTTTTTACACTCTGTGCAGTGGCAGTGATTGCCGATACCTATAAGTATTGGTTAGTGTGAGTAAACGTAAAGTAAAGAGTCCAATAAAATCCACCTGTTTCGTTTGCTATAGTACTTCCTGCTGAAGTGTTGATAGTTGATACATTTTGTTTAGCATACCAAATAAACCGGCTCTCGTTTCAATAACAAAAACCATCACAAAGCAAAAGTAAAGTAGACTATTTTTACGATACAAATACAATATACAATAGCCCTTATCTATGTGTGCTTGAGTGTGCGCGTTATCTTATTTGTGTGCATAATACATTGATGAAATTCACGTGGTTCCGTTTCGATTGACTAAATGCAACAGGAGGGCATTAACACTGCAGGTAATTTATTATTGTGTTGTCAACTCAATTCATGCATCATTCACGCTTTCTACTGTGACAGGAGTCGCAGAGTCTATTTCTAAAAAAAAGTATCCTTGTCTTTGTCTGCTCCCTATCTGATTGCGTGAAATGAAGTGTGTGAATTTGGGAGTTATTTTCAGAATGCATGCTTCTACTTTTAACGTGGCTATAGTGTCCATGTGTGGCATGTGCAACTTGTAAAAAGCTCTGCCTAAAACTTTGATCGGACATACATACATGTATGCATGGTGTCTCTCTCATTTAGTTTTGGTTCATGCGGTTGTGGTTACATTATAAAATATTCAATAAACTACTCTCAAAACTTTTAGGTAGTAATGTAATGTGTCACCGCCTAATGAATTTCTTGTTAAAAATTCTTATCATAAGTGAAATAGAAGCTTAAAAATACTTGGAATCGTATCGTATCGAACTAAAGATTCACGATATCATTGCTTGGAACTGAGAGTGAAATTGTTTATTTTATTCAGAGGAGTTTGTATCTGCAATATGGTTAGATAATGCTGAAAATGACATTCCATGTTCAAAGACTGGAGGACACCTTTTGTTCTTTATATCAAACCACCATTGTTACTACTTTTCGAATATTCATTGCATACACTAAAGTATTCAGTTTGGCATATTTGATAGGTATATAGATAGCAGAATGCACAAGCTGTTTACATCATCATATTTCTAATCTATTCTAGAGAGTGTTTATATATGCGTTGCTGCTACTGCGTATTTTGATAAACAAAATGTCAATCGTTCTAAGAAACACTCTATGTAACTTTTTTTTGGGAGTGTGTGCACTCCTAGAGCTTCACAGCAAGTCAGTTAGTGAGCATACCATATTGTGTGCATTCAGAATTTACGCATAATATATTATATACTGCCTTTGATTTGACTGCATTTGGGTTTTTCCATATGGTTGTAAATGTACGTGTTTCTATTTTATACCTTTACTTAATCAAATGCATTAAAATATTCTGTACTTAAAATGAATACAAGGTAATATATATAGCGTGCCGTATCTGGAGTTGAAGAGTGACGCACACGAAATCAAATATAAAGGATATTCGTAAATCACTTCCATTTTGCAGTTTTTCATTTTGCATATAACTTTGGACTCAACTACCGTTACGATATAGTATTTGATGAAAAGGATTCTTTGAATTGAACATTCAAATAATCTTGTAGGTAATATTGTGGAAAGGATAACAAAGTAAATAAGAAAAGGCTCGAAGGCTCCTGCTTACAGATTTGTCTAAAGATATTGGGGAGAAGAGTGTTTCGGTCCAGAAAGTTTTTCATTCTATTAAGGCAGAAAGTATATGTAAGGTCAAGAAAAAAAATCCAAATAAAAATTGGCAACGGGGAAAATCGAAGGGATTTTCATACTATAAATGAAAAATCCAATGTCTCCTCTCTATTTTCTATTTTTACCCCAACCCAACTATATTCTATCTACTGCACAAAAGATTCCATACTCGTCCGACTCTTTCTATAATAATGTGAATGGATGAGCTGTGAATTACTGGTACTTCTTGGGTTGGAACACTACTATACATACACCAATATGCCTTTCACCCACCTCAAAATAATGGATTTCTGCGATAGCTCGTGTAATCTGTAGTAGATACTGGACTCCAGATAACTACATAAGCTTGTCTTCTTCTGCTCACGTAACTAACAGTAGATTACTTTACATTACCTAAATACATGAACCATATATATATAGTGTTCATACCAAACCAGCTTATTTCTCCACAAAGTCATTTTGCTCAAATAATCCGATCAAGAGGTCGGAGTTCACTGGTATGTAGGCTTAAATTCCGTTCTTATCCCATTTCACCCTTCAACCATATATTACATTTGCGAGGAAGGCAAATCGAAAAATAAATTTATCTTACCGATTTTTTTTGTTGAGAATCAGCTATAATATATTGTACATATAAAAACTAGACTTGAGAAAGGGACATTTCAAAAGCAGCTTTTGCATGATATTTGATTCATATTATGCATAAATGCTTGCATAGTTATATATACACAGCAGTTACATTGTGTGTTCTGTAGGACTGCATTTTATGTTTGAATTGGCGTAAATGTGTTTTTCCAAAGTATGACACTCTAAAACCATGAAAATATTTTTGTGAATGACTACTACTACCGATATGCATACTTTAGTTACTGTATGAGGATTTACAACTACTTCTATATCCGTTTTGTGCATCATTATTTTACGATAAGCACAACCTGTCGTTTTTGATTGTCAGCTAGCAGTCAAATCAAAAAGGCTTTCCCCTTCTTCTTTCTGCAGCGTAACCGAAGAAACTTTCATATTTGATAAAAGGATACACGCAGTTGAAGGGAAAGGTAAGAGATTGAGTCAGACCAGACCAAACTACAACTTTGCCAAACGTCAGCAATGCGGTGTAACATTGGTGGTTGTGTCAGGATCATAAATTCAGTTATGAAGTTGAATAGGCATTCCCCACATAATGGAAGACAAACTTGAAAAGAAAGAAAGATTGAGCGGAGCAAATCATAGGTAGTAGTAGGTAAATGCGTGTATAATATAAATGTAGGCAGTAAGTACACACCCCGCATCATGTCTACATGTAACTAAACCCTATCTATAACCACTACCACACACGTATTGCATTTCAAAAAGTGTTTTTAGTAAAGCTAAAGCCAACCGAGTATATTTTGTGTGTGCATTCATATCGTACGTAATCTATACATGTGTTGTTTGGTGGCACATCTCTCCTGTCGCTCATATTTAAGGGGATTTCTCTTGTTTAGATAGCAGAACATATTACAATCACTCCGCCGCACTGTTGAAACAACGTGTGTGTGTGTGCATGTCTCTCTCTCCCGGTTTTGCAGCAGACTCACACGAGTCATGGAATGACAAGACACGATAAAAACTTTCAGGACGAAAAATATAATGGCAAAAAAATTGGAGGAAAAAAAATATTAACTTTCACTACACATCCAACAGTCACAATAAGTAGCGTGTCCTTATGTATGCGATGTGAACACATGCACATTGTAGCACACACACATATATATAAAGCGTTTATCAATTTAATGGCAATGTCCCTCTACAACTACTACATTTTTGTCATCATCTGTGTGTATGTCTCCCGTTCTCATTATTGTAGCATGAAACGACTCCATATATACTTTCATCTTTTGCAAGAATCGCAGGGACTAACTCAGTATTGTGTGTATGTGGTAACAGCAGCAGTCTTGCAATTTTGGTTCTGCCATGTTTCAACTCTGGACAACTTCTATCCAAAAAGAACCTATTGAATTGATGCAAACCGTATAATAACAGAGCTGCCGGCAATATTACTTCAGAATGTAGAGTTTTCAGCATTATTTCAACGTAATGTATTATTAAATACACACAGCATCGATGCGTTCTCGTTCCCGACAATATATATTGTTTCCAAACAGAGAGGGAGAATGAGGGAGAGAGTAAAAAAGGTAGAGGTAAATGTACCACATCCATACTCACTTGTGTCATTTACTTCTGAGAAATGTGGATGGATAAAATAGCTGACACAAGGTGAAGTAAATTTTCTCACTGATATTTTTCTGCTTTCCCTCTAT
The DNA here is from genome assembly GCA_964034955.1 of Orchesella flavescens. Lineage (NCBI taxonomy): Eukaryota > Metazoa > Arthropoda > Collembola > Entomobryomorpha > Orchesellidae > Orchesella > Orchesella flavescens. The sequence continues at coordinate 40,054,696 of OZ035955.1, forward strand.
CTCTACAATCATATCAACAAAAAAATAATATTCATGTAGACAGAAATGTTATGAGAATGAGAGAGAGAAAGAGAGAGCATGCAGGCTTACCTCCGCGTGTCCGTAACAATCTCCGTGTACTTTATATATAGTTTTTCTTGTTTGAGTGCGGCTGAATCAAGCCGAGAAATAGTATACAGAGTATATAGAGCGTACATTACATGAGCGTAAGATTTGAACCGTATGGTAATAGAATATCTGTGCTAAATGCAGTAGCAGTGGCAGTAGCAGCAGCAAAACCGAAATCAAGAGTTTTTTTCTTCCTTTCATTCTTTTTTCTTTGCTGCTTGCGTTTTTTGATGGGATATTATATTTCATCGCTACATTTCTCTAGATAAATCTAGAAAGCTACACATTAAAGAAGACGGGGAAAGTAGAGAGAAACAAGACGGAAGGTCCTCTTAATGGAAAAAAGAAGTACATGAATGAAGTAGGCCGTAGTAGTTACATGTTACATGCAGTACATGGGTGAATTAAGGATGGAAACAGATTATACGTTATATATGTAGGGCATAATAGTGAGAGAAAGGAAAAAGAAAGAGAGAGAGTTGGTCTCATGTGTACACTTGATTTTATACAGGAGAGAAAAGGAGGTTTTTTTTGGACGTTTCTACATTGAGCCCAGTTTCAATTTTATTTTGATTTACCGATATCATAGAGTTACATACACACGAGAACCGAGAGAACAAAACTTGCACACATGCTGTTGCAACGCTAGCCGCCCTGGTCTGGTTATAAGTGTGCTATATCATCTATGAAAAATGTGGATGGATAAGGAAATAGAAAAAATGTCTGGAAGAAAGGAAATATTACGGGAAGGACTGAGTGAGAGAGAGAGAAAGAGAGAAGGTGAAGGAGAAAACAGGATATGTTTTGTGAGTGCTTCTTGCAGAATCGCAGCGGTGTAGAAGTGCCGTGAGCATTTGAGCAAAAACTAGATTATCCTTTATATTTTATACAGAGTGAGAGAGAGAGCGAGTGGTGTAAGTAAGCAACAGCAGCAAAAGCTAAAGCATAACGAGAATCCCCATTCTTTCCGTTGCCAGCAATCGGTTAAATTTTCTTGGCAAAAGGGATGCCCTTTTTCACATTCGAATTGAATGAGATCAAAGGGAAAACAATTTGAAAGGAATTCTATAATAACCAAAAAGAGATTCCTTGGTTTGAACTTACAAGGAAAAAAATCCAACTCTCAATGTTGATATACACACACCATATACCAATACCTATCAAACTGTACACACAGAGACACAGACACGTTGATCATTCCTCTTTAAATTCTTGGTGTTTCTGATGTAGATACGAAGAAAAAGGAAATTATTCACTCACTATATTCTCTAACGATCATAATAAGTTGGTTCGGTCGGTAGTAGACGTAATAAGAACATTCTTTTTCAAACATGTGGCTTTCAGCATGAATACTTTTTAACAAAATTTGTGCTTCTGACTGATTGTGCAATTCTCTAAACTCATTCTAAAAAGATATGCATACTTTAAGCCTCCAAAGTTTTATTTTTTTTGGGGGAAAGAAGGAAAAGACTTTTTTTTGCATACAAACGCTGGAACACGTCCATACATGGAACACACGTGACGTTCCTTATCAAATAGGTTCAGCATGCCTAATTCGCTTAGCGTACCGTATCCAATAACTTTCTTTGTCAACCAAAGACCTTAAAATCGCTCGTTTTCCATGTATTTTCCATACCATCTCTCTCTCTATTTCTAAATCGTGGAAAATGTAATATATATAGTATTACCACAAAAAAATTACTGATTCCAGATAAACTAAAGCGTATTCCGTTTGGTGTTTCAAAGGATATTGCCTCCAAAAAGATCAAAAATCGGTTGTGAACAGAGAGTCAGTCAGTCAGGAGCCTTCAAGTAGTTCATACTTATTAGGCGTCCTGAAACAACTTGACTGTACATACTTGACTTGATATGATTTCGTGAGTAGTTACAAGGAGAAGATGAAAAAGGTGGATGGAATCATATACATACTTGGGTGATATCAAGAACTACTTATTTGATGCTATTAGCGCGTAAACTAGGAATCTATCAAAAAAAGATTCGATATAATGTACTTAAGCTTAAAATGTAATAGTATATAGTAAGTGGTATATGAATTTGAAGACACTCTCATCGTAATATGAGCTCGATAATGATCATGATGAAATAGGAAATGAAAGGAAGGAAGGAGAGCGCTAAGGAGATAGTGATGATGATGGAATGGAAAGTATGTGTGGGGAGAGTAAAAGCACGTAGAGAACCAAAGTGCTTTTCTCTTGTAGAACACCAGTGTCAACATTGTTATCATAAGAAGTGGTCTGACACCGAGTCAGAGAGTGAGACACTTGGTTGAGATAAAGGAGTTGTGTTGTATGTGTGTGTGGATTGGATACCCTCATCTTCTCACACAAGAATGGCACTGATCTTTCCAGAATAGCACTCATCAGGAAAGACATTCAAATTATATAGAAAATCTGAGAGTATATAAGTTTCTTGCTTAGTAGATGAAAGAAAGCAGTTTATCTACTCGTATCTACTACTACTCATATATGTAAGCTGTGATACTTACAACTTGAACACCTTCTTCTCTCTTCGCTATCAGCATATAGTAGTTAGTATATATGAATGAGGCACACCGTCTTACTGCAGATGTTTGTAAGCGTGTACTGTAAACTCATCGAAGCTTTAACATCATGATCATGTGTAAGTTACGGATAGTTCGCAAAAAAAACCTTTGTGTACATAGTACATACACATAATTTGAACATATCTTCAAGAGCCACTTGAACTTTTTAATGACTTTCATTGCTAATCGTGGAAAAGCGCTTTTGTACTCAACGTTTTGCTTTCGCATTGGTATGCATGCATACTTTGAGATCAGAGGAGGCGAGTCATACACAAAGTGTATATTAGTAGACGCTATCATCAAAGCTATTGGGCTTTTCTTGCTTCGAAAATTATTGTAGTTGGTATGGCCCTAATATAAAACGTAAATAGAAAGCAGGGGCTCACAGTTCTACAAGACAATGGGAAAAGACTTGGAAAGTAAAAGCAAAGGATCCGCCGTAATGATGGTGACAACGAAACGAGGCTTTTGAAAGAGGCAAATGTACATAGCGGGTTGACGACAAAGAACTTGAAGCATTTAATTGGGCTTGAATTCCGAATACATTAGCTCCGTAGTTGTTGAATTGCGATTCTTTATATATCTAGGTTAATTGTTGCTTTAATGGTTATGCTCACTTTGTGCCGATTGCTATATATTAAGTGGATGTATATATGCTTTCATTAATTTGGGGGATTTCGCACTTAGATAGATAGGGACGGAGTCGGGAGGGTTTATTATCAGTCCTTTAATTGCTTGCTGGCGACTCCAATTCATGCAATTAAATTCCGTTATGAACTCGTAAGCCAAACACTCTTGTGGTACTCATAAAACCCTAAAACTGTCGACTTCAAAGGGTTTTCAGAGAGCTCGTATTCAATCCACACCGAATTGACATGTTGTTACGGGATCCATAAACTAAATCATTGGGGTTCGATGTCATCTAAAACGACATCAAAGATCGAAAGGATTAAAACTAATTGGTTTATTTTATAAAAAAAAACACAAGGCTCCAAAGTGGTTACACAAGCAAACCATCATTGTTTCTGGTTTATTTTTGGCTCAATTTCTATGAAAGCAATATCTTTTATGTTGCGCTATTTGCGTTGTATCGGATCTACGAATATGTATCTTGCAGCTGGATATAGAAGCTGGTAGGTTTTAAAATTTCAAAGAAATGAAATGGAGAATCAAAAATATCATATTAAATCCGTCAAAATCATAGTTTCATAACTCAGCAGGATTACGTTACGGCACGGCTTTGTGTACCAATTAAGCGTCACCAAAAATAGACATTCAAAGAGTTTTGATCGACTCAAATCTTCCTGTTGAGATTTAGTATTGTTGAATTATTTCCTTCTTGACGTACTCACAACCATTGTTCATGACTCAAACGACTCAAACGACATGACGGATGACGGCTCACGAAATTGGGTTGGAGGTTGGGAATTGGGAGTTGGTTGTTGTTAGGCAAGAAGATGTTTCATGATGATCTTTTTGTGGACATGCACATGGTAGCTGTAATCTGAGATGGAGTGGCTGTGCTTAATCTTTTTGTTGTTCATTTATACAAGTTGACTTGACGCTATTTTTAAGTTAAGTGGCTTTCAGCTTAATATTTCTAGAAAACCGAGCAAACATATTTATATTTTCAACAATAATTCTGATGAATTTGATAGGATGTTAAAAGACAGCTAGGAAAATTTAATATTAAAGTATCGGATCGAATACTTTTTGACTATCTTTAGTGCATTGACTCATCCTCAGTAGTGATTCCCATGTTGATGAAATTCAATGGAAAGAAAGAGATTAGGATAGAGTTGTGTCGACTTTCTACTGTGCTTTCTCTCTTTTGTTGATAACATGACATTATATTGTAACTTGTCAGAGAAGATGTCTTATTGAATAAAACAAGAAGGGCGTAATCTATAGAACATATAGAATTAATGCAAATAATAGTTTGTCACAGTTCGTGTGAGCTCAGCCATGCGTCACTAATTAATCAATTTAAAGCTCAAATTCAGTCATTTATCCATCTCGCTCTCTGCCCTTCCATTCTTTTGGGTTGTCATTGTGTACACGATATCTCATATGGATATGGAATATTTCCATGTTGGCCAAAAGATGAAATTCAGTCGTGCCTTCTTTCGTCCATCTCTTGACTGCTCCAGTCTCGTCTTTTGTGTATAGTATATGTGTGCTCAAAATATGTATTCACGACGTGTCATGGAATTCCAAGTATAAAATACGACTAAACTGGAAATGTGTTGGCTTGTGCTGGCAATGTGTACTCCTACTACTACTACGAGTTCGAGTGGAGTAGTATCCAAGCTTTCCCCCCTGCATTTTGTGTTCGGTTAGAAGAAGCGAGAGAAATGATAGTGCAGTCGTGCTGCCGGTCGTTGCTGACTTAATTTTACGGTTGACTGAGCATCTTGTAGAGCTCCGGGAGTAATACTACATCGCCATGAAACCTTGCTCTCAATGACTGAACTAGCCATTTTGTAAACATTACTAAGGAGTCGTCCTACCAAGTTATTCCATGTAGAATGAAAAAGTGAAAATCCATTCCGACAAGTATTTTTTAGCATTCATGCCAAATATCCTAAAGGCAAATAAAAGCTTTATCGAAGGAGAATTCACCAAGAGGTAATGGCGGAGTAAATGGACATGGCATAAAACAGATCTGCACAATTCAAGAAAAGGCAAGAAAATGTTTGAAGGTAGGTGGAGAGGAGGCTCATAGAAGCTAGTAATGGTTATAGTAATCCTACAATGCATACAAAGCTACATTATTCTTTTCACTCCTATTGTTAAAAGTGTATTTGAAAAGAAAATTACATATAAAGGCTCATCTCATCATCTACATTGTTGAACAACCACTGTGTCTCTCTATATATATCCTGCTATACATATATAAAAGCTCGTCAAGTCAAGATCCCATTGTGCATAACTCTCTCACTCGCTCCTCTCCTATCTAGTAGATGTATCTATAAGTACACTTACATATAAAATTACACTTGCCTCTCTGTAATACGCCCCAAATAAAGAGGGAAAAGAAGGCAGCAGGCGTAGTAAAGCCATTCTTTTTTTGGAATTCGCAATGGATCTAATTCTATTTGCAGGCAATTGACAGACGGGTCCATTCACGCAATATGACGTGCTTACTCAGTTGTAAATATTCAGGTCAATTCTTTCGACAGTTACATTATTACTTTTAACAACAAAGCACCACCACTCCAACAAAAAAATATATACAGAGCCAAGGCTAGCACAAGCGGAAACAATTTGGTGCTTATGAAAAGTGATCTTCATCGTCATCATCGCAATATCATTCTTAAGGATATTATTATTACGTTCAATGTTACCCCCCATTCAACTCAACCTCCCTTGTTCAGAAAATTCCAAAGGAAGGAAAATATGCATGCACAAAATAAAACTCTAGACAGTTAGGAAATGGGCTGTAGTAATACCTGACAACATTGTATGGTATGGATGGAAGCAAAAGGATATATATTTTGTACAAAATGAAAACTTGTAAATTACCTTGTCCTCTTTTGTGTTTGTCTAGATGTGTGGAAACATCTCAAGTGATTTACAAGATTCGTGTCATTGAATCTCCTCTCTTCATTACGCTGACATATCCTGTCACTTTCCTTCGTGCTCCCTTTTCATAAACTATTGACTTACTGACTGCATCATCCAGTTTTACTGAAAAGTTTTTTTCTTCTGTATATTAGGCATTTACGTATACAAAAATATTTTGCATTGTAGACGTTTGTTTGATGAATGACGTAGGATTCCAGACTAAAAATGCAACTTTATATTGAAGAACTGATGATTTTTTTTGGGATAGAGACTGACTATATTGAACAAAATATTAAATTGATTCAGAGAATATAGTGCATGTTTTTTCTTAATTTTGCCAGTCTGCTGCACTTAAACTTGTTTATTAGTTTTAGTATTACGTATTATTATACAGCTTGAGTTGATATTTTTGGCAAAAATTTATTTGATTTGTTAAAAAGTTGAAAACTTCATTGAAGTGTGAACGAAACCTGTTTATATTTTATTTTAATATAAAAGAACTAGAAAGTAGACAGCAGACATATTTGATGGGAAAGTATTTCCGCTTGATTGCCAGTGTCACCAATGACGTTAGAAAAGTCAAGTGAAAGCACGGAAAAGGATGGAAAAGTAGCTCACTTGGGAATGCAAGTGAAATTAATAAGCGACAAGGGAAGGAAAAACTCTTAATCTGATCCTAGTAAGTTCTACACAATATGCAAGATAGTTTTTTTCTATCCTTATATGAAAAACCTCGAAAGTGGTAAGAAAACCGGAAAGTTGTTTTTGTACCCTACATATTTATATGTATGCATAAATTTACGCGTGTCATACAAAATGCATGAAACCTGTCTTGCCTTTCTAGTTGACTACCTCACCCACTCGGTCATCATCATCAATATCAGCAGGTAACCCAAATACAAATCCAACCCAACAACATGAAAACACGAAAACCCCAACAAATTCATCCGTTTTAAAGGGTTGGCGTTTCCCCCAACGTTGAAGCATGCAAGTTAAAGTGAACAGCTCTGCCTTTCAAAAAAAATATAATCTTGTATGTCTACTTAGCTTGTCAGATACTAAAGAAAGAAAGTGAAAGGCAAATTTTCGGAAAAAGTTTTACCGGCTTTTCCCTCAAGAACTGAGGACTCATATTTTCTTTATTCACACTCCTCTTTTCTTGTCCGCTTTTAAAAAAAAGTGGTTTAGGGAATAAATAGACGTTTTCTTTGGTGCTTTTCCTTCAAGAGAAAACATTGTTGCATCACTAAATTCGCATATGTCATGTACTACTATCCAATCGGGGAGAGAGAGGAGAGCTGCCTTTGGCTTGCGTGTCTTTGCTACTTTCTCGATAAGTGCCAAATATCTATAGTGTTTGGTTGCATTTTCCTCCATAAACCTGTTAAAGAGAAAGCAGTTCATTTCATTTCACTCCTTGCTGTAAAGTACAAACTAGTTGAAAGACAGTTCCTATCACCTATTGTGTGGAGGAATGAATGGCGTGATTCTTTCCGCATACCATGAACAAAAGAGGATAGACGCTGAATGAAAGACATACATTCATTTGTTCCTATAAAAAAGTTACATGCACAAATAGATATATGTGGCTGTGTGTATATCTCGATCAGAAGGCTATACATATAAATAAATATATGCGTCAGTGTTTTTGTTGCGGATAATAATATATTGGATGGTAAAAAGCTCAAATCATATTTATAGCACACACTTGATTCCTTTACTCTGGAGAAATTGTTGGAGGGATTTTGATAAAATTACGTTGCTCGTGTGTGGTTCATCATGTTTTCAAAATATTTCTTTATCCTCTCGCTTTGATTTTTGCGAGATTGTCAAAAGAGAGCGAGTGATGCAGATGAAATCTTCTTTTTCCCAATGTGTTGCCTTTGCCTTTGACCTTTTCTCGAAGGATTTTTTATATATTAAACTCGAGGCTCATCTTTAATTTTTCTGCCAGAACATTTACATTGTACTCGTACTGTTGACGGTGAGTTGGAACTGGAAATGAAACGTACTTACCTTAGGACTTTACGTGACTGATGAACAGCAATGAGAGAGTTGGTTACCTATATGATTTTGACGACATGAGAGGCTGGGGAAAGGGAGAAGAGTTTTGATAAGAAAAATTCTATCAAATACAAAGCAACGAGGAGAGAGAGTTTATTGTGATGGAATACCAAATACTGCTTTCAAATCAACTTGTGAAAATATTTTGTTTTTGGATCTTCGCAAAAGCTTAGGCTTCCTAGAGGGACTTCTTGTTATACTTCACTATGTGGATGATACAAGGCCGGTCGATGGGATGGATGGTGTTGGACCACAATTTGGGAAGTCTCTCTATACACTCCCTGAATCAGCTAAGCTAAAAGGATAGGATCAATATTACATACACTACAAAAGCAAGCATATAATAAGGCGTCGGAGCTGGATGGATGAAGTACTGCTTTTTCTTTTCGTTTTTTATTTTGTCGCCGTAAGCTATTTCACTATTCGTGTTCATAACTAGAAACCTGTTCGACCTGGTTTGAAAAAAATATTATGGAAAAAGCAAACGAGTCTCTCAAGGTTCGGAATTCATCATTTTTTGAATGAAGTTTTGTCTATGCATCTCTGAATATTCCCTAAGCGTCAACCGTTGAATCATAACTTGTATCGTGCTAGGAAGAGAAGAGAATCTCTTTTAACTTATACGCAGAAGCACTGTGAGTGATGAAACTACTCCACAGGAATCTCACATCGCTGAAAGTCTGTCTGTCTTTTTCTTGTAATCTCATAGATGACCTTTTAAATTTTTACGAGATACACACACATGCATGGCCTGGCCATGGAGATACTCATATTACAAATGGATTTCATGCAACGGAAGAGCTAAAGTTGCACCACTTATTTACTCCAATCCTATAATTATATGGTTTCATTACAATCTCAATCATGAATCTGTCCGCGTAAGTAAATCTAACCTAGGTACATGCACTTGTTTGATTGGGTCGATGAATATTTGCCAAAATAGCATGATCAGAGAGAGAGAGAGAAGGAAAACGATTATTACCCTCAATTTGGACTATTTGAGAAAGTAAAAATAAAGCTGACTTTTCACATCACAAAAGTTACACATTTCATGCCCACCCCTCATCTATCTCATTTTGATTTACTGGCTCAATTGGAGAATTTGGACATGTGTGGCGGGGAAAACTAAGTTTAGGACTTTGAGTTGACTAGTGTAATGTATGGAATTATAAAGGAGGAAACTAACCCAAAAGATTGACAATGGTTCCCTTTATGTGTTGCTCTTTGCCCATACAATAACATTTTCTACTGAATAAGCAAGAAGTTAACAGAGGCTGACTGAACCAAGAGCCAAAAAGTGGAGAATAAAATATTGACAAACATTATTGTCTGTGGTTTTTGGCTTCGCTCTGACTTTCCCATGACATGATAGCCTCACTCACTTACTACACTTTTCTAATGCCTTTCATTTCATCCAGTTTGCATCTCTGCCTGCTGATGCAAAGCTGACTTTTTGTCATGATGATGCTCAACTATACATTCCTACATGTGAAAACGTGCATAATGTGCACATTTATAACAAACAGGCGATATAATAAAAAAAATGTTTACGTGAAGGAAAATATATAGAAGAGGAGAAAGATATATATAGATAATGCAAAGTAATGTGAATGTGAATCTCCCACTAAAACTAATAGAAAGAAATACTGAACGCAACTAAAAATAAAATGGGATTAGGATATGCGTAAAGATTGCTCACTGCAACAATAATGTAGAATGAGCAGGCGTGATTTGAGATTTCTCAATTTAAATAAAAACGTTACTTTGAGAATTGAGACTTCTACTGAATTTCTGTAGTCGAGAATATTATTGATGGTCATATATAAGTTGCAGTAGGAAACTGTAAAAAATGTGTACCTCAAAAAACACAAAATGTTTGATCAGCGGCGCAAGGTTTTTTATTACTATTACTGACTTGGCTAGCGCTATAGTAGGAAAAGTAATCAAAATTTCAACGATTACAGAGACATGAAAAGGCATTGGAATAATGTAGGTTTGTATATGTATGTTTGAGCGTGAAGGGATTTCATAAGCTCGCCTTTGCAAAACCGGAGCGAGCTAATAATGGCTCGTAATAATAATAACAGTAATAAAAGCAATAGTAATAATAAGCATGCATGCATCGATTCCTTTTCCGGTACAGCGCTCGCCCCAACTTTCACTTCACCCAATTGCAGCGGTGGACTTTATATGAGATTCATCAAATGGCTTTGAAAATTTCTTTACCGTTATATATTTTTGAATTATTATTGGTTGGAATCGTTTTACTCTCCACGTCGAACGGTTTCTCCAGTGCGCAGGAGGATGAGCCTTTATATTTATTGACTGTAGAATAAACAAAAAGGAAGCCAATTGAGATTAAATATGTGAGCTTGGTTTGACAGTAATGTTTCCAGAGATGTCGGTAGTTCAGATCGATCTAGAAGGGAAATTGGATGGTTACGACCAGCACATGCACGAACATACAAATACACGGGGAATGAAAATAGGATTACTATAAGTATATACAGATACATATACTATGCCATTGCCATCACAAACGTACGAGTAAAGCCAGCTCATGAAAATTCCGTACTTTTGGTACGAGACAAGACTTTATAGTTTCCTGTGTTAATGCGGCGGCTGAAACCATCCAGTCTCTTTCAACATTTTACCTAAAATAATTTGATCTTTTCCATGCGGTTTCGATACGTAAGTACGTGTACTATGCGTAAACATGTAGATAGAGATACGAGTACCTATGTCATTTTGATGATTCGACGGAATCATTCATTGTCATTGTGAAAGCTATTTAGAAAAATATGGCAAACATTCATTTATACATACCAGTAAACAGGTTGGGTAGTATTTGGTACATGTTAAAACTTCAGCAGCTTAGCTTATGGATGAAGCCCTATTCAAGCTTGAATATTTTTGGTTGTATGCGGATTATGGATGCTCAAATTACTGCGTATTTTTTATGACTGATAATATGTGTGTGTACCACATGCGGATATTCATTCACCTAGACGGATTTTAGACACCAAAATTTTACAGCTTCATTTTTCTAGAGGATGATGATATGTTTGTGTATTTAACATATAGTCATATCTATTTGCTCCTCCACTTAAAACGTCTTTTTTTAGAAAGCATAATATAGCAAATTTCCCATAAACCATACGCGGTAAAGTGTTTCCCATAAAATACACCCCTTCATTTATCACATAAAAACTGCTAATGCTACTTTCTCCTTTCAACCGAAACACTACCATTATCAAAGTTAATACATTTTTGGTCTAGTACTACTACTATAGCCAACCTAAGCTTTTATGTTATTTTATAAGGGAGATGAGCACAAGAGAGACAATGGCTCTCAAACCAATCCCCAACTCTCAAGGGAATTGAAAGGGTCAATGTTTCTGTTCCCTTTCTGTGTACATAAAATTAAAGTGAAAGCCACAAAACCATTTTCTACAATAAGTATAAAGTGCATTTGTAAATGACAATTTTTTTTCTCTCGTGCATTTTTCAGCAGATGCAATACTTACTTATGTTAGGTCAAATTCTAATACCACTCACCATATATATATTTTTAATTCCTTTAAGTATGGGGGCCAAACAACATGTTTTTCTAACGAACGCCAACAACTGCACATAAACTAAGAATGCATTTAAAAACTCCTTTTTCTGTCCAATAAATATTTTGTCACCCACTTCCTACTAATTTAACCAAAATGGCAATAAAATAGTATTGTAAGAGGGAGTTACAATGAATCGAATTGCCAACCGGTATAGGTCTCATATCCTGTGAGAGCAGCTTTTGATGTGTGGGAAGTAAGAGAGAAAGCAAGTTGACTTGCTTTCTCCTTTTCCAAACAAGCCTTTTGTTCAATGTACCAATAAATTATCTGTGGAATAATCAGGGGTTGTAAGCACTCATTTATGGATGCATTCACGGCGTGACCAAGAAAGCAAGAGCACCGATAAGAGAGAGAGCAAATAGATCTTGCGGTTGAGCTACAATTTTGATGATAGTGTAATTAATTGAAGTAGGTAAGCGGGTATAACCGCAACCTCCTTTGTAACATTCGCAAAATTACACTGATATTACAAGTAAACGACGGGAAGGACAAGTAAGTTGCAAGAGGTATTGCTAAGTATGCAGGCAGACACAGAGGGAGAACATTGGAGTTTGGTTTCTGTAATAATAGCGTGTTTGCATATGGAAATGATGAGGTAGACGAGTCGAAAGTTTGATAGTGGAATTTGTGGGAACGAAGAGCTTTAATTACAAATTAGGAGATTGCAATATTTCCTAATTTGGCAACGACCAACTCAACTTGGAATAGTTGCCTCCTTTACTTACACACTCACTAATATTTAGATTGCTTTCCCTGCTCTTGCTCCTACTCTACGCATTTGAGAGAATAGGCATAGAGTGGGGAGAGAAGAGTTGGGAAAAAAGGGAAGAGGCTTTTGTTGGCTTCGTTTCAGACTTGATTTCTCCAGACACGAAAGAGAGAGAGAGATGGATAGTTTATTTTAGTGCTTTTTCTTCCATGCATCGAATCATATAAAATGGAATGTTAATAGAAGGATGGATGCAGTGGTCGTTGTGAAGTACGAATCATGACATGCATCCCATTCCACTCTTTTTTCTTTGCCAAACCAAAGCCAATGCTTTATATATCTATGTGTCTATCCATATATTTCGAACCTAACGTCGTAATGAATATAGTGCATGATGTGCATGTACACTTTTAAAACAATCCTTTACTTCTCAACGTACAATTTTCAATATAGGTAGATATAATGCTATACTCTTGTCCTGTATTTTAAAACAATATATGTAGGCATTAGCTAAATGTACTCGGAACTTTGTTCTTATTGTTAGCTTGATGCATTTCCCTCAGAAAACGAAGACTTTCTACGTCTGGTCTGGGTTTGCATTTCGTCTTTAAAGTTTCATTTTTCCCAGTAAGACTCGGACTTACTAAACTCAACTAAATTGTTAGCCAGCTTTTCTCCAAAGACGAGACGACACGAATTATCCTAAGGAGGTTTTCGTGTACGTACCCTTGTTTAAAAAAATAAGCTAGTCCAAGTTAACTGCAAATAACTAAGTTAGTTTTGTAAAACTACATAGGAAATGCATATTCCAATCTTTAATCGGATCATTCAGGGTATAAAGAGACAGGATTACAAGCGTAACTTACAGGTATCTATTTACTCAAACTCTGCTATGGAGTGAGTAAGAGTGGTATACACACAGCTCTTTTCAAAGAAGCAAGCCACAGACACTGACACACTTAATTATGGTGCTTTCGAGGAAAATCAGCTTAGAAAAACAAACCACATTACATGTTCTTTTGCCGTCGCCTTTTTCCTTTCCCTATTTTACTGGGAAATCCATTACGTGGGTTGGTGTAATCGTATAATGTGTACAACTTTCCATCTTCACTTAAAGTAAATTCCCCCTTTTTTTCCCTTGAAACAACCAAACCAGGTATGTGTTTTCCATATGCACATATTCCTGTATATTATGGATATTATCCACATTAAGGCTGTGTCTGTCTGCTTCAAAAAATCTGCCTTGTGCCAGCCTCCTTTCCACCATGACTGCTAAACACTGTTAATATCCTACGCAGTGAATTTACAAAAAAAAGAGGAGACTATTATACAAAGAGAGAGAGAGAGGGGAAAAAATGGGAAAGCATATGGCTGTTAGATTATTGGCACGACTTCCCTCGTAACACTACCACACAAAAGAGAAGGCGGATGGCACATTATAAAAACTGGGAAAGGGAAAGGATTTCGCAAGTCTTTTCCTTTAAAGTATAATCAAGGAGGAAGCATTGAGTTATCTAAAAACATGAAGCCACCATCCGTTATATATTATCCTTCTTCTTTTTATTCCCTCTACTTTCTCCGTCTAACGAGGGAAAAACCGTGTGTAGATTTACATACAAAAGTATAACACAACAGAGAGGAAAAAAATTCATGCGCAGCCTGCCTGACTTTTATACTGTGACGCTCACCGGATATAAGGTTCAGCGAGTGAAGAGCTGTAACGGACTTTCTCCTCCATTGTATTTAAATGAACTCTCTCTAATAACTGGGAAGCTGGCCGTGTCACTAATGTTGAGAAAATGCAAGTTCTACCCAATTAAGGATTATTATAGGTGTGTGCAGTTGATGGAAATGAATGAAATCCAAAAAAAAAACGCTATTAAAGAACAAACATAGGGTGCATGTGTGGATATAGTTACTGTTTGCAGAAAAAAATTAATATTCGTTCTGTATTCTTGGTAAATATGTATGCATGTAACATGACGATGATGTAATATTTATTTTCAGCCCTATTTAGTTTAGAAAATAATGGATTTGGGAAGAGAGGAAAGAAAACTAAAAATCGATAGACCTTTTTTAGTTCTCTTTGGCATTTCGTAACGAGTTGTTGAGTCGAGTTTATCTTAAATGTAGTTTTATCCCGTCTTATCAGTCCTTATAATCATAATATAAACTAGGCTTGAATTAATTTTCCATCTACAATAAAAGTTATTTGTCAAGTGGGTGGTTCCATAAAATATATAAATTTGAGTTTAAAGTAGTCTTAAATGTATCGTAAGATAAATTAAAATCCTACAATACAAAATCTTGTAGTAGATAAAACAACTTTTGATGAGTGTTTCCCTCTCGGCTCCCCCCGAACGAAAATTTTAGTCGTTGTGAATAAGAAGTGGAAAATTTTGATGACTTTTTCTCACACAACAAGATGACGACGATGATGTGATGTGCTTGTCTTGTACAGTATGTTTTCAAGAGAGTGGAAAGTACGGCATTGAATATTACATAATTCATTTGCATTTCAGCTCGAATTCTCTTTCACATGTTTCCCATTCGAAAAGCGACTAGACTCCACTCCACTTCTGTACACGTAATAAACATCCATTTTCCACAACATCCAAACTCTTTTTGTGACACACGTATATGGTTTTCTGATTAACCTTACCTATGTGAAGAGGCAAGAGATGTGGAGAGGAAATGGGAACAGCGACAACATTTACAGTTTTCATCATAAAATTGGATACTTGTGAAGGATGAAGAGAATGAGAGTGAGTGAGTGAGTGCACCAAAAAATCTGTAGCTTGACATAAGGACACAATAAGTTACCTACTGTGTACACATTCATTTAATAAAGTAATGTGAAAAAACAGCCCTGTGTAAAAAAAAAAAGTGTCAACTTTTCACTTTGCCAATTCATCTACAAAGATTACTCCTCGCTTTTTTATTCCTCTCATTAGAAGTTTGTAGTTTCACTTTGGGTTGGGGTACTTTCCTACAACAACAACGTGCATGCTGCTGCTGTACAGGAAAAAAATAGTTTTGAGGGGAAGCTTTCTCTCATCCGTTTCCTAGTTTTTCGTCCTGCTCCAGATGAACTTGCTACGATGTGTATTCATATGAACTGCTACATTTCATTTTGAGTAGTTTTCTTCAACTTGGAAAGTAAAAAAAAGTATTATGAAGCAGGAGAGATTGAGACAGAAGAGTTGACATGTGCATCGCTTACCATTCTATTCTACGAGATGGTTCTCCTAATGTTACTTTCACAATATATTGTACAGCATATACATTAGATAGTCAGACTTTAGTGTAGTATGTATGTGCGGGTATATATATGTATATGCATATATACACTTGACATTACTTAACATTTTGAATTCACACCGTTTTTTTTAACACAAAATACTTCAAAAACTTTTTTGTCAACTTTTTTAATTTAAAATAAATGTTTTCAACCATTCGACCAAATAGCATGTGCTCAAAAGTTTACAAAAGTAGGAAACATACCATTCAACCTTATTATGCAACTTGTTCATGTCAGCATAATATCTTTTTGCTGAAATGAAATTGATACGGTCTGCTAAAAACAAAATATGTTATGATGCCGTACCCAATAAAAAACCCTACCGGATGCAGATAAAATTGACGAAAGAAAAGAATGCAAACTACTTGTATATATATCATGTTTTTTTTTATTTGTAGCTAATAATTCAATGCTAGTGGATTGTATATTGTATCCCATTAGATAATTTCTTCACTTGAGTGCTTTACAGTGTTTTCACTATGAAATTAATCAAATATAAAACTAGGACATGCACCGAGATCTATAAAATAGAATATTCTTGTCTTCATTTAAAACGAAAGCTAGGAAGAAAAGTAACATTGAGTTTGTTAGTTATCCACTGTCTTCCATCGTTCCATCCAAGTCTCTGTGAAATATATATATAGTCAGTAGTAGAGTTGTGCCCAGAATGCCTCTCACAAACATGTCACTGAATGTTAAGTTGAACAGCTTTCAAGGCGTGGTTGGCTCTGGGATGACTGTAAAATTCAATATTACTTTACGCGTCTGTTCCAGTCAGCCTTCATCCTGCCACCAAAAGATTTGTAGTGACATGTCCACCAGAACGCCTAATTTTTCATGATGGAGAAACTACTGGAGAAACCTCTCCAACAACACTGCTCTTTCCTACTTATTTTTGCAATGCATATAAAAGGAGCAAAATTAAAATCCAACATGCATCTTTGAAATGCATTTTGAACATGAAAAACAGAAGTTACCCTGGCTTAGTTGGTCTCCCGTGACTTTATACTGTGCTTCCTTCGTTAGTTAACGGAATTTCAAACTCTGGTCTCTTCAAGAAAATCTATGAAATGGTGACGATGACAAGATTACATAACGTCGGAACGGCATCAAATTGTACATTTCGCAGTCATATTAAAATCTATATACATTTATTTAGTATAGGTATATGTTTATATACTCAAATATATTGTGGTGCACATGAAAAACTTTCCAAGATACGGATTTTGTGTTCTGTTCTGTTGCTTTGAAGCTCCTGGTAGTAGGAGCAGTATAGTAGTAGTGCTACTACTCTATTGTCAACATTAACATTTTACCAGCTTTGCCAACTTTTTCTCAATTCGCAGGAGAAAGGGAAAGTTTGAGTTTAAAGCTTCGGAATGGGAGAATAAATGTGGAAGGAGAGAATAACGAAAACTCAAGTCAGTTTTGTGTGGAAGCTGGTGAAACTTTTTTTTATACCAAGCTCGTTGCATATTCCTCTGTAGTTTTCAGTCACTCACTTATAATTATGAATACATGCATACGGATATTACCAAAGTTCATTAATTGAACTAGCCATACGCAGTCAGCACTCTCATCTCATATAACAATGGAACCTTCGAATGATTTCTCCAAGTAGGATAGTATACTCATATTCTTGTAGATACAAGGGCTGTGTGTGCTTCATGCATAAACAGCTCTTCTCCTTTGGATCTATCCACATAACTAACTTGCTCGTTACTTTCGACTTTTAGCAGTGGCAACGGCGCTACGCTCCCATATTTCTACTAGGTTCCCTTCAAACTATCATCATCATCATCATCAACATCACCATCATCTGGAAAAGCAAGCCCTCATCATAACGGACACTGTGTATGTCCTAGCTGTCGGCTTACTTTGGGTGTATTCTGTCGTCATTGTTAGTTCTAGAGATGCAAACGATGATAATGATACTGGTTAGCTCTCGGCTTGGCTGGTCTGGTTTGGTAAGCTGTAACTTTTCCCTCTAAAAAGTTTTCAAGTAAAAGAAGAACAAATACACACTCATTTACATATATGCATGACGCGGCCTATGGTTCAAGCCACCCTGGAAATATTATTATTATATGGAAGAGAAGTGAACAAGATATTATGTCTGTCAGGTTTTTGGATAGTTTTGGGAAACGTAGTTTTTGAGAATTTGATACATACTTTCAGGTTACGTTAGGAAGGCAAGTGTGTGTGGGCTCTGGGATGAGTGTTGTCAGGAAGCTGTTATATAGTCACACATCTTCATTATCTAGATGACAATGTTAAGTACTTTGTTATATGGGGTATAAAAAGATGAAGGGGAAGATGTATGTTCTGTGGTATTTGCTGATGATGTGGTATCTGTGGCTGTCGTGGCGGTGGTGGTATCATTCGACGACTCTTTAAGGTGAAAGTTGTTCTCGTGATTAAAATTGTCTGTCTCACTCCTTTACCGACGGAAGACGAGAGTATGTATATGGCGGTGAATAGAACAACTTGTTCCTAGTTAAAACTTTTTTTTTGTGTTGAGTAGAAAATTCCAAATTCACTCACATAATAGAGCAGTACAAAGAGGTGTGAGTTAAAGACAGGTTTTTACCATGTATACATATTTTGTTGCTAAATTGAGAAAACCATCAAGTGCTATAAAATTGCCTTGAAATGACGACTTTGGGAAGAAATTCCGGAAAAAATTAAGTGCGGTAGGACAGGTCTTGTTTCGAATACGATTTACATTACTAAATATACTTGTAATATATTTAGTTGTGACACTCGTTCTTTTTTTGAAGTGTCACATTCGTATTCATTTCTGAGTATTTTAATATATTGTATGAATATAAAGTAAAAGTAAAATAGCGAAGTTCGTTTTTTTATGAAATGACCATATGGAAAATGTGAAGTGTAAGATATCCATCTAGTGAAAAATGTTAGTTTCATGCTATAAAAAATATTTCTGAAAATCTCAACAGAGACAAAGTAGCTGGATCTTGACAGACCATGAATCATCAGAGAGTGTTCAGACAGAGCCATATGGTGATGGTTATATGTGTTCTTTATGATTCTTGGCTGAAACCAACATTTTCATACGGAAATTCTTTTTCTCTATCTCCTCCTTGCTCGTCTTCAACCACCATCAGAGAAAAAAGTTAAGGGAGAGAAAGAAAAGAGAGAAGACTGAGCCTTCTTGCAGATGTTGTCATGAGATGTGAGTCTGATGTGACTGATCAGACCATGAATGGGATAAGACGTTTTCCTCCTCACTTTTCTTTCTCTCTTTCCGCACAGAGCTCATCACATGAATTAGGGTAGACATGAAATGGCTCCTGCTTCTCATAGTGTCTAGATGTAAAAGCGAAAGAAAAAGAAGAGGAAAAAAGTACTTTTAGTGGCAGATGCACTTTTGTTACATGTAGCAGAAAGGTATTACCAGGGCCACTAAAAAGTAAGCAGCTTTTACTCCCGTCTCTCTCGCGTCCATGTTATTTTCACTTCTTTCCAAATGTGATGTTGACCAGAAGTGTCAAAATTCGCACGGTAGCGCACATGAGGCAATATGGTTTTACTTGAGGAAAAAAAGAGATAGAATGTATAAAATTTAGCCCCTCTTCTCCTATATCCTCCTTTTATGGTAACGGGAGATAAAGTGAAATACTACCACCTGCACTTTGCTTTCAAAGACATTGAAAGCATGGGGCATGTGCTTAAATGTTCATACTCCCTACTTTCACCGCAGTATAAAAATGAGCAGAGTATAGACAAAAATGGGAATGAACATTAAATACAAAGTTGTACACGCATCCACATGGATCTTTAATATATTGTACTAAAGAAAAAAACTTTGCAAATCATCTCTCAGGACTATTTTTTGACAAACGGGAGCAAGTGGGATAGGTTCCACCTATCACTTTTCATACTGATGAATTTGGAGATGAAGATGTATTACACGGAATATGTTTTTAAGGTGGTAAAATGTAGCTTACAACTTACGAACTTGATAATTTACGATAAATATCATGTCATGTTGTGGATATCTAGTAAGGAGAATTGTTACTTTTGGTATTTAGCTGTGGTAAAATTAGGCTTGGATTCACAATTTTGTCGTCGTCCTAGTAAACACATCGATACTTTGCCTAATTTTCCCTCAATGCTTTTTAGGATGAAATCGATCCTTCGAGTAGTTTCTATATAATATTTCAACTTTTTGTGACATAACATTATACGTGACTTGGCATACAAATTATTCGAGCATGTATAAATTTTCCTTTTTCACCGTTAGGTATTGCTACTTGAATAAGAAAAATAATTTCCGAGAGTGGAGAGTACGTTCCAAGTAAGAACGAACCAAAGAAAATTTCTTGAGGAACACTCTTAATCATCACATGTTGTAATGTAGGTGTGCCACTTTCCCTATTTTAAGATGGCTATGCATATTTCATTTTCAAAAAGGTAGCTCATCTCACAAGGGAGTTAAAGTTCAGGTAAGATCATGCACACGAGCGGATATTGAAGATTTGTTGGTCTTGCTGGAATATAAAAGTCTTTCATCGTTGGCACTAGATAGATTGTTCTGGAGGGAGTAGTAGTCAAAAGTTTGGGAATGTATACCATGAATGTAAAGTACATTTGAGAGTATTTAGCCACTTTTATTCAATCATCAAAAAAAGTTTTATAGCAAACTCCGTTTATAACAAACTGTCTCTCAATGCCCCACTGCTCAATCCCATCCTGCTCCGTCTTTATATCACTACTTCGGGGTTTGTAGCTGGAAGTGATAAGAGAAAAGATAATATGAACTTCTTCTTTCTGAACGATTATTGAAATGCAAGTGTCTACTTTTATATTATTCACTCTTAAATCAAGACATTTCTCCTACTTTTATGTCATTTACATAATGGTTATATAGGAATTGAATACGAATGTTTCATTATATACATCAGCAAAAAATGTAAATAGCTGAAGCTGTGTGAGGTCTCCTTCTACCCATAAGCCATCAGATAAATCAACGTCACCGTTTTAAAATGAAGGTGTCAGCCCGTATTGTGATCTTTTCCTGTCAATCTAGCCACAATACAATGAGAGCTCAAGTAGTAGTATGTATAAAACTTTCACATTAGACACGTCACAAAGAATGTGGAAAAAATGAATCCTGGTGAGTGTCTGATAAAAACTCGTCTTACCTGCTGCTTTTCTTTTCATTTCATGGCAGCCGGAGAAAAATTCGTCATCATCCAAAGTTGTAATTCAAACGACTTCAACAAAGGTTTTAAATTACCATTTTGGAGCTGTACGCCTCTGAAATGAAGTGTAAAATAGGGAGCGCTAATGTTAACGTGAAGGGGGAAGAACGAAGAGACTTTAATCAGTGTCACTGACAATGAGTCTATAAAAACGAGTACTTATCTTGATGTACAAAAGGACGAATCTCAGGGAATGGATGTTGTAAGAGTTCTTCCCGAGATAAAAAAGATGGGCACATATGTGCGAGTGAGCCAATACCTGGAGTAACAAAGAAACAGGAAAGAAGAAAAAAAATATCGTGTGCTTCCACTCTTTTATAAATGATTATCATCATGTCTTCCCTATTCTCTCGAAGGAAACAAACGAAACAGTCATAGTCATAATATCCTTTCGTTTCTCGTTTTTATACTCACTATCTCTAGGCAAATGCTTCACACATTCACACTTCATGCTGACTGGCTGGCGACTGTGAATAAAATGCACCTGGTGAAAAAGATTCTAGGTTTGAAGGCGTTTTATTTAAACGGTGAAAGTGAAAACTAGTCACTCCTTTAGTATAAGCTTTAGACAACTTATGAAAATATTTCTCCGTCCGTCTGTCCATCTATTTCAATAATTATTGAAGAAGATTTTTCATAAACTACAAATTTAATGTAGTACGTGAAAGTATGATTCTAGGTTAAAATGGTTTTTCTTTAAGCTTCCAAAATCGTTTTTCTGTAATTATTGCACGAAAAAATTTAAAGGAAGAATCTTTTACATACTTTCTTTTGCCAGAATTTATTTTCAGTTTGCGAAGTAAGTTTGAAAGTTGAAGAAAGAGAGCGAAAGAGAGAAGCTATATGTACATATTTAGAAGAGATACGCAAAATGTCAACACGGGATGATATCATTGATCACTTTAGAATGGGGCTGTCACGTCGTACCATTACGTAAAGTACTGTGAATCCATCTGTTCACAAGTTTTTGCATCCCACTCCAGATACAGCTGTTCTCCTAACAAATCAGGACAGAGCAGAATGCATATAAAAGGTATCAAAAAAGTGAAAAGATAAGATAGAGTTTTGTGTGCAAAAGGACGGAAATGACAAGCGGAAAAGGAAACTGCAGAGTACTCCACCTACCAATCCATCTCCAAGAGTTGAAAGCACTCTACTTAAATATCATTACTTTTAGTTTGACTTTTCTCTCCACCAATTGTTCAAGATTGAGTCTTTTTTGTGTTCAAAAAAATTGTTAAAAAATCTAATGTCTACACGCATTCCTATAATGTGTGCATGTCTTCCAATACCAAAGCGTAAATTCTTAGGAACGAAAACTTGATTTTCTTTCTTTGTACTTTCACTCGTTAAAGACTTTAAGCACTTCACCATTTGTAAATAAGGATGAATGTATATATATATGTAGTGAGTGGAGGAAAGGAGTGGTAGCAGTAAGGAAAGAGAATATTGAGCAGCAAGAAGGAACCTCTCCACTTCCATGAATCACGTTCTTCAATGTCCTTTTCAAGTTAAGAAAAGCTAGCGACGAAAATTTTTCCTGATGAACCTCAATAGAGCCACCAAGTGGAAACAGAACATGCTTGCTAGACATGTTACTCTGTTAGTCTTTTAACAACTCTGACAGCTCTCCGAGTTACATACACACACAAAAATATATTGGAAGGCACCTATTGTGTTCGTTCTTATATGCGTAGTAGTTCTGATTACATCACAGAGTGAGTATATAGAGATCCTTTCTTCCAACCACCGAGTTATATGCAGTGTTCACACTACATGGGTTCGGTTTTTTTTGCTCAAATTTAATCCAATCGAAAACGATTATGAAGGGGAAAAGAATGAAGAGATTCTAGATGGAAAACGTGGCTGGCCTATCTAACGATCGTAATCATCAATAGCGGAAGCTGGGAAAGGACAAGTTTATATCATCAGTACATTGCTGTGCTGGACGGCTACTGCTGTCTGTGTGTCTAGCAATGTACTTTAGAGTTTCTCTATGGGCCCGCCCGCATATGAGCATGGGTAGTAGGTAGTAGTAGATAGTATGATACATACTTTTGTGTGATTTCCACAAGAAAGTAGAGAGCTAAGCATAAAAGAGAGAAGAACTTTCACTTCCTTCCTATTTCCCTTTCCTTATTTTTCTTAACTTAACATGACATTCCGCAGTATCAGATGAAAAAAAAGCTTATACATGTTTGCAAACTTGAGGATAGATAGGTGTGCCATCTTTAGTCATGTTATTTGTGTATTGGTTATGCCATGCCATGCCACAACCAATGCATGCTGTTTCCACAAGATAATAATAGAAAGGTAAAAAAATAAGACAAAACTCCTCCGTCGGATATGCAGTCACTTTAGAATCTACACCCGCCTAGCTAGCATCTATCTTATATATGCACACTAGTACACGACTTGACATCCTTTACAAAAAGTATATAATGCATAGACACACGTATATTTACACACTCGTTCTGCTCCGTCCTACTATTTTTGTGTAGTGAACACTTTTCTCTGCAGTTTATTTGAGTCGTCGCCAGATTAAATGACACAGACTTTTCTCCACTAGTACTTTCTCCATCCTACACCAGTCATAAACTCCAAAGCTTCTTTGCTCCGATGTAGCTTGTAGAAGCAATAGAAAAGGAAGGTGTATTCCATTGGGCTTAACTGGAAGATTAGGGTGAAAATGGTCCACAGAATAAACACGCTGCTGCTGCCGCCCTTTACTTCAAGCTTAGATGAGGCTAGACGGGTGTCTAACTACTACGGACTTTATATAATATATATTGTATATCTTCTCTCAATTCACATTTTTATAAAGGGTATCACTGTATTTCTCTTTTTCAAGAGAAAACATTCACATAAGCAGCTAGAAACGACGAGCATGACGTATGACTCAGGAAATTACTTTTTAATCCCGTCATCTTTACTAAAGCGTGACTCGACTCTTTTCTTACTTCCCACTTTTACTTTTCCCTTTTTTCATAGATAAATACTAAACAGAATTTAGTACGAGAGGGAGAAGTTGTGGGAAAGAAACTCTAATGTGGTGCATGGTATAACGCCTAAAAGTCCTTTGAGGAGTCGAGCGGCGACGATGATATTATACTTTGTACTTGAGAATTAGAGTGGTATTAGCATTACTTAGGTTCGTCTTAAAGTGATAAAAAGACATATTTTGTGTAGTTCAGTTGAAGAGTAGTATGGTGATGTGGGATATGTGGTGTGATGATGATGATGATGATGATGATGATAATGGCACATTTTCAACATTGTAGTTTAGTATTCCATAAATACTATCGTAAAATCCATTCACGTCTCCCCCCTTTTTGTTTTTTTGCCAAGCTGTGAAAATATTTTTGGAATTTTTGATTAAAGAGGATCATTCATATAAGGGAATAGTTTATTACATCCAAGAAAAGGCCATCCCATACCTGTCGCTCTCTTGTTTGTTGTTTAAAACAAAGCATACTATAAAATAAAAAGATCAAATTTTGAGCTAGCAGCAGTCAATGCCTAAAAACTTTGTGTTGATGTTAAGGGAGTTGTGGAAGAAGGGAGAGAGAGAGAACTCATCGTAATATTGCCTCATGAATCAACGAGAGAATCTAATAATGTGTGTTGGTTTTTATATGCGTTATTATTATGTTACACGCTATATTACTTTTATATTGAAAGGAGAATAATAACAGAGGGGCTAAGGATTTTGATTCTTTTCACAACACCTTAAAATGCTAACCCTCTCTCTCTAAAACTCCAAAAACTATAGTTTAGTATGTGTTGGGGGAACAGGTAAAATAGGAGCAAAGAACACAACATAACACAATGGACCGTCTACTTTCTACAAGAGAAGGAAACGGGAAGCTCGTTAAAAGCGGCTGCAATGATTAACGAGCTCTGACTTTCTTCAACACTTAATGATATTCCTAACAATATAGTACTGGTGCCATACTGAAAAAACTGGGAAATTTATGTACATTTTGTATAATATGGTGTAATGTTACAAACTTTCTGCAAGAGCAGACCAGAGCAGAGCAGACGTTGTGTTGCTCTGAACAATGGCAACACATAAGTTATTTTGGTTGGCGAGAGGTATAGGTCGCCGCGTGTATCAACTATATTTTCATTCGTATCGGCAATATTATACTACGTGTTATTTGTTTGCATACGGATTTGTTTACGTGTGTATCAAGAAAGTGTAGTAGTACTTGATGCTTCAAACTGAAAAACGAAACCCTTTTCACCGGCAGTGTTTTTTCGTTTAAACAGACAAATGGCTTTTGTTGTCTAATATTTACTGTTACTTGTGTAGCAAGCACAACCTCATTTTGTAAAAAAAACTAAGGGAAAACAAGGAAAAAATAGGGAAAGTTTTGGGGCAAAGTTTTTTTTACTTGTTCTTCACTAAGAAAGACAAGACGAGATTACCTGTACCACTCCACATATTCCTTCATTTACTCTTTCTCAGAGTTTGCTTTTCGAAAGCAAAAATAATTCGCCCCTGGGGCAGCTTCTTTTAGACAAATGTTATAGGAATTCTTGGAAAAGTTAGCTCATTCATCGAACTAACACAAGTTTCGTTTCAACATTAACTTATAAGAGATGTATATGTGCGTTCGTTCCGTTTTAAAAAAAAAAGAAAGCATAGTACGTACCATGCTGCTGCTTTGTTCTTTCTTTCTCCATTTTCTTTCCTATTCCCCTTTTTCATTTTAAACTCCTGGTTAGTCAATAAATGCGTAGTTTTGCTTTAAACGAGATGTAGAGTCGTAATTCTTCCTGCCAAATAACTACTTTTGATGAGGAAGCAAGTTTCAAGGAGCTAAAGAACACGCCATGTATGAGCACGCTCCAATTATACTGAAAACTAGAAAAGCAACAGCCAACAGCAGTTCCTGTACGTACTTATTTTTGAGGGGGTATTCCTTTCCCCAATTTCTTTTATTTGTTGAGTGGTTTTTCCATTACAAATGAAAGAATTTTCAAATACTCTGATATATCATACATACGTGCTTTCTAATCAGTGATTCGTGAGTGAAAAGAATCAGAGTCCTGGGCCTGAGTCAGAGTTCCACTTTTAGAAATAAACCAAACCCTTTGAAGCTCATATTTGTATTATTTGATGAGTACAATATGAAATACCCTAGTTGTTTGCTTAACGGAAGCAATTAAACCAATGTTGATCATGAAATACGCAAAATAATTGAACTACAATAACATTCTTCCATATTTGTGGATGCGGTTTCCATATTACAAAACAGTTATTGTGTAGAAAATTGCGTTTACATATTTGTTCCCAATTTTCTAGACAAATCATAAGTCTGTACCATTCATTTTAATTTTCTTGGTAGCAGCTCCCACGCAAAAGTCTACCAAAGTCTCGGAGTCCGATAAAACTAATTGTTTTATTGCTCGCTTCCAAACCACAACTCTGAAACTCTGTCTGCATTATATCTGTTAATGTTACATAAATGTTTAAAATGACCAGCAACTCTGCCAATTCCATATGGCCCTGTAATATCCAGATCAGGTTTGGGTGCGATATATAGAAGATTGCAAAAATTGTACTTTGTGTATCTGTATGTTTTATCGTCAATGTCCCGTACAGTAAAATGGTTGAAGTTTTTCTTATACCAAACATAAAATCCGTACTGCTTAAAGTTTTGATGTTTGATATTGAATGTATGTATATCTACTCAAACATATTGGAAACCCAGTTACGTTTCATATTTAATAAAAAAAAAAGGCAGTTTCGTTCAAACTCAAAGGGAAAAAAATACAATGGAGAGTAAACAGGGATCGAAGTTTTTATAGGATTTATTTAGTTTCGTTGTCCTTTTCATATCCTGTTTCGTTGTTTAAGCAAACTTCAAACTTGGGGAGAAAAATGAAATTATGGATTTTCCAGTACGTTTTCCATATACACAAAATACTTACGATTACATATAGATATACAGTATATAGCTATTTTATCTTATTATCATCTCAAGTGTGTATGTACCTACGACGAATGTCTGTAAAGTAAAGTATTTTTGCTGGCTCTGATTTTGCTGAGCATTTTTGTAAGTGAGTCTACTATAGTCTATCCATGAATCCTGTGTTTTTTTATACTTTATAAGGTTGAGAAGAGTTTCTTCTATAATGTTTGCATTTGTGTATGTGTATGCATTAGAAAATATTGTGAAAGCTCGTCCTAGAGAGCACTTCTCGTCTCCTACTTCTAACTAACCCTCCGTCTAACAGCAGAACACACAATGCATGCATACCAAATGGTTGAAGTAGTGGTGGTAGTAGTATGATGCTGATACATATATGCCTCGTTGTGTTTACCTATTCAATAATTCAATATGTTGCACTGGAGACTGTGTGCTCTGTGTACACATTATGTGAATATCTTGGAGAGGAGAATCGCAAGAGAAAGGGAGCGGAGAAAGAGAGAGAGAGAGATGGCTGATGAATGATAAAACAAAGACTGAGGTTGAGATCAATAGGAGGAGAAATGTGCTGGGGCTTGGGACTCCTTCCTCTTCTTTGTGCAACTCTAAAGAATCTATTGACAATTCAGAGCGTCTTTTCCTATTTTGCTTTGGTATGTATCGTCGTCGTCATCCTCATCGTCTGTATGTATATGCTGAGTTAGTACTACTACTCTCACTCGAACTTCTTTATAATATAACACAACCAAGGAGAAGAAGAAGAAGACAAACGAAATACAAAGACTCTAGAGAGCGAGAGAAGCAAGAATGCAAAATTTTTAGAGAAATGAAAAAAAGACTATCCAAGCAGATTCCGGAACTTTACTGCATCCGCCCTCCATTGTTTATAGCTTTTTATACGTTACAGTTGTATATGTTTACGTATAATAATTTACTTTCCACATGTATACATATCTTGAGCTAAAATTGAAAACAGATACTTTATACTACTGACTGAGCTTCCTTCTGTTGGGAATCGTTTTGGCAAGTTATCATATACTTTCAGTCTACACTATAAACACATCCAAATCCCGCTCACCACATCACTCTCTTATTCAATTTATCTTCGATATTACTATTATATCCTCAACTGCAAATGGAGGTAAAATCACGTACGTATGCACTCACACATGTATATATTATTATGGTGCTCCTAATTTGAATGTACTCTCAACAAGAATTACTCCCATTATCTGAAATTTAATTTACCTTTCAAAGTTACGACTGAAAAGGGGGAGGGGATGAAAGCATATGTATACATATTGGGTGACGTTGTTGTTGGATCCCTTCAATATTGTATAGCATTGAACTGATTGGCGTGTTCTCAGGAATGGAACAGCGTCCATAAAACATCAAACCATGTAATGCCTACTCGATTTTAAATGAGGAATAAAAATTCTGGATCGCTGAAAAGCAATTTTTATTGTTGCATAAAGCTTCACGATTGTCAACTCCAGTTGAGTGGATGGCTGGCACATTTTATGTATGTGGGAGTAGTAATATGCATACATGATCAGTTACATGCTGCATATAACCCATATATATAACTTACTTATAATGGACTAAATAGATAGTTAGCAGTATAAGTACATATTATACGAGTCAGACGTTGTTGCAAATGTCATGTATGTATTATGTAAACTACAAGGCATGGATGGCTTGGTAGAGTGTAGAGCAACGCTATGTAGTCGAATAATGGGATTTTCGTACAAACGACGATGTTTACGAGATAATAAAATTTTACTAATGAAATTGAATATTCTATTGTTGTATTTCAGACAGCCGAAGCCTGCTCCGAGAATAGGGACAAGTATTTACCTTCCAATCTCACAACTACCACGTCAAAAAATAAACTACCTATACTTGAGCTTACAGGGACGACGACGACAACAAGAAGAATAGAGGAAGACTTACTCCCTCGATACTTCACCAATATACATATTATAACAGTAACAGGATTCTCTCTGTGTGTCTAGATTCGTTCGAAACTGGCTGAATGCATAAAAAAAGATAAACCCTGTTTATAATCAAGTAGTGAAAGTTTTCCATGTGTGTGAACGTGTATACTATATGTTATATGTGTGTAGGTAAGTGAAAGTATCTAACATCATCATCATCATCATCCTCAGCTAACAACGAAACTCAATCGTTTTCATTCCGCAGTTTTTAAGTGATAAATTTCATCGGAAAAGGATCCAATAAGAAGAGGTGTACTTTATACTCAATATATATACATACATACTTCTTATAGAACGTTAACTGTACAACAATCATTGCCTTTTGGAAACAGCAGGTGTGCATAAATGTATATGTATCTTCTTTGACTTTAGATTACACTTTTTGTGTGTATCCTTTCCACCTCATCAAGAAGCTTCGTCAGCATCATTTTTACTTCCAGTGGGAGGAGAAGCTTAGGGAAATTGAAAAAAAAATTGTGTGTGCTATGCTATACATCGGAATTGTGTAGACTTTATATCTCTTCTATAAGTTGAGAGAAAGTGGAACAGTTTTAATACTTTTGCCGTTATCTTTTTTATTAGACTTATATAACCGAATGTGGATATTTTTGAGGGAGAAGTAAATTCGTTAATTCCTTTTTTAGTTTCGCACGCTGAATCATCATGGGACAATCTGGTGTAAGTCATTTTTTTTGTGTCGTTTAGTCTAGTTGAGTAACTTTTAGGCTTGTATAGTTGTTGGAATTAATGGTGAATCTGCTTTAAATTCTTTGCCAAAATGGATTTTATTCTGCAATCAATCGCTTTACAAATATATAATTAGCATACATACATATATATTATATCATATCATTTGTCTGCAAATGTGCATGCTTTATTTTTTTTCTTTTCAGAAACCATAAGCATGAAAATAACAATGTTCATAATTCATTTCATACTCAATTTTTTCTATTCAAAGTTTCAAACTTATCGATTTTACATCTCTGCTTATACTTTCATCAGACATAAAATATTAATTTGTATCAGAACACAACTTGAAGAAAGTAGTTTGAAATCAATTTATTGTAAGTATAATCGCTTTTACATTAAGTCTGATAATTAGAAACCGATTTAGGCTAAATGCTTTGTAAGTAGTTACAAATGTGAATGTGGACTAAATCCTATTTTTCGTATAGTATTATATGCCACTGCTAAAATAATATGCTATATAGCGCCATATACTTATAAACATTGTGTACGCTGCTGTCACGAAATCATAATGCGTCTTTTAATTTACAACACGCGTAAATCATTTGTCCATACATTAATTCAGTCAGTTGCTTCATGCTTGTTTAGCTTTTTGTTAGTACGGAACGGAAAAGAAACACATTTTTGAGCACAGCAGCACTATATAACGGTACTAAGAATGAAGAAGTAAGAAGCACAATATAATTGCAAAACAGGACGACATTGTACTACTGGTATTATGTTCGGAGGAGCCGATTAAAATGAGAGAATTTCAATGAAAAAGAATAAACAAAGTGAGCAAGAGAAAAGGATCATTAAAACAATGAGCAGTCTTGTTCTTGAGTCAGTCCCCAGCAAACTCATTAGCTAACAATGTGTGTACATGCATTAGTACATTTATTGTCAATTATGCAGTGAGCTGCTCCTTCTTCCAGCTAGTCCTTCTTTTCCAAAGAAAGTCAGCATGAAAAAGCTCCACTACCACTTTGCCTGTTCTTCTGAAGGACATGAGCAGCAGCAGAGAAGCAGAAGAGAGAAGTGAGCTTGTAGTGTTTATACCTTCTTAAACATTCTATGACACGGGAAAGTAAGGAATAAGGTATTACGAAGAATGTAGAATTTATACCATGAACTTTCGAGTCCCCATTTAAGAATTCATTTTCCACTTTAACAAGGTAGCTAGTTATTTTTAACACACGGAGAAGAGCCATCCTCATCCTATCGTGCATTTTCTGGAAAAACGGTAGTAAAGGCTCATTTTTGACCTCGATGGCTCTTTGAGACATGAGCATTACAAAGAATGAGCCACGACCAGTAAAGTAAACAAAATGATGACACTCACTTTTCGAGCAGGCATACTACTACTCCAACTCTTCCTCTCTACTCTACATATACATAGGAATATTGACCATGTTATTTTGCTCTTTTTAAGGAAAACCAAACATTCCACAAGCAAACACTAAAAGATGAAAGTGGATGGTTTTTGGTGGATATAGCATGGCTATGGCTATGACAAGGTATCATAAAAGGAGTATAGAAGAGATGTGAGAGAGAGAGACTCAAGTGCAAGCACACAAATAGTAAGAGCGTTGCTCTTCTTCTCCCTCTCCTACTACTATTAGTGAAGTACGTACGTTGGAGGAAAGGGAGAAAGTAAAATAAACTTGTGGAACCTTTATGACACACGAGAGAAGTACATGGTGATGTACAAACGCCATTACTAGTACATTCGACATGTTTTGAAGCTCCAAGTAAAATTTTCCAAAGCTTTTCATTCCTTTTAGTTGCCATACATGTGTGTTAAGTTTTGATAAAGATATTTGGAATTCAAGTCAGCTAGTCTCATAAGAAACTTTTAATATGAGCTTAATAACAGTTCCACGAAAACTCTGTGCATGCCATCCTACTACTATGTCTCTCGCCCGCCAACCCAAAAGCAAACTTGCATTCAACCGTTTCCTTATTTCGGAGCCTCTAGTATAGTAGTCCCTTTCCCCTGTTTTTCTCTCTACTCCCGGAGAAGAAGATGAGGCTAGAAAATGAAAGGGTATATTTTCTACATTCTTTCCAACAAGAAACTTATTGTTCATCATAAGTAGGAGCAGTAGTAGCGGCGTGTAGGACGAAGAGAGAGAGAAAGCTAGAGAGGTCTCCGTCTCATGTAACATCACTTTCAGAAAGAAAATTTTCCCGTAAATGCATTCACTTTGAGAGAGGAAAAGAGAAATATACATAACGAGTATATCCGGATTCTGGCTTGGGTTTTCATGTGTAAAACGATGGTTCCCTATATCCTTAATATCAGATGAAAGCACACTTTCATCCAGTTCAAGGATTCTCGCTTGTGAATTAAAGCTAAGATGATGCTACTTTTTCATGTTAACTTTCTGCCGGTCAAACACCGTCAGAACGAAAAAGGAAAAAGTTGGATATACTCAAGGAATCTACATGCCTTATATATACTTTCCTGTTTTTGGTTCCATCCACAATCTACATGTTTATTTTTCACTCATTCACTCTCTCTCTCTCTCCCTCACAGACTGGCTCTCTGTGTTTTTATGTATGTATGTGAAGCAAACGAAGGAATCTTTCCTTTTTCGTTCATTTCGGCAGCTTTTCTTCTTTCGGCTAACTTTCTTTTACTTTCTCCAACTTGAAGAAAAAGTCTGGCTACATTTTCTTTGAACCAAGTATAAAAGGAGAGAGGAACAGATCTTTTCTTATTCTTCTTCTTTTTGCTGGGCCCTCGTCAATTCTTCTTCTTGCCTCTGCTATATAATAATAAGCAATGCAAGTGTACATGCATGTGAGCTGAATCATTCATTTCGGTTTTAATACAACTGAACTGACGTTAGCCTCAGCATTGCATTTTGTATCTTATTCTTCTTCTTCCACTTCTTCTTCTCCTTGCCTCTCCTCTCACGAGTAAAAATTTCTTTACTACAATAGAGCCTCCTTCTTTTCTTGTTTTTCCTCGTCATCTTGCTTATGGCCAAGTTGAAAAGTTTACTTGTTACATTAGAAGAAAGAAACTCAAACTCATTGTGCACCACTTCTCTGGCTCAATAGTAGTAGTTGAGAAAAGAGAGATGATGATTATATGATATCCAGCTTACAATACAAACAACGCTTTTGAAACCTCCAGCAGATATCTATGAATAGTCAGTGCGGAGTGGAGCGGCTGCTGCTAGCCCTCTTCTTTTATATAAATATATAGGAGCCTCAATATACAAGGGAGAATCAAATACCGACACATTACCAGAGTACTATAAAATATAGGGAAAATGGGGTATTATTTTCTTGGGCACGTTGTACTTATAAGACCACACACACGTTCCGGGACTCTCTCTCTCTCTCCCTCTCTCAAGTTCAGTTTACAAAGAGGAGAAAACCACAGCGTGGAAAAACGAGTGACACCAACTGTGATCCTCTCTACACAAAATTTCTTTTTTCGTTCAAAACATGTGCAGTTGTGGTAACACTAGAGTAGTTATAAAATGTCGTTTAATGGGAAAACAGTAGAAAGTTGGATGCTAGTAGTGTGGTGGTATGGTATATGGTATTATATTGAAAGAGCATTTCATGAAGCGTAAGCGTCTCTATATATACATTACAAGCTAAAAGGGTCTCCGACAGATAAAGACTTGGGTTGAGTACAATCAACTAAGATTTTCATCATTCATTCATATTCCAGTACAGAAAAAAGCGTAGTGAAACGTGCAGGCAAAGCTTAAAAGCCTGAGAAAATTTCTCCTGTTTCTTTTTACTCCCCATCCGCTCCCCTATCAATACGTAATGTCAGAGAAGTAGTAAACGAAAGAACACATATATACTAGTACATAACATACCAAGTTCCTTTTCTTGTCCTAACCGCGACATTAACAAACATGCACTGTGTATTCAGTATACGCAAGCACATTATGTATTTGTAAGTATTCTATTCTAGTGGGAATCTTATCCAGCATTTAAGCAGCTAGCTTTTCGTGTATACTTGAAATACAAAGCTCCCATGAAAATACTTGTAGTCAGTCGACAAGGCGAAAGGAGATTTTTCTTTTCCTCTACAACTCCCTGATTTAGAAGCCTCCTCTCGTTCACTGACCTACATGTTATGAATGCTAATATTAAATCCTACGCTACACTTTCTCATACATCTTCTCCCTGAAAAAAAGGAACCGAGAAAGAAGAAGAAGAAGAAGAAAAGCATTAGCCAACGAGAAGGATATATAGAGAAGTGAAGTACGCACGGGTTTTTTTCTATCTTGGGTTGGAGTTGGAGCAACGGGATGCATAATGACGGTTGGGAATGGTTGGTATATACTTATGCTAACAACGTAGTTATATAGTACCAACCAGGCCGCCCTCTGCTCATTTCACATTATAGATCTTATCTGATATCAAGATTATTAAGTTTCCGTTTTTTAACTACCTATACCTTATGCATGACCATAAACATTATGGAAAAACGTGGCATAATACTTAAAAACTATGTAGATAGCCAACATAATGCGAAGAAGGGAAAACGAGACAAGTACCAACTACCAACTATACCAAACTACCACCCAAGCAACATGTACTTTTTTTTCCTCCTGTGTGTTTGTATTTGAAATTGAAAACATAATGTAACCCACCACACACAACCAATTAACCGAAAGCACATAAAGAGAGAGAGATGTCTTCCCTAGATAAAAACATAATGTATAATGGGCAATGTCATAATACATAACATAACTTGAATTAAAATACATGAGCCGATGGCATTTTGTTTTCAGATAATGAAACAATAATGTGACAACTTCAGGCACTACCCACATTTACTTCATGTAGGCGGGAAATGGCAGTAAAAGGAGCACATAAAAATATGTTTGTTAAAAAACTAAAAAGAACACGAGAATTTTTTTAGACAGGTTTCTGCTTTGTGTAAAGATTTTGGGGCACTAGAAAGAAATTATTAGCGACACGCACAATCAGACTTGCTCGGATTGCTTAAAGCTGGAGTATGTACACATATGTATGTATGTATGGTATAGATGGAGGAGAAAGTCGAGTTGAATTACGGAGGAATGTTTCAAATAGGCGGAATGCACTTTTTTACAGTATGGCTGCACATTCTTAGTCTTGGTAAGAGTTAGGAAACTTTTCTTCATAACTCCACATACTGCATATTTCATTCTATAAAGATTTTAGACTGGAGCTTTGCTTTTAAGGAAAATATCACTCATGCTTTTTTCCTTCGTCCACCTAAATAGACATACTTTTAAAGAGAGGAAGTAGGGTATTTTCAAGATTTTTTTTTTCTTTTGCTTTTTGAAATGTTTGCTTACCCACTCACTTCTCTCTCGCTCTCTTGGTCCAAGCGTCCAAGAACTTATGAACAACGAAATAGCAGCAGCAGTATTACATTCATGTAGACAGTAACCCAGTTTCTTTTCCATTTCTCCACAGCACAGTGGATTTGCTCTTACACAATAATGTTGTAGTCAGTGAGTGGATCCTTAAACGAAATAATGTATGAAACTATAAGTGTAGTCAAGTTGTAGTATATTTCTGAGCTGCTGAGGTATAGTTGATAGTATGGTCTGGTGTTTATAGTCCTTAGGCTAAGATATTCTTGTACATTCCATGTAGTATTCTGGTACAGCTTTTTACTGCTTCATTCTCCTGTTTTGATTCTTTCCCTGTATTATGCATCTAGAGTTTCGTCTTTCGTGGCTGTAATAGTAGAGCACATACTATATAGTAAGCTATGGCAAATGCTCACTTGCTCAGTGTTGTGACTCTAAGCTACACTTGTAAAACATCTCACGCATGGTTCAAATAACACTTTCTTTTATCTTATTTTCTTTCTATTTCTTTCGTCCCTTGTACGTGTACTCTTCTCATATGGAGAGCCAAACTAGAGCCTGAGTTTTTGGTTGTAGTTGTAAAGCACTTCTTGGTTGAAGAAACTCCACACATAATACATAAGTTTGGTTGGCGTACCTTTTGTGACGGATTTTAAAAAGTGAGCAGCAGTCGAAGGAGGAAGGAAAAAAAATATGTTCTAAAATGCTCTCTACATAATACAATGATATGGTTATGCTATTACTTCTTTTATGGCAGACTGTATCGTATCATTCAAAGTAATTCGAGATATATATGTGTACTTATATATTCTCTTGCCATATACTTTACTATCCTTGCGTTTCCGCTCTTGCGTCATGTCTTTTCTCGGCAATACATAACCACATGGTTTCCATTCTCATGTCAATAGGTACTTTAAGTATGGACATGAAGTGGATGTGAATAGGAGGCAAATGCAAATGCGTTTAAAGTAGAAACATTCATATATAATATAATGACAGTTTATGATTTATTCGGAAGAAGGTGAGTAAGTAAAAAAAGACTGATCAAGGAGGCACATTTCAGACAAGAAACAGAAAATAACAAGCTTTTGAAAATAATAAGTAAAATAGGAAGTTGACTCACAGCTTTCACTTCTTTCCTCCTCCTTCTGTTTTTAGAATTTTGTTTGTGACTCAGAACTACGAGCAAGGTGAAAGGTTGGCATGTTGGCAACTAGCTTCCCAGAATATTTGACGGCTCACTTTGGAACCCACATCGACCTAATTTAGCCACACACACACATGTAAATACATTTCGTTATAAGTAGTGGCGTGCTGGAGTGAGGAAAACTAAACTATAAATTCTTCTTTATATTTTGGTGACGACTGGGAAAGATAGAACTATAGAGCCTTGACGAAATTACTTATTACTCACGTTCCTCTGCATACAAGACTCGTCCTTTAAATTTCTCAGCACAATAGATGAACTTTTGGTAGGAGTCTTGTGACTAAACCACTTTGTTATAGACTCCCATCGCCATCATCACACGTAATCTAATATGAATGGAAAGTACATACACAGGCGAGTAGATTTCCAAATAAATTCCTTAAGCATATATTTTAGCACTGAAAGAATGTTAAGATTATATAATATTAAAAAGAAGGTGCCCTCAAGCTAGCTTGTTTTCCTCGTTGTATTCTACTTTGAGTAAGAAAGAATGAAAGTTGGAGTCAAAATGAAATCAAGAAAAGATATATGCATAGGGGAAAGGGTAAAAGAGAGAGAAATCCCAGACAGGAAAAACTCAGGAGGAGGATGATGATGACGACGATTTTTTTTGTGACCAAGAAACGGTGCTGAGGCACGCAGAGTGGAATGAAAATGACTTGATTAATTTTGAATAGTTTAATTTGAATTTTTTTCTCCCCTCTTCGCGTCTTGGATAGTGTGTGTGGGTTTAACTGCGTAGTAACTTCATGCCCTTGTCGTCCTTAAGCTACGTAGCTAGGTTGAGATTTTGTTCTGCTCCGTGGTTAATTTGTGGATAACCAGAGAGAAGTAGGAAGAGAGAAAGGTAATCGTGTGTAATGTAGTCACAGAAAAGGAAGGTGCTGCTTATGTGGCTGGAACAAAAGTTGCTATTATTAAATCATGAAGTCTTCACCAAGTCTGTGCGGAGGAACAACCAAAAACCAATGAGGATATTTACAGTAATGTTAGTAGTTCTATAGCTATGGTAGTATAGCCGCTTTCTTAAATTGGAACTCCAGACCAAACCATTGCTTTGTTCGTCAGTTTCATTCAGTTATTTAGCTTCAGCAGCAGCAGCAGTATTTGCTTAGCCTCTACTTTGTATTATTGCGTAGAATAGCTTAAAACGGATGCGAAGTTTTAAAAAACAAATGTTATTACATAGCTTTTTCCTTTTCAGGTATTTTAGTAGGAATGGTTTTGACTATGAATATGACATTGAATTTGAAAGTATATATGCTTCCTTATATTCTTGTTACCAATTAAAATATTCCATATGGTCCACTAACGGAATGAATTCATTAAAAACCACTCGAGTTCTTTAACCATAAGAATCTCTACTCAACCGATGAGTATACATTTCCATGAAATTACATAAAAACCATAATAATATGCACGTTCACTGGTTTGCATTCATAACGTATTCATTTTTTCACACACAAAAACATTAACATTTTTAATTTGGAAGGTTAATGAACGCCAATTTACTTTTGTTGAAAATGAATTTTTGCTTTCATTATTGTTTAAATAACAATATTATGCAATATTCTTCACCATGATCATGAGTTGCACATTTATTATAAGTATCTGAATGATTAGTTTTTGTGCATGATGTGATGTGATAGTGTATATATTAAAGAGTTATGTTAATATAATATTGTATTGGTTGCCGTAAAAGATGAGTTTCTGTGAAAGTCAACCTTTAAATTGCAGTTGCAGCATGAAAAAAGTCCTTTGGTAGATTGCTGATAAAAAAATGTAGAGATAGCAAAAATTAAAATGTGATCAATTGGTGACATTGGCGAACAAAAAAAACTGATGGATTACACAGGTTGGGGCAAAAAGACGACTTGCAGGAATACGTAAAAGAAGACAACAGGGACAACATGTTTTAGTCAATAGTTCAAATGGATTTCGGATTTCTGGGAGATTTTGGAGCACCTCAAAAATAGAATTGGGAAAAAATTTATCTGTAAGGTGGATCGCAGGTGCGGACACTGTGAAGAAATGCAGTGGATCTCCTCTGTTGGCTGTCTCCTCATCTCAAGCATTGTGCCGTTTGGAAGAGTCTAATGTTAGGAATGTGGCTGAGTCATGCAATTGTAGTAACAGGGCTAGGAAAAGTAGTGTTGAAGGATTGTTTGAGACGACGAATCAAAGGAGTGTGACATGTGGATGCTTTATAGCAGCTGGGCGGGAAGCCAGAGTGGCCGAGATGACTCTTCCAAGTTTTTATGACAAACGATGGGCGAGGCGAACTTTGAGCCCCGAACAGAAAAACCGATGAATAACAACGTGCCCCAATCACCCGCCGGTGGAGGTTCACAGGTGCCTTCTTCAGCACATCAGCCAGTCACCACAAATGGGATTGGTGGTATAGGAGGAAGTGCAGGAGGGGTGGGCTCTTGTCTTGGTGGAGTCGGAGGGGTTGGAAGTCATCCATCAGGCCCCACAATCGGTTTAGGTTACGGCATTGGCTCAAGTGGAACTTTGCCTCTCATACGTGGAGGTCCTTCCTCACTGCACTCTTCGTCAGGGTCTGGAGTAGCCAGTGGCCACCACCATACTTTAGGTGGTGCACCGGACTCCCATTACTTCCGACCTATTGTACATCATCAGGGTGTCTACACTGGAAGACCTCATGATGACTTTGATTTGACTTCCGACTCGGATGCAATATCCTCACCTACCTCTTCCATCATTGGTCCACCACCTGTACCCCCTGGGGTGGGAGGACGACCTCCCTCTCCTCATCACCTTACACCCTTACTTCCTCCCTCTTGTTACCCAAATGGGAACCCCCAAGCTGCCTCATCGAATACTGGAAACCCCCCAGGTAACAAAAATAAAAAATTGACACTTTCTTTTCATTTATTTCAATTTTATACTGCAAATACATGTGTAATTCATGTTCTTAAAAGCTTATAAAGAAAAAAATTTAAGGAATGAACAATAATATCAACGTGATTACAAAAGGCAAACATCCGAATCATATATATACATTTACAAGGTGTTTTTGTAGGATTCCATGGGATCTACAGTCCTACTGGACAGTCAGGAAGTGGTCCCCTCCGATTCGACGAATCGTCCTTTCTGGGCACATCTGATGCCTGCTCATCACCTGAAACAGGAAGTCTTCCGAGAACCAGTAAGCTGACCAAACGGAAACGACCTCCTCGGCCACCTCCGAGACGACTCAAGAGTGAAGACTATACTTTGCCTGAAGAGGATAATCGCAATATGGAGGATGAGGATGATGACCCTCATCTCAGGCATCTAATTGCCAGGTCATTCTTATTAATGTTTATTGCTCTCCTCACACCCACACACCACAATCCACATTTACACACACTAAAATATTATTATAGATACTTACATATATGTTGTATGTATGCTATGGGGATCACAAAATCACAGTACATTACAACCTTTTTGATAGTCCAACAAATTCACACCTTCATCCCTGTGTTCCACTTGGTTTTCCGTTTTATCATCATCAAATCTCGCCCATTATGGCGAGCCAAGAACATGAACCGTCAGCATCGTAAAGGAAAAAGGGAAGGAGCGAGAAAATCTAGGAGACACTTTAACCCTGGACAATTGCTTCATCGTTATATATATCCATATGTATATGTGTACGTGGTACATGGACTTTCTCTCTTGCAATAAATGTACCTTGATCATTGGAACAAACAAATAACGAATGTGA
The DNA here is from genome assembly GCA_964034955.1 of Orchesella flavescens. Taxonomy (NCBI): domain Eukaryota; kingdom Metazoa; phylum Arthropoda; class Collembola; order Entomobryomorpha; family Orchesellidae; genus Orchesella; species Orchesella flavescens. Next base: position 40,094,803 of record OZ035955.1, read on the forward strand.
AACGACCATGAAGGAAAAGATGTTGATGATGATTGTGATGTTAGTCGTTGGTAAGCGATTTCCAAAGGCTGAAATTAAAGGGTTTTCCTTTTACATTGCGCTGACTTAATGGCTTCTTGGTGAAACCATTTCTTTCTTCCTCTTCATCCAGCCACCAAAAAAAGGGAACCAAACCGTGCAGAATGGCATGCACAGCCTTGTGTATCGCAGTGTCTCTCTCAAGAATCTTTCTCCATGTGTGTGTGTGTGTATCGCGGTGAAAGGGGACATATTACATTATCGCTTGTGTGTATCTATCTGTCGTTAAAGGTAAAATGCACTAGACTGGAGAGAGAAAGCGGCTGCCGTAAAAGTGAGAGAGAGAGAAAGAAAGAAAAAAGAAAGTCGTTTTTTCATCCGCTCCTTTTTATTTTATTCCATTTCACTACGTGTACATTATAATAGTGTGGTGGAAAGTAATCGTAGTGAAAAGGAGTGAAATAATGCTATCTATTTTGTCCACAGCAGTACGAGTGATCGATGAGTACGAGGAAGGGAATTGTGGTCCTCATATAATATAAAAAGCCCAGCTGTATTCTTTTTTCTAAGAGACATTCCCATTTTTAGAGTGTTAAACATACGTTATATTATATTGTAGTATCCTGCATTCATGCACATGTGAGTCTGGTTCTTTTCCTCCAAATTTTCTCCAGACTGAGTGAAGCGAGAGAATAAGTGAGTATATGCCAGCATGATGATAATCATCATCATCATCATCATCGTCGTCTTGGCCGTCAACAGAAGAATCTCCCGATTTTTCCTCCTCTATGCAGGCGGGCACATATATATGTACATAGATACATTCGTGAAGAAAAAGTATTATACAACATTGAAATGTTGTTGTGGATGACTCAGGCTCATGTTAATGCTTCCATTCTACTTTTGTCGCTCGTTGAGCTGCTGGGCGAAGCAAAAACATAATGTTTTTTTCTGGTGCTCGTGATGATCTTAGCTTTTGTAGTATTATTCCGGTCGCTCCACAGAACATGCAATCAGCACGGTGAGAAAAGTAGTGAAATCGAGATCGGCAACTTTTCACTGGGAATAAGACATTGCCTTTTTTCTTTCCTTTCTTACGACAGAATAGTCGACTTAACTTCACTGTAATCATAGTTGAGGCATTACTTACAAAACCACCATATATCGTACCATATACCATACCACACCCTACTTCCTTTTTACGTGAAGAAGATGAAAGCAAAGAAAAAAGTCAAGACTTGGATAACTTTTTTCAGTCCTTTGCTTTTTTCTCATATAGTTCTATATTTCATCGACGGACGTGGTATGTTTTTTTTGGTTGGGGTGAATTGAGTAAGAATCCCGTAGCTCATCTTCCTTTAATTCAAAGCTGTATGGAAATGCATGGGAAGAATCATTTTTTTAAGATAATGATAGAATACGTGTGGTAGACTCTTCGTAAAGGCTTTTGTGTTCTACACACCTTACAGCTTAATTTAGGAAAGGACAATCGTCCTTTGGGTAGTTTTATCGTGCAAGGGTCCTAGTCAATCTATTTGAGTTTGTACTTATTTATGTCTCATGCAATCGAACTAGCCCCGCAGCTTCTTATATAGCTATACACTGAACTGAACGAGTAGGAAGGAATTCGGACACGAAAATGTTTGTAATCAGTCCCTCTTTCCGAAAATCTGTTGTAACTTTAGAGTTACTTGAATTATTGAATGGATTTTCTACCCTGTAAGATTTCTGGAGAGTTAAGAAAGACTATTGCAGTAGTCAAGCAAGCATTAGGATTAGATGGCTGAAGTGTTTTCCTGCTTACGTAACTACCCATTCGGAAAAGGAGGATCGAATCGAGTCTTTTCCGCATTCCCGGAATCTCTACTCTGCTTACTGCATGGGAAAAAATCACGTTTCTGCAATGGCTTCCACTTCACATTTACATTATGCTTTCTACCTACACTTCTGGGAGAAACTAGATTGTATAGCAAGTCCCCTTACTGTCAAAACTCAGTTGATCCGTTGGATTTAAAGTATAAACTTACGTTTAAACCGTGTGGAGGTTACACATGTTATACAGTATATAGAGATGTACTTGTATGATCTACTTTTGTCTTAAATGGTACGCTGATCGTGGAAAGATTTGTTGATGTGAAGATTTCAAGGGATTCTATGAGGGGTTTTCTATCATACATCTAAACGTAATCAGTTGTATATGCCAAGGTGCTGGGAAATGCTACCTAAAACTTTTCAACCACATAATATAAACGTGTATCATTACAATTGAGTACGTCTGGTCACTACACACTGCGTAACAGCTAATACAATTATTTCACCACCAAAATGTAATAATCACATATATACAAGTATTTGATGGGAATAGGACTTATTTTATGAACCCATATGGGTGTATGAAGTGTTCAGTAGTTATAAAGTCGTGGGCGCACATTTTTGTGTGAAGATGATATGGGACTGCCACAGTGCGGTGACTTGAGTTTGTCACTTGCCACTAGGTAATCTGATTTGTGCTGTCTGTGAGAAATTCACAGGCGCTCTCTCTTTTTTTAGATTTTTCTCGTCTACTTCTCTTACCTTTGTTTCATGTTTATATGTATATGGGTTAACCATAATACATCCATATACAACGGGAAGTTCGACTTATTCCTGTTTTTTTTCTTCTTTACTTGCGTCGTACTTACATGCATCAAGTCGATGTGCACTAAACCAACTAGCAACTTTCCTATCAGATCCTTGTGAAAAAGTGCTGGTGCGAAATTTTCTCTTGTAGTGGCTCACATGGCTTTGGCTTTACTAGGGGCTTATTTTTATCCAACATAGTTGTGGCATGGTTGTAGTTCATACACCAGAAGTAAAGTAGTAGTAGTAAAAGCAGCCTCAGCAATTGCTGACAACGGTTATACGGCTGACAAAACAGACAGACAGATCATGCAATCTTCCTCTTCTTACCACTAGTCATGTACTTTATCTACTTACATTTCTCTGTAACCTGCATCTTCCAACTTTTCTGCAATTCTTTCGGAGGAGGATATATAGTGGATGAAAATGCTTGTGCTTGCATTGATACAAACTCTATACTCTATAAGTAGTCTATCAGTGTACCAGCAACCACCATGTTATATATACTTTTTGTAATAGTATCCAGGAAAATAATTTCATCGCTACATACTATATTCGCATATTTATACTTTTTTTCACTTCTCCCCTTCAGAGGTGAAAGTTGAGTGGAAAGGAAACAAATATGTAGCAAGCCATAGTGTAAAAATGTAATAATACGTATGGAGCTCGTATTATTTTTCCACTTGCTTAGTTTCTTCAACTGAGCACAACTTTGCTCTATTTTTTTTTGAGGGAGATGGGATTGGGAGAATCTATATATACTTATATAGACTACCGTTGTTCCGTCTTCTGGAAATTGTATGAGTTTGTTCTTTGGCGTTGTAGGTATGAGCAAAGTAGACAAGTGATATGTGTATTCAAAATGGATGAGTGCTACATTTTCTTCCTTATTTTCTCACTGCAAATCCTCTTTCCGTTCACAACACATGCATGAAGTGAACACACACACACATGCAAGCCAAGACGTTTTTAGTGAGCTTATATACATATATTGGGCTGAGTTCCTTCGTCATTGCGGAAAGCAACATCATGTTTGTCTATCATTCAATGCAAAAGAAGGGGAAAGAGGAAGGAAGGAAGAAAGAAGGGGCAAATGGTTTACACATATTTTTCTTCTTTCTTTCTTGTATTTTGCCAAGGGAAAATTGCAGAGAGAAGAAGAAGAAGAGAGAGGAAGCAAGAGAGAATCAAATGAGTTATGTCCTAGTGTCACCTCCTATAGTTCAACAAATCCTGTATTTTTCACTCTCAGTTCCTGCTTTCATAAGAGAAAATCCCGGTTGTTAGTTTGTACCGGGTGTTGTTAACATGAGAAAGCGTATTAGTGCTACAAGAAAGGATGTGAATTGTGATGGAACTGCGGAAAGAGAGGGAGAGAGAGAGAGAAGAAAAAAAGTACTCCTTTGTATTAAAAGCTGGAATTATGAAAGACTGTGTGGAACTGGATATATGTACATATGTATACCGTGTGTGCGTGTAGCAGAAGTAGTAGAGTGTGCAATGTGTGATTGCTGATGATGTTGATCCTATATATGGATGCACACTGCGTTGACTTGCTCCCCACACAACTCAAATCACTTTCTCCTACTAATGTATGGAATTATCAACGAAACCGAAAAAGGAAATGCTAAATCTTAATTATTAACGCTGACTAAAGATTGTTTGGATTTTCAAAGTAATATATCATCCTTCCGAAATTTACAGCTTTTATTATGCAAATTACAATACTCCCCTATTGTCACTTTGTTGAGCATTTCGGGAACGTATGCACTCAACTGTCATACCCGTTCAAAAGCAGTTCACTGTCTTTTTGTAATACCAAAATTATATATATTTCATGCGCTATGTAGGATAAATGCAGCAAATATTTTATCCTTTTGCTAGTCTTACAAATCTGTTCATTTATCATATTTTGAGTTTGTGGTTGTATTCAAAAGAAATTTTTGGATTGGAGGATCCCCTTAAGTTATACAAAATCTCACTGAAGCCAGATATACTATACTTTGTACTTGTTCAAAGTTCAATGTATTCACCAAAATATTCTTGTTCGTTTGTTGCGGATTTGAAATTCCTCCCTACTCAACTCCGGCCTAGTAGTCCAGTGCAGACAATGTTGGCTTTCATCCTCAAATGCTGGTTAAAATAAAACTATGCATGTGTGTTGTGTGTCCCTACTCTCTACTTGAATACAGGTCACAGGTAAATATCATCCAACATTGGTTAGTTCAGCTGATCAGTATTCTGACGGGTGAGAAAGCCTTTGGAATCATTGATCTCTGACATTTGAATACAAATAATACTGGGGTAGAAAAGCTAGCAAATTGATAAGGTAGCAAACAACGAGGAAACTGCCAACGATCACTTTTTCTCCGCGTATGTATTTTATCCGATGTACAGACTCCCAAAAGTTTGATGGCTCGCAGACCTGGTTTATTATGATTATTGCATGCAATCTAACGGAATATCCAAACAGCGGTTTACTTTTAGTATTTGTGTGTGTGTGTAATATATATATATATACATACATACAAACATGAATGCGAGTGAACACCGTACAAACAAACATGTATAACATGACCAACCAAGACCAACTCTGGTTTACTAAGAGACGATATTCGCTCTTCCTCTGATCTGAATAGTTTACAGAGTAACCACTTGCATGCTTGTTCCCAAGTATTTTGCTTGGCATCCCCATGATCGTCATCATCCTGTGCGGAATTTGAACATAAACCAAGACTGCCATTCCGAGTTTGTGGCTGTGTGAGTTTGAGTATATACTTACTATATACTACTACACATGTACACCAAATATATGTGTGTATGCATGTATTTCATTTATATATTTGCAGTAAAAAAAGTACATAAATGTTGGATGTAAAAGTGTGGTGAGTGGGAAGACGGGGTAAAGCTTGGATAAAGGGAAACAGAAAGAGAGAGAGAAAAGAGTGAAAGTAGCCGAGCAACAAATTTATCTCTCTGTGTTGGCCTATTCATCTGTGTCTATCTTGGCTTCATGTGGTTGGCATTTATATGTACCTCACAACAAAAACGTCACAAGTTACGTTTTCCCACCAGACAGATTCGAATGCATACCTAGTTATGTACACACACATACATAGGATGTATATTTTCCCATTCCCAAAATTCCAACATTTTATGTAGGTACACGGGGTTGGAGCACGTAAATAGCATTTTGTTACGTCGATCTCACTTCTTCACTCTTGCTCACTCACTCAGTCACTCCGGTGTTTGGGAGTCAGAGACAAGAAAATAAGATAACATATCAAACTCGTCTCTTCTTCACCGATTCATCTTTTCAATCTTTGTACTTACCGTTTTGTTGTTGTCGCTTTTGTTGTTACTGGTTGATACCATGCAATCATGATGATGATGATGATGATACCAGGTCGTACCTCTTGTTTACTGATGGAGCGACTGTGGAGCTAGTTTACCATGTTCCATGTTGGAAACAGCAACACCAGAAAAGTTTGATTTGATGAAAGCCACAATACTCTGGTCTGCTCAAAGTAAATGGAACACTACATCGAAGTAGAAGATTTTCAACAGGATGCATTTATTTCTCTGTGTGTGTTGATGGACAGACATAAAAGAAGTTTGGTTTGTGTACGAAACCAACTTGCTTGATGCCAGATTTTATCTGAGCTTTTCAAGATTACACAAATGTACACAACACACGCGTTTTCCGTTGTTGGTCGGAATTCATCAGTTGATGAAACACGGGCTAAGATTAAAGCTTACGATAATGTACTATTTTTTATGCAATATCTGAAGATGAAAAGTTGGAAAGCTTTTTATTTATCTCTCAATATATAAGAGCTTAAATTGCATGTCAGTTTACTAATCATGCCATTTTTTGAATGGGATCATGAGAGTTTTACAATAAGACTTACACAGGATAAAAATTTAATTTAGTCCCAACTTTTCCTGCTTTACTGTTGTGAATAGGTAGATTGGAATATTTTGATGTTGATAAGGCGCATCAACTCAAATGTATGTGTATATACACCAAAAATGGACGTAAAGCATTAAAGAGAAGGTTCAACTAATGGTGACGTAAATAATCCATAAGTTTGTAAAATAGCATGTCCACGTATGCAAGTGCCCCTAAAGGCTATAAAATACTGACAGCGAACTCGAGCTCCGTTTCGACCGTCAGAGTAAATGGCCAATGGCTGAATGTGTGATGGCACGAAGTCTTCAAAGTGCTTGTACATTACTAATACATGTATATTATTACATCCTATATGAAAAGTTTATGAGTATATAAAGAAAGGCCTAAAAGTACGAAAAAAAATGTCAGGAGATCTTGTGCCAGCAAAAGGAAAAATTGAAATGCTCTCTCGAAAGAAAGTAAAGCAGAAGATAAAAATTGGAATAAAGTGCGTTGCCTGTCCATGCCTGTCAATACAAATAATTTTTTTCTTGGGCAAACGTCACATGGAACGAATATTATACTGGCACACGTATGGAAACTTGGAAAATAATATGTATGTGTGTTCGTAGCCTCAAAAGGCAGAAATAAAAGTGCTTCTACAATGTCCTGTATATTTGTGGATGGAGGGATTGTAGAAATGTGATTTGAAGTCAAAGCTTTGACTATATTTCAGCATAGAATTCTTACAATATGTACGTATATATGTATACATGCATCTATATATTCCAAGGTGTGTATGTACCATCATAGTATTTCTAGCTTTTATCGAAAGTATCATGAAAAACTGACTTGAATAAGTTGATGAAAGTGGTATTAGGGGCAACGAGTAAAGAAAGAGGGACAGTCAGCAGTCTATCGGACAGGAGAAGATGGATAACCTGAAACGAGACAAGAAAGATCTCTTTGGTGGTGCTGTTGAATCTCAGGCTCAGGCTGTCTCCCAATAACGTAGGTTTTCCGTTCTAAAAGAATCTAGTTTTTGGTATAATGTATGTAAGGTGTATAGTTTGGATGATTGTAAATAATACATATATAGTCATGATTACATCGCCGTTTCCATATGGCTTCTTTAGCCAGACCAGAACCATCATCACTTCAATTCACCAACGACCACACTTATTTTTCTATCCTTATCATTGCACATAGGTAATAATATATAAAATGGGACTATATAGATATGTAGGTAGAAACTGGAATGAATTTAAAACATATAAAGTTTTTTTTCTATACGACCACTACTTCCTATGTAAAAAAAGTCATGGATTGGACTTGGAGACTCACTCTCGTTATAAAGAATAAGAAAAGAGCTCTTTCCAAAATTGTCATCGTTTGGTTGAAAGTCTTGACTCTATACTTATGCAAGTATTTTTGGAAGCCTCTCCCTTTTTCCCGTGTCCAACCACTTCATCCTGCCTGTCATAATGAAATAGATGAGAGGAATGTAAATGAGGCTCTTTGATAAACTGGAATCCATCCAGTTAGTTTACAAATGAAGAAAAAAAAGATATCTTCTGATTCTTGTAGTGCCCACTCAACTTGGACTGGTGACATGCCTCTCCTTCAACACGATGATGGCAAGAATAAGCTTTGCTATACGACCACCATGCCACCCACCCCTTCAGACCAGAGCTTATACTTATGAATGTTAATGTTCTTATCACACATCCGAAAATCAATGTTTAAATAAGCTCAAAAAATAATATTCACGGAAGAAGCTAGGTAAACTCAAAAGATTATGAGAGAGAAGTGGCTTGCTCCAGTTCCTCTCTGCAGATTACTCACATTACACAAGCTCTAGTCTATAGTATAGTGAATAGAGAGCTTCTATTGCTTTTCACAAGGAAAAAAATTGTGTGGAGAGAGTGAACCAAGAGAGAAACAACTTTAAAAAAAGTTTGGCTCGTATGAATATGATGTGATTCAAGTTTTTATGATGATGACGATGACGACGATGAATAGTATGTTGATGATGATGCCTCAAACTCTTGATGCTCATAAAATGTCCATAATGCATGCATACATGCAGAAAAATCCTCCAGGAATAAGCCCATTTCTCTAAAGAAAATGAAAAGCACTTGGCAACTTAGTAGTCCTACAGGAGCAAGGAGAAGCTTGGGTGTAGTAAAATCCTCAAGAAAAAAACCTTATTATTCTGTTGGCTGACATTACATAATGGAATGGAATGATGATTGTGGCACTGCTTGCTACCACCATATAACTCTCTGCCACCAGTAGAGCAGCAGCACATAAGCCTAAATATAGTTAGCCGCGCTCACAAAATGTGCAATGACACTCTGAAAGGAAAAGAATAAGAATGGGGCATACATATAGGCAAGTCTATCAGATCATTATATATTGAATGTACAATGTGCATAATATAGAAAAGTAAAATCATACAGTGCTGGAAGGGTTACACTTCTTGGTCGTTGATAAAAAACACACACGAAAAAAAACTAAACCGGCATCTGCAAGTGAATCTTGCTTAAAATATAATGTGCGATAGGAGCAGACGAGGACAAGATATATCATGAATGTGTGTGTTGCGTGAATACATTTATATATACTTCTCCAACTCCATAGCCGAAAATGAGCAACTCAACTTAGGGGCAGATGAGAGAGAAACGAGTTGGTATAGACCCTGTTCTGTTTTATGTATATAAAGTATGAAATGAAATAGTAAAAGGAAGGAATTGAACAAAGAAGGAATGAACGGGTGGGGAGTTCCCAGATTCGTTTCACTCTCATGTGCCCTGTGGCCACTCTACTTCTTATTTTTCCCTTAGCTTATACACTTTCTCCTTTCACTTTGTACTTTTCCTTTCACTTTTGACTTGTGTGTGTGTGTGTGTGTGTATGTTGGTAGGGTTGGTTAGTCCGTTGTATTCCGGATGCTCATTCCATTCCTTGTCCATAAGAAGTAAAAACTTTAGACTTGGTTTGTTCAACTATGAAAGTCAGAATTCAGATCTTTATGCACTCACACACACACACATAGTTCCATATTCCTTCTCTCATATTACACGTACCTTATGTACCTAACACCCACCCCTATCCCATATATAACCTCTTATAATAATGACTCCTCATGTTTCTATTAAGATTATATTTTTTTGCTCGAGGGTGATGGTGATGTGATGTAAGCATGTATATTCTCCTTCCTAAGCCACATTCACCCCGTTTGGAGTCAACTTTAAGTACAGACTATGTACGTACATACAGTCTTTCACTCTTTCTCTCTCACACACACATACATACTTACATAGAGCATAGAGCAGTCTTCAAGTGTAGTAGCACAAGCTCATGAGGATCTGTATGAATGGTGGCAAGAAAATTTATTTCGTTTCAAGTGGTTAAGCCAACTGAAAAGCTTTATGAGCTTTATGTTTTCTCTATCTCTGTCATCTTATGATATCTTTACGGTACGTACCCTACCGCTAGGCCATGCCCTTGCATTTCAAATGATAGCGTAGGCATCACAAGCCAGCCACCATAACATACAAATACTTAAAACTTAGATATATATACTCACTTGCACTTGAGTAGGAGCCAGCAGCTAGGTTTCTTATATACACTCAATAATATTGTGCTGTATGTGCATGTGTGTGTGGTACAAAAAATATGCAAAGGATTGAAAATAAAATGGGAAGAGAGGTTATAATTTAGCAACCTCCTTTGCATTTTCCCCTGTTTTCAACAGTGTTTATGAGCAATCCTACGCGGTTTGTGGAGGAAAGGCTTTTTCGAGTTAATTTTTTTTCTCGAATAGTACATGACGTACTTTTTTTATAAATAAGATTATCAACACGCATTGTTTGCAAAATTTATATAATATACTGTCTCATTTCATTTCACTTTCCTTCGTTTAATTTAGTTTCCCGTTGAATTCAACTGTGTATTACATGGCCCCATTTTGAAAATGAACATTTTATGTATCAGATAAATTAAAAGGGAAATTGTTTCCGCCAAGCTACATGCTCACATCACACACTCCACTTGATCAAGTTCATTTATTATTATTATATCTCCTTGCTTCTCTTATATTTCCTAAGCCTCAGCAAACAATAGCCACCGGCTAAAAAAAGAGGTATGGAGATTCTGTCACTGCGGTTTTCTACGTACGTACAACATATTTATAAAGATGATGATGAAATATCAGCCGTCATCATCAATTTGAAAAGAAAAACATCAGCTTCGAAACAAACTGATGTGATGATATAATGCTGACGAATATATAGTTGTCAGTAGTTGAGCAGTTGCTGAGAAAAGAGAACATGTAGAATTTTTCCCCAGAAAGCATACATTTATTTCTGTAGAAAACACTGTGTATTCATTTTCCCCCCTCTGATAATGGTGTGTCGGGAGTCGGTATTAGAGAGGTTGATGATGATGAAATGATGTACGCTGTTGAGTTTTACGTACTTACACAGTATAGTATCACGAGAATGATACGCCAATACTTGGTCGGACGTCACAGGAAGGGCTTAGAAAGTAGGGATTCTTAGTTGATGCGCTTCTCCAACCGAAAAAGCATCATTCATCATCGTCCAGTTAGTTGTACAGGAGTTCCTTCCTCTTTGCTTAGCTCTGCTCTATGTTTTGTAGTGGCATAGTGCAAAATTGCAAAAAAAATGGGAGCTTTCCGTAGTATAGGAGTAGTAGCAGTACTTTCACCCACTATAAGACTACCACAACTCCTCTCTTTCTGGTGGAAATCTTCATGTCACAACGGGAGAGCAAAACAATGAGTAAAATGTAGGATTTTCATTTAAAGCAATATACTTTTATGCAAAGATGGTAATGGTGTACCAGATTTTTTACACTCATCTACAACTTCTCTTTCTCTCTCTGTATTATCTTGAAGCATCTCCGCCCATCTTATTTTATGAATGATGATGATATGATACACACGTTCGGCTGCTTTTTGGTTACGGGCACTAATACAAAATGGGTTTGAAGGGGGAGAATGAAGCGAAAAAAAACTAAAGGAAAAGCCTATTTCGATTAAGTCTTGAAAGCCAGAGAATGATTATGATGTGTCTGTTGCTCCACACCATAAGTGCAATATCGTTTTTGTATGGTTTCATGATCATCATGATATTATCATTACGGGAGGTTAGTATGAAATGTATGTATATGAAACCTCGACTCCAAGTATAGAAGAGTGAAAGCATCATCATCATCATCCAAGCTTACAAAAGTGGTGAAGACGTAAAAAGGAAGAAAAATAATGTGAACTTGGTAGCTATACATTTCTGCTGCCTCCTCCTAATTTTCCACCAGGGTCATACAGCAGCAGCAATAGGGCAAACGTTCATGAACATATCCTTTCCCAGGATATGAGTATTGAATCACTAGGAAATTAATTGGTTCATGGAATGCTTTTCTCATTATTAGAACCACAAATTTTTTTTTAAACTGCATCCTTCTAATCAGCCGCTAGGGAAGTTGTTCCGTTTCTCTAGTATTATGCATATATGTATTAAAGGACCAGAGTAAAAATTCATTGTTTGGATGAACCCAAGGGCGATCTATCTTATTTGTAGTAATGTTTTGAAGCAACAATAGTGATAATGGAACACAACAAGTTTTTGTTAACCGTTTCAGTTCCTGTCACCAGATTGCCTTTCCCTAATATTCACTCTCTCAGTACCAATATATTTAGGGGTATGTATGTGTGATCGTATGTAGATGCATGTCGAGAAGACTAGACTATAGGCTTCCTCTCTCTTTCTCTCATCGTCAGTGTTTTTGAGTTTGTCGAAATGAGCAGGGGTGGTAATACTATAGTTATGGGATGGAGTATGTCGACGATGATGATGGTGGTGGTATAGTATTATTGGTGATATGTTAATCTTGAAACTCTTTCTTTCTCCGTTGTCTGGCTGAAGGTAGGAGAGAAGCGGTGGTGGTGGTGGTGGTTATGTAATGTCGATGATCGAGCCTCTCCCATTTTCAGCTCAGCAGGGTAGCCACCACAATAGCACTAGTATATTACTTCTTGTATTCACTTCAGCAACAACACGATCACCACCGCCACCAACGCACAAAACTCAGGATTCAACGTGATGCTCCTTTCTATCACATCACTATCACCATCACGCGGCCAACAGCAGTCATCTGATAATACAATTCTCATTTTCCTCACACTCCACACTATTTTATGGTGGCATTTATCATATAAGATGTAAGGAAAAGAGGTATTTTCTCTCTGTCGATCCTGTTTACATGCATCTAATATGCGGGTTTCGTGTTGTGCAATGGTATTATATAGTATGGTATATATAATATGTCCCCCGTTTTACCATCATCATGTATATAAAAGCATGTAGACAAACGGAAAAGGGCACTTTTCAGTAGTTTTGCCCCTCTGGCAAATTTTATTACGTTGAGCCTGAGTAAAAGAAAAGCGGAGCAAACAGTAGTGGTCCTCATGTAACATGTAGCCGTGGAGTAAATGCTGGTGAAAGATGAAATATACTGGCAATCCTTTGCTATAGTATAAGCCTAGGAAAAAGCATGCCACCGCATCGCACCGTTTTATTCGAACTTGAGAAAGAGTAAAAAGTAGTCAAAAGTGTTCCGGTTCTGTGGCTGATAGTTGTGGATTTTATGCGGATGTATGAAACGAGCTGAGCTAGAGCTAGGTGAATGAATGTATGGAGGAAGTTTATATTTAGGAAAGAACTACATATAATTTACAAGTTTCTGCATTGAACCATATAGAATTTCACTACTACTTTTTACTGGTTTCCTTTTCTCAACCAACTGGCTGCTAGCTATGAAGAAGCTAGTGAATCAGAGAATTAGGAAAATGATCATTAAAGGAGGATGTTTTATATAATAATGTTGTCTTTATTTCCTTGTTTTCACATGGTTTCCGTCGTACGTACTTAGGGAAGGGAGAGAACTATAACTTACGTGTTTTCGACTTTACTCCTACTTATTAGGAGATTCGAAGAACATTCGTCGATACCAAATTTCAAAACTCTATCCGATTCCAATACATAAATATATAAACTTGGGTAGCGCTGAGAAACATGGGGGTTTCTATTTGCACATTGCTTTAGAAAAAAAGGAAAGGGATTTAAGCATTTATTATAAGTATAAATATAGCTCATCGTTATTGTTTTGCATTAGTTTCCTTGATGCTTCAACAGATTTTCAACTGTTTGAATCTGATCAAATAATTTTTAAAATGGCTAATAATAACATAACGTTTGTATATTACTTATAAGAGATTTTCCTCTTATGCCACTTATTTATGTGAAGTGGTTCGGAGTTTCGGAGATAGATATTATGCTGGATATGCAGTGGGTTGCCTTAAGGGTCAGAATCGGAACTCTGGACCAATACAGCATTCAATTATAACTTGTATTTTACCTTGTACGTGACATTTCTCCTTTTATAAACCCATGTTGGAAAATCCTACGAATTTTCTACTTTTCCGCTTTTGCTACATGAGTTCGTGCGGAATCCGGAATAAATGGAATTGAACTTTCAGAGCTACTAGAATGCTTGCAAGTGAAAGTTACATTATTAAAAGATATTTTTAACTAAATTGAAAAATAATGGGGAAAAGCATTGTTGATTGTGCGTTGATCATTCATCCACAATCTTTTCGACGTTAGATACATCATGATTCCGATTACTGACCGTATGTAAGTTTTTTTGGGATTTCGGAGTATGAAAAGTAAACTAATGATGAGCTTATTTCTTCGTGTTTTTTAAAAATAACTTTCCTGCGTCACAAAGTGTGAACTTATTAGATTGGACATGATACGACGTGTTGTTTCCCGAGCTATATTCAATGAGACGGAAACTAAAATGATATAAAATGCTCCAAGATTTATTCAAAGAGGTCTTGTATGGATCTAGTTATCATCAAATCAATATCTCCTGGACTTTAACAAATCTTCTGACACAGAACTATAACTCTTAACCTAAAGTTTGTTTTGGCTGTTCTTTGCCTTTGAAAATACAACGTTTTAAAGGAATTCAAATTCAATTCAATCAAGAAGACATTGACATGACATAACTTTAAATACAGCATAATTCTCACTTTCACCAACACATTTACATATATAATACAAGTGATTTCACAACACAACACAGTACTTTTGGACATTACCCATAACACTTTTTTCTTTAAAAAAAAGTGTGTATCTGTACAGAATCAGGTATAAATGTGTAATCGGATGAAATGCCGTGTTGTGTTGTGTGTTTTATAGTTATCCTAATGTTGATATCGTTTCGGTTTCTAACATGCTACTTGGATCAAACAGTGGGCGGTGTATAGAATATGGGTGAGTGTAATGAATAATTATAATATGATGTGGTATATTATGTATGTTTCAGTTAACATAAAATTATTCTTCACATAAATTTTTAAAATATTGGCAGGTATTTGTTTTATTATCGATCAGGTTTAAAAGGTTTAGATGAGAAATATTCCTAAAAAATATTTGTTCCTTGTGGATATCTGTTTTTAATGTTGTGTAGCTATGATTTGTGAATTGGTTATTGACTTTAAAGTAGGATTCTGTAATCCTTATAAATCATCCGGGTTTTGATGACCGTATAAAAAAGTAGTGTGTTTCCGAAAACAGTTTTGTGTTTTCTGTGATATAATTTTGGAAAGCATGTATTATTTATTATGTAAATAGGAAAGGAAAATTGAGGAGATGAGTTAAATGTATGAGTTGAACTGTCTGTGTAGGAAAAGGTTATTTACAGGGTGGGAGATTAGATGTCAGTGTTTAGCATTCATTTTCTATGTTGAATACGTTATTATTATTTCTTATTGCATTCATTTTTTCTCAACATATTATATATATGATTTGTGTTTTGCACTACGGTTGACGGTCTTGCTATTCCTTTTTGTACGTGTAATATATGTGTGTATTTAGGTCTTGGCCGCCGGACTCGCCTTCCCCTGTGCCCGGGTATGTAATACAAAACTACTTTCACTTTTTCATCGAAAATCCTTTTCAAAGACGCAGCAGTGTCATCTGATCTCTATGCATATACAAAGGAATAAGCATGCATGACGAAAGTAGCCAAATGAAAGAAAAGAAGAGGGAGAGAGAAAGAGGGAAAAGAATTTTGCCAGACCTGAACTTTTTTGTTATCCTGCCAAAAAGTTATGTAATAAATCAGTTTTCTTGTAGAGATTATATGTTGCTCCACTGAGACTTTTTTTCTTTTCCCTTTTATTCCATTGAAATGAATGCGCTCATTTTTTCCTTGTCCCGTTTTCTTCCAGCAGGAGCGTATATATAGTACCATCTTTTCCTTCAAAAGATATAGAGACAGGCTAGAAGATATTATGTACGTACACACACAGTGTCGAGTTGTGTATATATATATATATATATATATATATTCAAGAGAGAAAATTCTCCAGACTTTGCTCTAAGCTAGTTTGTGTACTGATGATGGCGAGCATTTTCTTGTTTTGAGAAAGGTTCTCTCTAGCTCAGAGTCGTGTTCATTGTTTTTCATGTTTGTTTGACCGACTTTGTGTGTATTTCATGTGTTCATCCTGTTAGTAGAATTTTTTTTTTTGAGAATAGTATGTACATACGTACCGTACAAATGCATGGAAGTTCACATGTGTTTCGGCCTTTCTTTTTTCCAGTAATTTATGTTGATGGTTAAGTTCTTCACGAAATGTGTGTGCATGAACTTGTCAACCATTCAGTTTGATGATGATATGGTAGAGAGAGAGAGAGATTTATTTTATTTTATTTAGATTTAAAATGGGAAGGATTTAAATTTTTGTTTTTTTCCTACAATTTCAACTGAATTGTCGTATGTATATGTATATAGTATGTGCACGTGACGCTGCAGCATAAATTAGATTGGATGAGGTTAAAAGTGTGTGAATATTATTATGTAATGTAAAAGTACATGTGGTGTTTGCCCTTTATTGAATCAAGGTACCAGCAGCAACTGGCCGTGATGACCATGAGCATGGGTTCCCGAATGGAGGAGATGCAGGTTCAAGAAGAGAAATTAGACACTGCCATGGCACTCTCCGAAATTCGAACCCAACTTCAGGAACTGACCAAGTCTGTAGAATCGTGTCAAAGCGAGGTGAATTTTGTTACTTTATTGTGTCCTTCAATTACCTACAACATACTTGCAACACATGGTTTTGGTTTAGTATTTCAATGGATGAAACAGCGAGCATTCGTTAAAAATCAACCTTAATTGACAACCCGATACATCAAAAACATCCTAGACATAAACTAAATTCATACCAATATCAATGCGTATATTTAAGCTATATGTTTTTATATACTATCACAGAATCTTTTGTTTACATAACTGGAATGTAATTTGTGAAAAGCAAATGAATGTTAGTTACTTTAGAGGGCTTCACTAATAATACGAATAGTATAATAAATCCAAACCATATTTCAATACCCTTTGCATATGTATAGTGAATATCTCACACAATAGAGCCAAAGATCTACATTCATACGTAGGACATGATGAGACATTCAAGTCCTTCAACGGAAATGAATGTCATCACAGGCTATTAATCTTATTGAGGGAAACACAATCGATTGACAATACATAGAAATGCAACTTTGAAAAGTTTGGATAATATAAGAATTGCTGAAGACTCAAGTCAGCATCAGGAAATGAGGGGAAGCTTACAAAAAAATTACTTCCGGGTGAAGCATCTCCCACTTGCTTTAGTAATACTTAAATTTACACGAACCTGAGCGAAAAATGTTCTAAAATAAGGTGCATCTCCAACTCTGTAGACTAAAATTCGAAAAATTTCTGATGCATAAATAGTACAAACGATGCTTGTCATGTAGCGCATGATATTACGTCATGAATTCATCCATCCTTTGAACCCAATTCATTCATACACAAAACTCAAGTTTTCACTGAATTAACTTTTTCCAAACAAATATACTTGCTAGCGTACATAGAGTGCGTTGTTCCATTTATCCTGATGAATGAATGATCTTGCGTTTGAAAAGCTTTATAGTGCTTATATGCGAAGGAAAGTAGATAACTGAATGGACCTTGTCAAAGGCAAAGTCTATATCATGTACAACTGCGTACCAAGAAACTCAAAGACCCCGAATATTTTTAGCCCAAAAATGCGTTCGTGAATGGAAGCGGTCCATATAGATTTTTATTTTTAGCCCAACCTCGACATTTTTTTGGTTACACACAAGACACAAACCTACAAAAGTTGCGTATCGCATCAAACCTTGTAGTATATAGTACATTTACATCTATATCGCCGTATCTTGTCGTAATATTTACCATCAAATGAGTATACATGGGAGAGAGACATGAAGGAAGCCGATTTTTTTCATGTAACCTTTTGCATACTTCCTCAAAGATTTACGCAATAGATATCTGTGTACACGCATATATATACATTATACACGTGCGTGAATTTAATAGGAGTAAAAATCCCACGAGGCTGACTTTCATCTCTTTCACTAGGTGAAAGTAGGCTGAATAATGACGTCAGTGTCAGTCTAGGTGAATTCTTGAGGATAAAGAAACCAGCATGTATTAGAGTGATTTGATTACATCTTGTGTGTTGTTGGGCTCTATCAGCATAATAGTAATTTGTTTGGATGTTGTTGTGACGGAGCAGTTGTGTAAATAAGCACTTTTGAATAAGTTTTTGGTACAACCGTATAGACATGCGGATTTAGGGGCTTTATCAAACCATTTATATTACTGCTCAATATTCTGACTCGGACAAGCAATAGAGATACGTTATGTTACGTGTTATATAATATTTTGTGGGTGCTGATGCTGATGATATGGGCTTGTGGTCCAGCGTACAAAGAAGGAATTTACGGGAACTCCATTTCTCTTGCACAATGATTATCTTCACAACACAAGGCTGAGTGAAGAAGGTGTGTATGATGTCTTTTCTAGCACCAAGTAGTCTTTGGTGTAGTAGTAGTAGTAGAGAGTGGATGGAGGTCCACAGAGCTTAGCTGTCATTCTGAGGAGGGTTGTATAAAACAAGAAAGTACACTACAATAACCTTCACTGTCATTAAAACTGGAAAAATAACAATAAGAGCAGCATTAGATTAGCACGCGTGGTTGCTCTTCTATACCCCCGTGCATGTCTAGCTCTCAACTGTTATTCCCAACCTCATTTTATTCGAGAGTTCCAAGCTGAGAAACAATGGGGAACACACACACACACACAATATATATATATATAGAAAGAAACACTACAGTTGAGAATACATGTTGTACATAGTCCTAATGGTAATAATAGAGGGTTTTTCTAAGATTTCGCATTTCTATTTTACTTTCCTTCACGTTGCTCCTGAATGGTTGTGTCGTCTATAGAAAAGAGAGAGAGATACGGGGAGAGAGAAAGTACGTGTTTTTGTGTATCGCATCGTACCTTTTACTGTTGGTTGAGACAGCAAGAAAGAAAGAGAAACTTGGGCTCCCTCAGTTTCATCTCGCGTCTCATCTGTCTCTATATACTTAGCAGGGAGATGCGATACGACTATTGTTTCTGTTTATTGTTATCAAAAGTAAATATTATACAAATGTAGCATGCTCTCTCCCTCCTCCTTGTCCCAACTGACTGGATAGTATATATAACAAGCTTGTTTCTTTATATGAGGTGCTTGGTATATGAATCTATGCATTTCATGCAGTTTTTCTTGCCAATTTCCAGTTCACCATTCCAGTCAACTGAGGGAACGTAATGTGTGCTTGCTAGTCGTAGCTCTCTTTCCCCTTGTAGTATAAAAGACGGAGCTGAAAAGTGTAAGGAAACCCCATTATTTCCCCATGGTTTAACTTTTGTGTCAGTCAGTCTGATAGTCAAGGGAAAAACCATGTCGTCGTTATTACGTCTTGCTACTACGCTTTCTCCTCCGTTTTTTTTTCAACAGGACTTTCAGAAATAGCCAACAATACATGGAGCTGGCAAACAATTTTCATTCATTCAATATCACCGCCCCCTTCACCCTTATGTAATAATGTAGTATAAAAATGTACATTTGAAGATACATATGTAACAATACTATTCCCGAACTTTATTGGAATGTAATATATGATTGGTAGTAGCTACTATAATTACTCATTAGTAGCCGAATCTGGGGGAACGTCGATTGCCCATTATCAAGTAACAAGCTTGTAAATCATGCGCTTTATGCAAAGTAATTTGGGAAGTAAAAATCCCAAAACAGTACAAAATTTAGAGAATTAGTTCGTGTAGGTAATCACAATTAGTGCTTTATGCACTTGAGTGGTATGCAAGCAACACACGAGTCTAAGTAAATCTACCGAGAAAATGTTTTTCTCTTTTGTGAAGTAGATGGAAAAATGTAAGAAAATTCATTCCCCGAATTCATGCATAGTTTAATGAAATTACTGGGTGACGGGGTAACCTGTAGCCTTACGCCTGTTTTATGACCCCATAAGGGTTACAGAGTTGTGAGACTTGATGTGATTTTATGTCACCTTTGCCCTGAATCTCATTTATTACTTTGTAAAGAGAAGCGCATAATAATATGGCAAGTAGTCATGTCGTTTATCTCAGAGTGAAAGCAGCAGCATAGCAAAGCGGTACACCCTTCTATCCCACGGTTTATGCCTTCCTTTGTTGTGTGTGTATTATAGGGGCATGTGTTTGTGTGTGAGTAGTAGTGTGCTGTTGTAATAGAAGCTCATTTCATTTCATTGTTTGTACTCTCCACATATAGTAGTACTCTCTATATGTATACATAGTTTGTGGAGTACATTCATACAAAAGTGGAAAGTTAGCTGAAGGCAAGCTCAATTCTAAATATGACAGTGGTTTGGTTGGTGTGTGTGTATGTGTGTGTTCATGGAACTTACATACATCTGGTTCGTGCTAATGGTACATTTTTACGTACAATTTTTTTTGCATTGTTTGTTTGTATACACTTGTGTGTACGATACGAGCTTTTTGGGCTCTCCTTCCTCTCTCCGGTATTCTGTCGCCATTCTTTTTCCGTTTCATCCTTCCCTTTCTCTTGAATAACATTCCCCAACTCTTTGGTTGTTTGTGAAATGGGGCGGATCTGCTCCGTGCTGATGTATGTGGCATATGGAATACATACACATAACTTTTTAGTAAAAGTGAAAGCTCGCTTCTCCATGTGTGTATAGTGTGGATGTGTTGTGCTGCACCCACATGCAGCCATGTACTTTATACGATGGCAATATTATTTGATGCTCATTTCACAGTCAACTTTAGATAACTTTCACTAGTCACAGTCACAACATGTTTCGCCTGTCACAGTAAAGGAGAAAGAAAAGAGACAATGCATGAATTTGTCCTGTATTTTATAACCGTTTGGGAATACATTTTGTTGAGAAAAAATACGATGAAACAAAAGGGATGATAATATGAAACTAAAGAGAAGAGAGCCAGAACGAAAGAAAAGCTCTCCTTCTCGAAAAGAAGGATAGAGGTGCCATCACCCAATATATACCGCTTGTCAATTCATTAATGAACAAAACTCCTAGTCTAACGACCTGACAGAGTGGAACTGATATGTTTATTATTATGCAATAATATTATGTTCAAATTTACCAAACTGTAGTGTGTGTACTCTGTACATTGTACATCCATAATATGTGTATATAATGGGTTACAAACCAAAACCACTTGCTGGGTGGATATATCTCTGCTAAATATCTCACAATGATTTTATTTTTTTTGTAGCAAAAAAGAGATAGAGATACACAAAACTTTGTTTTTTAAAGATGTAAACGGAGAAAGGAAAAAAAGACAAGAGAAAATGGATGATGTTAAAGTAATACCGGAAACAAAACATTTGAATATTTTAGTGGAAATGAGTTTTTCATGTAAATTTTTCCATAAAAATGTTGGAGCATTATATATTATGTTGCATTGCCCAAAAAGTGAAAGTATTTTTGGGGTGGGATGAAAGCTATATAAGAATAAGATGAGGAAGGATATCATAGTATAGTGAGACAACGAAAAGAAAGAGAAAGGGTTGAGCCAGATACAAATGCAATCTTGATGATGATGATGAGATGAGATTGTACCATAAAAATGTATCTGGTTGTGATAGCTCAAGTTGTTGAGGGAAAAAGGAGAGAATAAGGTGTATGCATGAAAATACATATCACACATCAATCCCTATATTTTCCAGACGTGAATATATGATTTTGATGACGATTGGCATTTCGTATGGTAATGTCATGGAATATGAAGATAATCCTGACTGATACTTAAAATGTGCCTTGAGAATTTCCTTCTGTTGCTGCCACTACCACCATCACCACCACCATTTTTTTCTTTTTTTCTCTCTCTCTCTCTTGTCGCGCCTTTCCATTCCCTTTCTTTCACTGAGGATGGCTCCTTTTTTTCATTTTGACTTCACATATAAATCTTTCCATTGTTGGGGCTTGGGAGCGAAATGAATAAAATGTGAATTCTTTACGAGTTGACGATCCGTTTTGTCACACACTTTATGCACACTTTTCCTACGTCTCAACTCCACTTCTTAATAAAAATTATTGTTATACGTACGTACGTACGTAGTTCCCCATTCGTATACCTCTTCAAACCTGAATGCAATGAAGTTTGTTGTGTTGTGTACTGTACTGCAATTTCAATGAAATTTGAGCGGCCCTTTCCATTTCTCAAGTATGCATAATGCATACTTGCGTATAGAGACATTATGCATTTTACTTTCATTCAAGCAATAATATATTTTGCGTGAAAAGTAAGTTATGAATGCGTGCTTAGAAACTTTTCAGCTGTCACCCAAACATTTCTTCCTTTTCATAAAAGGGAAAGCTCTTTGTCACGAGAATTTTTCTCCATATTCTCAACAAAAAAAACCTATAAGCATGTACACAATTTGATGGAAAGCTGGAGCTGGAGGGATGCAAACATAGGTAGTAGGCAGTAGTAGTATGTACATTGCATTACTCCGTCCACATATCGAATCAAAAAAAAAGAGAAGAATGATGAAATACCACTGCAGGGAAATTTGAGCTAAAATTAAACTGGATGTATCATGTGCTACACTGCTTTTCCGAGCTTTCTCTTTGACGTTTAATATAAGCCTAGCTGTTACTTGGGTTTGAGTTCGTTACGTAACTGCAGAAAAGAGGACTTTTCTTCTCTGTGCTCAGTTTTACAGAGAAATATGTATCAAGAAAAAGCAAATAATGCGTATTATTATCAACAGACATAGTACTATACTTAAAAAAACATTCAAATTACAAAAAAACTTACAGTGGATAGGGTCCCCTCTAGTATTTCTACTCTGTAGGGTATCTTATCTTCTACAAGTCATGCCTATATATGTATTATGTAGTAAAATAAATATGGTATGGATTTTGCATTACATATCATCTGCCTACTCTGAATAAGTTGGGTTCTTTGGTGAATTTGCAGTCTTTTGATAAAAAGTAACTTTTTTCTGGAATAAAAAAGAGCTTGTCCTCTTGTGTAATGCCAATCATAAAATGGTAGCACCAGTGGGACGTTTATATGCATGTATATATGGCTCTCCGCAGTGCAAGGGTGAGTGGGATGTCACGAAGAGGGCAAAAGAAGAAAGAAAACTTTTTTCTCTCTTATACTAAAGTTTAACTACAATAACAAGTTTCTTATTTCTTTTACTTGTGTCTGTTAAATAATGGTATTTGTTGAATCATAAGTCTCTGTCATATTGACTAGTAGGCGGCTACAGCACAACTTTGAGCCTTTTCCGAGTGATGGCGGAAACCAAAAGTGAGGATTTTTATGCACACACATTTCAGAAACCGGGTATTTGGGAATTGGGATGGAAGAAAGGTCAAATACAACAAAAACCGATGCTCTGCTACCCAAATGAATTTGACTAAATGCTTTAAGTTGTTGGTCAGTGTAAATAAAGCATTTATTTATAGTTGTTGAGAGCAGCACAAACCAAAAACCAAAGCCATGTTGAAAATTTTTTAAGGAATTTTTAATAAACAAAGTTTTTGTTGTTGAAAATTTTATATAAAATTATGTAAAGGTGACTGGAATCAAGGAAGACATGATCTCAATGAGAAACGAGATGGATATTGTTCATCATGTTAAAGATGAAATGGAAGAGCTCCGGGATGTTGTTGATAGAATGGAGGACTTAACTAGGAGACGGAAATCAAGACTTCTGGAACAGGTTACGCAATGCATTTTCAACCCATATAACAATTTAATGTGCATTAAATATGTTTTATTTTTTAAATAATTGTATCGCAACTTATTTTCTGTGCATGCAATGCAATTTTTGTTTTGAAAAAATTCAGCTACTTTGTATATTATTTTGAAAAGTAAATAAATTGTGTAAAAGTTAATAAACCTTTTACAATTCTTGATTGTGTTTTATTTATTTATTGCATGCTCTGGAATGCTGGCATATAAATACATTTTATCATTTAAATGCAATTATTATTCCTGATACATAAAAGAACTCTCAAGCGTAGCATTAGATTCTTCAAATCTATAAATGGCTGGGCTTCTCCGTGTGAATCTCTGCTGTGTAAATTAAGTAGAGAATCTGATGTCTAACTTGAGAGTTCATTGATAAGCACAACCAGACATTAACAAATTACAGAGATGTCAATGACATCAATGAAAATGTCTCCATGTGATATGGAGATGGAGAGTGAGTGAAGCTTATATGTTCGTATAAAACAATTTAATCTTTTTGCCGTACATTTTATGGAACGCTAGCATCGCTTATTGTTGTTTTTCATTAGCGTGAACAAGTGAGTTGTTAAGCTCTGTCAATTATTTTATGTATTAACAGGCAGCTACAATTCTGGTTTTATTTGCTCGGCTACGAAATGAAAATTTGGGTTGTAAATTGTAAAGGCCTACTTATATCCTGAAGATTAGGTGTTATCGTTTATCGCTGCTGCATTGTGGCACAAGCAAGATTTTTCTTATTGGATCATACTTAAATGTGTAATATGTGTTTATGCGGATGCGACCGAAAATGAGTTTTTGTAATAAGGAAACAAGCGGGCGACTTTCTAAGAACGGGCAGAAACCAGTAGAAGGACTCAGATTTTAAGACATTTACAGCCACTTATCCTTTAGGAAATTGGCTTAACAGCATCTTCATTCCGGTTTATGGTTATATCGACCATTATTTGCATAGCAGTGTAGACAAGTAGGAAGCTACAGGAAGTTAAGAGGACAGATGGACGAGACGATATGACTTTCTTTGGAAAACTTAACGGCTAAATTGCTGTATATACTCATATGGTCTTGTATTTATATGTTGCAGCTAGAAAAGTCAAGAATAGCTAGAGAAAATTTAGTAGAACAAACTACAAACCGACTGCATGAGGACTTAATTAAATATTATAATGTAGCTATGTATAGAAATGTAGTAGGCAAAGCAAAGATAAAAATGTCAACCGGATAGAACTGACAAAACAAATTCAATCGTTCTTACTTTATCTTCTTGTCGTAATTCTTCGAATGCAAAACTTTTTTTCTTCAAAGTTTACCTGAAACAAAAGTAAATTCGACGGAATCTCGAATATTCTAATAATGAGGCTGAATTGAAACTTGCTTAACGAGCAGAAAAAGTCCTGTCTTAAGTTATTTATTTGCGACATTCAGACAACTCCATTGAGCTATGACAAACACGTTTTGATTTCCAAGAACATATTCAACCTCCCGAAAATCAAATAATTCCGTGTTGTATAAACTTGAAAGCTATATTAAGTTTTCTGAATTTTTTTACTAGTACTATTTTGCTATAGCTAAATCTTTGCAGGAATACATTTATGCTATACATTTTATTGAGGAAACCAGAGTTGCACTCGTTGATATCAAATATACAGTGCAAGTACAAGTGCCCATAATCTACTGATATAGCATTTTAATTATCATTTATAAAATACTATATCGTCGTCATCATTGTTACAAATTATTTTCAATCCAGCTACCAATATAAATTTGACAACATTTTCACGTCAGGCTTGCCAAATATATTTAAATGTCAAATTCAATCTATTGTAAACTAAAATGTTACGTAAAGTGTACTAGTTAGTTCACCTCCTATTTAATCGGAAGCTTATAAAATCTGAAATTTAAAAAAAATCCACTTTAGAGTAAAAACTACAGACATGAGCTCTTTTTCTTCGGTCTCCGTTGTATTTTACATGTTGGTTTTTATAGTACCAGTCATTCTGTATTCAACGCTTGCCAACTCGATCCTCAATTCTTCTCTCATGCACGCACTGATCATACGATAGGAATGACTGATTTGTGTGACCATGCCATACTTCTTTTAGATAATATACGTAAACATACCAAGCTACATGCATAACATTGCGGATAAATAGCAAGGGGTTGGTCGTTGGTACTAGTGGCAGTAGCGGCAGCATATATTTACTAGAAAGCACTTTTTGTAAACACTTCGCATCGACAAGCATGCCATTGGAGACAGGGAGAAAGGAGAGAGCGATTTGTTAGGCTAGCTTGTATGCATACTGAACACAAGTTTGTATTATACAAAAGCTCCTTTTTGTAATCGGATAACAAGAGCAAACATGGTGGAATTACTCATCCGACTTAATGTTTACAGCAAACGCGACAAGCTTACTACCTTCACTGCTTTTACCCTGTACATTCTAATTGCTTCTAGCTCCACACAACACATACTATATACATACATACATACATACACATTGACGTTACCTAATGTAATGTGTAGTGTGTTCACCGAGTTCCGCTACCAAGTTGGCTGCTGCTGCTATAATCTGGCTTCCGTAATTTGTATACTTGTCTGAATAGATATTCTTCCACTTCATGCCCAAGTACCTTTATCTCGATTAGTTATTTCTTCTCTTATCATTGCACAACGAATATATAGAGATGGGAATCTTTGCTTGATTCCAAAACTGCTTTTGCTTCTATAACTTCTAATCCCTCAATGTAACAAATCACATCACACTGTGCCATAATAACTTATGAAGCTACATATTATATATTCCCCAGCTTTAAATAACTCTATTTCTAACTATAAGAGGGGTTTATACTATATAAGGAATATGGGAATTGAATTGCATAAATTTTAATCTGATGTGCAAAATTCATGAGATTATAGCCTTCAATCACAATATTCTAGGGTTTCAATGTGAAATACAAGGCTTGTAGTAGTAGTTGAAAGCGACTTTTTACTGCTGTTTCATTCAACTTTCACCATTTCAGATGTAAAATCTATATATGCGTCAAGTTAGGAGGCTGCTACAACACAATTAAAATGAATTTTCTCCAAGAAAATTTGACTTATTTGATTCGAAATTTAAATAGGTATTTCTATTTTTATACGTTTCATCTTCGACGAGTGCCTAAAGACAAGATTGAGTTGTGGGAGATGCGAGATCCATTTTTAGTAAAGGCGACATTACTTTTGAGCATGCCATTACGATTGATTGCAAATAGGGATGAACATTTCTGTAGGCCGCTTTCTCGGAATTTGTGCTTGTCATACAATAATATGACAATGGGGAAATTACATATTTCCTGAATGAGTATCTACGGTTATTATAGTCTTTACTTTGGATTTTTCCTCGTTCCATTCATTTGTTTTTCTGTGCTGTGTTCTTGTCGCTTTTTTGCTATTTTCTCATAAAGTCAACAACTACCGTACGTATATGCACACACATCATGACATGGAATTATCATCCGACTCGACTCAACTCCTTCACGTTGGCATATTTTTCCGAAGAAATAAATGCATCACGCTATCTGTGTTTAGTGCTATGGAACGGCAGCAAGTATTATATGGCTTATGTCTTTCATGATGGTGATGCAGGGGAAAACTAGGGGCAAAATGTTCACGATACCAAAAAACAAGATGTAAAGTAAAAGCAAATAAAATGCAAAAAATCAGTACCGTGTATATAATACCATGGTAGATTGCACATTATATTCTGCTGAAGTGTGCGCTCACATGATATTGTCTAATCTGCTTTTGAACATTGCAAACAGTGAAAGAAGACAAGAAGTGACTGAGACACAAAAAAAACTGAAAAGCGAAGTAGAAGAAACATGAAGAGAAGAAAAGAAAAGGCTTGGAATACGAAAAAGACTTTTCTGTAGGTTTTTTTTGTTTTCGTTTTTCTTTCTTCTACTTCATCTTAACAAGGGAATCTGGTAAAGTCTCTTGAGACTGTTACACTTGTCAAATTCATGTGCACCACTCCATATTCACTATTTACTCTTAGTTTGCTCCACTTCTCTCTTCTTTTCAACAAAATGTCGTTCTCACGGAGAAAGAAACAATCTGAATCTGTGAATGTCTTCTTACCGTGCTGTATTTTATGCTTTTTGAGAAATACATACGTTCATATACTATCGATAAACATGGTTGGATTCAGATTTTATTTTGAATTTGCATGGCTGGTGCTTTAAGAAATCACTTTAAGATTGAAAAAACATTCATCTACATATATTGCCATTTGTGCTCCCAATGAACACAATATTCAAGAGAATGTATTGTTCTTATCGAGCAAAGTCATGACTGTATGCTTACAGGTATTTTAGTAGCTTATAAGAATGATTGTTTGAACGATATTTGCTGCTTAAAATATTGATTTGCTTGTAACGCTATGATTTCCTTAAATTCGCACAGTCAAATTTGACTAATTTTATGTTGTCGCTGATGTAAGTTTGCTTTATTGGAAAAATGTATTTTTCAAGCGGATGTTAAAATATATTTTTTCTTCTGAATTACAGGGACTCACGGCATTCCTTTCCTTTTCCATCTTTGCAGCGGTACTGGGGATGCTCCAGTTCGGCTACAACACGGGTGTTATAAATGCTCCAAAGAAGGTAAGAAACTCTTCGAATTGATAAGCGAAACAAAAGTTGGTTAGTGTAAATTCAACTTCAAGAAGCGAATGATTGCATTGGACGTAGTTATAAAATATACTTGAATCTGTTGGAATTTCTACACGTCGTAGATGTGTAAATGGTAAAGGTTGATAATTCGTACAGGAATCTAAAAGATACCCTTTGAAATACCAACGACCACGTCCGTTTTTTAAAATGGTATTTAAACAAGGATTACTCGTGTACTAGTTCTCATTTCGTCAAATAAATTGCGTTGTTTTATTTCCAACTTTTGATTGGCATTGCCTCTACAATTTTACTACAAACACCTTTTCCTGCATTAATTTTAGTGCAGAATCAAACTTCTTATCAAAATACAATTTGAATCTTTTTCTTTGTTGAATAAATACATCTGACCATTGTCACTTACAGGCATCTAGAGCATGTACAGTTCAATATATAAAAAAGTGTTGGCAATCCTACTCACTGTTATAATGCCACCTTAATCATTGCGATCAAGGTATACTCAGATCAGAGCACAGAAAAGAGACACGGACAGGAGGAGTGGAGACTATGCGGAAGACGGCCATTTCCTTGTTAATATTCATGTGAAGACATGACATAAAGATTCTTGCATGATTTGTCAAAATTTCCTCTCTCTCCCTCTCTTTTATACCATGCCTCAAGAAAAAGAGCTAGTCTCAAGAGGCTCATCATCATTCCTTCTGTACCATTTCACTTCCATTCCATACTTCATTAGAGAAAGCTTTCCCTCTCCATGTTGGCAATGGAAAGTAGTAAAATGCTTGGAGAACTTGCTAGCATTGCACTACGTGTGTTCTTTCCTCTACCACTCTCATTCTTAGCATCATACATCCTACTTTCATTTTCCTTGTCAAGAACAAGAGAACAGTTTATGAGCTTTTGTATTATATAAATACATACATAAGTATATATGTACATACATATAATGTGTGTAGTGACACAAAGAGAAATAGCTCAAATAGCGTCTTGTTTGTAGGACACCTTTGGAATCATTAAAATATCAAGTAACCTTCTCATTTTTGCATGAGGAACTGGCGATTTACATCAACCAACCCTCCTGGAAGATATGGCCTTTCATTCCCTTATGCTAGATTATTTCCCATTTTAAAAGCCCTACATTATTACTATGAGACATGTGCATTTCGTTCCCCCTATAACTTTATAATGAGAGCCCTCTCTTAAAAAGATGATGTTTAGCCTCGAAAACCCATTTCGACAACTCATAGACAGGTTTCTAGATTATTTCATGAATTTCTTACGTCGTTTCTCCTGGATTTTAACTCCTTTTCCCATCCCATACCTTATGCGTAATAGTTATGTGTGTATCTACTACTACATTGGTAAGGTAGTTTGTTATTTTATGACTTTGAGTCATTCATGTTCATCTCACATAAAACTGCCTACTTTATGACGAGTTCAAAAAAAAACATCTAAATTGATGTGTGCACCAGAAACCATACTGATAAAGTTTTTGTCGCCGATTTTGCAAGCCCTTTGCGTGATGTCTGCATCTGCCTAAAGGCTGCTCCACTGGAGGTGAAACAGTTGAGAAAGAAAGAAGACAAAAGATTCTCCATATTTCTATGTCATTGATAAGAAATCATATGCAAATCTGAAGAAGAAGAATAAGACGGCTAAGAAAATAACCCTCAAACAATGCAAAGTATTATGATAGGAGGTATCTTCTAAAGATATCTTTTGAACACAAGTGAATGTTTATGGGAAACTTTGACTCACGCATGTAACAAGAGTTCTGGAACACCAGATCACCATCAGTAGTAGTAGTATTTACAATGGAGGATATGAGTGTGGGTTTGACAGGATGCTTGAATGATTCAAATACAAAAAAAAAATACTCAATTTATTTTTATCTTTGTGTGTGCGCCTACAGGATATCGAAAGGTTCATAAAAGAAGTTTGGGAAGAGCGTAATAAAAATAAGTCGATGGCAAAGGATACGCTTGAAGAAACTTACTCTTACGTAGTCTCCATCTTTGCTATTGGAGGAATGCTTGGGGGATTTGGAGGTGGGATGATCGCCAATCGATTTGGACGGTAAGTAACACATCTAACATCATCACATCACATATACCGTACATAAGTAAAAGGAACACAAAATTGTAAAAACCCACATGTCATCGTCATCCTAACATTTTATTTTGAATGTGCCTCCTGTACCTCGGCCCCTATTCACCAACGCCGTTCCACAAATTGTCGCTTCACTCAAGAGTAAAAATTTAAGTGGTGGACACGGTGGAGGGTTTCCAGCACAAAAATAAAATTGCAGAGAGATGCTAATTACAAGCGTAATGACAACACTTTCCCTTTATCCTGGATTTTTGTCAGGAGGAGCGTTAATAGTTCGTAACTTTGGTTGGGCGGTGGTGTTTAGTCCTCCTGTAGTGTTGTAGTCCAGTCCAGTCCAGTCCTCACTGCTTATTTCCCTTAATCGTAAAATGTTAAGTCTGCCGGAAGAACCCGTAATAAATTTTGTGATATAAACAGAGCTGAAACCTACAACCTACTTTTTTAGTATTCCTTGGACACTTTGGTAAATGATCCATGGAGCAAGTTATAAGTTGCAAGCTGAATTTATACTTTTTTTCTTCTTCTTTTTCACGTGTATTTACAGGAAAGGTGGATTACTCTTAAGTGATATCCTGGGAATCGGTGGCGGTGCACTGATGGCACTGACCCGGTCTACCCGATCCTACGAAATATTGATTGTTGGACGGTTTGTCATTGGAGTTCACTGCGGTAAGTTTATTTCTACATAATTTATAACATTCTCTCAGCTCTCTCTTTTTTTTCACCATACCAGACCACTACTACCACCATCACCAATACCCAGTGTATCAGACTATTTATGGGAATGGAGTAAAAACGAGTGCAGTACATTATACATTTCGTCTTGTAATCTCCCTAACTCACGTGTGTGTAATTCTGTATTATTTTTTGAGCTGAGTGAGCAAAAGAAAATGGGAAAGAAAATGCCTAGTTTCCTTGATAAAACTCTGAGGATTCTAGCTCAGATAAGAACATTTTGTGTAGTTTGACTCCATGTCTTGTACACACTCCTACTTCTACCTTTCTCTCATGTAAAGATTTGTAACAAAATATAAGTATATCGATGGGTGATGTGTAAGTAGTAAAATATGCTCTCGACTTGAATTTCACGACAGATGAACGTATTTATGCATTGGATTAGATTGCTAGTTTGGTTTGGTTTGGCTGCCAGCATACAGTGCGGTTATCAACCAGACGTGTGTGAAGATGGTTCCGAGAGATACGCGTCCAGAAATATTTTCTGTTTGCTTTTGCTTTCATCGACCATTTCCTATTTTGTACTCAGCATGAGCAGTGTATTTTATTAAAGTGCAAGAATGGCAACTCAACTGTGTAAAAGTAATGATAGCTACACGACTATGTTCCTGTTTTGCCAGTGATGATGATGATGATGATGATGTGGAGGTCCATGATGATGAACGTGAAATAACTTCTTTCCGCATAAATACATGATTCTCTCAGTCCTCAGTGCTCACATAAATACAAACTACAAACGTATGTATGAATTGCTTTATTAAGAGGAGGAATTAGTCTCTTCCAGTTTTACTATACAGAGATGAAAACGACATATCCGTTGAAATGGGAAACTCAACTCTTGCCTTTCTGGAAGACATATTACTCGCAGTCATGCAGGCTCATGGAGCTCCTATTGTCATATTGTCAACTTTTGTCAGATCCAGTTGCTTCTAAATTAACTTGTAATTTGTCACGGATTATTTGTTGTCTTCTCATTTACTTTCACTCTCGTCTTCTTCCCCTTTCTCTTTCCTCTCTCTCTCTTTCTGTATATATGTATATCTTGCCTTTTATTTTTCCCGTTCACCAGACACACACATACACATGCACACCCAACAGGACATTTTTGTTTCCGCGTGACTTTTCCCCAGTTGTCTATTCTGTTGGTCTACTCAAGTGTAAGCGCTATTGTGGTTGAATCTATTTTACGTATATCTTTGACATTTTCTAACAATGCCTTGTATATTAAGGAGGCGACGACGCTCTCTTTTAGCCACAGTAGTTGACAATCTCGGCGGCTGCTAACTAACTCTTCCCCGTCTTTTATTTTTTTTTGGTAAATGTATACATAAAAGAGTGCGATACACGTTACTCATAATACATGGGAATATTGGAGCCACAGGAGTCCTTCATTTATTCTGAGCTCTGTTTTTTTCCTCCATGATTTTCTTTTAATGTTTAAGAGGGCATAATAACTATATACGTACATATATATACATCATTTATGAGCACAACTAATAAAATATATGTGGTTAACTTGATGAATCAACTCTCACCGTTCTGGTTAGAGGATATATATTATGGTGGAGAGTTTGGTGCTATATATAGAATGTCATATAGGAAGGAGTGCCTTTTGTTCCATTTTGCTGTCGATTTATTCCCATCTCTTTTATTTCACTTTCTTTTTCAAAAGACCGTTTCTTGGCTTTTGGAGAAACGGGTAAGGAAAAAGGAGCACTATAGTACAGGGGAGTAGAGGAGAGCCTTTCTTTTTCCTTTTTTACTTTTGTTGGCTCTTTATCTAGACGGTTGGCAGTCGCAAAAGTAAGGGTAAAGCCCTTTGGTCGCCACTAACTGTGAATGTGATGTGTGTGTACTCTTCTTATTATATTTTTCTTCCTTTTTTCCATTATTTTTTTTCGTAGCACCAAATGAAAGCATACTTATGTGTGTGTGTAGTTTCTTCTCATGTAATGCAATAGCTTCAACCTAAGATCCCACTTTCACCATGCTCATCATCTTTATCCTTCTCTTTTCATTTCGGTCGCGTATTATCATATCATTTTCTAAGAAGAAAGAAAAGAAAGAGTCACCAACTGTTGTAGTAGTGTACATATAATGCATCACCACTATCATGATGCTCACGAGCTGTGTCAAAAGGAAAAGTCAGGGAGAAAGAATGGAAAGAAGAAACTTTGCCCATTCTCAACAGTCACACACGCCATCCTATTATTACTCCTTCTTATTAATCACATCCACTACGTAAAGTAAGGATTTTCTATCATTCCGACCTCCTATTTCCAAAGAAGAAAAAAACATCATCATCATCATCATGCTGCATGTTTATTACCACAAAAAAAGCAGGTGTATAGAATAAATGTGAAACTTTATGTACTATTGACTACTGCTTCCATTTGAAATTGGAACGTTAATGGTAATCGATTAGATTCTCGACAAAATCAAAATGTAATGCGTTTTACTCAACCAAAATGATGCACGTAGTGATGGTGGTAGTAAAAGCTTAGTAGTAAGTATAAAAGCATGAAAATATTTAATATGTGTATGTTGTATAGTTTAATTGAGCCATATTGCATTTCTTTAAACTATTACAGGCCTAAGCACAATTTTGGTCCCTATGTACGTTAGCGAGATTGCTCCATTGAATCTTAGAGGCGCTCTAGGAACTGTGAATCAATTAGCTGTGACCATAGGACTTTGTGTTTCCCAGATCCTTGGAGTTGACCAACTCTTGGGAACTAATGATGGCTGGCCTGTTCTTTTAGGTAAGTTATAAGATGGAACAAGGAGGAGGCAAGTGCACACATAAGGAAAAATGAAGAGAACAAGTTTTCTTTGTTCTTCCTTTGTGATTTCACGATGTGTGCTCGAGCACATCTATTAACTCTCCAACTAAAACAGAGAAAGAGATGTGTGTGTGAGTGTGCTGCGTCCGCACCGCTGCTACCAAACCAATACCCAATCTCTGTTATATAATATATGGGTGCATGGAGAGAGAGAAGGGCCCTAAATACATTCCATTCGGGGAGCGTTATCTACACTTTTAGTTTCAATGGCCCCTTGTCTACTTTGTTCGACAAATTTCCTGACAAGTGTTCCGATGTCAACCTCACAGAAGTTTAAGACAAGCACTTTTGAGGAAACAGCGTGTGTTGGTGTCGTTTCGGAAAGATTGAGTAATGGTTATTGTTTTCTTTGTATACTCACGGCATTTTACTTAAATACTGCTGTCTTTCCCCCGCAAAAATATCCGGATATGAGCTCTTGCTCTCCAACTTATATAAAGTTCTTTTATATATATATATATTCTCAAGAGTCTTATATATAGATGATAGGACACGTGCTACATATGCTGCTCAAGTTCCTTTATAAGCCATCTGTTAATGATTTTATTAGGTGGTTGACGTATGGATTAGAGATGGAATAAGTTGAGTTTTGTGAAGAGTAATGCCATGAAAAACAATGAAAATCCAAATCTCCACGAGCTTTCCTTGAATTGACTCATTCCGTTGTATATTCACCTCCATAGAATTTGAAAGTTAAGCTAATGAATTAATTCACGTCTCATTTCACCCACAGGATTGGCTTTGGTTCCACCAGCGTTGCAATTATTGTTATTACCTATGTGCCCTGAGTCGCCTCGGCACCTTCTTATCACAAGACAACGAGAGGATGAAGCTAGGAAAGGTGGGTAGCGTTATGATATCACCACCTCAATGCATTTCAATAAAAGTAATATTTTGATACTCATATTTGCCAACCGGGTTCTCATCATCAACAGCATTGAAGAAACTACGAGCATCCAATGATGTGGAGGATGACGTGGAAGAAATGAAAGCTGAGCAAAGAGCTCACTCCGCAGAAGCCAGAATATCCATGCTCCAACTGCTCCGCTCATCTAATTTTAGGATGCCCCTCGTCATTGCCGTAACTATGCAACTTTCTCAGCAGTTCTCAGGAATTAACGCGGTCAGTGCACTTTCTAACCACACAATTCCATTTAGGTTTACAATATGATATGGGGAAATCAATGTCTTTGCTACTACCCCTTTTATAGTAATATATAAGTCAAAGTGTGTAAAACCAAATCTGGCTCATTGTCAGTTTTCCCCAGATATTTTGACTGCGGATGGAGAGAGAGAGTGAAAGTTGTTGAGATGAAAATTTTGAGGTGGATACATACTCCGTATACAAGTGTAGTAGCTATAGGCTAGGCGATGATCATGCTATATGCTCTAGACATTTTGAAAAGAGACTATTATTTTGGCAAGTAGCGATTACCACTTTTGCTAATCTTGTTTGACAGACTAGGGGTAAATATTTGAACTGCAAATCCTCCATTGCGCTGCCAAATGTACTTCACAAGATTTTGTTTGTGCAGTGACTGGTATAAAGATACCCTGAATGAGGAGGAATAAGGTATATAGGTAATTGGCAATAAGGGAAATGTGGAGGAGGCTTACAGAAGAAGCCAATGACGTGCTACGCTTTTATATGAAATGGAAATTTATACCCATATCTTATGCCATTTACATAATATGGCTCGACTTGTTGTATATCCCGTGTGTTCCTTGGCTGTCGTATATACTTTAACCATGAAACTGTGTTTGTAAGGATTACAATTTTCACGATATAGTCACCCTGATAATATTACTTGCTTTCTTTCTCCCTTCCATAACCACACTTGTTACTGATTGGTTGGTGGTGGTTTGAGTGTTTGAAAATAGAATTTGTATATTTCATAGAGTTTCACATGTAAACCAGAAGAGGATATGTAAGTATAGAATATGAAAAGCGGCAGGCAAGATAAGTGGAAATTGTATATGGATATCTTTAGTAAAAGTATGCAAAAAAATATACCTGCTGGTTTGTATGGATAAGAGTTACTTCATGACAAACTTTTGAAATTGATACTGACAGCTTTGTTTACACACCTCCGAAATAGGATAGGAATGAAGAGTGATTCTTCATGTTCATTTTTTTGTGGAATACAGAAAGAGTATATAAGTATCAACAAGAGAGTACTTTTACCCTCCTTTCCCCCACAAAACTTGTTGACTACGTGTGTAGCCAAACCTCCACACATTTTGAGATTGTTCTTGTGAGATTTTGCAACTCTCAACTCAACCAACCACTTCATAAAAGTAATCAATTTATGAGCCCACATTATTATATGATATGATATGAGTTCCAAGTAATCATGTCCCAACAGCATTCAATCTTTGTAATTGACTTTTAACTGTTATATATTACTATAACTCACAGATTTTGTAATTACTTTTCCAGGTATTTTACTACTCGACGACGCTGTTTACGGAGACCGGGCTCCAGGAATCTTATGCCAAATTCGCCACAATAGGTGTTGGAGCCATTATGGTTGGAATGACACTCGTTTCAGTTATGTTAATGGATCGCGCAGGTCGAAGAACACTTCATCTCTACGGTCTTGGTGGCATGTTCATCTTCTCCATTTTCATCACCATCTCCATGCTCATCAAGGTGTCCCTTCGTTTTCCAATCCCATTTTTAATGTGTACCAAAACGCGTAAAAATGGGAATTTTAGATCTCAGATATGTATATATTATGTACATGTTCTCATGTATTCTACTCGAGTTCTCTATAGCATCAGCAATCAGCATATATCAATTTCTCAAATGGAGAAAAAAATATCATTTCGTGTTTCACTTTCAGAGAAAACATTTTACACTATCTGCAAATCTAAATTCCAAAGATTCGATTACTACTCTATATAATATAACTACTAGTCAATATACGACATATACTCAAGGACTTTTGCCGACAGGGATAGGCGTCGGTTGTTCTTGGAGTATTGCTTTCCCCATTCCCATTTTTCTGCATGGCAAAATTTTGTAGCACGTAGAATTTTTACTTGCTTTTACAAAGGAAGTAAAGGAGAAGAGAAGATATGGTCTTGAAGAGAGCCAGAGTGGTAGAGCGAGAGCGAAGAAGAAAGTTATGAATTGCTCACTAACATTTACTTGAAGCTCATTTCCTTTTTTGTTATGCAAACATCCCGAATTTATTGATTTGGATCGCATGATGTATTTTTATCTATTTTTATATTTTACATTCATTTGAGAGAAATATTTGCTAACACGAATGAGAAAAGAGTAGTTTTCCTGAAACTGCCTGTGTACATTGGTGTGGCGTACTTTATTTGTACGCATATTGTACGTAAAAATCATTCCATTTGTAGAAAGTTTTTTTATTATCGTTATTTCATATATTGTGGATATACAATTTATGTATATCTTTCTCGTTTTTTGGTTAGCTTCTTTTGCAATTTTGGTTTGATTTCTTTTGATCTAAGAAGATTACTGACAGTCAAGTTTTGCGTAAAAGGAATTTTTCTCTTTGTTCAAGGAAATCTTGGATTGGATCTCGTATCTGGCGGTGATATTCACGTTGAGCTTTGTCGTATTCTTTGCGGTGGGACCGGGTTCAATCCCTTGGCTCATCACCGCAGAGCTCTTTTCTCAAGGACCACGACCTGCAGCCATGTCAATCGCCGTACTCATCAACTGGCTTTCCAACTTCCTTGTCGGAAAATACTTCTTAAATATGAAAGTAAGCTCTATATACTTAGATAGTATACCATGGAAAGGTAAAATCTTGAGATAACCATATACCATATCATCAAGTATGGTAAAGAAACCAAAGAAAGATTACACTTTCTATCCCCCCACATCAATATAATTGTTATTATTTTTATTAGCCCTCTCGTCTTCGATTCCATTTGAGAAGGAACGAAAGAAAAGAAAGAAAAATACTCCATGAGTTGAATACAAGAAGGAGTAGCATTTCTTTCTCTTTTTTTGTTACGCTGCAAATATCCCTCCAAACTCTTTTTTAGTCCCCAGCCAAATTGGCCCATTTTCATTTCTATTATAGTTTCTACTAAACAAGTTCGATCTCTTCATCAGCACAAGGGAGAAAAAGCCGTAATGATCGTAATGTTACCGCTGCTGCTCCTCCATGATGATGATGATGATGATGATCAACATCATGACCAAAGTTTCTTTTTCCATGAAATTAGTCTTGTTAAGATAAAGCTATCAAAAGCTTCTGGGAAAAGTTTCGAACAAGTACCAAGGGAATTCTACTAAATATGCTGTAATATACATAACTAGACGTAGGAGAAGCGGCAGCAGCATTACCAACAAGAGCTTTTTTTGCCTTTGCCCACTCCGCTGTACCTTTCACTTCTCCTGTTGAAGAGATAGGGAGAGCTGGTGGCTCCCCAAAAGTTACCAATACTTAATGTTATACAAAATTGACTACCTATATATATATATTACATTATAAAAATGTTTTTCCTCTCGTCCTTTTCTCCTCTCTCTCCCTTTGGTCTCTTGGAAGCATTCATGTGTACAAAGTACAAACGATTCGATAGGATGTAATTTACTCCTTGTGTTTTATATGTATGACTGTGAATAATATATGAATGCCTTTATACATGTATGTATGTATGTATAACGTTATCTGTTCTTGTGTCTAGAACTTGTTGGGAAACTATGCATTCCTTCCGTTCAGCGTCCTCCTCGCATTCTTTTGGACTTTCACCTACAATAAAGTCCCAGAGACGAGGAACAAAACTTTTGAAGAGATCGCCGCTCTCTTCCGGCGCAATAGCATTGTCAGGTTCGACCACATAAAAGCAAATAATTACATTAACGACTAACATCACAGCCAACATATTTGAAAAAACCTGTATATAAAGCTACCTATTACGTCTCTCTCTCTCTCTCATTTTCAATCACCACAACCAACCAAAAACTAGCAAAAAACTCCTTCACATTTAATTTTCACATTGTACAATAAGTATTATATATATCTGTATCTCTCTATCTCACTAAAATGTTAACAATCCACTTATCTTCCCACATTGTTCACCACTTTTCTCAACTCACCAAAAAACTACTTCTATAGTAGCAGAAGCAGCAGTGCACTCTCACTCTAGCTCTATACTAAACACACACACACATTTATAAGTTGCTAGATATAACAAATTCTCCTTTCTCACTGGAGAAAAAGTTCAATTAATTTCATCCTTCACATGTCTCTCACTCTCAACACCTTCCTGACTGCTATTACTTAAAATGCTACAACTACTCTGCAAAAACTTCGTTTCTTTCTCTCTCTCTCATCACAAGTATGTTTCAATCCTTAACTTGTGAACGCACGTAGAGAAGATAAAAGAAATCTCTGTAACCAACAAACCATCCCTCTCCATCTGAACTGAAGCTTCAATTCAACCAATTTTCTCTCTAATAAATATGTTTATAAAGACCTCTATCTATCTAACTACTTATATCTACACCTCAAACTTACAATGCAACTAACTACTGCCATAAATATCTAATAATAATTAAAAACCATTTTAGCAAGCCAAATATTATTAATACAAAAAAAATTACTTGATATTTTTGCAAAATAATACCACAAAAAACATTTTATTCAATTATGAATACAAAATACAAAAAAAATATTTGCCTAAGCGTCATTTCCCAAATTTTAAAGGGAGAACAGAGCTCCTGGGGACGAAAGCCATGCTTACGGGTGAGTTTAAAAAAAAAGTTTCCTTTGAGTACAACTTTCCCTTTTTTATTATTATCGTTACTTATCATCATGATTTACAATATTATGTATGTATTGTGTACATTAAGTTTTCGTACAATATTTTTTTATGAAACTGTAGTTAAAAGTAAGGAATTTTTCTTATCATTTGACGGCCAATATTATGATTTTTTTTTAGTTTCCGAGTTTGATAAATGAGTAGAAAGCTAGATTAGTACAAGATATCTCAGCTTGAGTAACATTTAATAGTAGTAGGCCGGTAGCCCTAGGAAAAGTTGGATGGTAAAAATAGCCGTATAAAAGTAGTAATTAGTAGCTCGTAATTTATCTTTCCCGTGATAAGGTAATCCCCATACTCCCTACGGGTTAAGATATAGAGCCTAATAGTTCCAGATTACGTATATATACTTGCTTCTTTGTTCACGCAACATTTATTTTTTAGCCCATTTTCAGTTGTTTTTTATATAACTCATTTGCCATACTTATTATAGCCTTGCCAAGCCAGGTGGGCCACCTCCTCCTAGTTACGAGTCGGTAGGAAAAACTTCCAACAGTATCCATATGGAAGTTGATAATCCCGAGTTTGACAAGACGGATCTTTAACAATCATCATCATTCTCCTTTCCCCTTATTTTTCCATTATAAAAGGTTTTTGTTGTTTTATTATATTTTTTTTTGATTTCACAAATAATAGCACCTGGCACTTATCTATACTCTTGTATATTATTATGATTTACTTTATATCTCAGCCTCTATTAATTATATATAAAACAAAAGATTAAGTGCATGCACACCATGCAAAACTTGACTATGCCAGAAAATGGTTTACTAATCCAAATTAAACTTTTCATATTTTAATT
The DNA here is from genome assembly GCA_964034955.1 of Orchesella flavescens. NCBI lineage: Eukaryota > Metazoa > Arthropoda > Collembola > Entomobryomorpha > Orchesellidae > Orchesella > Orchesella flavescens. The sequence continues at coordinate 40,135,574 of OZ035955.1, forward strand.
TTCAGCATGTTGAACTGCGTTGGCCAACCAATGGCACCTGAGAGCTCTGCTCTAATTGAAGCTGAGAAACAACAACCTCCTCCTGAATCATGTGAGGAAGAATATGACTTCAATAATCTATAATCTAATAATAATTAATATTTCAACATCATATTATTATTATCCTTCTTCTAAGAATCAAAAAAACAAATCACTTGTTTGTACTTTTTTTAAACGTTATCTCTTTAAAACAAATAATGCAGTGGAATGCAAATTGCCTTAACTGTATTCGTAGTACATAGCATCATTATATATTATACTTTTGTTCTCAAGTAGCTTAATTCCATATCATTCCAATATAATACGTACGATAATAATATATTACATATTACAAACATACATTCAATCAACATTACTTATGCCTTATCTTATATACATAAGAATTTAAGTTTTATTTTCAGCTTGCCAACATTCAATACTAAACTATAATAATAATGATTGATTTGAATATAAATTGATGAATTCATTTTATACATACAAAACCTAAATTTTATTTCAAATGCCTTCAATTTATATAAACCAAACTATAGTAAAATGTGAATAATTATTAAATCAAATTTTTTCCACCATTCCATTTGCATGACTATTGCTATAAAAAAAATTAATGCATGCTAATTGTATTTTTTATCCGATTAGACTTATGCTTACTGTCATATATACGAAAAATATTCCTTTTAATAATATGAAATGAGTACTTAACTAAGTATACCCTTGTCCATATTTATGCTCATTCAGTCATTCAATATAGATTATTAAATTTAATGCCCCTTTGAAAGCTCCCTTAACTTAATTAGATAAAGAAACGTTGCCTTACTATTGCAAAATATATTGCAAACTATTTGATAATTCCCAATTTATTCAGTATACAAGCTTTCCCATCATTTATTCAATTTAGATAATCCTGAGGAAATTAGTTGTTTGAAATTTACTTCCTGGGGAAGTAAATTAAATTTAGACTATTCAAAACCGAAGACTATTCAAACTTTTAGCCGTCCCAATAACTCAATTTATTATTAGCGTATATATTTTTTATCCATTCTTTAATTAAGAAATCTAAAAATGTATATATGCATTGAAATTTATTGTGTAGTGATATAATTATTACTGATGTAAATTAATCGAAAAACCATTCTGGAACATTGAGATGCAATTTAGCTATCTAATCTTCAAGATGTACTTAATGATGATTGGTAGTAGAAATTTTAAAAATTACTGTAGAAATATAGGTATCTTGTCGATTTTTGTAGAATGTTAGTCAGTGTCTGTATACATTGTGTGTCATGACCTTTAAAAATATACGATTTCATACAGAAACATTTAAAACTCTGTGTAAAACCTATATATACATGTATTCAATTTATCTGCTATATTGTTTCATTTTTTATTTCTGCATTCATACTTTTTTGTGACATAAAATTTTATTGTTGACAATCATGCCAATATCGTCCCTCGTTTACTACCCTGTTAACTGCTGTTGCTTGCTGTTCAGCAATTACTCTTGATAGCTAAAACAATTCCAAATATCAAGTACCCTTTACATCAAGCTGCTTCCTGGATGTTTAAATCTATACAGTGCAGTAGCTATATATACAAAAACAATATATAAAAGCATATACAGACATAAACATACTTAAAAATACTTGTTGGTACTTTTGATGCATGAAAGCTTACCCATTGTGATACAATTCATGGATGATCTGCTAACTGAATGTGACTTTCTCTCTTTCGCCTGCTTTCACATTTCTTCTCCATACTTGCCATCTCTTCTGGTTGCCTTAAACGAGCTAATGCATCCATTTCGTGGTTTGATAATTTAACATTTTTTACTGATCTTTGGTATTATATTTATGTGTATATTTATCTACCTTTCTTGAATTCTTCTTCTTCTTCTTATACTTACTATCGTTTCACTTTCTATTTGACTTAAGCAGTTTTTAACGGCTTAAACATCTACATTACTGCATGAGAAAACATGTCTCAAACTCGTTTTACTACATCTTAAAGTTTTTCTTTTACTATTAAATGTAAACTATTATCTGTGAAAACAAAAAAAAATGTGGGTTTTGGAACTAACTTTCTGAATTTCTTTGTTTGTGCGTGCGTTTAATTCTTGGTGGTGTTTGGTGACGGTGGTGGCCTTGGTCTGAAACTGTACTATTTATGTACGTGTCTTCAACCTTTTCACTCTTCTTCTTTTGCCCTCCATAAAATTGGCCAATAGCAGCAGCATCAGGAACTTCTTCAAGAGGCGAGCACCGAAGCAGTAGTGACCGGGGAGAACGTGGTGATCAGGGTCCTCCAATACCAAATATAGAACAATTAAGTCCCCCTGGAGGAGTTCCACCTCCCCCAGTTCCATTCGCAATTCCGCCTTATCCGCCAAGATTTCTGGATGACAACGCCGTCTGACGATGGACTGGCTCTAATCCTAATGTTCATAATCAATCTACTACCACAATCAATACTAGTGTCAGTGTCTATGGTTCGAGGTATAATATAGGTGAAGGTGGTGGTGAGGATCACTCATCCACCGATCTCATGACGCTATCTCCAAATCAACCGTTTCCACGCGTTCTTTCCATTTCGTCAGCTACACTTCCGTCACTCGTTTAAACCGTAGAGTATACATAAATACAGAAAAATGCTACTGGAAAAATAGGAGTTTAGTAGTTGTATAAAAAAATCTAGTTGAAGAAAGTGTTTCTAAAAATTCCAAAAAAATCAACTCCTCCCTTCACGGCAAATGAACATTGTAAAAGAATGAATGCCAATAATAATATGATATACCTTTGCCTACCTACCTGCATGGACAAACAAGGACATGGGAACTTTCGAAAACTAAAAAGCTATACAATCGGACCGACCCGCCCACTCGGATTTTCACCTAAGAAAACATACATAAATCTAAATTCAATGTAGACAAAAAATCTCCCTTCACACCACAAAACACCACCCAACATTTATATATTCTCTGTCAAAATCAGGTGCTTTTAGACCTCCTGCTCTTCCCCCCTCCCACAACTATATATTACCAACCACACACGTAGTTAAATCAATAAATTCATTCATAGGAAGAAAAAAAAGATTTTAGGGGGTATAGAACATATTAAGGATTCCAGTTTAATATACATTCATTTATAAGTTTACAAATCCGAAAAACCAAACAACTGAACAAACAATGTACCATATAATGTTGGTGGTTTGTACATATACATATATAAAAACACTTCGTCGAATTATACGTGCGTACATTCCATTTTAAACTACACATACCATATAAAATATGATGATATTCAACTAGATTCTAGGACGATTCGAAATCACTGCATTTCAATAATGCACATTTTTACAGATGCATAGGGAAAAAAATCTTTGTACATTGATAAAAAACATTACCAAGTAAAAAATAATACTATCAAGTATCAATAACTATTGAGATTTTCGAACAAAAAAAATGTAAGCAACCCATGTCTCTGAAATATTATGCTCTATACTATATGGAATGAGCCAAAATATGCACGAGTGCACTATATATGACATATGATACTATATAATCATAACATATAACAATACCAAAAGAAAGGAAAACATGATTTTGCAAGTCAAATAAAAAACATCTTCCGTAAAGTCTTCTATTGAATGTAAAAATGAGGAAAGGGTTATTATAGACAATTTTTTGAAGCGTATAGCCTCTCTACATCAACTTGTGTAAGGTTCTATCAGCCTACCACTGCCCTATTTCTTATGTATGAACAACAACTTCAAAAAATGTGGACCGTTATATACAATAAGAAGATAAAAAGTTGAGTGTGGAAACATGAACCATGATATATGATGTGGATGTGAGATTGAATGAAGAATGAATACAATGATGATGATGAAGAGTAGTGTGTAATTGTGAAAATTTTGTGACTGTGAAAGTAAAAAACTTTTTACAACAGAAGAGCAAATAATAAGGAGCATAAACATTATTATGCTACTTACTCACTTTAATAATATCAGGATATTTTAAATTAGTGTTGTGATTTGTGACTGGTTTCAGTTAAATTTTTTCATCATCTCTACTTTCTCTCGTCTTGGAATGAACAGGTGTGTGTCATGGTTTTACATAGTTTTGTAATTTGACAGAATGAGATTGAGAACAAAACAATTAGATGGTACAAGACAATGAAACCCAGAAAATTATTTACAACTAACTTACGTATGTGTACTACTACCAACTACTACTATACTACTCTACTATATACTGAAAATGTCTCAAATTGTATATTATTCAATGTAGTTACAAATATCATCATTCATCCCTTTCAAATCAAATAAGTAAAAGAAAGTAAAACAAAGTTATCCAGTTTAACAACAATAATGGAAATGTGCCATGTCTCGTTGTAAGTACCAAAAAAAGAAAAAAAGGTGGATGAATATGATGATATGATATGATATGATATGATGATAAAGATAAAGGTGACGATCAGAGTTATCGTTTTAAAAAAACAACTGCTAATAAAAAAAATATATTAGTTGCCTCAAGTATGTATGTATCTTAATGTGATGCGGAGGTGGTGGAGAAGAATAAAAAACGAATCAACAAGATAAAGAAATTACAAGCACATTATAGGAACAGGAATTATATTACCAATACCGTAATACGTGCACACAAGTCTTTAATTGGATTAAAACAATCAATCAAGCTCAGTCTGATGCGCCTAATTATTAATAAATTATTATATTGTTAAATTAATTTGTAAGTGTGTAATATTATAATTATTATCTTATATATTATTCCAAACAAAAAACAACACTTTGTATAATCTTTATCTTTACAACCTGCTGACCTGTGTATATTATGCATGTGCAATTAAAACAGCTCTTTGAATGTGTTTGATAACTGTACGGAAACAATATCTACATAAAAAACAACAACAATTTAGAGATGAATTTAAATATTATTGTTACAAAACAAATTAAATTATACCATCGTGTTGTGTGTGTATTATTCAGTATTTCTTTATATTTAGGTGTTGCTGATATGTATTCATGTGTGGAGAAGTGTTAACAAACAATGTACTATGCTATATACTATCTTTTTAAGGCAAATAATAACGTTTTAAAGAAAAGTGGATCGAGGACTGACGGACTGGATTTCGCACCTCTGCCACCTCTACTAAATTTTAAAAAAATGTTCTTCATATATTTAGACTAAAATATGTATGTGCAATTAACAAAATATTATTATTGTAATCTGTAACGTAAACTTTTGTAAAAAAAAAAAGAAGAAGTTACATCCGATCCCAAGTTAATTATGTAGTGGTTGGAAATGTAGTCTGAGATAACAACAACACCAAAAAACCAAAATATTTTACTGTTTATAAAATGATGATGGCTGAAGATTTACCAAGGAATATTATTTTTTTGTTGTATTATTGTATAACAAACAGAATACAAAGGGAACTTGGAGGAAGGGTGAAACTTGCGTATTAAATGTTATAATTAGCGTTTTTAGCTCTCACAATTGTTCCAATTCTGAAGGCTCATTTTTAATGTATGTTTATGCCAATTGTGAATGCTATTTTGTAGATTATGTGTATACTACGTACAGTGTATTTGATGGAGCTATAAGTAAGGTATAGAATGTAAAAAACAGAAGTTAGAGATTGATTAATTATTATTCTACTTTAAGATAAGAATAAAAAGACTTCAATTACAAATACTACTAAAAGGAAATTATTGACCAGAATCTGCAACAAAAAACACGCCAATACTTAATTTTATTACATCGTATTAATTTATTACGCATGATGGTTAGTAGCTGCTCGGGGTTGATTTCATTTAAAATACAATTGATATTTTGTTGATTCTCTGTTTCTAAATATTGTGTCACATTCTTCTTAAGTCTATCAGTATATACCGCACCGAAATGTTTTATAGGTATTTGAAATAATTTATTTATTTGTTACATAGGTGTGTTACAATAATCATTGTTAATTTTATCTGCAATTTACGTTCCAATTTGTTCCAATCACAAAAAATCATAGTTAGTATATATATGTCTACTTATGGCGCATTTAACTTTGTATGACTAGGTCTAGCAGGTAGCTTATCAGAGTTTGAGGATAATTATTGATTGAGGTTTGAGGTAATTTTTAAAATTAGACCGGTTATTGGTTGATTAAGCATACTCGATACTGTAGACTACTATGATATTCTATACCTAAACAACATAAATTAAACTACAACTAGATGATATAGACACATTTTAAACACTCAAGGTGCTCAAACTTTAATAATTATGTACAGAAATCTACAAGCAGAAACCTTTGTATTATTACTACAAAAATATAAAATATAATGCATTATTGTATTCTGTTTGTATTGTAGATTTTCTTTTTTATAAAGGAAAAAGTCAATTAATAAAATAGGTGTAATAATCATAATAATATGATTATGACGATCTCATTTGATGATCATCATATGAATCCTTGTGAAAAACACTTGATTATGAAGATGATTTAGTACATAATTTAAAAAAAGTGTACTGTTAAGCATTATAAACAGAACAGAAGGAGAAATAATTATACTTATAGCTTCTTAGATGTTAAGTCAGTTAAAATATAAACATAATTTAGATAGGATTTCATCTCTTGGAAGAAAATAATAAATAATAAAAAGGAGAAAAGAAATATCGTGTAAAAGAAACACATGATACTTTATAAAAAAATATCTTGCGTAAGTTTAACAAGACTCTTGTTTACAACTCCTATAAATATATATACATACATTAAACATACATATTATACTTGTATTCATTACTATAATTATTCTGCGTATATTATGGTTTTGTTATAAATGAATAAAAAATTAAATGTATACACCATGCATCATTTGCATAATATATTACAGTTATAGCATGGACGAACGAAAATGGAAAATGCTACATATACGAAAGAAAACACACGGTGGCTGCAAGAAATGGATTGCATTAACTACAAACGATATATAGAACCTCTAGAAATGTCTTCCATCCTGCAAAGTAGTTAAATGAAACTAGTTCATGAGGTTGAAATACTCACCAGAAGCATATAATATGCATCTGCTGGAGTCAAGAAAGAATGCTGATAATGGAATCTCGTACGATATCATAAATTAAGATATTATTGATAATCGGAGGACGCTCCAGGAAATTGTTGTTTCATTACCATATATCATCCCCGTATTCTTCGCTTCTTATTAAAGGTGACTATTGATTGAGACGTAAATACACCTAGCATATTGGTGGGTATTTCGAACATGTTTTTCCAGATAACTAGAGCAGTCGCAGCTGGGATCAGTAGTACGCTTAAAGCTGCTGTCTGTGGTTCGCTATAAAATTGTTTTTTAGTGTAAAACAAAGGTAAATATTTTATTAGTCACAGAATCATACAATTAAGGGAATACCTTTGTTTACACTCTGTGCTCAACCCCCGAACCCCATTAGATCAGCAGATGACCAATGAATGAACATCTCCAAATTGCCAAAAGACGTGATAAATTGTTGAGTTTTATACATAGTGGGAAATTAGTTAATAACGTCACTGTTGAGGTTCTCGAAGGCTAACTTGAAGGGAGATCGTAAAGAGCAACTCTTAAACTACATTTCTGACCACTTTTGCTAATGTTTTAGTGATGTTAACACACTAAACGACGGGATTCTTTCAGTTATAAAATGCATATAGTTAAATGAACATTTACCTTCTTAAACTTCTACCCCGTCGTTTGACGTAAATAGACTTCCAATCACGCAATTTAATGCACTAATGTTTAGACCAGTTCTTCAGCTAACTTATCTCCGTTCACCTGTTTTCACAGCACCTTTCCTGACTTCACAGTTTCTTTGCAATGTGTAAAACTGACAATCGAAGACGAGGGAACATATGCAAAGCATATGAGGCGGGTGGATTAGGCGGCATAGGTATGATATAGCCTTAAATCTGGAAAGATGATGTCGCTCCGAGTATTACGCATGCGTGTGAACGTTCACAATTTTTCATGTAAGCTTGCCCCAAGCTCTCTCAATAATTCACATAGTTTGTCAACTATTTCTTCTTCAACATTGGACTTAGAGAATGTAAAATTCATAACGTTTGACGTGACCGGAACACTATTAGCCTTTAAGAAGCCTCCTTTCGATGTTTACATGGAGTTTGGAAAGAAGTATGGGGTGAGTTGTGAAAGAGATTCGATCAAAGCCTCATTCAAAGCTCAATGGAAGGAGATGAATGTGAAGCAACCGCACTTTGGAACGTGTTGGGAAGCGTGGTGGACCGAAATTGTGATGAGAACTTTCAAGGTTTGTGATTTCTTCTTTTACTTCACTCTGCCTACATACATGCAATCTCTAGCTCTTTCCCTTTTCTTCTTAGAAACTCATCATCTTGTAAATTAAGACAGCATGGTGAAGAGAGAGAGAGATGCTTATGCAAAGATAAAAGACATGCTTAGATTATACACATGTTCCTAATCGCACCAAGCTAATTTCATTTTATTTGATAATTTAATATTATTAAGTTTGAGCCTGCTCAATTTGCTCATTAATTTGTTACGGGCATGAAAAGTCTTGTTAAACTGACAGTTTTCATTTGTACTTCATCTTATCTCAATTTCCTGTCGAGGTTTTCTCTCCACATTATGGACGTTTAAACGAGTAATCTTCCCCATTTAAACGGGTGATTGCATCAAAACGACATGGACATGTGCTTGTTGAAAGGTTGGGACTGACTGAAACTATAACCAACTTTTCCGCTTGTTTAAAGATAATGTTTGCTCAACTTGATTATTATTGTTTTCTTGTCGCATTGAGACAGTTTCATGAAATTAGAGTCGTCAACAACTTAAATATATTTATGCTCCTTCACACGATGGATATGGATCACACATATTTTAGTAAAAAAAAAATGAATTGAATTTCTTTTTGGATGGTAGCGCAAAGCATTTTTCACCAACATGCAGTTTTTAGTTTTTATAGAATGCATAAAATGTTCACAAACTGTCCAAATTCTGATGTAGATGATAATTTGATCCGTATAATACAGTGCTGAGGAAAAAAGTAGTTTGGAAAGGTTCCAATATTTTGAAAAGTTCGTCATTATGTTTACATCCATGTGTCATAAGGTATGAGTATTTATACTTATATCTGAATATTAGGCTCAACAGTAAATTCACAAGTCGAGATGAGACTGCTTTGAAAAAATCATAAAAAGATTAGAAAGATTTTTACGAGTCAGATTCCAAACACGGGAGTTCATAAAATGGCTAAATGTTTACAATGCACGTTTTGACATTTTAAATTTCCTATAAGTGACTTTTAATGTTCAAATCATCATGATAAAGTACATCATAATATTTCATCTCATAATAATTTTACTGTAAACTCACAGGGAGCAGACGCACGCGGAGGAGACGATGCAACTTTACGAAAGGTCGCTTCAACTCTAATTGAGCACTTTAAGACGAGCGAATGCTGGATGCTGACTGAGGGTGCGGAAGAGCTTTTGAATGCGTTGTCAAATTTCCGAGCTCAGAAGGATAAGGGGTTGGCTTTCGGAATAATATCAAATTTTGATCCAAGACTGTACCAACTACTGAAAATATTTAAGATGGATAATCTATTCGATCCAGTCATATTATCGCATGAACATCAAGTCAGCAAGCCTTCCACAGGAATTTTCAATTTAGCTTTGGAATCCTATTCAAAGTCTAATTCTGGAAAAAGTATAAATCCATCTCAAGCTCTTCACATTGGGGACAATTATGAACTCGACTATGTTGGAGCAGTCAAGGCTGGATGGAAAAGTTGCTTAATTACTCCGAATCTGAATATCAATGAAATTCCGGAAACTAGAAGAATAAGCCAAGTGCCTCAAATATTTGCAGATTTACGAGCTTTCAAGAACTTTCTTGCTGATCAAGGTAAGCATTGTACTTTGTACTATAAGAATTCTTCAGCTTTAGTTAGATTTTTCCCCCAATAAGCAGCAATAATAGAATAGAATGCTTGAAAACCACAAATATGAACGCTCTGAATCTGATCCTAATGGACCGAGTAAACTATGTTGCAGCATTCCATAAAAAATTAAAAGGTTAAAAGCAAACCACAAGTGATTGCATTTGAGTGGCCATTTGAGTCAATTAACATGCCTTGTTTCACAACCTCTGCATAAACTTTCTTGGCTTCCACTTTCTGTTTCCACTTTTCTTCAATTAAGAGACAAAATAAGGGAATTCTTTCCATGTAATTCACCTCTTGTCCTTTCCCTTCTAAATTCTGTATCTTCAAACTCTCATACACTCTTAGTTCACCTAATTTGAAGTGATACTCGATAGTCATTCAACATCAGAGTTTTTTTTTCTCAACCTCTAAGTGAGTGTATTCCCCTGTGAGTTGCATAACATTAACAAGCCTTGGCGAAGGCAGAGTTTATGGCGTGCCAGCAGCTTTCATTTAAAAGCGGTGCATCATATCAAATAAAGTTATAAATGAAGATTGTGTAACTTTTGGTAGCTCATTCTAAAGCACTTTATCTCTACAAATTTTAAAGTTGAAGGTACTTTTAAATCGCTAGTAATATAACGCCTCAAGGTCGATCCAATGTAATCTGAATGGTTTTATATTCTACAGCAAAGATTGGTCTAGGCTTTCATTATCCCTTAATGAAGCATATATGATTAATTCCAACTTACATTTTATATGGAAAATGAATCTACGAGCCGTTGCTTGTCCTTACACGTCCTTACATTATATGCAAAGTCAAATTAATTATTTGAAAAAGGTTTCAACTCAAATGTATTTGAGAAACAATAATTATGTACTGGTCAACTTTACATTAACATCAATTTCATTTTCCATCGTCCAGCTATATTGTACTGAATGACCGAACTCTTCATGGATAGTCGGACGGTATAGGACTTGATATAATTTTAAGTTTTAGTGAAATTGTACATATGTATTTGACTTTTGTACTGTGATATGATATGACATGGAAAAGAAACTCTTAACATAGTTGCAACATTCATGGACTAGGACTGAACTCTCTATCTCTCTCTCATCTCCATTTCTAGGGGCACACCACCATACAAGAAAAATGTAAGGAAGAATGAATGCATGAAAGCTAATGCATCTCTCAAAGAGAACGGAAACACAAATCTTGATGATTTAACTGGCACTAAGAGAGCATAGACAGGTTGATTTACCCAAAAATCTCAGCGTTCCATTTTTTTGGTTTGGTTTGGCTTATGTGTGCTCTCACTCTGCGGTTGCTATCCTGTTTATTTTTAATTATCATCCCATCAGTAGTTGTTACTGTACTTTGTACAAAGATGCAGTAAATAACCGTGGCTCACTTCTGCCTTCTCTCTCTCTATCTCTCTCTCTTGCCAGAAAAATGTTGCAGCGCAGCGCTTGATTATTTTGTTGAGCTCATTTTTAAGTGCGCATCTTTTTTTCAATCCTTTATAATTCTAGTTTCATTTCCAATTTACAATAATTCACAAACAACTCGATTTTCTGCAATGATTCCTCCAAATTACGTTGAAAATATCAATAAAACAAATTGTATAAACACACATGAGCTCAATCACTCAATGCAACTTGAACGAAGCCCGAAATGATGATGGAATTCTGATGAAGGCATCATATTACGAGCAACATTTAAACGGAGTGCCAGCTAGAGACCTGCTCTGTAAGCATCATGATCTGATGGTGTTTTTAAGATGATGTGACTTGTTAGCCTGTCTGTCGGGTGAAACTCAACTCTTTGTTTTTTTTCTTAGGTATAGACACACTTTTAGCTAATGTAATACGGCAGGAATTAACCAGTGTAATGCTCTTGTTTACACAATTTTAACCCTCCATTATCATCCTTCTTTTCTTCTACAACTTCTACTGATACATTTCCTTCCTTGTTTTCAATTACAATTACAAGTGATGAGTATATCAGATCATGGAGCTTCAAGAGTTTGCGTAAACAGAGGATCTTAAGATATCGAATTTTGTTCGAAAATTACCAATATCAGTTTCTCATTTATTTGTGCTGATTGAATTGAGCAGTGAGGATCAAAAAGTACCTTTGTTCAAGTCAAGACTGAAATAGACGCATTGAGAAATTGAGATACATCTGCGCTCGTGATTTTTCGGAAAATTGCTAGAATATTTAGATTGTTTTGAGGATGGAAGATGCAATTAAGGGTGTTCCCAATGGACCAATAAAATTCCCTCCTTCGTCTCCACGCTCAAGTATTTCTCCATGTGCTTCACCCTTTACAAGAGGCATGATGAACGCCTTTTCTATGCTTTTCTTAACACTAAAATCCTTCACACTTGGAACTTTCCGTATCCGTATATAGGAATACATACATACATTCAAAGCATATAAATATATTTAATGAGTATGCATATATACTAAAGCACATTATTGAACAGGGTATTCATCCATATTCATATCTTTACTTTACAACCCAGTCATATAGTGTGTGAGTGCTGTTCAAATTTGTAAGTGAGACTTGCTGCTTTGAAGCATTTTTACGGCATTACTACTCCCTTGTTACGGTTTAGGACATCAATGATTACTATATCTTAAGAGGCATTGCCTCCTTCGAGCCATTTGACACCCACTTTTTAAGAGCTGGTCGGATCCTCCTTCCATCCAACTTTATTGCGACAAAATGTTATTGCTTTCTTTCAAACCATTCAAGTGTGCAGCTCATGAAGATTATTATGTATGTGAACGTGAGTCAATTGACTTGAAATACATTTTATATGCTGTGATGTTTGAGGTCGGCTTCTTATATAAGTAATACGTATAGTACACTGTTCCTATGAAATTTGGGTGAAAATAAATGTTACATCCGTGTCTTGATTGTGCAAATGAGTTTGAAAATCATTCGTGAAATACGGAGAAATTGCGACAAATGTTGAACTGAGCACGGCTTGTTTATCTTTTTTGCTTGAGTTTGTATTATTTTTCCGTCAATTTTTTATTCAAGAATTTAGGTAAACTTTGTCCTCAAATTTTGTAGGATGATATTGGGATAACATGGTAAAAGAAATATGTATCTTTGAACGTAAATTATTCCTTGGGCATTGAAGAATTCTTACGTGTCTTACGTTCCCCCAACTTTCTGAGTACAGCTTATTTTCATACGGGTTTCAGTTTCACAACTCTGCCTGCCCTAATTGTGTTTCCAAATTAGGTTTGCAGAAGACAACACAGTAGTCAAGCTAAAAGAATAACTCCGTTGGCGACTTCTCGGCTCATTTCATAACAACTTGGACCCACATTTGTCATTTTAGGGTGGCCCCTCTGTCACCACCACGTTCTCAATATCTTCATAATCACTGACAAACCAGTAGTAAGATACAAAGTTTCTTTCTCATCTTACAGGCGCTACAAAAACATGAAATTATCGGGGTCTTATAAGGCCACATTTCCTTTGTATGTATGGCAGTGCGTGAGAATTCAAGGAACATTTAGTCCGAAAGGCCAAAATCCACAGGGCATATACTCACATTGTTTGTCCACATAGGAATTTCATTTCATGAGTAATTACACTGTTGATTACTTCCACATTTCTATGCATTCATTCAGAATCATGATCTGAATAAGGGAAATTTCCATTGATTTGCTAGAAACATTTAAAATATAATATTTATACTACTTCCTTTTAACCAAACCAAGAAGTACACAATGTTTGTAATTAATATTCTATTTCCGATTTTAAATGGTGAGAACTAAAATTACTCCATCAAACTCTAATTAATTTTATCTGTTGTGAATGCATACAAAATACTGAGGCACACAAGTAACGTCAATGCTAAAAGGATATCATATCATATGGCATATTGCATTCACAGACAAGTTCCTTTTATGTATGGGGCAACCTGTCACACTTCCACTGGAATCTGGAATGTCATGTCAAAGAACGAAAACGTCGTGTGAGCAATATTCATGCATGCATGGGGAGGAAGACAACAAAAAACTTATTTTTTGACATCCTCTCATAAATGATGGCAAAGAAAATTTGACATAACAAGCATTTCCGGAAACCTCTTTCTACTTGTGACTTTGTTTCATAATTTGCTACAGGCTTTGAAAACGACAGCTTTCATACTTTGTTCAAAAACATATTTATAATTTAGTTACTTAAGGTTGGTCATGGGTTTTTGCAAATTGTTTCAGAGGAGACATTTTCTAACGAGTTGAGTACATTGTAAATGTCGCCAGGTTATTAAGTCAGTAAATGAAATGGGTTTATGAACAGAATCTCAAAGATTTTTTCAAGTTTCAGGAAATCTTAAAAGTAGAATGGCATGCCACATTCATAACTCCGTATCCCTTGTCTATACTTGTCAAATCTCAAGTATGAAGGTTAATATGCTAGTACGCGCTCAATTAGAGTATGTATGTATATATCCAGTAAAACAGAGAAAGGGAGTCGATTGTAGAGTAGAGTAGATACAGCAATTATCGATAGGAATATGGAAGACACTTTCATAATTAGAGTTGTATAGACGACAAACAGACAGTGAAAAAAGGTTTCGCCTCCTCATTCAATAAGAGAGAAAACAAAATGAGGAAGACGTATCATGTTCCACATAATAAACAAGGAAGAGACGGGGGTGTAATCAATCTGTTGGTGCTGAACAAGGTTTCTTGTGGGCACTCTGCTTGATTGACTTTTGTGGGTTCTTCGCATGATTAGATTCGGGCTGGACTCGTGTCTTCTACACTAAACGATTTACGACCTTCTCAATTGCTCCAGCCAGACTTTAAGATTTCATTTAAAAAATTTAACATCTCCAGCAGTCTAGTGGTAGAATTAAGCATAAAAAAGGTAACCATTTAAATGGCAACGGCTGTAAAATAATATTTTTTATGCATACCTTGGGCCATGTTGCATTTTCAACATTCATGTTTTCCATTGATTTATACTGGAAGAAAGGACAAGTGTTCACTTCACACCGTGTTTGCTTTGCACCCCTTGCTTGTGTAAGCAGCATGAGTTAAAGTTGAGTGCTGAGGTTTTTTGGTGGGATTCTCTTTTCTAGAATAGGTTGTTATCAGAATATACAAATTGAAGATAAATTGTTTGGGGCACCAGCACCAGTTAAAAGATGCACGTAAGTAGGTGATGACTTGGGGTTAAAAAACTTAAATCGTGTCTTAATTTTATTGGTGATGATGTGGTGTGGTGAGGTTGAGGACTAATGTAGGTCAGTAGCTGGAGACAGGGCCGTTATTTCCTGTTTAAAAAATTATGTTTATCAGAAACATCAGATTTGCTTGATTATATCAATTTATGAATAGGTGACACACTTCATCAAGAGGGATTTATTTCCTTTAAAAAATTGTTGATGACACACTTGCCTTCTTTTTTTTGAATATTATCATGATTAATTCAATCAAGAAGGATCCTGGATAAATATATTAAGTATTAACATGATGGCATGAATTAAAAAGACACCCTTCTTCATGTGAATATTGAGGGAAAAGTCAACAAAAAATATTGTGTTACTGTAGTGTAACATGTAGAAAAATGAAACAAGTAATTAGTATATTGGGATATGGAAGGAAGCTGGCTGAACCCTACATCCCGAACATGATATGCTTACATACAAACTCATGTTTCATAGATCTCTTTTTCTCGGTTTGGTATTTATGTGTACATACCTACATACATACCAAGTTTCCACCAATGTTTCGGTGTCTTTTCAACACAAATCACAGTTGTCGTTGTCATCCCGGTTTGCTTATAGTGATGATGCATTTTCAAAAATCTCTTAGTTGCAAAGTCGTGCTCGGGTTGATCAGTTCTTGAGATTCACAATAGGTATTTATAAATATAGGCACACAATAATAGTAGGCAAGTGCATTTTCGTAATGTGAGGAAGCTATTTCATACGATTTTCTTAAATAGTTATTGAAAACTTTTAATTTATAAGAAATTATTTTTTAAGAAATATATACGTATATATCTCTCTATCGAATCCAAAATGGACTGTGATTTATATCATTCTGGATTTATGCACGGCTCTTCAAATCATCCGAGCAGTTGTGCAGTTACGGACAAGTTCCCAGCTAGCTATTCCCGGTTTAGTGTGAATTCTATTCTTGATTTTGGGGTTGACAACAAC
This sequence comes from Orchesella flavescens, assembly GCA_964034955.1. Taxonomy (NCBI): domain Eukaryota; kingdom Metazoa; phylum Arthropoda; class Collembola; order Entomobryomorpha; family Orchesellidae; genus Orchesella; species Orchesella flavescens. The sequence goes on from OZ035955.1 coordinate 40,151,775, forward strand.
GGTGGACAGACAAATGGTGGTGGGGGCGAGCAGCAATCAAGAGATGTTCGTGCGAATAACAATAATAGTGTTCCGGGTGATACCAGCTTAATGGGGTGCTGTCACGTTAATGGTGATGGCACCGTCAGGAATAGTAGTGGTGATGATTTGCAAGACTGTGATAAAATGAGATGCCTTGATAGCAATTCCGTTGCAGAAGAAGGTATGCTATTACTAATTTCACTAGTCCAAATTCATCATGTATTTCACATTCTTTTATTAATGAAGTTTAGTCGTCCATTTCATGAGCTAAACTACTTTATTTGAGACATGAGATTACACAAATTTTTCATGGGCAACAAAATTTTGATATGCGTCCGTTTCAGATGAGATGGATGACACAAAATTGGACCTTAGGGATGATGACAATGAAAGTAAAGATAGCTCAATTTTCAGCGGTGGAAACGGGGGTGATACTACTACTACTACTACAAGTCTCGTTGGTACAAACTTAATCTCATCTAGTTCCGATGCAAAGTCCAATGCACGTGGACGACGAAATAGAACCCAGTTTACTCCAGCTCAGTTAGCGGCTCTGGAACGTGTTTTTGAGAGAACACATTATCCAGATGCATTTGCGAGGGAGGAACTAGCCAGGAAAGTTAGTCTGACAGAAGTCCGTGTGCAGGTTAGAAATTTAAATTAAAAGAAACTTGGTAGTTTTGTCATCTATTATAAAACCTCAATCAAATGGCATGTTGTAAGAATCATCAGCATTAGTTTTTTTTGGATGTTGTTTATGAACATGGGTTTTAAGAACACATTTAAGATAAACTTAAAGTCAGCCGTGTCGGATATCATGTCATTCTTTTGTCAAAAAGTCTTAGGGTGGTCTGACAGCGTCACATGTTCAAACATACTACTTTTATGGGAGATCTGCTTCAGTTGACAAAGTATGCATATCAAGTGTCAAAACATTAACCAAAGTCCGCAGTCTGTGGAAGAGTTAATCGTATTTTAATGTCTTTTAAAGCCTCGATTCTTGACCATTATCTTTCCAATACACGATTTTTCTAAACAAATTAGAGCAGAGTGGTAAATTTCATTTTACACTGTAGATTTCCCATCAAAGGAACGAAATCTTGAAGTTGTGGGGCATTGTGCTACATTTTAAGTTTCATGGCATTTCCAATCATTTCCAACTCACAATTATTTCTTCCGATTTGATTTAAATCTAAATTCCCAGCAGCATCAGTAGCATACAGCAATATTATGCCTTTTCATCATCATGTTTATTGTTCTCATTTTTTTCCTCCGGAACAGCTCAAACGTTTAATTTTTGTTAAAAAGAAAATCACATTCGAAATTAAATAGATAGTCCTGACAAGCCAAGATAGGAGTGCCTGAAATGAATCCTACCGGAAAGCACACTGTTTTTGGACGAGTTCCCTTTCTGACTTTTGCCATATCACATCTTTCTGAACACTTAGACATTTTGACATAAACTTTCATACAAACAGTGACAAAACAGTAAGCATTCGACTACTACACACACGGCCCAAGTGGAACTGTATAAACCTTGAGTCGAGCCGAGCCCTATACTTTTTTTTCTTTCGTAGTGTGTAATGTGTGTAGCCAGTTCACTCATTCAGATGAGCGAAGGAGCATCAGGTTAGGACTCCGGGAATGAAAATCATGAAAAAAAAGGCTACGAATGAAGAAGATTCCTCGTCGTCAACCGTCTTTGGCAAGTAGAGATGGTTGACGGCCCGTGAATTCTACACATGTGTTCTTATTCCATTACCCTTCACTCTATTCTCTCTATCTCATTGAATGAGCCTCTTCATAGAAGCATCAGGCGACCAACCAACCCTGTCATGTCGTGCCTTCTAGGTATCACTTTCTTCACGTTCCCAGTAATTTTACATGTGTTCCTACGGTGGTCTCCTTTTTTTCCTCAAAGAATCCAATTGATAAATGCATACACAAAAACCGTAGCTTATTATATAACACACCATCATCAGATTAAGATTTGTCACTTCTCTTAATTGAGTCAACGAAACAAAGTGTTGTTTATTAATTGTTACATGAATGCCTCTGAGCAAGTACTAAGCTTCTTGAAAACAACACTGATACTGATAATATATATACCTTATCTATTACTGATTTCATACTTATTTTTGGGGTAACACTGACACTCTGCCGACCAAGAATGAATAAGTATATGATATATGAAGAGGAGGAAAAATAGTAGAAAGGAGAGAGGCGTTAGTTTTGTCGGAAGCGTGAAGAAGGTATATGAGATGTGTAATTAAATAATTGAGGCTGCCAGAAACATCTCTTTATACTTTTATTCTGGTTACATGATGTATTTTGTGTAGACATTTAGCAAGATGTTTTTGGTTTGAACATTTTTGGAACAGACTTTTTCCTGACATGAAAATGACTTTGTTTCTGATCCGAGTAGGTTTTTTAAGTGGAATTGTTTCATGTAAAATGTAATATGTTGAATGTGCAACGATGCAATGTCATTCTTCGGCAATAACATTTTACTAAATCGCTTTTTATTGATGATGATGATGATGATGATGCTGCTGCTGTTGGTGGTGGCATATGTCCAACTTTGATAATTAAATTATTTTCAAATTAACTGATATGTGCTAACCCTTGCCCTCATTAACGCTTATCTTAATTTTGGTTGTAAGTGTGCACTTTTGCCTTTTCCTACCATCACATATAAATTGTACACGTGTTATTACAAAAATCTGTTTTCTTTTTTTAATTTTGTTTAATGTTTGATGTTTTTTTAAATGTTTCGAGGTGTGGTTCCAAAATCGTCGGGCGAAATTCAGAAGGAATGAGCGAAGTATTTGTTTGGGAGGTGGTCGTGGTGGTGGTGGTGGCGTTTCTACAAGTCATTTAAGTTATCCAGGAAGTTTGCCTGACAATGGGTCTCGGGGACAAAGAAATGTTGCTAGTCCATGCTCTACAATCATCAACTTTGCTCACCCCCATGCTAACAAAGGGAATGGTGGGAGTAAATCTAGTTCAACGTCACCAAACCAACTTCTTCATCACATTGTGCCACCAAATGTTGTTGTTCAGAACTCTGTGTTTCCTCCAAACTCATCAGTAGCACCGATATCAAACGGACAAAATCCTGTTTCAATGTTTGCCTCTAACCCCTCCGCTCCCATGACCAACTCAAATTACTCTGCATCCTCAAATCCAATGGACCACTCTAGTTCGGCTGCCAGCTCCGCTGTGAGCACTTTCTACAGTCTTTATAGAGCCGTTCAAGGCTCGTATTCACATGGTCCCACGGGAGTCGTTGTTCCTCCAACAGCTCATCATTCATATCACAATTACCCTCCCAATTATCACCATCATCATCATCATCATCACCCTCAAATGGGAATAGCTGCAGCTGCTGCAGCCGCCGCGGCTGCTGCGTTACCTACATACACATCTTCAGGAACACCAGCCGATCATCATCGAGACTGGATGTCTTCCTTTAATCAGGAAGCATAAATTGAGAAAAAGTGTAAAAGAGATGGTATATTGAGTTTAGTTAAAGTAGAAGATGTGTCAAAGAGCACCACCATTCAATATGATTAGTAAGGCCACAATTCTTTCAAATTTTGACATTTGATAATTCTAATTTTTTAATGTATGTAACTATTTAGATAGCAATAATAATATTAGTCCTTATAAAATTATTATTGATACTTTGCATGGACCTAAATATAAAGGTTATGATGATAGTTGTAGCTATACTCAGAAATAATATTATGCTCATTCAAGCATATACGTGTTGTGTTGTGCCGATTTGAAGATTATTTGTATCTTTAATTCTCTGATGTCTGAATAGAATATAATTTAGGACGTTCCGTTGCATACGATTTGCATGCTGATGTTTAATCATTCGTAGTTTACATTTTGTTTAATTTACCACATTACATTCATGTTAAATATATCATATTATATATTATATTATTCATCGAGTTACTTATCCCGTTGACCTTTATACTTGTCATTTAATAAGATTTGTTGACGAACATTGAAAAATTGGTGTTATTCTGTATTAAAGTATCGTTAAAAATCCAATTCAAACTTTTAATTCAACAATAATATATCATTGCATGAAAATATCACAAACCACCCTCTGAAACCATGCATTGAATATTGAAGGAAGGGTGTATGTGTAATGTTCTATGTATCAATTCATTCATGGGCACAAGCATTTTTTGGATACATTTGGATGCACAGTATCGGATCTCACATTTGTCCTCATCATTTCAGCCGGGAAGCTCTCCTCATTCCACTATACACAATGTTTATGACTGTGCTTTTAGGTAAATGCTAAATTCCTATCTGATTTTTCAACACACTCAACACTGGTTCGGATGTCAAACAGTGAAGCTAAGAAGGAAAGTTAACTTTGCAAAAGGAAACCTACATTTTAAAGCGTTAAATTGTAACTTCCCTACAACAGGAAGGAATGGGGTTTGTAGTGTAGTTTACCAAACTTAAGTATTGCATTTAGTGAAGCTACATCACCGCAAAAAGTATTGAAGGCACTGAGACTTGAAGCCAAGTCGCTAACAACGGTTTTTTCATCGCGTTCTTGAATTTGTAAGTCGATCTACTATTAACTGACTTGTTTGAGCATGAGTATAAGCGTACAAAAAAAGTCATGTCATGAAATTCGCAAAAAGCACTTTTCATTGCTCATTTTTTATTGATGAGTTTGTGGCCAAAAGCGATGAAAATAATATGATCACATTCATAAATATTTGTATTATTGTTTCTTTCTTTTTATAGCAAGCAAAAGACAAAGGCATTTATCATATAAGATGATAAGACGTGGTCGAGGTCGAGGAAGGGGGAAGCTAACGCGTCCTCTTGCTTCCAAATTACAAACGATTCCTAAAGGAATTCCCGTTGCAGACATCAGTGGTGACTTAAGAACCGGTGCTGCTGCTGCCACCACCACCACCAGTGCTGCTAATGAGCCAGTTGCAGGTCCAAGTCGAGCTTCAACCTCTAAAGCAATTTACTACGCCCCCATTACTGAAATAGGGCCATCTAAGAAAAAGCAGAAAACTGAAAAAGGTTTAGAAAGTATAGGGAGAGATGAACAGCCAGGAAATGAACCGGAAGCAGGTTCGTCTAGGAAAGGCAACAGGAGTGACAAGTCTAGAAAAATTGCTAGCAGTTCTCAACGTAGTCAGCCTTTGAATGAAGATTCAGCTGCTAAAAGACCTTCTAAGAAAGTAACCTTTGCCCCAGGAGAAGCCGGCGATGATGAGGATGGTGAAGATGATAGCAAATACAACAGACTTGTTTCGTTACGAAATCTTGGCAACTCCAAAGGAAAGTTTTTGCACAGTTTGAGAACAGTAACGAAGCTGAAAATGCCACCTCCACGAACACGCTTACAGCCTGCGGAAGACGTCACTGATAACTTTGATTTTGACACGGATACACAGGAATCCTTAGAAATTTGTCAAGGCATCTCCAAAATTAAGCTTCATGACTGGCATCCATTTTTTGATATGGAGCATAATAAACGGAATCCACCGGATCTTGCTGATGATAGAACAACTTCCGCCACCTCTAGCAGCCAGCCACGTTCAAGGTCACATAATAATCAAGGTGTGACTGTTAACGGTGATGGTGGTGAAGACGAAGAATGGGAAGAAACCCTTATATATGTAGATCTAGAGGATATACCAGATGTGGATGGGTTACTATCGTCATTAGCCCCACGTGGTGCGTCCACTGATGATGTTGGATTGTCACATTTGGAAATGAAAATTTATGACATGGACTCAAAACTTCCTGTACTACAGCTTGGAGGCAGGTATCTTGCAGGACATTATGAAGACACGGTGGGAACTTCACTATTTTTCAAGAAAAATACGGATGCCGACGAAGATGCAGGATCAAGTCCTCACTCATCAACTGAAGCAAATGGTTCCGTAACTGATTCATCAAAGCTTAAAAACATTGTACCTGCGCCGGAGATTCCATTTGATCCTGTGTATGGAGAAAATTACCTCAACGGAGAAGATGGGTATGAATTGGTGGCCAAATCTTTTAAAGTACTCAAAGCAAGATATTTTCCTGTGGTAAATGAAGTTGTCAAAAAGGAAGATATTCTACATGATTCCGATGAAGAGTTTGACCAAAGAGACTTTCAAATTCCTCCCATCAACATGGTGCGTCAGTACATGACCAAAGACTTTGATTATGAAAAGTACATTGAGGCGGATATAAAACGAAGAAAAGAGATCAGGGAAAAGTGGTTAAAGCCAGAGAAGAAAAAGAAAAAGAAGAAAAAGTCAAAGTCAGAACCTATCATTAAGTCTGAACCACTGGATATTGATTATACTATAGATGATGATGATGATAGTATTCAAATCTTAGATGCTCATTTAGATCCATTTTTAGAAAATGTAAGTATTAATAGTGAACCAAAACCTGGTACAAGTAAAGATTTATGAGGGAGTGATGATTGTGAATATTTTATTTAAGAAATGCGATTTCCAAAAAACGTAAAGTTTGACATTAAAAACTTTTTCAATAAAATATCATGTTAAGATTAACAACAAATGCTTGCGTAATAATATTATGTTTATGTAAATTCATCAACACTTAAGTTAGTCTTTCCAAATGGAAAGGAAGACGATAAGTACGTACATTAGGTAAATGTGGAGCAGGAAGGAGTACCTAAAAAAACGGGAGCAAAAACTTGATAACGGTAATTTTATTTCGAAATTAGTCCAGCACTCACTCCAGAGGCTTCAAAGAATTTCAAACTGTCAAGTCTAAATAAAAAATAAATAAAAGTATAAGTTTTATAAAATTAAAACACAATAATTGCACCATAATATCATTTTATTACTCGTCCATCTTACATTGCTTTCTGTGTCTTTTTCACATTATGCTTAGTCTTCTTTGGTACGGATTTCGTTTGATCTTCCTGTAATATTTTTGCCAACTCAGTCTCAAGTGTCTTTCTATCTTCATCCTCAGTAAATGAGGGCAGTGCCTGGAGCAACGGATGAATGTCACCAACAATTGCAGTCTGTTGTCTTTCTTTAGCTTTCACTACCTCGTCTCTTTTTAGTTTCAATAAATCCATACCTTTAAACAATGTGAAAGATTAAATAGGTTAATATTCATCATGTATCAAGTACGCTCTCGAGAGTTACAGATAAGCATAATATTTTACGAAACATTGATACTCCTCCTTACGTTTCTTAAATGTCTCCTTTTTCGTCTTCAACCTAATTTTCTTGGATTTGACAGACCTCTTAATAATCCTTCTCAATTCCGGGTTGGCTGTGGACATGAGAGCCTCATCAGTATCTGGAATCAAGGAGTCTGTGGCTTCTGCTTCAGAAGAACCCATCTTTTGAGTTAATTTACTGGATGATCGTTTCGCAATCGCTGACGGATGAATAACTTTAAAATAATGCTTAGCATTTTCCCCCAAGGGATTTTTTGGATCCTTTAATCCTTCCGCAATGAGATTCTGGCAAAAGGTCACCTTCTTTTTCTGTTTATTCAGCACCTTAATACGACTAGCAAAGTTACTGGTGAGAAGGCTGCTCCCAGGTTGATTTGTCTTTTTCAATATTTTTGATCGAGGTGGACCTAAACTGATGGCGCTAATGTCGGCACTGATCTTCCCAACCGTTTTCTTCAACTGTATGTCATTTCCTCCACGTCCACTTCGCCCTCCGGATCCTCCTCCACCAGCTTTCCCTCCTCGCCTTTGGTCTCGCGTCTTCACTTTACCCATTTTCTTCCTTGAGATTGACTGGATAGATAAGATAAGCGCAACTTCTTCTCTACATTGAAATTACGTACAATTTAGAAAGTTTTATACCGAAAACTAGTTAGAGCATCAACCAACGTAACAAGGCAAGTTTTTTAGCTACAAGTCGGTATTGGGATCACTTGAGAATACTGTTGATTGACAACGACAACTGATGTTGATGTGGTTAACCTCAAATTTAAGGTTAATTCCCGTGCAAATTATTTCACTTTCTTCAGGAGAAAATATGTACCACACTGTCAAAATGATAATGATCATCAGCCGTTCATTATGGCCCTTGATATATAGTAGTATATAAACATAAGCCCTTACACTTGAGTGCCACATGCACTATGCACACAATTTAGAGTCACACTAATGTTACAGCCAATGTTACAGCAAAAGTACAGCAGAAACCATATATTAGTCCCATGCATTTACAGAATCCTTTTGTATTTTGCAATACATATGTTTTAGGTAAAATGCACCATACATATAAACCATGCATATGTTTGTGTGTATATTTTATAAACACTTTTGCGCTGAGATGAGTTCTCATTGCAATCTAACTCAATGATTTCCCTTCGGTCTTCGGTTGTGACTTATGGTGATAATCTCGTTATATATGTTTATCTATTTCAGATAGAATCTCTCAGTCGGATACCATCCTTTCTTGTAGTGTTTTGGATACAAGTCATGAAAGGACAGGGTCTCCAGTTTTTTAATTACAATACTTTGATTCTTTTGAATCGTATTGAGAATACACTGACATTACTTTGTACCTTCTAAAGTTGAAACTGAATCAATGCAAATTTTTCATTAACCAAACTGGCCGAATAAAAATTGAAACATTTAAACAGCCATCAGACTTCGGAATAATGCCAATTAGAAGTAATATGATACCAGATACAATATCGGTCTCATCATAGAGATTAGTGTTGTAAAATCAGATTTCTGCTTAAATTTCTGTTACACGCGATAAGAAGATGAGTACAAATGTGTCCAAATGTTGCGTCTGTGGCGATATTGGAATAGTATCCACAGCTGAAAATGTCTTACCTGATGGACTCTTGTTGAATGATGATTACATCACCGTTGACGACCGAAGTTTACCAACTCTCTGGCCAATTCATCAATCATATCCTGGCGTTGTTAGTGAAGGAGAATTATCAATAATAATCTCTGCACATTTCCCGAACGTTCCAAAGAGTCAATTGCTAAATCCACAGTCTGCATTGTGCAATCAATGTTTTAAAGTAATATATAATGTTCTGAAGGTGGAAAAGAAAACGTTACGAATGAATTCTACTAAGCTCAATGTGAAAGCTGGTGCTGCCGCAGAGCTTACCTCTGATAATACTCTCTTAAACTCGAAAACTATCTGTAACATCACATAAAAGAAACCTTAAAAAGAAGTTAACATCTTGAATAAAACTTTTTGCGTGGCTACTAATATTAATGATGGCACACAAAGCTCAAACGAGGGCAAAGCGAAAGGATGCGTTTACTGGACTTTCCAAAGAGATAATACAAGCGGAACTAGAAGATGATGATTGTCATCATGAAACATTTGGTACTGAGACTAAGGATAAGGAAGATAACAGGCAAGAGTTTATTATGCTGTAATAAATTAAAAATACTTGGGGAAAAGTATCGTATATTTCATATTTTCAAAATCTATATTTCCTGTTTAGCATGAAGGAGGATGAAAGAAATGAAACAACTAAGAAGCGACTAGTTCAGTCTCGAAAATGCCCTCAGGGTATCAAGACTGCACCCTTTCGAGCAAAGGTTTCCAAATCCCTAGTAAATGTGAGTCAGTAGAACGAAGATTGAAAACTTTTAACATTGCATTCGACATCAGTAAGATAAGCATTAATTCTGCTTATCTTTTTTGTTAGAAATTTCCCTCGAGAACACAAGAAATAGGGAATTTGAAGGAGGAAACCTTTTCGTGCGATGATGGAGGAGATCAAGTTCAGGACCAAAAACAGAACCCGTGTCCCATTCCAGACAAAGAAAAGTTCTTTTGTTGCCCTAAATGCTGTGTCTTCTTCAGAAAAGAAGAGTTTAAAGAGTTTCAGTCTCACATAAATGAAGTATGTGCAGTGAAAAAACGCTTCCCTTGTGAGCATTGTGGCCACATTTACACTGCCAAATCTGTGCTCATTTACCATATCGACTGTGTTCATGATAAACCTAAACCCCAATCTAAAACGATTCGGGTGAAGCCAAGAAAAGAATACTTTTCGGAAATGTCCAGGATATACGAACTCTTACAGAGTGGGGATGCTGTCAGTGTAGAAAGCACAGAAGGTGAAGAAAATGAGTCAATCTTGAATAGGAAGTCAACTCTTGAAAATCGTCTTGAAAAAATCAAAAAGGAACTTGAGATGGACAACTGGCCTACAGATCAGAAAACTGCAGAGACTACTGGAAAGTCAAGTGGCTCCTGGAAATGTTGGGTTTGCTTTTATGAATCCAAGAAAAAATCATTTTGGCTAGCTCACATGAATAGAATTCATCCGGATGCTAAAGGAATATCATTGAATTGTGACTACTGCCAGTTTTCATTTACTCAAAAGCACCATTTGAGAGAACATTTGAATGAAATACATGAAAATGAGACTGGTAACAACTGCAAGACGTGTGGTCGTAAATTTTTGCACAGAAATAGTCACCACGCTTGTGCAAAAATAAGCTGTGATATTTGCGGACAATCTTTCAATACTCGAGGAAGTAAGACCAAGCACATGATCACTCATTCAGAATATAAACCATTTGTTTGCGAAATATGCCCTAAATCATTTAAAAAGCGAGAATATTTGTCACTTCATCTGAGAACGCACAGCGATTCTCGTCCTTACCAATGTGATTTTTGTTCCAAACAATTTCGCTCCAAATCTCATTATAATAACCACCGACGAATACACACAGGCGAAAAACCATACGTTTGTGATTCATGTGGAAGGTCCTTCATAAGTCCTCAATGTCTTCACAATCATTTAAAGTCGCACTCTAAAACCAAAAACTTTTCATGTGATGTTTGTGATAAGACCTTCAGAACAGCGTATGATGCAAAGCGACATAGAGGTTTGTAAACCAATTGAATACATTATGATTTTTTTTAAACGACAGTATTTATGGAATCTAAGTACCTAATTATTTTCATATTATGTACTTTTCAGTTATTCACACAAAAGAAAAGCTTTTCCAGTGCAAAATCTGCCAAAAGAGATTCAATCGTAGAGGAAACTGTTTAGCTCACGAGCGCAAACATGTTGAAAAGGGATTCGCCAACCCGTTTACCTGTCATATTTGCAATGAAATATTTGACCGGCCAAGAAAACTGGATAAGCATTTGAAAAGTGTGCATAAGAGTGAAACGAATAACATGGAAAAGACCACTGATAAAAATGTTCCACTGTGTTATTCCAGTGACAACAAAACTCAAACTTGGGGCGCATCATCTCAACTACAAATTGTTACCATTCCTGAATCAACTCTACCAATATATTTTGCAATGGTTTCTTCCAAAAATATTTAATCAAAATAGGCTGCTTATGTGTACCTTATTAACTTTCTTTTTATGTAATAAGCGCGTAGGAAATAAAATGTAAAGTAGTTTATCGAATTTAATCTTGCATTTATTTTCAAAAGTTAGTATATTAAATAGCCATTGTTTCCTACCTCTTCATTTGATTTGGCAATAGCGGGTACCCCGATCGAATATAAGCAAACTTAACATTTGGGTTATTGATCTTTGTTAAGTGAAAAACGGGTGGAAACAAAGTTTGATCACATGCATCACTTCGGCCAGGCTTACAACTGGCTTCAGGAGGATGATAATAATTTCCTTCCGTACATCGTAGTAAATATCCATTTCCATTCATACAAACAAGAACAGATTGACAGTCTTTTGCAATAGGAACGAATCCAGATAAAATAGGGCATCTAATTGGAGGCGATCCAGGAATCACAGGAAATGCTATAGAATCTCCTCCACTCCCACCACCTCCTCCTCCCACAGGTCCAGACGGTGGAGCTGGCTTAATGTTATCAGGATCAAGGGGCAGTTCTGGTAAATCTTCGCCTTCTGGAGGATCATGTGGCGCATGTTGAAGGCAAGTAGGATCTTGTGGTTGTGTACAAACACCTAGTTCCTGAGGAAAAGTAAATTTCACACTAAAAAATAATGTTTAAAGTGTAAGCAAGTTTTTATGTTGCATCCATGTAAGCTGTCGTGTGAATTAATTCACTCATAGATCAGGTACCTTGTCATACGCTAACCCATCTTGGCATGTAAAGTAGCTAGCCATTCCAGCATGACAAACCGTGTATTTTGCACAATTTCTCCGATTTGGAAAAGTTCCATACGGCTGTTCACACCCGTCATCCACATCTTGGAGTGGCTCTAGAATTTCATTTTTTTATATTAGCGTAAATCAAAAAGATTATCCAATTTCATTGACATCATTTATAACTAATATTAATGCCGGCATTTGGCTCAGCTCAACTTACGAGATACCTCCTTCCCATTGCAATTCACATTTGATGGATAATCACAGGAGGAGGTCTGTTCATTGAACATTAGTCCATGTGAGCAGTGTGCTGAAGAAACAGGTCTGCCTTCCCAACAATCATAGTATTTATCACAGTATTTTGGATCTGCAAACTGGCCTGTTGGCTCTTTGCAAACATTGGAGTTGTCTGAGGTAGCTGTTTTCCTTGCTACACCTACGTCATACACATTTTTTGCAAATATTAGCCCTGTTGTTGCGACGTCTTGTTTTTGAACTTGTATCAGTTGTCTCGCATTATTTGGGTTGTTGTTGGTACCTGTAAAAGTGATAGTGGCCAGCGTATTGGTTATTAAGAGATACTTACATGCGCATCTACTTTATACCGGATTACATCCTAATTAATTGGATGTCATCCTGTCACTTTGTGTCTTGAGCCGAGATTAAAAAATCTTGTCAGAAGATAAATTAAAGGTCATGCACCCGAGTTGTTTTTTTGGCAAAAGCTCTAGTCATCAGATCATGAAAACATTTTTACGTTGAAGCTTACATGGCTTTTTACTGTCAATGAATGACTATATTGAAATCTTTGTACTGGAACTTGATTCAACAAAAAAGTCGTTAGCTGTCAATAATGACTAAGAATTGCAAGTACCTATTATCATAAAATGGTATTTATGATGCGTAAATCCATCTCTAAACACTCCCTAATGGCAAATTTTACTATACAAACAAACCAAGTGCTCAACTTTTTACGAATCTTCTCCATAAAGAAGCAGCGAGCGATTGAGAGTAAACTGCTAGAGGCTCTTTTGTGAATTTTAGTTGATTGCATATGAAATTTCATGATATATTTTTCCAATTGACTGCATCCTATAGATAGGGACAAGAGTAGTATGCTGCTCTGACTTTTGGCTAACGAGTCTGAGTAATATAATACCTTGCTCCAGATGTAGGCTCTGCAAAGTTGCAGAAAAATACAAAACCAGAGATATGCAATTTAGATTATAAGTTTTTTGTGCAAACCTTAAATTTTGCCAAAATTTACTGAAATTTGAATCGAACTGAACCCGAAATCAGCGTTGATTTTCTTATTGAGATCATACGAGGATGCCTGCTTGGAGTATTATATTCAATACGTTACTTACCGATAACGAAAATAGGGCTATAGAATCCAGTGGATGTCTTGATTAAAACACTCAAACACAAAAGTACAAACAAAGAAGGAGGTTCCATGATAACAGGTGCTAAACGATTTTCGCAAAGATTGACCACTATAAAAAGGTAGCTTATTTCTTCCTGTGCAAGTGCAACATTTGGAAGTCAATCCGCGACTGAATTCATCTGGACTACCGAACCACATTCATATACAAAATGCCCGAAAATAAAAACCTACCTATCATTAACCTGAAGCAACACAGGTAATAGGTACATTTTTAGTACTCTTGCTTACAACTGCCGGCTTTTGACATGTTACAAAAACAAGTTTTTCAACCCACTATACATAAGAAGAAGCCTTTCTGGAGCAGAGAATCGTGACTTTTAATTCTACATCTATTGTAAGTCCAGCAGCATTTGCAATACTACACATGATATATTCTTCAGAGTATCGACATGGAATTTTTAGAACATGATACACAGAAAGCTAATTTAATTTTGTGCCAACTTGGCTCAAGTTTCAATTTCTTGTCTCTCTATCTCTGCACATTATAGGAACCTTTTTTTGACATCAGCTAATTAGATCTGAGCAAATACCATTCGTGCAGATGGTACCTCCTATGATCGTCCCAAATAAGTTTATCTCTCCAAGATGTACTACAAAAAAATTTGATCTTCTGAAAGCAGTAAAGTATTATGCCCGGATTAAAGGTTACAATATTTCTAATAGTATATACGAATTGAAAGGAGTAGAGAGTGAGAATGTTGCTAATTAATACCCTTTTGAGTTTATATCCTGAGGGATTACTATGTATGGGGCTACTAAACTAATACACGCCTCTACTTTCCCTTTGTTTTCCATCATTTTCAACAGTCTCGTTGTGGATGCAGACTTGAACTGCAAAATCCTATTTAGTACACTTGTCGCAGGAATGTTTCCAAGTTTTACCTCTCGCTTCTTGGTGGAAGCAACGAAAAAATCAGTCACCTTTGTGATGGTTGGGTCGTCGTAGGTGAATTGTAAGGCTAAACCTTCAAAATGGATTTTGTGGTCAACTTCTGAATCCAACGGAGCCTTTTCATATAAAAATCTCACAAAATACTCTGCCGTTCCAGGATTAGCTATTGTAAGGATTTGCGGAGTTTCAAAGGCTGCATCAGTAGGAGTTTGTGGAATATCTCCACCGTAAGCTTCAATGCTCCCCACTTTAACATCCAGTTTAACACCAACTCTAACAGGTCTGAGGCGCATTGAAATGCTTACTTTGTCTAACAATGTATCTAGTATTGTTTCACGTATTCGTTGAGTAGTTATGTAGAGGCGAACTCGAAACTCGTTGAGTAATGTGTCTGTCTCAATATCAATGTAATCTTCGGGGAAATTGAGAACAGCAATATTTTTTTCAAAGCTGACTGCTATCTATCAACAAACTCGGATATGAATAATAATTATGTGCATGGAATTTCTTGAATATTCTCAAACTAAATGTCAAATTATTAGGCATACTACCTTTATTTCCTCTTTATCCTGACTTGTTAATTCCAATTCTTCTACGGGAGGCGGATTTGAATCCCCTGATGATGAGTTATTAGAGGACCTTTGTGAACTGGAAGGAGGTTGAATTGTGGGTGGAGGAGGAGGAGGTGGAGTGGGTTTAGAAGATGAGAAAAAGGAGGTTAGCCACGACCCGGTTGAGGCATTAGTAGTTTCTGTTGAGGTTCCACTCTCTGATCTTTCCTTTTTTGCTATCAGACAGTCAACACGTTTGCGAATAAGAATCAAATTAAATAAATCTAGTTCCTCTTCCATTTTAGAAATCGCTGCGGTAATGTCCGCGTGCACTTTCTTGGACTGCTTTGACGTGTAATACGCCTGTACTAATGTCGACCACATATTTATTACATGACAGTAGTAGTTAGATAAAAACCAAAGTTGTTATACCAGAACATTTACAATTTACTTTTAGTTTTACCTGAAAATATTCTTTACATTTCTCCCTATGATTTGCAATATTTTGCCATCTGAAGTTGTTTCGGCGTCTGGTAATATCATCCATTACGCACTTGAATGCAAAATTCCACCTAAACATCATACACATTACCATATTTACTCCTTTTTCATTGACAAGTCATGATCTCTAGCTTGATGTCATAATCTACGGTACCATTCTTTGTAATGCCCTTTGTATGGCGCATCTATACGATGATTTCTATATTTGTGACCAGAGATGAGCATGTCAAGTGTATCGACAAACAACAAAATATCCCTCAATTGATGGTCTGATAAGTTTATTGTGAAGTTATGTAAACTATTTTCAAAGCGTAGACGAGGTTTAGAAAAGGGATGGAGAGTAGCGTCCGGGAAAGGGGTAATTTGAAGCTTGAGCTCCATCGTCAATGGACCGAAGACTAATAATAAGGGGTGATTTTTTTCGTAAGTTTCATAAATCATAATCAAATGAATTTTTCCAGTGTTTATAAAATCTTACGAAATTTATATGCAGCATCTTTTGCTTTTGGTATCACATTCAGTCGGCTTAAAAGCAACTTTTCGTCTTGAATCCCTTTGAACATGGTGGTTGGTGCAGGATTCCAGTAGACGGCCAAACCTGTGACGTTTCCTAACTTATAAATTGTTTCAGGCATGTAATCCTTAATAAATTGATTTTTCCAGTCGGCATTGGTCGTTAGAACTTCAAGGGTTTCGAGGGTCAAACCTGCAGCAAACGGCTCCGTTGGGCTCGTCAAATCATCTTCAATTCGAATGTGGACAGATTCCATGTGAAATTGAATATTTCTTAGAATTTGCATTACCCACATGTCAAAGTATGTTATATCTGGAATTTAAAGCAAATACTGATTTCTTTAGACATTTTCTTACTCATCATGCAAATCGTTTTATAAAAGATATTTATATGTGAGCTTCTTTGACTTTGAAGTAGGACCTGGTGATTTTGAGTGTTCAGGATTTTGATTGATGTGATGCTTCACACTTTCATAAATTTCAAGATGTCTCATTTTCAAGTTTTGCTCTGCAGCTTGATTCACATTTTCATCCCGTGTGACGCTCCGCGTTGGAGTAACAAGAACATATAAATCCTTGAGGACAACGTGAACTGGCTCACTGTACAGTTTTGTCAATGAATACTTGACTTCAAGAGTTCCACATTTACCCACCACGACGTGGAAGGGTAGTCCAATAGAGTCGAGCACATTTGAGCGTAGGGTTACGTTATTTAATGTGATGCCACCTACACCAAATCAAACATTTGTTTAAGTCACTCACTCGAAAGTGGACCAAGCGATGAAGAAATGAAACAATATATTTTTGTAATCACCTCCAAACAGTGAGCCAGTCAGTTGTGAAGCATCAATATTTTCGAGATATTCTCCAATGTACTTGTTTACAATTCCTACAATTAGAAAGATCAAGAGTTACACTTTCCAATGCTATAACACAAAGTAAAAGTGGACTAGACATGCAACATGAGAGCACTAACCCGTAACGAATCCAAGAAGCATTTCGTTAATCATTTTGACCGGACTAAGCTTTAGCTGCAGTGTATGTCTGATTTCACGAAAATTTTAAGTCCTAACCTAACTAAATGAAATTGGAAATCCCATTCTGTTTCAAGTATAGTAATAAACTCACAAAAAATACCTAAAATTTAACTGAAGAACACTTTTGAACTACACATAATGTGTTGAAAGATCAAGTTCTGTTCAGAATTTTAGTTTTGTACGTAACGCACACAATTTCCTCATCTTTCCTGCTTTGTAAGTTATTATGACGACATTTATATTACAGGAAAAGAAGAAGAGATAAGCTCATAATTGGATTTGGAAGGATTGCTAGTGTGCATTTACTCACTGCATGATTTATTGCGGAAATCTGTTTTTTTATATTGCATAGTTTCCTTTTCTCAATCACAAACTCTTTGACAAATTATTGTAGTTTATTGGATACCATTGGGTGATTTATGGGCTAGAAGAATTTTCCATGATTCTGAAATCAGATACAGATCTAACTTGAGATGGACTTCTTCCATTTGCCTCAATGGACTGCGCACTCGCTTCCACTCCATCAACAATGGTGGTACAATCCCCATTTTTTCCAACCTTCGAATTGGATTTTGTACTGTCTTTTTTGAATTCGGCATCAGCAATCTTATTTCGCATTTCCTAAAATATTAATTTCACATCTAATGTGTGGCATGTGGTGGCAATTTTATGTGGATGTATAAGAGGAGTGTATATGGTTGCCTTACTTCTAGGAGAGCTTCAGAGGAACAAGTGGGAATTAGGGTTCTTGGATGAAGTATTTCCACAACCGGGACTGGTGGATCATTTTGTATTGGATTTAGCTGTAAAGGAACTATAAAACGGACAAACCGATCAAAATCCCATTTTACGATGGGACTTTTTCACATAGCCCCAGGCTTATGATTAAGATAAAATGACATACCTAAATAATGCGACCGTTTTGGAACAGCAGGGGTTGCTCCAGTAATGATCCCACATCGAATGGCTGCTTGCTTAAGCGTCTCTTTTCGAGTAGATGTTCTTGGACGGGGAACAGATGTCGACCGTTTAGTATTCTTTCCACAGTTTCCAATAACAGTTGAAGGGCCTGCTGAAACCGAACACTGTGCAATATTCCCCATAATACCATCATTGCTACTACCACTGTTGTTATATCCATCGTTTGTACCAGTTCCTGAAGTTAAATTGTATCCCACTGACTTACTAGCCCCGCAAAAATTATTTGATATGGCATGCTGTTGTTGATGTTGGTTAGTGTTTAATTGATGATGATAGGTTGTACTATTATTGAATCCTTGAGGAGACCACAAGTGACCATGAATAAAATTCCCATAATGGACGCCCATAACGTTCCCAAATATCATGTCATGAGCTGAATCTGGTGTTGGTTCATACTCTCGTATGGCTTGTGACTCCAAAGATTGGAATTGGTCCACAGGAATAACTACTGACGGAGCTCTTGAATGTTTGAAACTTCGAGAATGATGGGATGTCATATACTTATCTCGGTGTTCTCCTTCTGGCTCCATACATGAAGCACCAGGCAATTGAGGGAACATTTGCATATCATTACAGTCATAAGGTGGGGGAGTAACTTCTCCTCCTGTCATCGCTGATGGACAGTTTATCGGTGGATGAGTATTCTCTATTGTTAGTGCATTATTAATGCTACAAGTTTCAATTTTCTTGGATTTTCTTAGTTTGGCCACAGGACAAGGTTTGAGATTGCTCATTTCCGAGAACAATTGGGAATCCACTTCCTTTGAAACATCAATAGTGTTCACAGTCGTCAACTCAATTTGAGAAATTTGACCATTTTCACATCGCTTTGAGAATTGAATATCATTGTATTGCTTTCGTATGGCTTCATTGTAGCGGATTGTTGCTTGTTGTAGTGGAGTGTTGGGATTGAAAGGTCTGTTTGGTTAAAAGCGAATTGAGCGATTGAGCAATATATTTATCCTGATAATCATCTTAGATAGCATCTGTCAATGGCATTAACATGATCAAATTATTGTAAATTTTTTTTTTCGTGATTTCCCTGACCTTTGGCGTTTCTTATACGGCAAATCGAAAGGGAGAGAGAGCTTTGGGTTGACAATAACCATGTTGATGTTATTTGATCCAATTGATTGAAAAGTGATTGACTACTAGAACCAATTGAACGTTTGTACATATATGTATGTGTGTAACCCGATAATATGCATGAATCGTTTCAACTTGGAGTGAGTAAATTGTATACTATTGATCATTAATGCACAATCACAATCATTCGAGCAGAGTATAAGGGGAAAGTGAAAGAATTATTGTTCTATCATATCATATAATTAGCATGATAGTTTTAAAGTAGTAAAATGGCATGCTTCAATGATTACATGCAGATATATATTGAGAAATGTTGCAATTAAAAAAGAAAAGTCATTCCGTCTGTCTGCGACATGGGGAAAAATGCCAGTGAGAATGTGAACGTGAACCTACGACGGGGTAGTATACATATAATAAAAAATGTGGAGATTAGCTAAGAGTTAATGAGCTGATATGATGATGATGGTTGGATTCGAACATGCATACTTTTCAGGTACACATTTTTTTGTGTTTGATTTGGTGGGGAATTGAATAGATTTTGTAATAATATAAATTGATTGATCAATCATAGATCGAATAAGAATATTATTGTAATTTAGAGTGCCATCATAGGTTTGAATAGCTGGCATTACTATTGGATACTTATTCATACTTCACTTCCTCTGTCCTCAAATTCTGTTTTACAAAACTTGAAAGAATGTACAATGCAAATGGGTTAAAAATGATGTTTATGACATCGTTATATAACCCAATGCGACAATAACGGTTGTTAAACAAAAGGATAGTACATTGACTATTCATGCATTTCCGACATTCTAGTGCCAGAGGATGACTTCATAATATATTTTAGTTGCATTTCATTTTTGTAATAATTGCAAGCGTCAAAAGGATGGGTTGAGCATTTGTCGAAAGCATATACTCACTCTTGCAGCATTTAGATGGTCCTTAACATGGGGACGTCGTAAAAAAAGAAGTTAGTTAGCAGCTGTTTTGCATGAGTGGTGGAAAGATTTTAGGTCAAGAGGGCTCATCACCAGGATAAGTATTAGAACGAAGAAAAAAAAAATGACCAGAAGAAGAATAAGAAAAGACCAAAACGAGAAGTAAAAATCTTTTGCACATATTCATACCATAAGCGTTTAGGTACATGAAGCATGGTATCGTGAACCAGGACCACAGCTAACTTTATATATCGCTTTATATCCCATCGCTATCACACCATTCAACATGCCACCACCAGCACCAAGCCAAGCTATAAGGGCATGATGATAATATAATATTATGAAGATGACGATAAAGAAAAACCTGCTGCTTCAACTCGTTTCTTTTACTGTTCGCTTGGTTTACTTTTTCATTGTGCAAGTGTACAGAGCATTCTGCACACAAATCTGAAGGGGACTTTGACTTGATTAGATATGCATGCATCGGCAATTCAGGTGCAATGGAATTTTAAATGTTTGTCCTCGACTTTTGCTCAGCACTGTAATGAATCAAAAGATGAAATCAAATCTAAATCTCTACTCTATATCGTCAAGAAAATTGTAGTAGACTCATTTGCTTTGGCATTGTTAACCAATGTAGGTAGGTAGGGATATGATGTGTAGTTTGATTATGTCGCTCTGTCTTTCATCCCGTCCCTGGCCCTATCTCTTTTCGCATCTTTGTGAATAGATCTATCACTTGATTTAATAGAGTTTTCGTAGTAGCTAGAGTAGAAAAGGAGGAAGTATGAAAGTAATTATTGCTGATTTCAAAGTGAATGAAGATGCACATAAAAACGTAATAAAATATACACACATCTCTAGGTACACGCGTGCCATTCACTTCACCATTTTTACTATTTGCATACATTACATTTAGCTATGGTCTTGTTTGAAAACGAATATAATATATATATATACGAGCATGTAGGTAGTAGGGACGCATCTATTATTTTATTATTGTGCATCGCCCGTCACCGTCATTTTGTTATTAGTGCTGCCTTGTTGTGCAGCTTGCTTGGCATTTAAAACGTAGCAAATAGAGTCGATTGTTGATTGGTACTTTTTAAGCTCGGTAAAAGGTGTACATATGTACATACACAAGAAAATCTGTGAGATGCACCAGAACCAAGAGCTCATACATATCACATCACATCACGCGTATGTGTGTCGCTTTGCAATTTTTGATGCAGCTCAATAACTCAAGTAGTTTTTCAACTCACCTGTCTCCGATGATGAACATTATTATAAAGGACAGCGTATGATGATGATGATGGTGGTGATGAGGTTTGAATATACATGCACATACTACTTCTACATGTGCAACTTACTTTTTGCAAGTAATACAACAAGTTTCTTTAGAAAGTAAGTTGCTCTTCTGGTACAATGACGATGAATTGCAGAGATTGTTAGTTACATACATTAGAATGAGTGAGCGAGCAGATTATTGTTTAATATGTATGATGCCTTTAGGGAACCTACTACGATATTCATTCATTTCATTATTAGTAACCCATAAAGCGTAAGCAATTTAGGGTCAACTTGTGTTTTCCGTATTCAACCTGTTGTTTTGCAGGTGAATAGCATTTGAGATCTGACGGAGCTTGTGAATGCAGCAGACTCCATTATTATCCTCTTGGCATTGTCTCTGGAACACCGTGTTTAAGACGATTGCCCTAGACTCATAACAGTTCCTTTCTCACGGCATGCGCATTAACATCATCTTCTTCCGTATACTTTCTTAGTGAATTTAGAAAACAAGAGTGAGTGTTGAGTGTGTGTGTGTTGGGAAAATGTGTCAAGAAAATCTGAAGATAAGGGAGGAGGAGGAGCTGGATAACGAAAGCATGCAAAATGTGCTTAAACAACCGTTGGTATGCTTGACATTGACATGTCCATTTAAGAAGTTACTGCATAATAGCAAAGCATTGCCAATAAATGATGATTTTACCGTTTACAGATCATCAGAAAGGTTATGGAAAGCTTGGATTTCCCCACTTTACTGGAATGTCGTGTTGTGTCAAAATCGTGGAATAAGGAGGCAACAGCCACTCTTGTTTTGGGAAAAAAATGCAAGATCACGTTCAAAAGCATAGAATCCGTACAGGAGTTTGTGGAATTTGCACCTTATACAGAAGTGCTGTTTCTTCATGCAATCTTTAATTTTGAGCTAGAGCCGGAAGCAAAATCACAGGCTTTGCAAACATTCTTATCCAACCATGCAAAGCGTTTTTCCAGCATTGAAACACTAGAAGGCTCAGTTTGCGGTTCTGATTCTGTACAAGACTGGGCCGAAAAGTTACTGAGCTTGGCTTTGGCTACCAAAGTTGAGGAATCCCAACCAGCAATTTTAGACGAAAATGCTAACTACGTCCAGCCTACTGCTGATGACAGTAACCTTCAAGAAATAGTTATTCATGAAGATGTGGAAATAGAGGAAAATAAACTGAAACAGTTGACATCAACACCTCCTGAAAAACGAAAAGCTGCTAAAACAGTACACTTTTCAATGGTTGATAATCCAGAGTACGTGCCAATCCCTTACTGTGATGAAGGGTATGAAACCTTACTACTTAAACTAAAGACACTGCTCATCGACATTCAACGGGTAGTCATTCTTTTAATTGCCTAGTTGTTTTTCTATAGATATGAGACCTTTGCTGACTTTTACCCGTACTATCTTGGGGAACATTCTCACGCTACCGGAAGAAGGCTTCATATCCTCGGAATCACCAATTCATTAATCTTGATAATTATTGGTACGTTCACATTGACACCAATTCTGTACGCTGTTGCAATATTTCAAGCATATGCATTGGCAATTGGCTCCCACTTTTACTTTGACAAGCATGTCCCAAGACCTACAATCAAGAATCCAGTGTACATGGTAAGGACAAGACAACAAACTAAATTTCATTTAACTTTTTCCGTTTTTATTAGGTGCGTAAGGTCAGAATTAAATGTTATGTCTTTGGTTAATTATCTATTTAGGTCATGGGTAATTTGAAAATGTGGTGGGAGGTAGCTTCAGGACAGAGAGCACTATGAAGACAATCGACTACAACTGCTACGGATTAATTTTAGTTAGTGACAATTTAACTGTTAGCAAGAACATTGTCTTCTGGAAGGAAGTCTTTGTTTAGTAACATCTATACAGTCAACCTCCGTTCCTCACAAGTCGTCACAACCGCATAATTATTAATATTATTATTATTATTAATTTACCAACCGTCAATCACGCGAATAGCTTATATAGCTTTACAATTTGCATAATGTGCATTTAACAACCTTCATGCCACATTTGACGCAGCGCATTATTCTTTACAGTTAGATATGAGTTAATTATCACCATTTTGCATGAACATTTTAAATCAAGTATTATAGTGTGTGGCATAATGGTTGGTTAGTTAATACTATATATCATGTACCTACCTACCTACATACATAAGTATTTTTTGGAATGTGGTCACAGTAAAATTCTTCTAATGAGTATACAATCAAATGTCATAATGTAAGAGATTTTTTTGAGAATATTATGTACATGTACATGTTTGTGATGGTAGTGACAACGCACCTGTGTGCATAATATTGCAGTGGCTGGTTAAGAACCGAATTCTATAATACGTATGTAATAATAGTTGCTGTCTTTCTGTTAATAATTTCAAAGTCTGAAAGAGTATAGTTTCGTTACATCAAATACACATTTAGGATATACATACTTGTATAACATTGATTAACATATAATATATTTTTATATTTTTGCATTATGCAGAGCTTTACCATGGAATGTATCATTTGCCTATATTCGTTTGAACATGTTCTTGGACTGAAGTTGAGAGTCTGTCATTTGAAAAATCAGTTCTTCAAACCTATTTGTTTCTAGTTTGTCTTGATTTAAGAGGCTCACTTCTGGAAAGGATTTTGGACGTAATGTGGAGGTCTGCAAAACAAATAAATAACAAGCAATGCAAGTTAAACTTTACGTGCACCGGAGACTTTTTATTATTTCATAAATATAATATACTACGAGCTTTGCTTTGTACCTGTGAATCCTTGTGCATGGAATATACTGTATGGCAAAAGAGATATCTCAAAATGATCAGTCTGAGAAAATCATCTCCAAACAGCTTAACGTACACATCCCAATCCGAATTATGCTGAGACTCCTCCCGAATGTGATCAAGAGCTTCGTTAAAAAATGAACTCAGTAGTGCTTCAAGCTGATTCCAAGTTTGAATAGATACAGCTTTGACTCCACAAATAATGCATAATGCAGCCAACGGATTGTGTAGGAACAAAGTAAATATTGATCCACGGTTACTTGAACTTTGTGGTGTAGGACAGATTAGATTATGCTCTGTGCTTTTGGAGCCTTCCGGGCTGACAAGGATAACTAAAGGTTGTCCATAGGTTAGCTTCTGTTGGCCCAACTCCAAAAACACGTGGCTATTATCAGAGTCGACAATTGCAACTAAAGGTTTTCTTGTCAGTGGTAGCAAGTCACATGGGTATAAGCTAAAACAAGCATATAATTGAATTAATTTTTCTTCATATTACACTAATTATTGACCTCCACAAATAAGCATTAAATTTTAAGCATTATACCAGTGGATTTCCTTATTATCCTCCCCATGTTGCTTTGCATCAAAGAGTTTGGTCCTGTTGCATCTTGAATTGTTGACAGTGGCAATACCGCTGTTGGAACATGGTTCGCTGGAAATATAAACCAGAAGGACGCCATTCCATGTGAGTTCACTCCACGCAGCATTGAGATTTGCAAGAATCTGCTCAATCGTTCCTCGATATAGCAAGTATTTATGAGGATTCTTATGCTCTTGGCCATCCTTATCCTCCCCACTATCTGGAGTAGATCGATCGTCAATCATTCTCTCGAATGTTTGCATCATTCGGAACATGTCTATTGTCAGCTCGGAGAACTTTAGTTGATCTTGTTTGTTTCCGACTATAAGCACCTCTTGCAATTTGTAGTTTTGCTTGATAGCTGTTACATCTGCTTTATCTCGGGAGCATTTTATCATTTCACGTGGTACTCTGTATTAAAAAAACATTGAAAATTATGTACAAAAGAAGAGACTATAGTACAAGACATTACAGATTTAAAAGATGCGAATGTATAATATATTATTTAAACCTATGATTTAGTATGATGGGATGCCCAGTTACCCCTTGCTCTAATTGTTCAAGCACACTTTTCTCCCCATTACTGGCCAACCCTTCGTAGACGTCAACTGGAGAATCGGCATCAATAAATGATCTAATTTCACTAAGTACTAGATTCCATTCCAATTGTTCTTCCGGCTCTTCGTCAACTGTTGCAACATAGTTTTCCACATGACCAGAAAGCTCCTGTAATAACAAATATTTGTATAAATTTATTTGTATGTGAAGTACTGTATCTTTGGGGAAAATTAATTATAAAAACGAATGTTGGAGAGAAGATTGTCATAATACCCTGAGCAAATCTTTCACATTGTTCCGTCGAAGAAGCAAAGAAACAATTATGAATCTGGCATAATAACGCAATTTCTTTACAATGAGCATAGAATCTCCTCCTGATGCAGAGTTTTCAGTATTTCCACTTCGACAACTGCGGGCACTAGCAGCAGTTCCAGAATCCCTTCGGCTCGAAGACGTTCTTGCATAGTAACCCCTTCCCCGTATGGCACCATAAAAATTTGCAGCTTCGACTAGGTATGCTAACTCTGATGTTCTCAAGTAATAGTGGTAATACAACTGTCCTATTTTAGAAGCAATGTCCCCAATTTGCCACCTCTTAAGCCCGTATTTCTTATCCAAAATGTTCCGATGAGTTTGTTGATACTTCCACAACCTCGTGTACGTATCAAACGCCCTGGAAAAGTATGCTTGCTGACATGAGAAGGAACTAACAGAGGTTGAAGTAGTAGTTGCACAACTATTGTTCCCATTTGTTTGAACGTGTAAGCCCGTCGGCAACGCTGTGGTTGTGGATGAACCATGAGGTGGAAGTTCCCTATAAAAAGTTGATAAGCAAGCATCTCCTTTTAAAGACACACAAAAGGCACACATTCTTGATAAAAATGTTTTGTAAGTAAGAGTGAATACCTTAGCTGGTTGAATAACTGCTTGGACTTTTCTAACAAATGGCAAAACTCGGCAATAACACGCTTCTCTTGGATTGTGAGAAGGACGTGGTTATTTTCGGGTTGCCCATTTGTAGTTGCTACCAGTTGGGTCATGTCGACCTGTTGAACTTGTGGTGCTGCAGAAGAGTCACCATTGTTTAATAATGCAGGACGTCCAAATGAACAAGATGATGATTCGGATGAGCCAGAGGATGATCTCCCAGACACCATTATCGAATTATATCGTACAGTTTAGGGAGCGACTACTACAGTTCTGCAGGGTGGGTAAGCAAAAATACTTGTTTCATGTTTTCTCCATCTGTATTGCTGTAATGTGAGCACTCAGCTAAACACCCATTTCTCCGTTTACACCATAAAAACCACATACGGAATGTCTGTAATTTTTTATACTTAAATACCTATGGACTACGAGAACACGAAAAAGGCTATGGCATTACTTATTGAGGTTACATTGCACTTGCACCACTTGTTCTCTCCGTTTTACTTACAACCCTACTCCTACATATATTTAAGGATGTAAATTATAAGCTATACATCTGTACATCATATCGATTTTCCAGGGAATATGTTTTTCACTTTCTCTTCCGCTGCAGAAAAGCTCCGGCAACTAACGTGCGTACTACTACTACTACAGGTCCCCCTTTTATGCATACAGCATGCATACGCATGTATGTACTAAATGGCAAAGGAACAAGTAGTAACTCTCATATACACTTGTATTCTTTCTTGAACGTTCCATGATTTTCCCCACTCTCTATCCGTCCCAACCCAAGCCAAGTCACATAATATTATATTTCTAGCACCAATATTATAACCTAACTACCGTATGCTAACTATTACTAGGTATATAAAATAGCGTACATTTAACCAAAAATCAGTTTTGAATCAACAAACGGGATTTATAAACTCAAAGTCGTTTCATTTATTACCACCGGAATGTGTTACAACTAAAGCAAATTATGCATATTCAATATTAAAGGAATTAAATAAACTTAATAATTAAGTGGGCATAATAAGTCAAATGAGCTTTGACAAACCAATACAACAGGATTCATCTACTAAAACCGAAAACTCCTTCACCAACCTAACAAAAATTATTTATGTCCGTCTCTTCCTTTATCGTCCTTTCTTGTCTTATCGGTTTTATTCACTTTATCATCAACTCGTCGACGCTTGTAATCCCAGCCCATACCTTGGTTCCTTCGTCGTTTCTGACGTTCCTCCTCAAAAACAGGATCCTTCGGAATCGGGGTATCTCGTTTAGTAACAACACTCAATTGTTTTCCCTTGAATTCATGATCACCATTCCGTATGCAAGACTTTGCTGATTCACTGAAATCATAAAATAATTATAAACGGATTACTATTTTAAAATGTTCCTTTCCATGTTTTAGCAACAAAACGAACACCATTATAGATTAAATGAATTTTACAACATACCGGTCTCGATACAAACAGAGGCAGTTATTGCACAACCCGTTTTTTCCATCTTCCTTGAATGTATAATGGAAATCTTCAACCTCTCCCCAGTGCCCAAGATACTCTAAGATTTCGCGTGAAGTTAATCCTCTAACCCCATGAACGGTAACGCACCTGTCCCTAAATTCATCACGTCTCCACTGCATCGAAGCTCTGGACTTGCAGATACTCAATTGATGTTCTCGGGATCCCAAATGCCACAACCAACTTTCGTAGGACGGGACCTCAAAACGATAGCAGAAACTGCAGCAATATATTTTACAGCCATCAGAACTATGCCGTTCAATGACGGAGCTTGAACTTGGATTATCTCCGCGATCCATCTCCATCAATATTCTATTACTGCGATCCAGAATACCTAATTAAAAATTAGAAACCATAAACAAAAGCAATATTATTATCAAACTGACTATCACCATTTAAACCGATTTTAAGAATTAATTCGAAGCGTTCACTTTAAAATTTGACATTACACTAATTATTATTAAACAGACAGGCAGTACAACTTAACAAGGATGACGGTATTGCCTAACAAGCCCTACAATTACAATTCAAACCAAATCTACGACAAAATAATAATTATTATTCACTGGTATTATTATAGGCACAGGTGACAGTGTGCAGGTGTTAATGACAATCAAATGGTTAAAGCGTTTTTCATAAGACAACAATCGAATCCGATGTCATCTGTATATAAAACTGATCAGTACAAGTTCTAATTTTCTTACCCACAAATTATTCTCCAGATTAATATTTTCTACCTGGATAGTTAATCCTGTACTTTCAACCTTGGTCCTCCTACTTCAAACTTTTCTTCTGTCGCCTTTCTCGATCTGTATCTGTAATATATATATCACATTTAAGAGGGTTGTGGGCTTGAGGAAGAATTTTTCGTCTGATCAAGCGATGATAATATGGGAAAAGGACAAAATGTAAATTGACAAAATCATCCGTATGCAAATGCAAAGCAGGCACAAATAATATATTTTTGGTCTGTACCTAAAAATGTACGTACTGCAAGAATCAGATGCAAACGAGACAAAGAGAAATTTTGTAATGTGAATGAACTAATTATGCATATTTCATGCTCCTTGTTAGTTAATTTACATAGGACTCGCAGGTTTGTGCGATTGGTTAAGTTCTATGAGATGAGATATGACGAAAGAAAGTAGGTCTAATCCTATCCGTTCTTTATCGTATTTAATACATTCTACCCAACAAAAAAGCTAGATGTCTGTTTTCCATGAAACTTGAGCTCGTTGATAAGCATGTAAATTAGGTTTAATTTTTATGACCTTTCATGATTCTATTTTTATTTCAGTCCTCTCTTTTTCTGGAAGGTTTATTAATAAATTTAATTTATGCAATCTCACTATAAATATTTGCTTATCTAGTCAGACGATATGCAGCACAATAACGAACTACTGCGAACATGGCAAGCATGGAGCCATGCCATACATTTATTTCATACTTTTAATGTTAAAATACATATCTTTCGATCACAAAAATATTAATACCTATGCTATTACTTTTGTAGTCGTTTCCGATACATAGAATACCATTTAAGTTAATGCGGTAATGATTTTACGATCATCAAATGACCCTTTTCACTTAAATACATCATTTAGTGAAACATTATCCGCTTGAATCAATACATCTTCGAGTATTTTGGCAGCAGACGCACTATTCTTAATGAATTTTGAAGCCTCATCTTCATTTACATTTCTAGACACGTTCGTTGTTAATTCAAACACATCCTGTATACAAATCGGTCCAACGAGGTACAGTTTCTCAGGTCGAGTTTTTCCATCCGATCCATTAAGATAAGGGGTACGAATGCTTTCTGGCAAAACCTTCCAATCCGCCTTTGGGTAAAATAATTCACGCTTAATTGCTTGGCCAATGTATGGACATATAACATGTTCCTTAAAATCAAAGGTGGAGCAAAACGTAAAGAAATTTTTCAAAATGGATACAATACTTAATGTTCTAAGCTCTTTGTCTTGTAACGCTGGATTAGCACAACTGGAAGGCTTCACCACTGACAAATTTGAACAAAAGGACGCGTCAAAGTTATTAACAATAAATGGCTTATCAACCCCACTATCCTTAGCAAACTGAAGGTTTTTGACAGACGGAAGAATCTTTTTGCTTATCAAAAAGTGTAATAAGAGTAATGAAAGCGCATAGTTTTGAAAATATAATGAATCTGCAGACCCCAACGCGTTGAACTTTGTGCCCCAGTGACGTACTAGCATTAACAGGGACCAAAAGCGTATATCTGTTCTAGAGTAAAAGGTAATTAAACGGGTACTCTGCACAGAAAAGTAATTTTCAAGTCTTATTTTGCAGTTGGCATTTGTTCCAACGTGAGTAAATGAGATTTCAGGTAACGGTGACGGCATTAAGTTGCCAAACGCTGTGTTTGCATACACAGATAACGGCTTCATAGACACATAGTGGTAGCTACTCGAGTTTGATGTCAGGATTTTGAAAATTTGCTGCGTTATCACGGTATACGTGGAAGAATTTATGTTTACTGATCCCTGCAGAGTCTTGTTACTCGCGTCCACTTTCCCTATGGTAAGTCAATTGATAAGGCATTTTAGTACCAAGAACATGGAACATTAATTTTTGTCTTTAACTTTTCTTACCATAAGTATCAACTGATAAGTACAAATCTGATTTATCCTTGCCAATTCCAACTTCGTCAAGACCATAAGGAAGTACCGTGCACTTCAAAAATGAACTTTTAAGATCTGCTTCTATATTTTGAACGACCTGAGAACGCTTTTGGGGGGTCGGTAATGCAATGCCCAAACCCTTGCTAATGCCCTGTAGTATGGTAGTCAGTTGCTCCTCTAGAGAAGGTGGTACTGCAGGGCCTTACATAAAAAAGAGAGAATATACCAAATTTCAAATAATTGTCAATTTTTATAATTTTATCATTTGCAAGGTTGGAATTCCAGGGTGCAAGGGGATTTTAATAATAATCATTAGTTCTGTGCATTTACCATTGCTACCCATGTTGGACACGAGGTTAACGAGATCCCCGCTATAGGTGACTTTATTTCCACAAAATAGTTTCTTACTTCCGAAGGTTAATTAATTCTAGCGTGGGGTTTGCTGGAATTCTAATTTAAACTGACTGACAGCGACAAAAGTTTATGTCAGGAACATTGTCTAGACTTTAATTTTACGGTATTACTCAATCGTTAAATTCATACAAGCACAGTAAAAGCCGAATAATTTTTACAGCGACTGTCCCGGTGGTGAAGTAAGTTTTGTTTACATGCATACATGCTACATATACTTTTGTAGTTCTGAGAACTCGTTGGGAAGAAGAGAACTCTTTGATTTGTTTTTTATGCTTCCTTTTGTGCCAGCAGCCAACAGTAGGGATATGCAGTAGGTATTATATGACTGCGTACTTACTTTTTTGGTATCGCATGAAGCACATGAATGTGTATTGTGAATCACAATTTGTGATGCATAAGTTGAAGTCAATTTCAGTATTTTGTCAATGATTTGATCAGTTTCTAATTTAATTATTGTTTAGACGGAATTCCCTAAAACCCTATAGGATTACAAAACAGTCCTAACCTTCATTCTTAGAAACAGTGATTCAGCATGAATATCACAGCGAAACAGCGAAACGTATTGATAATTTTAGCTTTTATTTAAAACATTAATATCAACAGACAAAAATAGATATATTTAATTTCAACACAGGTTATCTTTTCCTATTAACATGTCCTTTTCATCTTTTTTTAGTTTATATAAAATCAAATGTAATATTATAAATGCATAAAAGTATCCATAATCCACATATCTTCATCTTATATCTTATACGTACATATACCATTAACCAATAACTAGCTACATTCTCATCTACTACATCGGCAGGGAGAAGGAAGAAATTAAATTTTTTATATAAAGACTAGAACGCGTACAATAATAAAAAGGCTCAAATATGCTTCCTTCATAGTCAACTGTACAATTATTCGTCTCACAAAATCATTATAATTACGTGGAACTTTTCTTTTTACATTTTTAGATATTTAACTAAGATAAGCGATGACCAAACAAACGCTAAAAACTGATCATCAATACACGACAATCCGACACTATACAAATAATATTGGCAGTTGACCTCTAATCATGCGAAATTCCGATATCTGACTAAATCTCGAAGTCTTCGCCGTTCGCTTAAAATATATATTCAACTTTATGAAACTTTGCAATTAAGTCTTCTATCCGATATTTGAAATAACAAATACGCTACTTCATGCATCGCAACATGCGCCGCTGTACCGTATCTGTTAAAAGGAAATCAGTTCCAGCTTTCTTTAGCCTGTACATAAAAAGCGATTCGCCTTCACTAGCCATTAATCTCCGACAACAGTAATAATAAATTATTGTTATAATAATATTAATAATCACAGATATAATTATTATATCTGTGAGACCAAACAACTTATTTGTGATTGGTAAGTATACGGTTTAGTAGTGGCTGTTTGACGATCTTTTTATGTACAAGCTCAAGTCAGCTTCAACATAAAAATAAACATTAAATTTCACCCTTTGATTGTTTAATTATTATAATAAATGCAACAGAAATACTGAGAAATACAAGAAATATAGATAATAGCGTGCACGAATAGGAAATGGTTATAATATAATAACGCTACTTTCAATATTAAAACTTACGTTGAGTAATCACTGAGTATAAATAAATCCATTAGATTTCCCGACCCACATGCCATCATACTTTCAACCTTCTTCAAAGCAACGTCACATTCATACTGGAACTTGCTAATTTCATAGTCTGCGATAGCTAGCGAAAGGTTTTCAGTGAGGTCCTGGAAATCTTGAATACATAGCCGACTTCCACAATCTAAGCGCTTTTCCTTTAATTTCCCATTAACTCCAAACATATATCGTTTTCTGAGATCTGGAGGCAAAACTTTTGGTTCAACATTAGAATTGAAATGCTCCTTGGGAATAAACTCTGCGTTCCATGTGCACACAACGTTGTCTTCTAATTTTGCTTCGGCAAATAACCGAAAAAATTCTTTAAGTAGAGCAAGTGTACTAAGATTATAGAGAGTTGGATCATCTAAAGCTGGATTTTCATTTCGCGGCACTAACGAGAAATCGTCACAAAATGAAATATCAAGGTTTTCAAAGTACTCGTGCTTCACTGCAAGACTCTGTAGATGAGCCATTGTTGGAATAATTTTTTTTCGAGCCAAGAAAAACAACACCAAGAACGTAATAAATCTGTTCTTTGTATCTTCAGCCGGCGTATCCAGAACCTTATGTACAGAACTCCAGTATCGGACTAGCCCTAACAAAGGACTGATTCTTGTATCTAGAGACAGGATGAACTGCATAACTTTGGCTTCCTGGACGAGCAGGTAATTGTCAAGCCTGAGATTGCATCTAACTTGAGTGTCACTGTGTATGAATGAGATTACTGGAAGATCACGTCCTTTGTTGTAATTTGTTCTCTTAACGATTTGTCCAAAAAACTTGTGGTTCTCATCTTTTTGGATAAGGCCAAGCAACTGTTCTACATTGTCTTGTGTTAGCTCCGATGGCTCAATGCGGGTTGATTCTATGTTGCAGGATGGTCCTTGGTTTCCTATCATAAAAAAATTACATTCCAAATGATTAATGAAGCGTATTAATGCTGAATGCACCTATATATCAATCATAATCATCTATTAAGAATGCTTAGATAAGAAGTAAGGTCAAATATTAACATTATTTGTCTGATAATAGGCATGGACAGTTATTAGCCTTGTAATTGTGAAACTACTTTAAGTTGTTTTAAACGTAAAGCACATACCTGTTAGGTCGATGAAAATGTTAACAGAGTCATCACTATTTCCAATTCCAATGAAATCAGCTCCATATGGGGATATTTTGCACTTTTGAAAATTTTGGGTCAACAACGTGTGCAAATTTCTTACAATATTTACGCGAGAAGTTAAGTAGTTCATCGGCAGTAAAATGTGTGATAGTAGCTGCTGCATCTGTTCGACTATATCTTTGCCATTAAGCTTGGAAGCGAAATGCTGTACTATTTTTTCATCGAAAAAGTCATGAGACTCTTCTGTAGACACCCCAGTTTTACCGGATTCTAATAAATCATCTTCGTCCTCATCCTCATCATCGCACACATTATAGGGAACGACAGAAGTCTTGTTAAATGTGTCACTATCAATTAAGGCTCTATTTCCAGTTTCAGTCCGATTGTTGCTGTGGCTTGAATTTGAAGTATTTCCACGTACAAAGTTGGAGTATGGTTGAGACTGACTCAAGCCTCGAGGATTTCTTAAAATAGGCGTTGGTGATGAAGATTTCAATGGTGGTGGAGGAGGGTAGGGCACCAATTTTGTAGCGGGGGTGGGCAATAGGGTTTTATTTGGATTTCTCTGAACTTCCGTATTGTTATTGCTTCGTTTAGGTCCTGAATACATAGGATTGGGGAGGAATGACGACGGACGTTGAGGTTCTGAGCGTGAGTTTGAGAAGAAATTGCGTTGCTGCTGCTGTTGCTGCGTAAAAGGTGAGTTTCCATTATTTCCAAAGCTCTGGTTTTGTGGAGCTAGAAAAAAACAGAAATATTATTTTTAATCATTCACGATTTTGTTAAAAATAATACATGAATAGTAGGAAACTCACTATTAAATGGCGATGAAGGACTATCTTTAAACGATCCAGAAGTTCCTGATTGCCTAGTTTCCCACACTACTGGTGGTGTCTGCGGCGGTGTTTGATAAGATGGTGGTTTTGACGTATTTGGTGAATAGTTAAATTCATTTGAATAAGAGGGACTGGCATGATGTGAAGGTGGCGGTGGCGGCACAGACATGGACATCAGTTGAGCTATAGCTGGTGAAGATCGCTGAACAGGAGCCATGGAAGAAGATGGACCCGGAGACTGTGATTGACCTGTGGAATTTGCAATTGACAATAAACGCGCAGAAAGTGGTGAGGATGCTCCCATCGAAGATTGATGAAATGGCACAGAAGCCTTGTTGTTAGGAGGAGGAGGAGGGGCTTTATCGTAAAACGAGTTGGGAGGTGCTTGCCAAGGCTGATTGAAAAAAGGAGGTGGTCCATCTTGACCCATAAATGGATTTGGTGCATTAAAAAAGTTAGGCGTTCCGTTTCCACCAGCAGGCTTTGGTGGAGGTTGATTGAATAATGACGGTGCAGCTGGAAACGGCGCATTGTCAATACTTGGAGGAAACAGTAGTGGTTGTGCCTGTGACTTGCTGTTGTTCTGATTAAAGTTATTATTATTTCCATTACAATTCCTGTTGTTGTTGGGATTGAAGTGCATTCGATTTTTGACATTGTATGGAGGCTGTCCGTGTCCTAGCTGACGTGCAATGGGGTCGCGAAGTACGGGCCCACCTGCCCCTCTCTCTTCACGATTGTTGCTACCACCCCACATTATTCGTAGCACGGATTCTTACTTTAATTTCCTTGTAATGCCTGTATTGGAAAGAAGCATGTCATTAATTTAAAGCCAACAATATTGATCATGATTAAGTAAAAATATAATTTGAATTTACTTACTGACAAATTTGACGATGAACTCATTCATTTCACACACAACACACAAACACAACTGGATACCAATCGTCTCCAGCTAAAGCTATGAAACCGTGCCATTTAGTATTTTCAAATGTCTATCAATGGAATGTTTTAGTTACTGATCACTGATAATTGACCTAATCACAAAAATACTTGGACTAGCAATAATGAGTAACCACAAATGAAAGTGTACACGAAAAGTTTTCAAAATCACTTCACTGTGAAAACTAACGTGAATTATTAATCAAATGCCTTGCGACAATTCGTATTCAAATACGACGTATGCGAG
Source organism: Orchesella flavescens (assembly GCA_964034955.1). NCBI lineage: Eukaryota > Metazoa > Arthropoda > Collembola > Entomobryomorpha > Orchesellidae > Orchesella > Orchesella flavescens. The sequence goes on from OZ035955.1 coordinate 40,187,396, forward strand.
ATTCTATTCGTAAATATCAGAATTTCGAATACTATTACTGGATATATACCTAATCCAGTTTACAAATCCAAGTTGTTTAATGTTTGTGTATACTTATCACTTATAGGCAAAGCTACAGTATGCATAAACTGCATATATCTAGGATATATTCAAGGATACATCCATCCCGCGTTAGGAGTTCTTGGAGCTGAGGAGATCTCAAATCTCAACAAGCCCTTGCGTTCTTCTGGATAATATGCTTATCACAAAATACCATATCGCATCATTCGCATCCGAAGTAAGATAAGTACATTCCAGCATTTTCCCAAAAGGTTCCCTTTTTGACAAATGCGAATTAAATATTGTGGATGTGATATTATCAGATAAAATTGTTCCCTTTTCTGTGTCCTTGTCGTGAATGAAACATGCTGAAAGACGTTACGCATAATTATTTTTTAGACGAATTTTTCAAAGTTTCAAATGATCATAGTATTACTATGCATGCATGAGGAGAGGACGTTATGTAATATCATTTATCATCATTAATTCAAACCGAATTCAGTACAATGTGCGAAAGAGTCGTGACATTGTCGTGAGGAAGGGATCACTTAGGAGGTGTCTCAATGTGTTTAAATGCTTATGAATGATTTTATAGGTAAATCATTGCATCTCGAACTGTCGGGTTTATTGCTTTCGCCTTTATGAGAAATTCAGTTTTTATTCTTTTAGATTTCCTTGAAACTGTTTTTAAGTTGCAAATGTGTATGTACGTGCGTACTTTATATTTGCACCTTTGAACAGAATTTTCATGATTTTTCATGGCATTTCTGTGAAACTTTGAAAGAGTTTTCTCAACATGTAACAAATTGGTTATGCAAAACATGTTTTATATGGCATGTTCAGTTTATGGTATTATTATTACGGTCAAGAATTCAAAACTTGGGGTTTCCCCTCTTAGTTTTCTACCAGGTAGATATGAAGTAAAAGAGATTGATTATCCAATACATGATTTACTAAATTTTCAAAGTACAAGGAAGTTTCTCATCCAAAGAATTATCTTGTTGTTGTATCAAGTATCATTGAACGAGTTGATGTCAGTTACAGCACCATAAAACATTTAATAATTCAACCCAAACACATTCTGTCTTCATGGTTTTCCCCCTTCATTGCTTTGTTCAATCTTAGTCTGTATTTTGCAGCATACTTATTTGACAACAATGCCTAAACGTCTTAAGAAATGCATTTAAATGTGAAATTATGCTTCAGCAGCCAAAGCCAGGGAATGGTTTACGAACTACATCAGACATATTCTTCGTACGACTTACAATTATAATTTGTATTGCTTGCTAGAGCCCACATAAATATTGCGTCAATACCTACTTACTCCCTCATGGTCATTGAATACTACGATGAATGAACCGAACATGTTCACATAGCAAAAAATGCAAAAATTAAGCTACCATGTGCAGGGGGTATAAGCTAAGCCATAACCATATAGTAGCTAGGTAGGTGGGCCTACTATATAGTCGTCACGTCACTGGTCTTAGCAGGCTCTTTACTTTGTTGAAAAACCTACCTACAATGATTACGCTTACCTGTTTTCCTGTTGATTCGTAGTTCTCGCTATAAACTTGCTCTCGGAGTATACTTCTTCTCTTACCAAGTATAGTGAACCGGACATTTTTTGTTTTCAATTATTCCTGCACTTTACTTCGTACAAAGATCATCCCTATATGAAACTCAAATCTTGATCATCGAAGAAAATGAACCGTACTTGGAATGGAGAATTTTTGTCGAAATCGATAGAGTTTTACCTCATTACAGGAACACGCATAGGAGATGTGATGATTCATAAGCTGAGCTGCAGCTGAATTTGAGATCAGTTTGACTTTGTCTCTTCCAAAACTTGGAGGCTGAAGACATTAATACTATTGATATTATTATTTGAAAGTCTATAGAGACTCATAATTTCAGTGCTTTGCAATGGCATTTTCAATTATGGAGGGTAATAGTAGCATGGTCAGCATGAATTCTACAGAAAACTTTCTTGTTCCTTGGGAGTTTGAGTACCCTGCTCGTTTCACTCCCTTCTGGTTTGAAAAGCACGATGCAGACTTTTGGAGAAATTTGTTCAAGGAACATGACACGTTCCCATTTTATGTTTGTGCAGTCTATCTGACCTTAGTTTTTGGAATCCAACATTTCATGAAAGATAGAAAACCATTTAAACTCAGAAAGCCTCTGGCAATATGGAACTTCCATTTGGGTCTTTTCTCAATTTTGGGGTTCTGGAGAACTTATCAAGAATTGACTAGAATTTTATCATTGCCTGATGGTGTCCACAGAAGTTTGTGTTACAGGTAAGAAACGGAATCATAATAATCATAACTTGTTGAACTTTTGTCTTTTATTTTGGCAGTTGGAAAAATGAGTCAATTTTGTTCTTCTATTCTTTAGAGAAATGCTCAATGAGCCAGCATCGTTCTGGGGAATCGCATTCACTTTAAGCAAGGTAATTTTTCTTTACAATTTCAATCTAAAATTATTATGATTTGAACCATAAAACTGATTCTAAGATTTTGGATTTTGAAAATGTAGATAGTCGAACTTGGTGATACTCTTTTTATTGTGCTGAGAAAACAACCGTTGGTCGTTCTTCAATGGTAAGCCATAAGTACTATAATCGCTATAATAGCTTATAATCTTCCTGCTGAGCTGCTCCTATCAAATTTTCTCCAAGTATTTAGATCACGTAATCATAATCTTATAACAATTTTCAAAGGTACCATCATTGCATTACATTGTGTTTGGCATGGAAAGTCCTTCCTTTTGAAGAGCCCATTGCTAGATGGTATGGCTTCCTAAACTACGGCGTTCACTCGCTAATGTATCCCTACTTTGGAATGAGGGCGTTAGGCTTCCGAGTTCCTAATTCAGTGGCAATGACAATCACCATCTCCCAGGTCAGTAACTATACTTGCTAGCAATACAATTATTTTTCCTTTTAAAGTATTATGAAGGTATACTAAAATGATTTCATTATGGATCTCAGGTTCTTCAGATGGCTATAGCTGTTTTCGTAAATTTTTACACCTACTATGTTGTTGGTAAGCAAGGATAAACATGACACAAATATAATCTTTATTCTTTCAGCGAATTAATAATTATTATAATTAACTTTACAAACATGAATATTAATACAATTCATTTTACTTTAGAATCTGGAGGATTTTGCATGCGCCACCCGACTTCTTTAGTCTGGAGTACATCAGTATACATTTCTTTCTTTTGCCTCTTTGTCAATTTCTTTCTTCACCGCTACTTTGGAAAGTCAAAGCAAGCGTAGTTGAGTTTCAAGAGTTTACTTTTATAGATCGCCAAATCGCCAGTCTCGTCGTCTTACTCGTTATAGAATAAGTCTATATTATTTAATCACCCCAAACCTACATATATATATCTTGTACCTATACACATTTATCATTGCTATTAACTCTGAATTATAGTGGTAATTATAGATTGTGCATCCCTGCTGAACACCACCAATGTATTATTATAATAACAAGTTGCTAGTTAATAATGTATTACATGTAAGTTTTATACACAATAAAATACAAACGTTATATACATATAATGACACATCTAATTGTCCGTTTCAAACTTCCTGACCACTATTTTTAAAAGCAAAACATCAATAAATGACAATCACAAAAGTGGTTGTGGGTGCCTTGTGCATTGCATAGACATGGCTTTGCCCTGGCCTTCGCATAGAGTCACTTCGCCCCATTTCTCTAATTGTATTGCTTCAGCCTTCAGCATTCCAGTAGATATTCTACACAACAAAAATTGCAATACTGCATGGCATGCATAGTATGAGTAGTAGTGGACTAACTAATGAAGATGACGCACTGACTAGTTTTTCTTACACAAACACAAGCGTTTCATTCAAGTATTTTGATCTACAAATTATGTGTTTTACATTATGAGCACATCTAGAAACCCAAATTTGGTTGGTTTTGAAGCATTTTATCTAGTACTTAGTTTTGTTAAAAGTTACCTTCTATTTTTTGGCTAATGCGTACTTTCTTTGGGGGTGTTCAGTATATTCTTTATACTGCACTTTCAATTTAGGTAAACTTAACTAGGTAATACTAATAGTGATGGGAAAAACCAAGCAATATACAACAATACGGCTTACAAAACAGCAAATACTGAGTATTACCAGGTAAATCTTACACCTACACCAGTTTTTTCTCAATTCTATACAGGTTTCTCTTTATTTACAAATCGCTAAAAAATACCCTGTATTACTTGATACTGACGAGATTTTTATATATATGTACCTATTTACTACAATGGGCCATGCAAATACGTATAATAACAATGACAATAATACTGATTTTAAGCTAAATATATGTACATATATTACGCAAGGTACAAAGTTTACAATAATCTCAATCACAATTAGTACACACTTACACAAAGATTGAAAGATTTGATGATGGATTACATTGTGAAATGTGAAAGCATTCCCTGACTTAAGGGATAGACTTGATAATGATTATGTTGTTGAGTACTTTTGTAGTCAAAACAAAACTCAAGCATGTTGTTTTAGATAGCTTCTTCAAACATTTCCACTGAGGTTCGAGATTGTACCCTCCCCCTTACAATTTCTCTTCTGCTTCCATTGAGGATGGAGACTGAATGACTACGATCTGAAAATGAAAAGAGTTTAAATGAATCCCATGTATGAAATATTTGTTTTATCATGTAGATATCTTTTTATTTATATGTTAGGATACGGAGAACAAGGGAGGCTATAGAGGAATCAAAAAGTGTTTGATTAATAGAACGTTTGAGTGAGCCAGTATTTTTGTATTGTATAATAGTGTTGTATAGTACCGACATACTGGTTGGCATCGCGCTGTCCCCTCGATTGGCATGAGTGGGTGATGAATGGTTCCTCACACAAAATTTTGGGCAGACGCGTCGTCGGAAAACTGAGATAACCTCGGTGTTGCAAAAGCAAAATAGGATTGCAACACAAAATCCCTGTATATATGGAAGAACAAAAAATGCATAAAGTTGCTTGTAGCTGAATCGTATCAGGGCAAGTGCTGGGTGCTAGTAACGTCATAATATGATGCGATACACGGCTAATGTTGACATTTCTTGGGGAAAATATTTTCAACTCACTCAGTCAGAACAGAACAGAACTCAATCTATATGTATACAGCATCGCTTCAGACAATAAGTGTTCACCAAAGCATATAAATACATAATTCAGGTGATTACTTGAGTTTATCAAAGGTTTATTTTTGTAAAAGCAGTCTAAGCACTCCCAACATCAGCAAAGCCAGTCGTTGAGTAGAGTAGATGTTGGAGAAGCTTTCACCATATACATATATATCATATTCTTTCAAATGTGATACTTTATAATATCCTACTGCTGCCATTATAACAAAGACTTTGTTAAGTTTACAAAAAGACCGCATCGCGGTAGAGCTTGTGGTAAGAGAGTTCTGGATTATGAATATTTGTTCACAGGAATAGTGGCGTGCTTCACTCCGGCTTCAAGTGCTTTCCCCAATACATAATGCATACATTAGCAGATTTGATGTGAGTTTGAAACAAAAACATGGTAAACAACCCATAAAAGACAAAGCTAGTGTATGTAGATGTTTGTTTATAAATCACTTTACTTGGAACCAAACAAATGATTTTTAGTTAGAAACAAAACAGATGCTGAGACCTGAGAGCCTGTTGCGTGCAGCAGTCTTTTAAGTTGGTTTCAAATGACCAAACAAGTTCCTCAAGAAATGATTTTACTGACAATGTCAGCTACGAATTAATAGTATATCCTTGTATTGAGATGAAATTTAACTTATAGAATAATTCTGCGAATATAATGCGATTTTATAATTCGCAACCAGTGCTTTTCCTATGTTATGTTGACATTGATTTGACTCTAACAAAAACATCATGTCTATAAGGATATGGCGTGTACGATTTAGTATTCATTCAACTACATGCGTAGATCAGTAAACAAAAGGTTTACTTTGCACAAACAAAATGTTTTTTCTGAGAAAATGGATTCTGCCTAGTTAGTTGTGTGCGTCATTACTCATTACTTGTGCTTATATAATTAAACTTTTTAATCCGTAGGAGGATATTCCAAAAGTTAAGGCCTGTAAACAGTTTTGTTATTAACTTCAAACTTTGTCTGCTAGTGCTCTGTACAAATTATATAGATTAAAGATGCTGGTACTAACACAAACTCCCATATTGTTTCTTTTTGTATGCTTGACAAAAGTTGAAAGGATTCTGATAAACTCACCTGGAGAGAAGATGTGATGGCCGACACAATGTCGTATATGGCTTCATATGTTGTTCCAGGATTTGGTCGAAAAGGTAGTAGCAAGTAGTGAACTCCCAACAAAGGAATCAGGATCAAGGTTGCACGAGCAGCCTAAGTGAGCAGAAAACATACCGAAATGAAAAAGGGGCAACGCGAAGATCTTGTTATTGCTTCAGGAAGTAAAATTGAATCAACTGTAAAATTGTATTCAGAATGATGACATGATTTGAAAGCGTTTCGTATTACATATCAATTGAAGTACTTCCTGTTCCTAGGAGTGGCTTACTTTACATACACTACGATGATGTAACCAACCAGAAATCGTACATTGTATTCGCAATTTATCAAATGAATGCTTAAACCTAGCCCAGCTACATAGAAAACTACCGGAAATAAAATAAAATCTCCTCCATGTACGTTTCATCTACCAAGTGCCCTGAAAGCAAAATTCATCTTTCACTAGTTTTTTGATGTGTAATGGAGAAGCATATCATATAACATAATATAAGCAAAGGACAAGTACGCGGAAATGGAAATGAATACTTTTTAAAAAGTGAGCTACTTGAATTGACATTTTATTGTATAGTTGATTCAAATGGCAGGTCATAATATCGATAGATATAAATCCTTTCAAATAATTTTATAGCACATTTTTCATCATACTACTAAACTCTCAACTAAATGAAATATTTCGTTGTCCATATATATGCTTAACCATAAATGAATGCCAGACCAGAACTAAAGGTACACGTTTCTCAGAAAGTAAATCAAGAAAATGGATCACGATCAAGCTGTCTGGAACGATGGATCAATTTCTTTGTCAACCATGATCTAAAACTAGCAATATGGAAAGTTTGAAAATATTGTAGATATAGCAGAAAAGGATTTCGTTTACGATTTCTTCAAGCGATATTTTAAAATATATCGATAAAAATCCTTGTGCCCAATTGATGAGAATTTTAGACCTTCTAAGGTTTCATTCAACGAAAGAATCTATCAACGCTTTTCATGAATCTGGCGAAAAAATGTGTTTGAACTGAAGAGATCTTTGAGAAAGTTTAATTCAACAAAATTATTGGTTACATATATATACTTGATTATGGCATAGCTTCAGGATAAAATTCAAATATAAAGTCTACAGATCCAGAAGCTCATGCATGATGATGTTAAAAAATTCTGCGGCTGGGTGGTGGATTCCCATGAACTGAATTCCAATCATGTAATCCATTTTGAATACGACGTACTGTGAGTTGCCTAAATACTATTTATGATCCAGTCCAGTACTTCAAGCTTCACGTTTTCTTACAAGCAACGTATGAAGATAAAGCACAAAAGCCCCTTTCTCTTACAAAATATTTGATATGACTAAAATATTTGAAGAATTCTTTCTTTGTCAATCTCAGATGCATGAAAAGTAGCTGAAAGTTTTCTTTGGAACACAGCCTTCATTTCAGTTTCAACGGAGTTCCATCAAAAACAAATTGACCTAGCATTAGTATGCAAATCGGTTTAACGGAACTTCGTTTGGTGGATTTTCATTCTATAAGCAAAAAGATCATCTTGCCTCCTATTCGGCAATCGATTGCCAAAGATTTGTATGAAGTATGTACGTACATGGGTTCTGATTTCTAAGTAAAACGAATTCACTCAGCCTATCTATCTAAATAGCTACCAATTTTGAAGATTTGAAGTTGAGTTATCTACACAAACGCTACAGATGTTGAATGCAGATCCACATTTTCCAGACGGCAATTTCTTCATTTTCATAGATAGTTCAGCTATGCTCTATCTATAGCTTACCTTTTTGAGTGAGTACTGGTTTTCTGGTGATGTAGAAACGGATGATGAGGTACCGCTAGGATTGCGGAAGCCCCTTTGGTCGTTGAGTTTGGTAACCAGCACACGTAGAATATTGATCAAGAAAATTAGGTTGAGAAGGAGAGAGATGCAGACGGGCATAGTCACAAACATTTGGTGACGAGGTTCAATCCAGCACCTGTGGAAATCCATAATATACATAAGCATTCCCATCATGTACAAAGATTAGTTATCACGTTCTAAAACCGATTATGAGTGTTTGTACTATCAAACTTAAGTGGGGCGCTAGAGGTTTTCCTTATATTGTGCCGTCTGGAACCTGGTGTGTGATGTGCTGACAAGTTTAAGTTCATGAGATAACAAGGCAAGGCTTTTAGGCCTTAAAAGCTTCAGCGCATAAGTATAATACGTCCCATAGAGCACATTAACAATTTTCTTATACTTTCACTCGCAATATTATTTCGCTTTGAAAGATTTAAGTGGTTTTATCTATTTGTTTTACGGCGAAATGCTGATTGCAGAATTTGCACAACCTACCAGTACACATTTTCGCAAACTATACGCTTTTACCTATTCAAGTAATCTGATTTTCTATGGATGTCTTTGTACTTTTGCGTTGTTACATTTTCATTAAAAGGTTTCGTAACAATTTGAGCTTTACCACTTTTTATAATGGCATTCCGGAGACAGAAATCGAATGTACATGATCATAATAATATAGTTTCATATACACAACTTACGCTTGATCATCTTGGAATCCATCTTTCAACCGGAAGTACACATAAAAGCTGATGGGAATGCTGGGCCCAAGCCATCCGAGGACATAGAAGCCTTTCAAGAGTTGAGACTCTGACCTAAGAAACGCGAACACGAGTAATGTGTGTAGGTAGAAGCCTTCACAAAACATCCAAAAGTAGTTTGCAATGAGGAAATACTGAACCAGAACAAAGAGCCATTTGCACCACCACTGTTAAAGAAAAATGGTTAACAAAATTGAATAAAAACGTGTACGTGTATTATCAGTACATTAAAAGCATGTAGCACAAAATTTTGCATTCACAACATGTCACTATTAATGCCTCTACTCTAACCATCTCCATCTTTCTCTTCGTTCCCAGGTTCCCCCAAGAGTCGAAATGGAGATCTTTTTTATAATAAAATACTAAAAGTATTCCGTGGTTCAGCCAGTAGCGCCAGCGTGCATCCTGTTACACACCTCATGAATGCGTCGTAACATGGATGAACATTATGTATAGGCAAGGAAGTGAGCAACAATAACATGTTGACATGAAATGTATGAAAAAAAGGTCATAGGTTTGTAAAAGGCGAAATCAACAACACAACAAAAAAAGGCTAACGTGCTCACGCTCACCCGCACAAAAAATCTTATCACGTCTTTCTATTCATAAGTTTGGTGGAGTATAGAAAGGTGAATCGAAACCTTTTCTTTTCCTTAACTTTCCCTTTTAAAAGGTGATGTATGGTTTTTTACTAAAGGATAAATAACCTGTTTGATGCTCCGTCAAGTGTTTGTAATGGGTTCAGTTTGAAAAGATAGAGTTCAGCACAAAAGGGAAAAAACGACGAAAAGAAAGAAGTGAAAGGTTTGAATTAGGGAACTCAAAAATAGAGTGGAATGAATGGAGCAATAGGTCATCTTTCTTTGGAACTTTTTATAGTCTGCATGTATGATAATATGATTCTGTTTCAGCTTTATTCCACCATACCACCACCACCAATTTTATTCCTAGTTTTCTGGATAATGCAAAGGAAGACAATTTTTCAATGGCTCTGAAGAAAAATAATTGCTTCTGAGACTGTCTCTGTTCCTACTTTTAGTCGACCTATTTTATACAAATGGGGTTTTCTCATGGTCCCAGTCAAGCTGCTATAGTAGTCGTTTTGAATGTTTCTATTACAAAAAGGGGTAATGGGCAAAATAATATATTTGAAAAGGAGGAGGAAAGATGTAGTATCATTTTTCTTATAACTTTCCCCAAATAAGTATAATATTATTCACTTGTGGGAGATTGGTTCGAGACTTGTATTGATTTCAGGAGGAAGGACACCGAGAGACTTGAGCTGAAAAGAACTTATTTGGGCTTGATGCACACTTGCCATGAATCAAATAAGATTCTTTTACGTCTGGGCTCAGAGACTCAGACACAAATGTGATTCTCTCAAAGGCTACACTACCAAACTCCCTATCCTTTTAGATGCGATACAGATGCTACATTAACTAGAAAAAAGGAAAGCAACCGAAATAGCGTCATCAGTGGGGAAACCATTACTTTTAGTTGTGGGCATTGTTCCGTCCTGACATGAAAACAATTCCTATTTTGTAAACAAAAAAAAGAAGGGGTTTCTAATGAATAAGTGAAACTTACCGGGTTCGTTAGAACGACATACTCATCCGCGATGATAAATCTGTACCACGCTACCCAAAGGAGGTTGTCAATGATGAAAGATGCAAAGAGATTACGGTGGATTTTCACTCGAGTACACTCCAAACATCTGTTTCAAGCAATTTCAGTGTCCATTACGGATACAAGCTTCATTTTTTTCTAATGTTTTAAACATGAAAATCACAGATTTACTATATACTAGTTTTTCTTACTTGAATGTGCAAAAAATGATGAGGGATAACACCAGTGCCAAAACAGATATGAGATAGCCCGCTTCATAAAGCCGGTTGATGAACAGCTTCCATTGGAAATCATCCAGATTGATGCATGTTGTGTAGTTGGACCAAACGAGGTTGCTATCTGGGTGCCGGAACCATGTACCATCATACAAGCACTCCTTAAATCCATTTCCTACATGAATAGCATACAAAAAAAGAAAGAAAAATGTATAGAACAAGATCAATGGTTATGATTGGATTTTTCCAGAAGAGGATTAATGAGGGATTTTGGTGGCTCTTTTTTTGCTTTCCATTTGTTAGCTCTTTTCACTCGAAGAATCAAGTATGCATTCAGTATCCTCTTGCTTTAATGATCGACATCGACTGTGAGAAAGTCATTTAATGTTATGCTTTCATCATGCAATGCAGTGGAAAAAGGATGAGCACACCCTCTTTTCTCAATGAAACCAAAGCTTTGCTTCTATAAATAAATGTGTTTCGGCGAAACGAAATCTCTCTTCAGCTTATATTTGTTGAGGTAGAGTAAATGTGGAACGTACATACATTAAGTGTACTTGTAGATGACTTTCATATTTATACGAGGAATTTTATTGGAAAAGTTGTTTCGTGTATCACTTCAGCTAGCAATTTTAGTCAAGCAGTATGGAGAAAACTCATTATTTTGTGTACATTTCATATTAACACACATAACTTGTGTATATCACATTAGGAGGATTTGAGCGTCAGGGAAAGCAGTTTTGATATATTTTTTGCCATGTAGAGAGAAAGTTGTGTCTCCAGACAATTCCAAAGTTTTCAGATTTTCCAACCCTTTAAACCCATGATAAAGAGTGATATCCGAGATTCCTTTGTTTAGTCCATGGAGCACAAGCTCTTGGAGATCTTGAACAAGCGTGGAAAGGTATATATTATTCTTGGGAATGATGAAGGATTGACTACTTTATGAAAATTATATTTAATAAATTTCATCTACTGTACCTGTCAAACTGGAAATGGAAAACCCGCTGGATTCAGGACAATCGGGTGGAACATTCATCAAATCTCGCTTGCAAATCATTTCATTCACGGTGATATTGGAAAGTCCCACAGTTCCTGAATCCGACAAATAAACCATTCTCCCCCTAATCCTAAGTGTTTTCAGTTGGGTAAGATATCTAAAGATATTTTGCATGTCATCATCACAAATGTGGGCATTGGACATTTTATTCCATTGTTTGTAGGACCTCAGCCCTTTCCTATATTGGGCCTTGTCCCCATCCGCAATAACAAATGTAGTCAAATTCTTAAATGACGGACACAATTTATCCATATTATATGTAATAAATCGCATCTGCGGCTTCCACTCCGTATTCTGAATATGTAACTCTGTAGCAGTAAATGCTGCCCCTGGAGTATCCAATGGAAGAATCTTTCTCAGCTCATCTGTTTGCTCAGAGCTAACAACTACACGAATCGTTTTGATACTTTTCATCAGATACGGAAATTCCGCAATGGCATTCACATTCGTTTGTCCAATCGACACCCCAATATTGTCTGTAAGAATAGTGCCAAACTCCACGACTGGGTTGCTTCTAAGATAGTTATCGGGTTTGACTTGATCCAACACTACAGCCCATTCCGGTTGAAGAACCACATTTTTCATTTTCAATTCCTCAAGATATTCCAGCTTCTGGATGAAGGGGACGAAAATACTTTGAAACTCTGGGTTGCCCAGAAAGATCCAGTCAAAGTGAAAGTTAACTTTTGTCAAGTTCCATGGTACATTATTCAAAGACATGACACTTAAGCAGCGGAGACAGTCATCGTAAAAGTGATACGAGAGATGTCCAACCCACTGCAACTTTAGCTCCTTCAGTGTCTCCACATTCAGATTGAGAAGAAATCCCACAAGACTAGCATAGTCCATCCGATCAATGATAGCAAGCGGAAAAGGGAACATGTAGGTGTCAATGTGCAAGTCAAAACTTTCCAATTCTCCACAAACCAACTGTAGAATTTTCATCAGAAACACAGTCTTGAATCCAGCATCTTCCCGTCTCACCTTCAAATGTTTTATTGGACATCTCAAGTCTTCGTAAGGTTTCAAAATGGAGGCTTGGACTTCAGGAAAAGTCTTGCAACAAACCTTACAGTCGAGGAGATAGTATGTGCTAATGTCACTAAAATTTTCTAATTTCGGCATTAGCGCAAGGAACGCTTGAAGGCGTTGGAATCTATAGATGGAGCTGCTGATGTGGAGTGTCTTGACGTTGTTGAAGTTTACACTTGGATTTGACTTTGGAGAAAGGAGAGTGCTTGATATTTTCTTGGAGGAATGTGCTGTCAAGTCCCTCAGCCGTATTTCGTCCCACCCTTTGGCCATCGATGGGTTTTGTATACATACTTTAATGAAACGTTTGGATGGGCTGGAGATTCGAGTCACCCTGTTGATTAGATAAGCAGCGAGGCCTTTGGGACGCCCTTTGTATACCAAACAGCATTTACTGCTGAGATGGGGAGCAACAACGGTTTCCCAGACGGAACATACTAATCTGCATGTGAGCAGGTCTTTCCCACTTAAATGAGAGAAGACTAGGTCGTAAATCCGATCCTTTTGATTAAAAGTGAAAGTTTTTGCTTTGTAATCACACCGTAAACAAATGCCATGAAATTGGGAGAACATAAAAGAGAAAATATATATTGTAGAGATATATAGCATACTGGCAATCCATTAGCCCAATCCTCATCTGCAACAATGCAGATGTTATTGTTGTTCCCGTTGTTGTTAACGGAGGCGGAACTGAAGGTTTCCTTTTTTCTGAGGGGTTCAAATTTACAAAAAAAATTAATGTGGAGTGGCACCATTAAGGGAAGTAAGATGGCTTTTTAATATTGCAATGCAGTTTATACCATACTTGATACCCGAGGCTTTCGGCATGATGTTGTATCTGCAGTGCAGCTACGTGTTGTTGATGCATCCGTTGAAAATCACCTCGGACTAGATGAGAGAATTGTTTAATTTTTAAATGGAACATGAACCCTTCCTGACGGCTGCATTTCTCTTGGCAATGTACAAAAATAAGCCGGTATAAACTAGCTTTTACATTATGTATTACCCCTGCTCTTCAATTGTCATCAGATTATTACCTAAAAAAGATTACCTTATAAATAATTCCTACGGGATAGATTGTCTTTCTGATTACAACAACATTACAGCTTTTCACATTTCTTTGAATGAAATCGGATGTAACCTAGCGAAACTTTTTCATACTTTAGATTTTCGTACAGACAGTACAGACAAACACAGAAGGCGAGACAGGTCGATCGAGGAATGGCAATGACAGTGACACATTGGTACAATAAAATGATCAATTCTGTCAAACTTTATGAAACCTTCTATTTTTAGAAACGAATGACGAAAGACAGCATGATCATGTTAACCTTTTCCATCTTTGGTGGTTCTGGGAATTTGAAGTTTTATATGTATGAAAATACAACTTTCATCAAAGTGCAAACAGAATAATCTATGTGTTGCATTCGAAATTCTCAACTAGAAACTCACATCGCTCAAAATTCCAAATTTACCTTTGACAGTACCTTATTGCCATTTGAGTATATCATGAAAGGTGCTCCTCTAGGAATAACACACCTGCTGCAACTGCAAACAAATAGTGTTGAAACTAAATCTCAACCCATCTAAAATCACACTTCTTTCGTTTATGATGCTATGAGGAAATGGAAGAAATAGTATAGCACAAAAAGAAAAAAACAAAACTAGTTTTGACTTTTATTGCGTTTATCCAAGGCTGTGTAAAGTAAACCCTTCTCAATGTCCTTCAACAAGATCTAGATTAAAATGAAAGTGGTCTAGAGTACCATAAGTTTATTTAGTAATCAAACTACATCAGTTGTACTTGTAGTTTATTAAACTTTTCTCCCTTCCAGCAAATCCCATGTTAGCTGGACAGGGAGAAACTTCACTTTGAAGTAGCTGTTTTAAGTACATCATATAGCACAAGTAGCCTTTTGACAGGACGAGTTCCAGGGTAAGGTGCGACTGGTAATGCCACTGCCCACTCTCATTTTTCGCCTGAAAGATATTTATACAAGCCTTCCAATTTAAGGCGTAGGTTAGAATAAATGAGTACTTCCAGAAGATAATAACTTATCAAGAGTAACCCACGACTTCAACTTATGACGCTCATATTAATTATTTGTAGCAATTCTCTGGTACCCAATACCAACTTTTTAAGTTCCATTATTTTTTCAATTCTAAGTTTGCTAACTTTCATCTCTTATCTATCAAAATGTATCTCTTATGTATATGAAAATATTTTTTACCTATACCTTTGAGGTAGATTAAATTCCTCAGATTTCACGAAAATTTGACATAGGTTATCAAAACCGAATATAAAAGGCTAAACCTTCCTTGAATTAGTACGTAGCTCGAAATACGTCAGCCAATAAAATTGATCTTGTAATATAATCTGTGCCTGAAACGATTTTTCTCAGCACGTCCTCTTGAGTATTTTGAGAGATTTATCTATTTTTATAAAATGCGTGGTACACCAAAGGATAAAATGACACATTCTCAGAATTTTTAATAAAAGAAAGGTGGGATATTAAATAGAAAATACACCAAGTTTAGCGTAGTACCCTGTGTAGTTCACAATATTTTCTTGCCAAATACCGACATAATACAAAAATTAAACATGATGGAACCAATGGGGCACATTGATAATCATTTTCATCATCATGATCTCAATAGGACGGTTAAGAAAGGTTACATAATATCGTACCAAACCGCGCGTCTTTGATAAATATCAAAGGCATGTCCGCACAAGTAGTCAAATAAAAGACGTGTAAATAAGAGTTTATTTTTGGATCAGATTGTCAAACAGTATCTAATCTCCTTTCTTCTACTTTATCGCGATGGTGTAAAATAGCCATCGAATTGTGGTGACGCACCAAATATACCTAAATGTCAAAAGAAAACTTTTTCATCATTCTACCTCAGCAACATTCATAGTTCTCTTGTCTCAACGGGGCCTCATAACTTAATGTCGTTGAATGTCAAGTCAAGAAACAGTTCGTAAAGGAACTGTATATTCATTTCGAGTTCAAGTCAGAATTAGTACTTGCCATGCTGATGATTGTAATAAGAGCGGTCATGTTTCCTTTCACGTGACAAAACAGAAAGGGAAACGGTTTAGTACATTATTTAGTACTCTTCGCTGCTGGTGACTGTAGTTGTAGTGTCAAAACCCAATGCAACTGTTTCGTTTGATCTCATTCCCAAGAAACACAGTTCTATACGCTTCAAAGCTTTGCTGTGGCTATATATTGATTAGATTTTGCAGGTAACGTATGAAGTATTTTCATGGCCGATGGAAATCTTTCTATTTATGTTCATCAAGACCTTGCCTCCTTTCATATATGAACTCCCCTCACTACTTTGCTTGCTAGTTAATTGCTAAAAACTTTAGTTCTTTCTGTTTTAACTTTCAAAACTTAAATTTTGTCCATTTTCAAAGTATTCTCTTTCGCTTGTGTAATGACATAAAAAACTTTTGGGAGGACAAGTGTGTGTAAAATCAAGGACAAAAGTAACATTTTACTTTTAGACCCACCTCCAACAACACAATACATTCTAACTAATATCACCACCACCACCCACCAAAAACAAACTTGCTTATGAGACAAGATATGAACACGATAAAGGTCACCACCAGCTTTGAAACGAGTACAAGTTCAAAATTATGATTTATTCTGTCCTTGAAACCACTATAACGACATGGTGGCCAATAAGGTTGCTTCAAATTATTTTATGCATTCAACTGCCGTTCTGAGATACGGAAACGGAAATGATGAAATAGAGGAAATCTTGGCGGGTGAAAGTTATTTATTATAAGGAAATGGGTACTTTTATGTGTTTTGCTTATTAATTCTTCTTCCAAAGAGTTTCATAAAGAATGTATGTATGTATCGCTGGAAGAAAGAAGTTGAAGGAAGGAAATACATTGTATATATTATTTTGTTTTCCTCTCACCGATGGAAATTTACTTTGCAGTCTACATCTCTCATTCTCGCATGTAGGCGTAATCTTCCTTTTTGAGTAATCTATAAGCACAAAACCATACTTTTGAGTATATATAACGATCTAAAAGTATGTAGCAGGGTGTAATAAAGTTGAGTGCGTTATTTACACTTGTGTCCCCTCCTAGTTCAATATACTTGAGGCGATGCATTTCTTCAAAAGCGAACCTGCAGGTGACATCCGTTATATCTCTACCAAGCCCTCGGAGAGAAAGCATCTCGAGATCTACAAAAAAAACAATGGGTGAGCACACGCATGTAGCTGACAATACTATGAGATGCGAACAATGAGAGCTTCATGTTGTTTGCTATATTTGGAGAAACGCTTAGTATTTTCTTGTTCAAACTATATAGCCATGCTGGTTGGTAACATAAAATTACTTTTTAGGTTTTTTATGCAAGGCTCCCGTTTTATCCCGGCACTTTCCTCCTTATTCAAGTACAACTGTCCATCCTTATGATGGAGAAAGTAATATCTAGATTTGATCCCTGTGAAATTGATATCCTGCAGATCGTGCAAATTTGCCCATAACTGTAGAACCTTCAACCTTGTTAGGATTTCACAGAGGAGAACCATGTCCCTCGCTGATATGTATGCATACGTCAGGGACGCCCTGTCCCTCTTCCCAATCACATAATCCAAAATGTCCCATGTTCTTGGAGGTTGATCCGAGACCCGCAGCTCGGTGAGAAATTTGAAGTGGAAAGCAATTGAGACGATGGAGTAGTCACGAAAAGCAAGGCATTTACTTGTCTCCCGTTCCCCCACGTTGATACAAAGCTTTTTTATGTTTGGATAGACGAGGCTTCGACCATAGATGATTTCCCTGAGTGATTGTGTTTGTTCTCGTGTTATGTTTACCTGGAATGGAATTGGTATACTTTATTCGATGATTGATGCAAAGCCCTATCAATTTATCATATGTCATGGATATACATACCAACCTGCAGATCACTGAGCCCCCTGACAAACACATGGTTCCGAAATAAACGGGCAATCATTGAACGCTCAGGGAAACTGACAATGTTATCTTCCATCATAACACCAAACCGGAGGGCAACTCGGGATTTCCTCTGAAGTAATCTATCTCTCATTGTGCAGAGGAAATCTATCCAATTCCTTGTCATAATTATAGGAGAAATGTGTGCCTTGAGCAGAGTCAACTTTTCTTTCTCCTTCCATTCAAAGTTGTTCATGAAACGGACCAGTTCTGGTAATTTCTCTGGATTTCTCATGGACTCAACATTCACTGAAAGGGATAGCTCACGTAGCTTTTGAAATGGGACCGAGTGAACGGCTTCCACACACTTGTCAAAAAGACAGTTGAAACTAGCATCATTCCAGGTGATGGACAGTTTCTTCAAGTCCTTTCTCGTTCGGTGGAGTAGAGCTTGGAATATCTTGACAAATTCGTTCAACACCTGCAAACCTTTGGATACCTTTGATCTGGAAGTTTTCCATGGGCCTACCCGAAGCTCAAATTCTTCCATGTGGGGATACATACATCTCATGACGTGCATGTAGACGCAGAGTTCTGTTGAAAAGGATTTCCGTGCGATCTTAAAAATTCGAAGGCGTTGGTATTTGGTCTTGAGCTCGCCTGGCTCTAATTTCCCATAAATTTTTCTTAACTTGTCTGGACTAGGAGTCCGTGATAAGCAATTGATTTGATGGTAGTGACAGCTCCATGTGTCTGTGAATGTTTTGAGGTGGGGAAGCCTTTGAAGGAAGCTGACAAGTGTCGTCCAACGTAAATTACAGTTGACAAGATGAAGTTTTGTGAGATGTCTCACGGAAGTGTTGAACTCATCCGCACGCTCACTCTCAATCGTTTGCAGTTGGGTGTTTTCCACGTTATACAAATAGAGCTCGTAATGACGCTTCACGTCACTACTTAACAGCCGCTCGGTTAAGAACTGTCTACATGAATCTAAAGATTTGGATGAGTTCCACTTACTATTTCGTCCATTGAATATTATTGGAGGGTTGTATAGCGTGTCACATTGCTGCTTCCACAGTTTACAGACTTGAGCACAGTTATGGATCTCAAATTGATTCAAGAATGAAAATATTTTCTTGTAAATTTGACTCTGGAATGGAATCAAATTAATAAGGAAAGCAATTAAAAAACTTTGGATTTTATTGACAAAACCTGTTTCTTCAGCAAACAGTGTGAAAGTGCTCATACAGAAATACTTTTGATGAGTTTATTTTCTGCAATTTTCTCCTCTGAGCGAGAATCTGTCGCTGTCCCTGACTCGGGCTTAGCCCCATTTCCTTCTTCATTTAGTGGGCTGGTGCTGTTGAGAAATGTACCCAATTGGTCATTAAATCCGCTGTCCAACTGTTCTGCTTCGGTTACATAAGACGTTGTTGAGAAGGATTCCAAGTGCACATAATCTTCTCCAGGGATGACCTCGACGGTGTTATTATTGAAATCCCTGTCTTCCACAGGAAATTGTGCTCCACATTGTCGACTGCGACTTTCTGCTGCTTTCTTGTCTCTTCTCTTTGCTGCTTTTTCTTTTGACCTTTGTATTTTTTTATTATTTTGCAAGCTGTCACGTACTTTTGGAGTGATGCTGTCAACATTCTTAAATACTTTATCTGTCTTTCGTAAAATGCTCTTTGGCAAGAGGGTTTTGTGATCTACTAAATCTCCTCTAGATTGCTCTTGTTCTTCGTCGTCTTCTTCTTCCTTTGAAGTTGAAATAGACTGGAATTTTGAGGATGATTTTTTGTCTGGTTGTCTACTTTTTCGTTTTGACATTTTATTTCAAATAAAGGATCCCCAATACAAATACCAATTTTGAACAGACCAATAATGCTAAATAAAAAAGAATAAAATGATCTCGTATAAAACTAGATTCATTCTTTGCCTGTCAAAATATGCAATGGTTGCAAATAATAAGTCCAAGGCAACTTATTAAATGTCAGATAAATGGGCTTGAGCATGGAATTAAGTTTTTCAGCTTGACATGACTTTCCAATGTGCAGCTGGGCTCCCATATTGTCATCTTAACATGCCCCAATTATGTCAAAAAGGCTATTATTCAAGGGGAATAAAGATATACTATACACTCTTGAAAGTTTCTCTTAAGTAAGTTCCTGCGAGATTGCGAATACGCGATTACATACGTCTGTTACTTGATGCGTGGGCAAACTAAAAGCGTCACCGAAAATGCAGTTCCAGAGTAGAGTATTATGTTCCAATAGCTGGGATGACTAATACTCAAAATATTAATCTGCTCTTTACTAACAAAAAAGAGTGTACGATTGCATTACTAAAACATTTCCCTCTGTGTTGCCTAAAACGAAAAACCCTTTTAAACAGGGCGAATTTATTGGAGTATGACGTCTGAAATGATAAGCAGGATTGTCTTGACTTTTTTATAGAAAAGAAATGATCAAGAAAGCAAACATCCTCATCCTTACAACATTTACTTATGAACCTTATTATTACTTTTTGTTCTGAGCTTCCTCTTTTGTTACGTTTTCCTCTTCAGTTCCCTTCCGCTCCGTCCTACATATGTACGCATGGAAGTTATTTCGTAGAGCAGCGCAAACTTAATGAAACGGGAAAAAGAGCTTCATGAATAAAAATGCCTCAAAGATGACTTAAATGAAGATGATTCGATTAGGTTTCTTATTCGTAAATTACGACAGCAAGCATTGTTGTTGAATATTTCATTACGAAGAACTTATCAAGTAAGTAGGTATGCAAGCCTAGTTACATAGGTACAAATTGTATTATATTCTACTAGATGTGACTTTATCATCCGCTTAATTTTCAGAAGTCTTTTTGTGTTGTAGTGTAGTGCGTCGCATTGTCAAAAATAGTTAGAAGTGGACAGTTTCTAGATGACTGGAACACATTTGTGTTGTTGTCGTACAGGAAAGTAGAAAATGTTGTTTTTTCAGCTTTACTGATCACAGACGTGACTTTGTGATGCCTTCTTTTTGACATTCTTTTTATTCCATTCACTTTTCATTAAAAGCACGTTGATGACACTGATTTGAAAAGTGGGGCGATGGCGATATGGGAATTATGACAGGTTGAAGTTTTACCGATTGGAGAGGTAAAATGGACGTTGTTTGTGATTGGTAAGCTGAGTTTGAGTATAGGTTGATCTCAGAATAGGTAGTGAGGAAATCTATTACGTATTTAATATCTCTTGACGCTGCAAGTTTATTTGGGTCAATCACTGTTGGCTGTTAGAGTACACATACCGTAATGAGTTATTCATAAGCAGCAGGTCAGGTTAGCCAAGTACAGAAAATGGAGTTTGGACGTGAAAAAACTTTTTCCACAACTAAGAAACAAGAGTATGAAGTAAGATTACTCGAAAATTCAGTTGGGAATATGTATTATGCATGTAACTCAATTCTTGTCAAGCTTCTCATAAATCATTTTATAATGTCATGAACAAAGTGCCTCCAAGCTGTATCCTCTGCTTACGCAATATATATTTCTTGTGTTTCTTTGAGTGAAAAAGGAAAGAAAATCTGTAGTTTAAAAACCTTTTTATTCTCCTTATCTGAAACTGAAGGATAAAACATTTTTACTACATCCGAGTTATATATTTATATATAGCTTGTTTACGTTAATTATGAAAAGTACGATCAAGTTTCGTGATTTTTCATAACGTGAGCGTGTCTTTGTGTAATTGAAAGTTTTAAAAAGTCCCAACATACAATATGTTTATGCTTCAAGTTTCTCTACTGCTACAAGTGAGCTCACCTCGTTTTATATAATAAATCGCATAGTAAGCTGATGCTGACAGATTAATCTGCTAAGAGATGTCTTGCTGAGCTTGAGAAATATCCCCTTAATTTACAACACTTAAAATTAACTTCTTGTTGAAATTGATACAACAGCAACAGTGCCTTTGAAATTCGATAATTAGAAATGGAATCTGTTAATAAAAGCGGAATTTTCTAGAGTAAATTAGTTTCTTCATATTTACAACCCAGTGCTGCTTTTCTCGGCTCTAAATCATTTTTAGGCATTCATGTAAAATATAACTCCACGCAAATAAATTAATGCATCCTTCTACTGTAAGCAAAATAAGGATGAAAGTAACTAACGATAAGTGGAAGATAATTAGAAAGATAAAGACAAAGGATTTGAAAATGAAACTTGTGAAATACAAACAGGGAGCTAGTTTATTGTCTTTCATTATTCATCAAGGAAAGAGTTAATTAAATGGTCTTCCTCAAAATCTACTTTTTCTTTAAAGTAGGTAATTTCTCTTGTGGAAAATGTTTTTGACTGAACATCTCTACTCATACTGTCGTCATTGTGTTTTCCAGCATGTTGTCTGTTGTAGCAGCAGATGTATTTGAAAGACAATATTTTACTCATTGTGCGTGCGTGCACAGTCTTGCAGTTTTTCATGATGGCTTAAATGAATTCTATAATCCTTTAGTTAGTGTCTGTTCTTACAGCTATTACATTTAATACTATGTTGAAATCAAAAGTATTACGCTGCTCACACAGCTGGGACGCTAATTGCGTTAGTATATCCCTTTCCTACCCATAATTCTTCTTTCCTTTTAAAAGCAGACATTGTTAGCTCATGGATTTGTCATTTCTTGGAATTCAGGAAGATGGATTTTCTTTTTTGTCCGTTTACTTCTTTCCCAAGGATTTGAGTTGGAACAACATAAAGATAGTGTACATCTCGTTTTTAGCATTACTACTAATAGCCTAGCCTAGAGTGAAGTGTTTCAAGAGCAGATTCCAAGTGGGAGTTTTGGATCTCTTCTACTTTTGGCTTCTGATTCCAGCTCCGTAGCAATAGTATGTTGCTTTTTCTTGGGAAAAAATCTTTATTCCGCATTTCTCAAAAAGAAGTATCAGACGGAAGGGGACTACTCACATGTCCTTGCCATCTCGTATATTTATGAGAAAATGTAGCAACATGATATTGCATAACAGTCACAAGCACAACCAATTACTTCAAGTTCTCCTTCAACCATACCGTATAGTAGGGCATGTCTAATCTTCCGATGGAACTGGCTAAACGCAATTTCACTTGAGCTACAATTTCATTATGTTCAATATGAAAGAAAGGTAGAGTAGGAATATCAGTACACATCCATTATGCTATGTTGCAGTGGACGTTTCTCCAAGTCCATTTTCAAATTAGCTTGACTGTATCTTTGTAGTGCAGCCTTGTTTGCCATATGTATTGTCTCTGCTGCAAGACACTAACTGTATCCGAAATACCTATTTACATTGTATTTATTTTGTTGAGAAAGTGAAAAAGCAAAGAAATCCACCAACCAAAAAGCTTATATATCTTGAGGCTTTGGGAATAGGGTGGCTCAACAAAAGTCATAACATGAATTAACTTATGACAGTTTTTAGGGCTAGGACTCAGCATCTCAACTCAACTCAAGGCAACACTCATACATGCCAATGCCATGATGCCGAGCCGAATGCCAGCATATTTTAATGCTCACACGGAATCGGTCCAAGAAGCAGCTAATGATTATTCATGGCTTCCCCTATCTATCTGCGGATACTTACTTAACCTTATGATAACATTGTTAAGAAATAGCACTGCGCAACAACACAAACAAATCAAGTAAAGTCACTGAAGGATAAACCAACAACAGCAGCTTATAAACAACTTTGGACGAAATATTTCACAAGAGAACAAGCAAATTTTCCTCTTGCTGACAAGGGTAGCATTAAAGTAAGACGTGACTCCTCCATTCTCCCTCCTTCCCTCGGCTACATTCATGGTTAGTTAAGTCTAAATATTTTGTGTCAGTCACCATTTTTTTGGGGGGAAGTGACGTTTCCGGTAAAGAAACTTCATTCCAGCAAAGCATGTCATTAGATTAGGCATGTCAGCTGGAAATCAAAAGTGAATGCTTTCATACACATCTGTCGTTTCGTTTTGTTTCGTTGAAAGGAGTTCAAAAGAGTTTGAGTTTTTCTTGCATTTGCTAATGTTTACAAAGTTCTAAGTGAAAATTTATGGTTAAAATTAGCCTCTGCTCTAATAAACACATGACACACGTACATCGCACATCGTAAAGTTTCTAAATTTAACGCAATGCAATGCAATGAAAAAAAATACGTCACCAGGACTGGCGCTATGTTGAACACAACCATTATAGAAAACAAGAATGTATTAGTCGCATTTCTGACGGAGCCGTATTTTTTTGTCCAGATCCAGAGGCAGACGTTTTATATCACATCACATTGGAGCAAGAGTCTATATAATCTAATTGATATTCGTTTCCGGTTTCTTGCTTCTTTTGCTTGTCTACATGCATTGAAATCCTGCCAACAAGAGTGAGAGAGGAATATAAGGAAGTAAGAGAAGACGGAAGCAATGTGAAATGGCATTTACCAACTTTTTAATGCGCTTAAAGTTTTAATTTACATGTATGCTGCTAGTAAATAGTTTCAGGGTATCACTTTCTTGGGAAATGATCATGATGAAAAGCGACAACAATAAAGTCTCGTAAAAGGGAACTTGGAATCTTCTCTATTAGAATATTGCGGTCAGGCACTTAGTTCCAATAGTCAACTAACTGTTTTACGAACTATGTGACTTTTGGGAACAAGCTTCTTCTTACAAAACCACGTATTTTGGTGCTGTTTTCCCTCGTACCCGCAAAATAGAACGCTGTTAAATGCTTTTAGAAAATATTTTTTAAGAGGTTGTGAAACCCTATAAATGTTTCAAAGCATTTCCTGACTCACGTCACATAAATCTGTTTACAAAAGGAAACCAAATTTTGCTCACTAAAAACCTTTTCGCAAGTCGTATGATATGCCTCATATGCCCTTGACGTAAGGTATAATTTAATCGAGTTTGGAACCACCATTTCTCATTTGAAAATTGGAATAAAAGTGCTTACCTTTATAATGAAATAATGAATTCGAAGAAAGCTATTCTAAACGAACTCAAAAAACGCTGATTGACTTCAGTGTTAAAATATATTGGCAAAATGTATCAATAAATTTTGCAAAAAGTGTAGTCTTTCAAGAGATATGTCGAATATGTAATCAACTTGTTTGCATCAACCAACTACATTAAAGCACCCTGAATTTCAGTAGTTTTTCTAGGTTTATTAGACCAAACATTATAATTCAATGCTTTGAACATTCTAATTTACCAATTTAAAACCTTTTCGAGCACCATATATGCATAAATTGACCGTTAACCAGAATAAACCCAATTATCTATCCATTTCAAACTACACCCAGGGTACACGCTACTCTTACTTACGCATCGTACTTTAAGCGTACACTTGTAATCTTGATTAGGTGAACTTTATTTACCGATTTCATTGGGTATGGTTCAGTTCGAGTGCCGAATAAAGTTGATTTGTCACCAACAAGCTGAGAAAGTGTACATAACAAACTATACTGAAAAATTATATTGTAAATTGTAAAATTACGACTGATGAAAGCTCATTAAACATACATTCAACAAATTATTTGTAGTAAACCTTCCAAAACCACGCAGGTATGAAAACTAACAAGTAAACATCCTTTCATTTCGCTCCTCTGTGCGAAATAGGAAGACCAAAAAATGTAATAATGCTATTCAGTTTTGTTCAAAAAACGTTGCTCTTTCAGAACCGAGTAAAAATTACACTCGACAGAGTAAAGTTTGAAACTATTAGATGGTTGATAAAATTGGTTTGGTTTGAGTTACACAACTCAAATATCAGTAGAAAGTGTTTGTAGATGAGAAGGAAAAATGATGATGGTATGAATCTATAGAATCCCACGCATTCATACGTGAGAAACATGATCAACAAAATGCTTCCTTTCTCAGTCGAAATTATAGGAATAAACTAAACACATACCAAAATACATAATATATTATTTTTACCGAGTGAAATGAAATGGCACATTCAGAAAATGAAACATTTCTGAAACATTATACATCACATCACGCTCAAACACAAAGAATGTTTATGTTTTGATGAAAAATGCAAACGCAAATGCGAAGGAAGAAAATATTATGTTGTTTGTATTAAAAAAACAGTTTTCTTTGTACATGATAAGAAATCTCATTTCACACAACGTTTTGCAAACATTTGGGACGCCCACATGACAAAGTAATGTAGCATCTAAATCATATCATGTGGCTGGAAGGAAAGAATTCTGTAGAAATACATATAATCCTATCATGGAAAGTTGAAAGTATTTTGTAGAATGTGCCGTGCATCCATTTGAAGAAAAACTCGCTGTTGGTTTTAATTCTTCCATAAAGCGTCGTATGATCATGGTATGGTACTGTTGCTTTGATTTCATGACACCTTGTTGAGCTCTTTGAGAGTAAACGTGAGTGAGCATTTTTTTTTCTTTTGAAGAAAGAAGCATATATAAAACCCAAAAATAGTGACATCACATCACATCATAAGGCATTTCCGATGTCAAGCAATTTATTTTTTTGAGTTTCGCCTTTTCCTTTCCGAGTTTATATGGTAAATGATATGCCGCATGCTGACAGTCAAGGCATTTCTGGTTGCCCACTTGTCATCAGCTGCCGGAAGCAATATAGTGGAAGAATGGTAAGGGTACTTGGAGCCAAAGCTCCGTCCCTCTTCACTCTCCCACTTCCAAAGTCCTACACAGTTCAGACGGTTCAGGAATAGCATCTGGTAGTTTATAATGCTTGATGTTTATGTACACTTTCTCTCTCTCCGACTTTTCCCTTTGCCTTGGAATATAAGAGTGCGAGTGGAATCAAAAGTCACATAAAAATATGCCATCTCATTACTTCAAAACTCTCGTCTCTTTTATTTGCATTCCATTCCTCATAAAGAAAATCCTAAAATGACAATTTTTCCTAGTGCTTCCAGTCTGTGCTCGTGTGAGTGAACGATTTGGAACAAGCTTACAAATATCTCATATGAAATGTGTACACACACATATGTATTATGTATGTACAAAAGCACGAACGTTCCCAATATTAAGCCCTATTTTTGGAAAGTGGAACTCTCCAACTTGATTTACTTACGGTTCAAGAACACACTGGAGTAAATGACAATTTAAGTTTGTCTTTGACTTCTTGGCACGGAGAGGATTAAATATGCATGTGTAAATTACGAGGTTGGTGCACTACTCCCAGGCAGAAATTCCATGAAACTTTTAACTTCTAGGTTTTAATTATACACTTTCTTTTATTAACTCGAGAATTTTGGATTAAATTTGATTACTATCTCACATATTCTGGGGAGATGTAAGAAATCCTTTCAAGAGAGTAGCCACTGTAAAAATTCATTGTTTTATTTTGAGAACCCAAAACCAAAACCATGTGAAGAATTATTATGCAAAAAATGGCAAAAATAAGCTTAAATATTGCATAGATATCGAAATTATAGCAAACTTTTGATGCTGGCGTAATCGTGGAAAGCTCGAAAGTTCACTCTGATTTAATTAAGAGTGATCTTATCAGTCTTTCACCTAAATGAGTAACAAATAAAGAGCGACTTGGATAGATAATTGACATTGTTAGAATTACTTACGTGATGGATCAAACCCAGGGACCATGGCAGGACAAGGACTCACTGCAGTGTTTCCAGCTGCTGTTTCATTCCAGCATGTCCACCCGTCAAAGATCTTTGGACATACTACCAATTAAATTGAAATAAAAACAATGCTAACTTCAACAGACATGTGTACGTATTTCCTGTTTAAAAAGTTTTTTTCTTTGCTTCTTTCATGAGTTTGAGAATATAGCGTGTGTCCAAAAATAAAACGGATGTAGAATGGAAAGAACCAGGGATGCTTAACATATATCGTTGCTATAAAATATGCTTTTAACTTCCGTGCTTACAAGGACATCAAAGACCAAAGCAAATATGAACAAAATCAATAGATCTCAGCCGCTAACTTTTATTTTGTTTATAGGACGGAAGGAATACAGCTCGATGTTAATTAAATAAACTACTAATTGCATCAATGTCTGGCATTCTATAAAGTTTTCCACCCAAAAATTTTATGGTTTCACACAACACAAATACACAAAAGTACGAGGCAGATTCTGACACCACGTACGCTCATATCCACCAATCCAATTTGTGTTTGTAAACTCTTGGGTTGAAAACTAATTCATGCATCTTCTTGCTTCCCATCCTTCATCCTTGTCAAATAAAACTGATGACAGCTCATTACGCATTCATACATGTAACGTACATCTATGAAAACTATTCTAACGTACCACACTACTATACATCTGACTGACATCTCCAATTCTACGTACAAAACAAATTTGGAGCAAGATCCAGTACTCAAATTGGACAAGAAAAATAATGAAATGCGGATTATGCAAGAGCTTAAAAAAGAAGCACTTTGTAGCGACAACTCATAAAATTCTTTTTTCTATCTTCCTAACGAGATTCAATTTAAATATGGAGAACATTTGACAAAACGAAGGGGGAGAAAGTGCTGAAGTATGAAATGGGCCTTTATAGTACAGCAAAGGAATGCATATACATATACCATACATTACATTCATTGCATGTCTGGTCCATGGCCGCTTACCCGAGACGAAGTGTTTAGACTGCAAAAAAAATCTCGCTAAATGATCATGATGATGATCACAAAAGGAAAGCAAGGGTTAGGTACTCAGGTTAGGTTCTCTAAAATTTCAGTTTGCTTAACGAGTACTTTTGAGTGCATGCAATGCATGTATGTATGTACACTAAAAATACAGCTACCTCAGCATCCATTTAAAGCATTTTGCTTAGGGGGGCAAAGTAAAATATTATATTCCTTATTAAGTACCAAGCATAGTAAATATTTGTATTTGAATGTAATGTGGGACGTCTTTCTAACAAATTATTCTGAATCGTCTCAGCCTTTTACTTGAAAATTTCATGATTACTAAAATGTACTCTACCAGTTTGAATTTCACATTGCCCCCACATAACATTTGGAAGCCAGTTCTTGGAATCATGAACCATTATGTGTGTGAGTTTCCTCTCGTGTATGGTTGGCAATTATATTAATTCGCAAACGAGGAAAGGTACAGAAGTCCAACCAAGCACATTGTCACAAGCTCTATAAGCAACACCATAGCATAACACAAGGTATAGCACACTTCCTGTGACTAATGTAGCAAAAGTAAGAGAAAGCTTATCGAAGAGAAGGGAATTGAAAACAATTGAAACAAGGAGGGCAAGGTACTCACATATGGGAAATGAAAACACGATTACAAGTGCATACAAACATTGAAATTTGTTTTGCAAGCTCAAAGGATGTAATATTAAAACTCTTTTTTGTGCTGTCAAGTTCCAAAGTTCCAACTATATATTCTATTCTTCTAGTATGTTATTCCTGGTCTTTATTATGTAATAGTTTTCATAGACCGACTAAAAATAACAAGAAGTGAAAAGTAATATTTGGTAATATTTGGGAATTACACATACTACTCACCATTGGAAATGTTCCTTTGAATGTATCCCTCCATACATTGTTTGTACTTATTTGAATGCATGTAAAGTTCCTGAATGATCCCAATTTTTTCCTGAGTGGATTTTTGGTACATGATTCTCTCAACAATTTGAGAATCATACCAACCTATTCCCAGCGTGGTCAAAATCTCGCTGATTTCAGTTTCATTGGCTTGAGGAAGGCGACTCAACAACTTTTCGGTATCCAGTTTGCTCCCCATTTTACTCAGAATGGCAGGAAAGAGAACAGGAATATGGTTTTAGTGAGAACAAATCACAATCTCAGCATGTACGGCTGCTGTGTGCTTTCCCCTTTTCAGATTTTATTCTTGACTCTAATGACAATCATAAAAAACTGGAGTCTGATGCAGCAGCAGCACTCACACATCTTATTCATGGAAATGGCTATTCATTGTCTTGAAGGAAAGTACTACATACAACATATATATATTCTTTCTACAACTATAGCTAGCCTGATGAAAGCACAGAGTCTTGTTTCTCAAAGATCAAAGCTATGTTGCATGAATCAGTTTTGGTGGTGCTGAGATACATAAACATTTCCATCATTTTACGAGTCTCCACAGACCCTCATTATCACTGCGAATTCTCACACTATCATGAATAAAAGAGTCCGCACTGCATGGACAAAGTTCAAACGTCGACCAAAAAAACACAACACCACAAAAAAAACAGTATAATATTTTACAATATATTATGTCGTATTGGAATGGAACACATTATTAACACTTATGTTCATACGTCATTTAAAATGCTCTTGTTTCGCTTTTCACGGAATATGGTGATAAAGATTAAGTTTTTTCTTTCACGGGCAAAACCTGTTATTATAAATATTTACTAGAACGCTGTTGACTGCTGCAAAGTTTTAGCTAGCTGCACACGCTACAGCGGTTGTATTATTTTTTGGTGTAAAAATAATAATACTAAAATGTTATTAGGAAAACTCAATTTGCTCCACAATAACCCTCCGGATTTGTAACTTGGTTGGTTATGGTGGATGATACAAAAGAAATTTTTGACAAGTTTCTCTTGAAAAGAGGGAAAGTTATTTGAGCACTTTCTAACTCACTCGCCACATGCAATGTTGAATGTTGGATGAAATGTTTTTGTTGAGAGTTTTCCTCATGGACAAGAAAAATATAGGGTTGGCTACACAAACAGCAAGTTGCAGCCTGTTGCTCACTCACTTTCTAATAATGTATCCAAAGGTGATGGTTGCTGATGCTGCTGGTGTGGTGTTTTCTTGTCTGAAAAAAATTTTGCTTTTTCTGAAGCAACGTTATTTACACATTAAACGTGAAATGGGAAACCTGTAAATAGTACATGGTCAGGTTACGTGCAAATATATGCTTTTACTTCCATTATGTCAATGTTGTATTGCACACCTCACTTTTTCTACACGAGTTTGAAAACCCATTTTATGTATGTCTATCTTGTTTTTGTACTACAGGGCAAAATGAAGTAATTTCTCCACAGTTGGTTGGATGGAAGTTGAAAAAGCTTTCTTGTTCTTTGGATGGATATGCTCCGTTGTTTGAGAGAGATTTCCAGTGAGATTCTCATCTGGAACTGAGCTGCAGTGGCTTCCAGCTGCCTTCTTTTTTCTCGATTGGAGCACAACACGCTCTGTAACCAACCCCTCTTTTCCCCTTGTTAGCATTGCTTCTTGTTTGTGCTTGTCTTACTAGTGAGGTTGTTGGATGAAATGGCTTAGCTACGTATAGATTTGAGACGACTATATAGCGCTTCTTCCTTGGATTTGTTGAGCTGTATTGAGTTTTGAATAAGTAGAGGAAGTGGGCTCCTTATCATATCCCCAGCAGCCATCCAAGCATTTCTTTTATATAAACTTTTAGGCATAGGTGGGCTTCGAAAAAGTGATAGTATCTTGTTATAAAACGTACTTGTCCTTCAAGTTTGTTTCTCCTGAATAAAAACAAAGTTTGACAAAAATATATGGTTAGTTATTATGTAGCATGCAACTTTTTAGTGATGCTACTTAAATACTTTTGGTTGTAAACAGATCATATTTATTTTCAAATGAGCGCAAAAAAAGTTCACTATATGCGGTTGGATCCTTAAAAACAAGTAAATGGTTGGTTTTCATCCTTTTTACTAAAAGTTAGACTTATTCTTATTAGTTTTTAAAAGCTAGGGCCTTGTAACGTTGTAACTTGATACATACTATGCTATGCTGAACTAATGAATGAATCCACCTATTCGTTAACTTTCATGACTTGTGAGGAATGCAATTTATATCATCTGGAAAAGAAGCGAGGGAAAGTGGAAGCATTTTGTAATGATTTCACCGTGAACCAATGTGGTTCAGGTGGAACGCATCAAATTAACAAACGAGAACAGACTCAATTCCACTTCCGTTTGCGGAGAGTGAGTGAGTCTAGGAAAAAAGAGGAACCGCCTGTTTTTTGCTTGATAAAAATGAATGAGCCCAGTGGGTCATTTGTCCCTAAATGCATTTCATTGTTGGCTACATTTCCTCTCGTCAGCCCGTTATTTGATCAGCAACTCAAATCATCATCAAATCAAGAATAATGATTTTCAGGAAATGGTGGTCCCCAGAAACTGATATAAAGTCACTGTAACATGCTACACTATTTAGTTATAGGCTGCACTGAAAGAAATGCGAAAACTTGCCCAATTACTTTTTAGGGACCGTCTCAACATGATGTGATATACAATTAACTTGTGTTCAATTACTGCGGCTCCTGGGTGAAGTCATCTGATACGCCAATAAAATAGGTAGCTCCAGAATCCAGTGGCACCACATGTTTGTGCAATGGAAAAGGGGAAACGGCTTACTCTCAGGAAAGGAAGTCGTTGTATTTTCAACTTATCTTGTAATAGAAATCGACTGCACATCCCCCTCCGCAGAAACGCTAAATCACAAGTGATTCAACTCTATCTAAACATAAGTAGAAAAAAATGAGATTAATGGACTCATAAGATTTAATTTAAATGATCTATGTATTGAAAATCAACGGTTTGAGAGGATGATCTATTTAATACTGTTTGAACAACAAACTAGCATAAAAAAGTCTTATGGCTACGCTTAACTGCTTTAAAATTAAAGAGGAATGTGCACGAGTTCTTTAGTATATTCATTCATAGGAAATAATAACTTTAGTAAATATTTAACAATGTATTTGGATCTTTAATATGTGACGGGGGTACTGTGAGAAGGCTTTAAAATCTCTTATCCCTTTGGACGACAATAAATTTTCAGCACAATCCAGATTAAAATCTTCTAGTTTCATGTATCATGCCAAAATTAAGTACAATAATCTTTCAGTTCAAGATCTCCTCTTCTTTTTGTCTTTTCAAGGATTTTGAATGACGTCGGTTTAAATGGAACCCAGTTGACAAGCTTGCACTGGATGGAATCGACTGGAAGGAAGTAAAGAAAACCTATTATTTGTTTCCCATTGTGTTTTTCCACTACTCATAATACTTACTCATCCTATTGTATATACCACAACATAAACTGCCTTGAGAATAAAAAGAAGTAGGATAGTACAGTGGGTGAACAAGTAGGCTAAGAGGGAGATATTTGGTAAGGAGCTCAACGTTTCTCTAAAGTTTTAAGTGTGTAGGCAGAGAAGTCATGTATTATTTTTCATTGTAAAATTGTAACTCGCATGAGTACTTTTTCAGAATCCATATTTACCAATAAAACAAAAGGATACAAGGGGAGACAAAAGTTATTAAAACATACGCCCTCGTCTTCTCAGTGAAAGTAAAAAAGTATCGTGTTTGAGAACTTTTTCGATTCAATGTGTCGAATGAAAATACGAGGTTTGGATGCAATCATCGTCAGTATCACGAATTTTAGACACCTACTCAGAAATCACAATTTCATTTCAACATCCCAGCGTCGCATCAGCGTATCATCATCATTTTATTATGAGCCACGGGATCTCATACTTTCTTAATCTTCAGCAGAGACTTGTCGGGTAAAGCATTTTCTCTACAACCTGAATGATATATATATAGCATGTAAACATGACATAATAATGATAATATATACATTTGTGAGCAAGACTTGAGAACACATATATTCTAATGTTCGACTTGACATTTGTTATTTGGAAGAATGTACACAAGTCTCAAATTGCTCAAGCCATATTTTTATTTCGTCTACATGATGGTTTTAGCATTTGCACGTGCTACTAAATCGGGAAGAAGGAGACCCTGGATAGCAATTATGTTGATGACAGGTACAAGACTCTGATTTTTCGGTTTGTTAACGTTACGGGTGAAAAAACCAGCGAGTCAGCAGTACAATTTCTATATCCTGTACGTTTTGATAATATCGTCTTCAAATTTTTGATGCTCACAAAACGACATTGGATACCAGTAATCAGCGTGCTATTCTTGGAAAAAACTCCAATTCAATATCCGCTGCCATCATATTCACGTCATAAAAACGAAGTGTAGTATTATATAGTTGTTGTTGTTGTTGCCGACTTCATCTCCCCCATCAAAAGTTTCTTTCCTTCTTCATGCCTTACTCCCGCTCAACTTTTATGTAAGGTTAGATTGGAATGTTGGAAATGGAGCGTCGTTCTAGCGAACAATCATTATATAGTAACTGTTATGACTAGGGAAAAGACGTTGTGTTGTTAGCGACCTCTTAGCTTAGTAATATTGAGCTTGTGCGATATGTCACTAGCGATCCAGTTGGTGACCGTGATGATGAGGATGAAGTCACTAGCACCACTTTCCCTCTCACTTTCCATCTATTCACAATTTCAGCTTGATGGGGCTCATATTCTTAACGACGACTACACCAATCGCTTTTACGTCTTTTCTCCGAAATTAATTGCACTGGTCGTGGGATTTCTATACCTTGTATGCAGTTATATATAAATACACACTATCTCTTATGAGCAGCAGTACGGTGAGCAACCTTTCTTAAGACTAACCTCCCTAGTAAAAAGATTTGGGAAAGAGGCAAGAAAGACTATCGTGACTACACTTTCTTTTAGCTGCAATTCAAGACACCGGGTGAAAATCTAAAGTATTTACTTGAGTGGTTTGTATGGGTTCCTATATACGATTTTCTTTTGGGAGAGCTTCTTGATTACAAAGGTATGGCAGAAAAAGCGGAAGAGGCGGATACAATGTAGGATCATTTTCATCAGCTCATGTAGCAGTTACTTGCAATTTATTTGTGTGATTGTATGGCTTGTTTCAAGTGCCTTTTCTTTTAATGAAAAGAGTCCGCTAAGGAGTAGCTAATGTTTTGTTGGTGTTGATGAGCGACTTTGTTGTTTTAATGCGTTTTTGTGAGACATCCACATTTGCCATTAGTGTTGCTGTGCCTCGCAATAGATGACTTGATGTTGTTGTAATGATGATTATCTTCGGATAAACGACCTCATTGGGGCAAACTAATATCCAGAGTGCATTTACAGGAAGTTCCCTTACCCATAGGATGGAAAAATACAGACTTCCAAGTACTCATCCAAGTGTTTATCTTGTAATATTTTAAAATGTTTTCAATCTCAAAGGGATCTAGTTATAATTTTAGCCTGATGAACTTGTTTATCCACAGAACTATGGAGTATGGAGGGATGGAATAATAACGAGTTATATGTGTACTAATTAACGCTTGTGTGGAGATGTTCTTAAAAACAATGGTATCAACAAAGAAATGTAGTCGGGCACGTCGAGATACTGAATCATGATGATCTCCTGTTGAACTTTTCATATCTATTTATAAGGTTTGGCTATTTAGGAAAGCAAAACATAGGTACCTGTGCACTAAAAAATACTACAAATGTCCTCATCGAATAGAGCTAAGACAACCCATCCAGTTACAAATTCAACTTCAACTCTTCCATTTCTTCTGTGTGACTCTGAATGAATCACCTTTCAAATTTTCGCAATAATTTACTTGTTTGTGCACAACCTTTCCCTACCTTTGTATTGATGTGGTAAAATTTAATGATAGCGTTTGATGTTTGGTGTTTGATGAGTCATTTGATGAACATGAGAAACAAGCCACCTGTCTTTTTAACCATTAGTAACCACAGACAAACAAAAGTACAGCCTGGAGCTAATTTTTTCCTGGTTGGAAAGTCAACGGGGGTAACAAATCATCGTTCCTCACCTTTTCCAACAGAGAACCTTTACACCATTCTCTGTTTTCGTTCATCCTACTCTAACGAACCAGTGAAAGTTTTCATTCATTTAATAATTAATAGCATTCATGTTTTTGTTTTCGTATTAATACTTGGATGGTGATGAGATGTACAACCTTGTCTAGCTTTTCACTACATTGCCATTATTAAGTCGTCCATAAAATTTTGCTAACGCCAACTTTTCAGAGTGACTTTGCTAATATTACATGACCTTGATGCCTATATTTGTAAGAGCATTTTTTTTCTGGCAATCACTGATTGGTTGGCTGAAGATTGCCGTTAGCGTTTATCAGATCAGTATCCTTTTACAACATATCCAAAAAAAAATTCACGGAGTTGCCTTCTAGTAATACTTGTTGGATGTTTACCAACCTTGAAAAAAAGTTGATCTGGGTGATTTCAAAATAATGAAAAGGTTTCTTTCTGTCACCAGTACATACTACTAAAGTGAAATTTGGTAGGTGGTCGCGCTTCGACAATCCCATGAATCTCGAAATTTTTACTTGAGAGGATGGCATTCAAATATTTTGAATATGTTATATAAAAGGAAACTCAAGGAACCCACGTTCTGTAAGGCTTCTGCTTGTTCAAATTAGATTTCGTGTCCCTTCAACCATTATTATTTGACATCGTTTGCCATTTGAAGAATTTTTTGCCTCTCTCTTTTTTATTATAAGTACATGGTTAGCATGTGCTAACTTTCAGCTCTTTCGATTTCTCAGGCATTTGGAATTTACAGTTTTCCTCTCGTGGATTTCATTACATTGACATAAACAATAATTCCACAGAAGAAAGTCTAACGTACTATGTAGGTTTCTCTTCATCCTTTACAGAGAAAAATATGAGAAGTTTATTGTTGAAACATGACACGGGAGTACAACCAGTTATTAATTTTTTTGAGTGCTTGTGTATACATTCAGTAGGTGATTTACTTGGAAATATGATAACCTGAACGAATGGCTGGTTCCGAGTTTACTTTAACGCGACTTCAACAAAGCAAATGTATTTAATTCTCTCTACTCCTACGCTCCTGAATCTGACTTTCATGCCTTTTTCAATGTAGGAAATTTAATAAGAACATCGTTATATTTATCGGAAAAACGAATAAAGGGGCAAGTCGCGACATTGCTGCTAAGAGCTGATGTGGCTATAGAGAAAATCAGAACCAATTGCGTGCCCATAAAGTCATAAAAACAAATGACATTGATGTCGATTTTACTAGCCAAGCCACCATTTTATGAAGAAACCATGAACTACGTTCTGGACTTTATTATAGTTTCTTGATGTTACTACGCTGTTTGGAATAGGTTGCTGACATGTACTGCGTACTTTCACTATATGAAGCCAAATGCACTTCCCATGCAGCTATTTCGCAAGTTCGTGCTATTTATTAGAATCTTTAGGGAATTGGGTTGGCTAGTCTAATAGTATGGTCGTCTCCTATTTCCAAATTTCAATTATTAATACTTCCAAATTTATCTGGTTTTACTACTCTGTCCGTTTGACGTTATTAAAACAGCGTAGAGTATAATGCAGTTAGTGAAAGCCTTTCACATTCCATTGTCAGCATCACTTGCGAGCACTGAATTCCTGGGAAAGTGCCATAAAAAGAGAGTAATATACCTCTTGTTACGATGAGGAGGTGAGGCGCCATTCCTTTTGAGAGAGACAATATCATAGAAGTGGCTGAAACACCGAGAGTCATGCTTTTACCTGAATATTCATTGTGTGCGAATTGCAAATGAGTGCTTGCTGCATTACGGCAAACAAAAATGTAATGAAATCATCACATCCGTTTTACGCCTACTTGCACTTGTTCACCACTTCATAGGTAGGCTGTATGTGCTTCCTTGAAGGGAAACTTCCAACGAAAAATTAACATAAAAGATTTATCTGTTTTCCGTTGCTTCGGAAGTATTTTACAAAAGCTGGAAAAAAACATGCGTACGTACATCAGAACGGGAAAAGATGCTCTAAATATAGTATATAGAATATACAACTCGGAGCAACCTCAGCATAGCAAACGAAATGAAAGTGGTGATTGAATTTTTTTCTTAAATCCCTTTAGTGGATAGTACTTTTGTATCAGAGGTTTTTCAACATACGATTCAGAGCGGAAATAGCTTTTTATGTAGGATGGTTTAACTAAATGGAAGACAACAAAAAATATATAAGGACAACATTCACAAAGGATGCTCACAACAGCGGCTAAAACTTTACTTTATATATCCGAGAGAAGAAAACTTGGTGATTTTGTACTACTTCCCGTTAAACAACAGGGTTGCGACATAAGTTGGACGATGACTACCTAAAGTGCTTTAATACTCGTATACGTGTACTTCTTTAACTTCACAATTTTCAAGTAGTTTTACAGCCAAAAAGTTTCTGTGAACACACGTGTGCAGTAAATTATATGGTTAAAAAGAAAGAAAAAAACATTTTATGGATGAATAATTTTATCAGGTTCGACAACAAGGACATGAATAATGAGACTACGTTGATTCGGTTGATTCTCATGAATGAGCAGGAGGTTCACTACTGGAATACAAAGCAAACTTATACCATGAAATGAAATTATTTGTTCCCCTGTTCGTGTTCCAGATACAATAATGGTACACATGGGCGAAAATGGTGCTCCCCCAACCGCTGCCAACTGTTGTGTGAAACGTAAAATGCTACTTGTCACAAAGAATAGGAGGAACTATATGGACGTATTCATTAACGATTATGGAATGTCTAATAATTATTCATTGAGCTCCTTTTGTTCTTCGCCGGCAACAGCAAAGGCTACCACACAGGAAGCATTTGTCCAGTTTTCATAATTATTATTGTCATCCTCGGATAATCCTGATGAGGCGCAGCATCATCATAAGTCATCATAGTATTCTTTTGTTGCTTCCTGCCATTCATTTTCAAATGGAAACAAATTAAATCAGCCTTGTCCACCTGGTTAACGTACCGTTTAATACGTCATAAATATTTCATAGCAGAAACCAACTGACTTTCAGACACGAGTAGTGAAGCACTAACGGACACATGTCTATACAAATGCCCATTTCTGCCTGTGGTGAACGCATTATCATCAAAGTCAAAAATTATGGGAATGATATTTGGGAAATGTCCATAATTTACGGAATCATTCATTTTGGTTTAACTGTATATATTGTACATACATATTAGCGGATATAGATATGAAGGGACAATGAACCAAAATAATATAATTTGTTAAGTGACTACCTAATGGAAACTTGAAGGACAATAATATAGATTGGAATGTTGGAAAAGCTTTTCCTTGTGAACATCGTCCTTGAAGAAGGCTTTAGGTTTTGGGAAGAGGATTGCAAGCATGAATGATGTGGAGAATAAGAAGTTCATTTTTGGAGAATTATAGATTCTTAATGCAACCATTACAATGTGTGTAATAACGGTTTTAAGGATATTACACAAGAGATTTTCTTGGTAAGTTGGCCTTTCCACACAATATTATTTCCGTCTTTGCAAGTTAATGCCAGGAAAGCCTAAAATTTAGGAGTGTTATACCAGGCCATTCCACTCCAACTCGTTCTTTATTCTTTATCCCATGTCTACATATATATAGGCAACGTATGCATATAAGTATACATTCGAATGGAATTTGCTTTCACCAGCTTTGTTACTGTTACCACTCAGTATGAGCATTATAGTATAATGGTTTCGATATCCATATATGTTTCTCTAGTCAGCCTAAAAAATAATCCAATCTTAAGCAAGCTCGTGTTTATTTTACCTAGATAGATACATAATATTACAATATGGAAGTCACATAAAATACTAAATATTATTCCGGTGAATATGACTTCAACTTTTACATAAGTATACACAAATATACTAAAAATGATGGTGACTACACAAGTTCACTGGTGGTATATATGTATGCTTATACCTACATATATAGTTTACATAATGACACTACAAACTACATCCTAAAATGAGAGGGGAGGGGGCATCTTGATATGATGTGTCATTCCTATTGCCGGACGTCCTTTCACTCTTCATTCTCATAGAGCAGCTCAGGCTCACTTTTTGTTTGTTCTTCAGCAAGCATCTGCTGGGCCTGTTCCTGTTTTTTCAGCAACTCCATTTCTTCCGCCTCTTCAATAGCAATTTGTCGTGCAATTGCTTCCTTGAGATGAACAATGTTAGCAATGAAATCATCTAGTTTCTCTGAAATTCAAATCAACCAAATATACCAACACCAACTCAAGTTTTATGATTGGGAACAAAACATAATGGGTTTTGGGATGGAATGTAATGTAATGAAACAATGAAATGGATACCATATTTGCCAGTCTGGAATTTGAGATAGTTGACAGTTTCTTCCAAAGTGGTGGATACAATTCCCCGAATCCATGTACTTTCGTGAGATGGGTCTTTATTCAAAGCAGCAATTTGTTTTCTTGTCCTTTCCAGCCAAATGTGAAAGTACTTTCGCACCAGGTTCCATTTACGTTCTTCCTCTAATTTTCGCTTCTCCACAAGCTCAGCTATTTATTATTAGGAATTTACAATCAGAACGTGATCATTAAAGAGCATCGACATCATACGTCACTGCCAATGCAATGTGTCACAAG
This sequence comes from Orchesella flavescens, assembly GCA_964034955.1. NCBI lineage: Eukaryota > Metazoa > Arthropoda > Collembola > Entomobryomorpha > Orchesellidae > Orchesella > Orchesella flavescens. Next base: position 40,227,498 of record OZ035955.1, read on the forward strand.
TGTGAAAGTAAAGTTTTGATTGTGAAGGTAAAAGTTTTGTTCTTAAAGTACGTAAGTGTTTCCTATAACTTTCAACTCGTCGTTGTCGCTTTGCTGCTTTGGTTTTCAAGCCTTCCGACGAGGACATTTGGATACATCGTTCTCTTTCCATTCTAGCTTGGGATTGATCAATTTTCGAGTCTATCCACTCCATTTTCTGTTAATAACCATTGGAAATATTTATAAGCTTGTTAAAGAAATTGATGGAGAAAAAGCTATAATAAAGTGGAGAGCAGAGCTGCTGGTGCCTATAATTTGCCACTAATCTACTTTTCCCTGCGTCATTGGAATCTATTATGTAACTTCCACCTATATACATACAACATACTAACATACATAAATGCATTTTTATTGCAAAACAGTGGCAAACTTACAAATGACTCTTGTGTCTGCTTGACTACTTGCATATCCATATTTTTCCTTTCAAAAGTTCTCAAGCCTTTAACGGCAGACTGATGAATAGTTTTTGCTGACGCTTCTTTACGAGCGCGATGCAAGGCCTGAATCTTTGCTCTCTGCAACTCGTTTCGTTTAATGCTTCTCAATACTCTTTCGGTATTGATTAGTTCTTTCTCCTTAGCAAAGCCGATGAGTCTGTCTTCAGTTTGCTTCTGTTTTCGCAGCAGTCTTAAAATAGAAAAAGGACAAAGATTCTTACAAAAAAAACTGTATGCAAATTGGATTTTTTTGTCAAAATATTTATGTTAGCACCATCGGACAAAAGAAAGAGGATTATGAGCTTACTGATCACAGAAACATGAACCAAACTTTCAGCTTCTTCATATTTTTCATGTAAACGAATTAATTAGTTATTTTATGTTAGATGGGGAAAATTCCTGACCTTGTAGTCTGATAATCCTGCACATTTCTTCGGTATACTCTGGATGTATTAAGCCTTTTTTGGAGTGCAGCTCCCTTTCCCTCCATATGGCTAAGATAGTGTTGAATACTTATCGCCTGAGACCTCTCACTTTTCCAAAGCTTGTCCTGGAGTTAATATATGGTATTAGACACTTTCCTCATTTTCAAGCTTATTTCATATTCTTATTATCATTTGTGAAGTTAATCAGCTTACAGCAAAACGGACATGACTATGCACATCATCCGCATATAAAGTTCGCAAGTAATCCCGGTACCTATTGAATTCACTAAGGGAGTACATGATCTCATCGTTGTTGTTAATCAAACCCTGACTGTGAAGCAATCTTCTTGTTTGTGGCCTCTTGATGTAGTCTTTTGCGTGGGGGTCGTGAAGGGCAGTGTATGGAGATCCAACAACACGCTCTCGGTTATAAGGATCTTTCAAACTGTATACTGGGTGCTTTCGATGAAGCTAATAGCCGTATAAATAAAGGAATCCGTATCTATAGATAAGTCTCACTTTATGGTGATTCTGATCTATAGATTATCGTCTCTATGGTATAAATAAATAAATTCTCCTCCCTAGATCAAGTTATCCAGGATAACACATTTTGAAGTGATCTTGAGAAAGGGATCAGGATAAAGTTTCGTATAAATAATCAAATTTTCATTTCAATCATAATTACTTCTTATCATCATTACATCTTCACTTCCTCTGTCAAACCAATTCAGTTAAAAATAAAAAACACACGAATGCACATAAAAACGCGAGTTTAGGGAAGTTGTAGAGAAGTATAAAAAAGTTATTGAAAGCAAAAAGACTGATTTTGGAATTCATTCAGATTTTTTGTAATCAATGTACACTTACACGTTGTTAGTAAAACGCTTATCAATAGTAATAATGATAAGCCAGAATAGCATAACAGTTTGATTGAAAATAACCAGTCATACACATACACAAAAGAAACCTAGCTGGCGTAGCTTGTTTTATGAAAAAGAGCTTGTAACAGTAGTATGATGCAAAAGTTATGCATTATATCGTTTTTTGAGGTTGCATTTGAGTTTACCATTTTGTAAAAAGAACTTGAATAGTATAAAAACATGATTTTTGAATTGGAAATGATACACATTATATTTCATCATCTCATAAAACTATGTTCGCAATGAATGTGACGCGAAAACTGGATGCACAACATGTTTAAATATGTTTTTATCAGAAACAGTTTCCTTGTTACGAAGTGGTAATCGTACCTAGGGGGGTAGATCAAGATTTTGCATCCTGATCTCCAGATACGGATCACTTTCTATGGAAATCGGACATTATTTATACGACTGGAAATCGTGATCCAGAGATCACGATTATCCTGATCCTGGAATCACCATGACGGATTATTTATACGAAAAGTCATCCTTATCTATAGATGAGAATTACATTTTTCATTTATTTATACGGCTGTAAGACGAATAATAAAATTTTCTCAGATTGGCAGTGGGACGCTTTGTGTAACGTCTTATTTTAGACTCGTTATTAAGGTGTAATTAACTTTCTCCATAGAATTTGCATAAATATGTACATGTAGTAGTGTAAGCTCTTACTTTGGTGGAGATTTTACCAGGAGAATAATAAAGCAATCCCTTAGGAGCTGGCACACCAGGTATTTTCTTGTCCATCGGCATACTAAAAACGTGCATGAATATTATATTACTATATATTATAGCCTACTTAGGTAACTGAGTCATTTACAATGTGTATATCATTGTACCTGTGCCAATGCGGTAGAGCTACAGGCGGAACGCTTCCTTCGGGCTTTTCAATAGCATCTGTAATTGTCTCTAATGCAGACCTTGGTCTTTGCGTTAGTCTATAGATTCAAATAATCAAAAAGGAAAAGGGATTTAGTTCTTTGAATTTGAAAGATCTTTCTTTGAAATACCTTTGGCCGGTCGATAAGGTGTCTCCTTTTTTCTTGTATTCTTCTCTGCTCGATGCTAATCTGCATGGGGTTATTGGTAAGGCGAGAGGAGGCTTCAACCTTAATTTCATGGATAGCATGTCCGGTGTAGGGGTTGATGGGGGCACAACGTTATCTTCAATATCTGCCTCATTTCCAGCCGTGTTCCCACCCCGCCCTTCATATTCTTCTTCTGATGCCAAGTACTCTCCCTCGTCAGATGCGTCCGATTTCATGACAAAATTATAGGAGGTAATAATGTGAACAGTTGCTTACAAAATACAGATTGGGAGCTTACGTAAAATAAGAATAGTAGAGATTAAAAAATTAAGTATTTTTTAAAGCAGTTTTTATATGATTTTATTACAAAAGTCGCATCATGAAAGCTAGTCAAGAAATGAGTGAGAAAATGTTTATAAACTAGAGAAACTCTGCATTCAACATTATTACTATATGGTCTCAGATTAAATGACACATTAGGAATACAACGGAAGTAAATAGAAAAGTTACTTTAGGAACCCTCACAAGTAAAACATGCTAATTTATGCTGGTAAAGACGAGACACCACCAGATATAAAGCTTATGCTGTCTCTGGATCTACACGATTTCTTCTTTTCACAAAATATTTCACCGAAAAAAAGGCTGACACTACCGATTTAAAGAAGGATTTAAAGATAACAACTAAAACATCACACACTTTATCCATCATGCGATGGTCCCTCGCTTCTCGTCTCGAATGTCTTAAAATCCTCTCGAATTTTAAGCGCGGATCTCCCTCTTCCTTTCTCCAAACTTTCTCCACATTGTGCCAATATTGGTAGTTCCCTGACCTGAAGTTTAATCCATTTCCAAAATACTGCTGCTGCCATCGAATTCGCTCTTGCCTGGATTCAAATTCATTCCGAGAGTTACTGCTCGGTTCGAATTTGGCGTTCCATCTCCGTCGATATAATCCTCGACGAGCCGTTAGGACAGGCCTATGATAACTTGCTGTGTCATTCCATTCATTACTACTGAGTTGATCAGCGTCTTCATCATTTCTTAATTGATTATGATCTCCATCCTCTCTAAGTTGATCACCATCCCCATCACCCCTGAGTTGCTTACTGTTGAACTGAAAGTTTAAGTTTGGCTTGTCATGCCTGGGGGAGAAATCAAAGATTCTGCCGTAAACGTCACCAACTGAGCCTTCATCCGCTCCTGTTTCACCAACGCAAGACGTGCTCTTGTTGTGATACTCATTGCTTTTGTCATTGTTTGGGTTTAGTTTTATAAATCGGTGGCGTATTTGGCAGTGTATCAGCTCTTCATCTTTCTCAACCTGGCTACCTTCATTCATTATTAAGAGCAGCCTACAAGAAAATAATTATTGGGCATAATGAAAAGTTTCTGGAAAACAATATTGCATGATTGATGGATAAAAGTAAAATGTGTTTTATTGAAGAGTTCTTGGGCTCTTATAATTCTTACTGCATTCATATAACTGATCGAAACCTGTATAGCGCAAGCTGTATAGAGTTGGTCCTTTAAAACAGCAAAGACGGTGGCTCAGATCAGGCTCAGATATATGAAAGAATTTTATTGTCCCTACCCGTAGCAAAAACCACTCTGTTGTGAAAAGTAATTTCATTAGGCGCTATGAAAACTGGAACAAAAGACTCCAGAAAGCATTTGAGTTTTCATTTGAGTTGCATAACAACATTTCTGGCTAATTGATCCATTGATCTATCCTGAAGTATCAAAAATGTAGACTACTATATAGACAACATGGATCTCATCATTAATTTTTTTTATATTTCGACTCGAATGTATTGGGGTGTATTTGTGCGAAAGTGCTAATAACTGGATCAGGTTCCTAAACCGAAATCAGACGCTGTATATAAACACAAAGAAACAAGCGAAGCCTTTCACCTCAACGTTAAAGCTCTTTAATTCCATTAATAAAGGAATTATGGCAAGTACATCTGTCACAATATGTCATTCATTACAAAGCATAAATAATTTGCAATATAGGTACACATATAAGTAATATACACAATTCACAGAACATAAATTACACATCACTTCGTTTTTGACTAGAGCATATATAATCCACTTATCTACTTAAAGAGTTTATAGATACACACATTTATTAGGCATGTACTTTTCATCTCTACTACATCATAATGTATATAACAGGATAAAACTTCAAAGTAGGGATTTATTATTTGTTTGAAACCGTGAAAGGATCGAGGTCTTGTTCAAAAGAGATGTGCAGAAAGCAATGTGATAGCTATAACCAGAGCGTTCCCAATATAATTAGCACCGGTTGATGGCAATGCTTCACAATCAATAGTTTCAGCAAGATCCCTTTTCCTGTGATGTTTCATTCCTGGCTTATGAGCCACATCTCTCATCCTATCCACCACAGACATGGTCTCTTGATTAACATAAAAATTGACTCTGGAATCCGTAGCTCCTGGAATAAACGCGGCGTTTGCCCAGTAGCCCATTTCTGCGTTTACTGAAACCTGACGAGTGGCTATCAATTGGCCAATACCAGGGGAGCCGTCAAGCGTCTCGTTAGTTCTGAACAGTCCTTGATGAGCAATGCTTAAAATAAACAAGTCCACTGCTCGCTCATGGCTGCGAATAATGTCGAGTGGATGCGTGACTGGAGGCACTTGACCATAACGTGGGTAAAAGTCAATACTTCCCAGAGGAACAAGAGTTCCATAATGATTGTTTGGAGAAACCCAGCAATTTGGATTCGTTTCGGCTGTGCACCCATCAGAATGTATCACATCTACAAATCCAGCGTCTGTTCGTCTGAGCCTCAAGTTCAAGTTCCTCGTTTCCAGGAAGGGTCCAGCTGGATCCAAAGCTGCGTGAAGTTATATTATTGAGCATACACATTTTATAAAGATCATATATACAATCGTCATAAAAAACATGGTTAAGGTTTCATTCTGTAAGTTGTACCTGTGATTCTGTCAAAAGCGCCTGGAGAGCTTCGTCCTGCTAAACCGAGTAGATGTGAACCTAATGAATGTCCAACGCCCCAAATATAAGCAGTTGGTTTCATTCTTCTCAATTCCGTGATTATTTCTCCCAGCCATATTGCTGAAGTTTGGATGTTGGCCAGGGCCTTTTTGTAATTGACGTTAGGAAGATCTGACCCTCCACCCCATCCGAAAATCACAACCGTTTGCTGACGCTCTTGTACTAATTTATTTTTCATCACATGCATCCACTCTGTATTCTCATTGTCCTTGAATCCATGCACAAGGAAAATTATCCTTTGGGGTTCGAAAGCTCCGTGACCGTTTGATAAAGCGACAATGTCACGAGTTGTTCCTGTACCACCTCCAACTAATCTGAAACATTTTGGGTTTCCGGTTGGAGCGTAGACTGAGATTGTGGGTTGAATCTCTTTAATCAACGAAGGAAAAGGAAGGGACAGCTCCGCATTGCCAATGCTAATCGTGATCACTAACACGAAGAGTAGTCTAAACATTTTCAACTCTGGTTTGTCATGAAGCTGATTTAATATCATTGTTTATAATTTGCTTTTCAAACACTTAATACGATTTCAGACAACATGCGCAAAATCTTGCTAATATGGCAAAGACTACTGACACACTACTTTGGAAAAAGTTCAAAATACTAAACTACATCGCTTAAAGCAAAAGAAACGAGAGTATCATGTTGCATTTGGAATACATGCATACAATGTGCACATGCTTGCGTATGTTCCTATAATTTGCGATGAGGATATGTTTTGGAAGTTAATATGACGAGCTTTGCATAATAACGGACCGTTTACAAAATGTGATCTGTATCTGTAGACATCGGATAAGTATGTACACTTACTTATCTTGTATATAGTTCCAACATATAATGTAAGGTCTGAGGAGAGATGCTTCTTGTTAGAAAGAAAAACTCATTTTGATAAGCGGCCAAGTTCCCAGGTTTGTTCTGATTTTTCTACATGGGTGCTCTGCTTATAATAATTGAAAGCCTTGCATAACTTCCTGCATGTTTTCAAATCCTCATCTGCAAGTCAAACTTGTGTATATTTGCTAATACATATGGATAAATTGAGTTGTATGCGGAGTTTACTTTTGAAGTGTGCGTGTAATGGGTTCGGTACTTCTGTGGCTCATACTTCTTCAGGTCAGGACATATCATTGCGTTCAGGAGAAGACGAACAATTTCCACTGCGTTGAGAAACATGATGCATGTGTGTGTTCTAAAAGCTGTGGGAGGAATCCATGTCAGATTCGTGATGGAGTGTGTGATGAATGTGATGGGGATCATGACTTTCTCATGTCTTACTGATTTAATGGGGTAAATCGGTCATAAAACTCGAGAATTTCGCACACACCGAGGAATAAAGATGGTATCGGAATCGGATGTATTATAGGCATTTTTTATTCCTTCCATAACACCTAGTCGTGTGTTACGCACTCCTTCATTAATTACATTGATGATCACAAATTATCCAAAATGTAAAGGGGATTGCTGGAGGAGTGACTTTTGACTTTAACTAAAGTTATGATTCCAATGCCTACCATTTTCATTGTGCTTCTTTCTGCTTGTTGCTGCAACGTAGTGCATTGTATAACGTGGATGTATGGGAATTCGCTTCTTCAAAACAATGAGCAACCACCAAACAAAGAACAACGCAACTCAACGAACTACTCGTACTATATACACTACTACTTCATCTAAAATGCGTATAAAAACACATTTCTGACAAATTCACACAAAGGGAATTCTACCGTAGTGATATATATACCTAAAAGACCACTTTTATGGTATCTTTTGAAGCGCTATGTTCGAGCATTCTCCTTCATCTCCATCCATGCAACCAACCTTCTTCTCTGAGACTGAAGCTGACTAATAGGACTTCAGCCACTATTCACATACTCTTTTTACTCTTAGGCATATAAAAGCAGAAAATGATATATCAACAACCTCATAGGATATGAAAAGTTATATACTACGAAGTAATATTTTATATAGGGTATTCCACTCTCCACACCATATGAATAGAAAACCAAACCAGAGCATATATATATCGCATGCAAAAAATATACGCAAGGGGAATGAAATGGTTTTATGTATGTTATTATAGCAGACTCCATAAGAAAAGGAAGATAATATAATGTTTAAGGCACCCAACTACATGTCCATGTATATACTTCAATACTTATTCTCTGTATATTGAAATCCATCTCACAAAATAACTCTTTCTTTTGAACATCTTTGATTCACAATAGAATACCTAAACTACTTGTGCACTTGAACTGTAACTGATGTACTGTTGAATGCCTAAAACATACGTTGTACGTTTTACATTTTACATTGCAAGTAAAGCACATATAACGTTATGTGTAAAGTAAAAAAAAACTTTGTTTTAAAGTCCTTCTTGTTAAAGAAAAACTCATTCAACTTTTCATGTTCATAAACTAAACTGCATTGTTGCAATGCATTTTGTAAAAACATATAATATTCTGCAACTCGTTTAGCCACTCCACTCCACTGTGACTTGTATTATTTTAGTAACGTCGTCATTTGGTTGAGTACCCATCTTCTTTATGTGCTCAAATCAAGATAAGAAGTTAAGAAATGTGTGTATGGATCTTGTACAAATTATTAAAGTTGTTTAGTTTCACTTGCTCCTGTCGTGTCGTCAGCTGCTGAAAACAAACTGAAGAATAAGTGGATGATTGCGACTAAAAAGTTGTGCACATGTTATATAGTGTATTGTAATATTTGAGGTGTATTTTTATTGTAATTCGCACGTATATTGGCACATGCAGTGACAGAAGACAAGTTGTCAATTGTGTATTTAGTGTTTTATATATTGAGTGGTGTTACTTGTATTTTAACGACATTTTTTTCTTCAATTTTTAAGTGCATTTTTATTTCTGTATAATTTGCAACATTTTTGTTTGCAATATAATTCTTCGTTACTTTCCAATGTCAAGCTGAATGACTCTGCTCGTGCATGCTAGCTGATAGACAGAGTGAAAGTAACTAAAAGTAGTAACGTAAGTGTTGATTTGAATAATACAATGTTAATATATATATATAACACATGCGCAGTATATAATGTTGTAGTTTGAGTACGGCAGATTGTTGAACTTAATTATGGTATTTTTTTCATTCATTTTACAGGAAGGAGTCGACGCAGAGCTGTAATAAATAATTGTGAATAATTTAATAGTAATAGTGAGATTCCAAAGACTAGTGCGTGCATATACTAGCAAACATGTCACAGCAAGATAAGCAGAAGCAAACGGAAAAGTTTGTGGGGTGCATTTTATCAGTGAAAACTAAGCCAGGACGATATGGAGATGTTCAACATATTATTGGAACTGTTCGAGAAATTGATGTTGACAGTGCGGAACAAGCTATTGTACTTGATCAGGCTATGAGCAATGGGGCCATGCTTCCTGATGGATATGTTTTGCTGTAAGTTGGATTGGATGAGTAATTGTATTGTAGCAGATTTGTTGGTGTGTTGAGCTTTATGATAATTTAATTTTTTGAATGTTTGTAGATCTAGCCAGATAGCTGATTTACAAGTGATGGGGAAAGCTAACGAGATTCAGGCAAACCTCAAGTCAGCGTATTCGAATAGTGAAGCAATGAAATCCCAGGAATCGAGTATTATTCAGGATATTAATCAGTCGGAGCCAACTGTTCGGAACAGCAACTCACATTCAAGTAATGATCACATGAAGAATTTCAACTCCAGCTTTTCCAATGGCGCTGAATCAATTAGACCTCTTAATGGTATGTTAATAAACAGAATGACAATGGATTATTTGTTCCCTACCTTTTCTTTGACAATGTAATTACGAATCCTCTTTTTATTACTTTTAATAGGGAATCATATGCACAAGATTGGAGTTCAGCCACATGTAAATAATACTTCTGCAGCACTGATACATTCTATAACCTCCGCAATTGCAGATTATACTGTTAGAAATAATTTGACGGAATCGGATGACTCTAACGGTTATATGATCGCCAAACCAAAGCCGAGGAAACCTGATAGCGGAGTTTCGTATACTTCCTCGCCACAACACAAGGGATTAGCACAAAAAATTAGCGATGGGCCAACAAATCAAGTATCTAGTAACGCTAGTAAATCTAGTACAAATATGGGTCTTTCTTCTAATACGGCTGCAGACGATGGAAATATTCTTGTTCGGACTTTTGGGAATTTATCAACCAGTTCAGGAGTTTCCTTCAACGGACAAGCGCTTTTTAATGCTGTTGCCAATTCTAACAAACACTCCGCAGTACCTGCAGCTAATATAAAGAAACCTAATGCTCCCAGTCCATCCAAACTTTCTCCTCAGAAACCATTAATGTATGATCATAAAAAGCTCGGTGTGCTAAGTCAGTTTGTTAGCAGAGAGAATGCCACTGTGCAGACGTTCGCCACAGAAGATAATCAATTATTGGCTAGTGCAACCACCACGCCAAGTGGAAAAGCTAACAACAGTAAGTTGCATGATTAAATGGAGATATTCATTATTATTATTATTATGCTGGTTTTACGAAGAATCTAAAAACAGTTTGGTTTTTGTTATAAAGATAACCATCATGAGGCTAAGCTTTCTCGCGGTCAGGGAAAAGCTGCAGCTGCTGGTCGACTACGTCATGGGGAAACATTTGAATCAATGTCAAAGGCTGAAATGGCCGTAGAGTTTGATTTTGAAGAAAGCAACGCACAGTTTGAAAAACGTACGAAACATCATTATGTATTCGGGAAATATAAATGAGGGTATGTGTTTTAATTGCTAGATTTTATCAATACTATTTGTTGTTGTGTTTTAGTACCCGTTAGTTGCGCCAAACCCGCGAAGGTTACCAAAAATCCACACTTTTGCTCTACTGACACGACATACTTGGCAGACAGAGCAGTTGAATCGATTAAACTAAAGGAGTCAGTAACATCTGTGAAACAGTTTGTCACTGATACTGGCGTGGTCATCCCATCTGTAGATTTATCAACAAGAAGCAAAATATTGAATCTAGCCCATGAAACTGGCTTAACTCATTCCAGGGTGGTTGAAGTTATGGGTAGAGCTGTGGTTAAGGCCACGATTCCTCTTTTGGGAGATGCGTACAGGTATTATTGATTCATTCATTGTCTACGATTTATAATTCATCACAAGTGGTGTTTATCAAGTTAATTTTGTTTTTGTTTAAGACTAAGTCCAGAAAGGACTGAAGACCGGCCTTGGGTTTTGGTGTGTGCAGGTCCTCATTGGCAAGGTGCGATAGGAATTGCCACTGCTAGGATATTAGCTAGTTTGGGTGTACACACCTGCGTTTATTCTCCCAAAGAGGAAGTGCATTTGTGTGCTGCAGAAGAGCTACTCTATACTTTAACCGGAGAAATGTTAACTCGGAATATCGGAGGTATGCACTGCTGCTGCTGGAAATTGCAATATATCAACAGCCGGTTATGCACTCTTTATTCAAGTCGTAATAATACAATTTATTCTACTCATTTCAGATTTAAAGGGCATTCACTTTGATGCAGTGGTTATGGCTGTGGATGATCATTTGTCAAGAACATTGAATGTTGAACAATTTACGCGATGGTTGAACTCTTGCCCAGTGGTTTTTGTGGATCCTCCATTGATCTCATCTTACCGTCAGCCTATTGACGCGATTTGCACTGGTACTCAAAAGGGTAGACGAATAGTCATAGTCTCACCTGTCCTACCCGTTGCATATCCGTCAGATCCTTCCGTGAAAATTTTTCTAGTTAATCTAGGCATTCCACAGAATATTTTTGAGCGAAATGATGTACTTTACAAGAGCCCTTTCGGTGACAAATTAGTCATACAGATTTTCAGTGCTGGTTCAAAGTAATTGTGATTTATGTAATACGAGGGAACTTTTTTCTTTCTTTTACGATTCGTTTGAAGAAAAAACTAGATAATTCTCATTTTGAAATTATTATTCTATATTCACAGTGAACAATGGCAAAGTGCTTACTGTGTATTTCGGAATTAGACCAAAACTGTGAAAATGAAAATCCGATGCATAATGATAAGATTTTTATTTTTTCGTAAATTTTAAAACGTGATACCTTTCGAGGTATGAGCGTACAGCGACTGTGTACAAATTACTCTTAAGTGTATCCGAGCATACTCAAAATATGCAGGCAGTACCTGTCCAATATTTAGATTTTGGTGAAAGTTGTATTTAATAATGAAATACAAAGGGTGTTGGCCTTGATTAGAACTTATTTATTTAATTGGTATGAACTTTCATATTATGAAAATTATTATTTCGAATGTCTCGTGTACTTTCTCAATGATTACTTGTACCCTAAAAAAGGTTTTTAAATAATTTGAATATTGAAATCAATTATTAATATGAATTTTTGATTTGACCGTTGACTTTAAAATGTCCTACCTACCGTCGTGTGGTTTAAAATAACAAAGAGACCCATTATAATGTTGAATTATTATGTGAATTTGGATTGGAAGCCCCCAATTGGCAAAATATAAAATTATTTAATCGGACGAACAAAAATAAAATTATTACAATTGGCAAACTAATTAATTTGTTATAAATACTATCAATGACTTATTATTTATCATGTCTTCTGCTAGGCAGTTTAGATCTTCTTCCGTCCTGGCGACCTCCCATCTTCTTTTTATCTTTTTTTGCACCCTTGCTACCACCACCACCACCCTGAGTCTTTTTCTTGGTCACACCTTTGAGCTTTGGCTTAACCATACCAGCCTCCTGTTCCTGTAGCGAGTCTCGTTCTCTCTTTCGCTGAGCTTGAAGTTCCTTGTAATTAATAGCTTGCCTTTTGTTTGGTTTTGCACCCAAGCTTATTGCCAACGTGGTTTCTGCATCGACGAGCTCTTGAGACTTCAAGCTGCTTATACCGAACTTCATTATTTCATACCTGGTTTTCTTCATATCTATTTCAATTCCTTGTTCACCATCTTGAGACTGACTGGTTCCAGTTGAATGTTTGGATTTTCTTGAAACTGAAGAAGCTTGGTTTGAAATTGCATCAGGGTTTTCGTATACTACCGTTTCAATATTCTTCTTCTTTAGCGTCTTTTGAAACTCTTGTGATTGTTTTTCCAACCTAATTTTCTTCTTCTCAGATTTACTTAGTTTGCGTAACGGTTTTTGTTGATTGGTTTGGCTGGAAGACTCGGTTGGCATAGACTGCTGCTTCATGAGTATTCCTTCCCAATCTATAAGAAAACAAAGCATCGTGTTATATACTTGGTGCTTTCAATATTTGTAAGCCTCAACCTCATTAACAAATTCATAATCATAATATCTGTTGTTTTTTTATTAGCAAATCCCTGGTCTAGTACACCTCATATAGGGATTAAACGTATAATGCAATTAGACAGCATGTCAAGTGAAACCGTTTCTCTCTAACATCATGCAAAATCATTTTGTCCTCTTTCAAGGTCACGAAAACACACACACGCTGCCTACAGCGAAAGTATATAGTTATAAAAACCTACCAGCTTTCATTTTCAAATGAGAATTTGATGATAACCATACCACTACTACTATCTATTTTGAACGTATATCCAACCAAATGTACATAAGTTACCGATCCACTAAAAGCATGGAAGAAGACTTTGTGGATGAAAAGCCTTGAAGAGAAAGCAGGGTTTTGATCGCAAACAATCTACTTGTATGTTAGTTTGCAAGCAAACCAGACCACTTGTACGTTTTCACTTAACTTTCTCTCGAAGCAAATACAGTATCATATATATTTTCACCACTATTCGGTTCCTTTACTCACCCTCTTGATACGTGCTAGTGGTGTTTCATATTACTTTTTCTGCTGGTTCTGTTGAACAGTTTGTTGCTTGCACTGAAGCATTTCCATTTGTATTTGGCTGTAGGATCTTTGTAAACTCGGTTATGGGCACGAATGAGATGCCCGTGGGAAAGAAATGTAATGAAATGAAGCCCATTCCATATAGGAAACATAATATGGTGGACGGGAGAGAGAGAGAGAGAGGAGGAAAGTGTACATGATGGTTCTCAATAGCATATTAACGTAACTGTATTACAATAACGTGATACTGTTGTAATTGGTCCATCATCTTTTTCATCCATTCCATCAGGCTGTGTAAATCATATTTTTTAGTGTCTGCTTATGTTTCCGTTGTCCTCAAGTGCTTTACAATAGCACATCCATCCTATTTTATTCACAATTTATCCACCAGCAGATCCAGATCCCATATATATAGACGCATAATATTAACGTTGAGAACGAAGAAAGTATTCTCGGATCGGAAAGGTGAAACGCAAAGTTTTTTTTTTATATATATGGAACAGGGGCAGGAGCAGCATACACAAGTACACACATCATTGCAATTTCGGTGATGCTTTCTCTTCTCTCCTCCGGACGGAATGTGAAATGCGATTGCTCTTGTCCTGCCTCACGAATTGCCTACATTTTTACAACACAAACATGGTGTATTCTCCTCTACGTTTGTTCTTGTTGCTCTAGATGATGATGATGATGATGATGGTGACTGTTGTCGCTGGAGAAAAGAAATGAATTTTGCCTGTGGCTCCACTACGTCTACTTTCCATGGCCTTCCTCTTGTGCCATTTACCACACCACCCCTGCCTATATAGCTTGGTGGTGCTCCTGCTGTGTTTGTGATACGTGCCGCTCTGCTCCGATTACACTATACGTTGTTGCCAAAAAAAGAGAAAGTAGAGACAGAAGAAAGCGAGATGAAAACAACAACTGCTGCTCCTACTTAAGTGCTCATATTATACACAAAAGAAATTTTTGCACAACTCTATCCTCTTTCACACTCACACACACCTTTCCCCCATTTCCTCCTAGATATAATATGAGCGAGATAGATGACAAAAAGATGCAGTTTTGTGTGTGTACAGTGAGAGTGTTGTAATGAATACCTGTGCTGCCTAAAAAAATGAACAGATGTGTGATGTAAGCTTTTAAACAGGAATAAATCCTTTTGGATCATAAATTGTCAGCCTATGATCTCTTTGTCACCCTCCTCCTACCTCCAATCCAACCTCACACTTTCAAACATCAGTCTTATTAAGTGAGAGAGAGATATATCCAAATAAATGCAAATGAAAACTTTTCCGAGTCCATTAGTAGGCATGTGCATAATATTTCTACGTACTAAAAAACCAAATCGATACGCATTACCAAATCCATTGATCCTGATCTGAACCTGAGAGTTAAGTGATTTTTAGTTTCTTTCTAACCTGCTTTGCTATCCAGCTCCTTCAACATCCTCATTTTGGCTTCTCGGTCCATTTTTGGAGTGCTTTAAACTCGTACACTAAAATAAAAGAAGAACAGCCGTATTCATAAATTCATTAAATAAATATTTCAGAACACGGGGTGAAGTTGGAAGTGCAAGTGAAGTTTGGAGTGAAAAATTTCAATGATTGCAACTACTTAACAATAATTAGCTTATGACTATGTTTTAAAGTGACTGCTAATAACGGAAGATATCGAGCACGTTACGTCAATAAAATAAAAACTGTGAAGGAAACTGAAAAACTTATTTTTAAAATAATTATGAAAGGTAAGCGAACCGATTATTATTTTCGTTTTTGTACCTGATTGATTGCTCTAAAATGTTGGTTATCTTTTGCTGCAATATTAATTTGTTCTACGTGGTAGTCACAGATAGTTGATTGGTATTGGCGTAATAATTAGTTTGATTGTTTACGGTATTGTTAAAAAGGAAACAAAGTGTTTTGGTGTTGATGATAAAACGTGAATGAGTGGTGCATGCTTATTTACCACTTCACCAAATCCAAATCTTGTCACTCAATTCCTAAACATAGTTATATGAAAATGTACAAAGTGCATCACATGCTAGACATATATTTGGTCGCAAAGCACATGCATTTGATATGCATATAATATACCTAAATGTCTTATGTATATATCTGTCTGCTTTTCTTCTGGTCTGGTCTGGTCTGCCTTTCCATCCATAAATCAGGAAAGGGCAAAACGTGTGCTCTCGCTTTCAGAATATCCTTATGAATTCCACTAGTTTCGAATTGTTTCTTTCCCGATTTATAAAAGTAAAGGTTGAATGCGGAGATAAGATAAGGTGTATAAATATTAAGCACATTAACCGATCGATTTAGGCAATGAAGTAAAGATCAAGCGAAGAAAACTGTTTAAAATTCAAAGCGTTTCATTCCAAATATTTGTAACTTTCAACAACATCTTCCAGGATCAGAATGATGATCACGATTTTGACTTTTCAACAAGAAACAATTTTTTGGAAACATTCGCTGAATGAATGTATGTACTTGTATTCATATCCATACTCTTCTGATGCCCATTTTGACCATTTTGCGCAATAATGCATATTTCATTGCATCGTTAGTTATATAGCTTGGATTTAGTTGGATCGGAATCTTATGTGCTATAAATAACTGTCAGTCCATCTATGTACATGCTTTCTTTGAAATCACTACCAACTTTAAATACAGTTGTTCATAAAAGGATAACATTATAACATGAAACGTTTTTTTCTGTTTATTGTCTTTCGTCCCTGTCTTGAAATTTTCCTTTTTTTTTCAGCGAACTGATCTTGCCGAGAGAGAAGGAGTAGATGTGTGTATATCTTTGTGTGAAAACCGGTACAAAGTGCAGTAATTCATTTCACACTTCTAAATGACTATATTTCATTCCCTCAATCTCCCATAAACATTTCCCATTCCCACCCACGCCACATTCGATTTATACACACAGAACTCCCATTGACCTTCAACTATAATGTGATACATAAAAGCCCGTCGTCACCCGTATGCAGCATATAATAGACATGAGATCTACACTGACGGTTATGATATGACGGTCAATAGTGTTTGTTTTATTTTCAGAACCTCCATTAAATCCCACACGGATTAAGAAGATGAAGCATAAAAAAATTACTGAATGCATAAATGAAATAGATAAGGTTTTTGCTTAGATTTCATATTCTCATGAACAGATACTCTAGTAAGTGCATTTTTATTAACCGAATGAAGCACGAGCATGAATATCCAAATCCAAAATCCAACCTTTGTATTTTATAAGAGTAAGTCACATTTATAAAGTAGATATGAAGAAAGAAAGAAAAAGGAATAGAAAATGCACTAGTGGATATATACGGAGTGAGTTAGAGTGATACACATAAAATATTAAAAGCATGGCCATCATCATCATCTCAGAAGAACTCACATTCACATTTCACACAAAGATATTATATTAGGTATATGTGTTGGTAAGTTTTTTCTGTCCCACTCACTCCGTCCATCGGTCCGTCCTGTCCCATTCCTCTAGCATAAAGTGCATGTTAACAACGGCACAACAAACAAACACACACACAACAAATGGCACGATAGGAAACCAAACGGATAAGTGAAAGAGCTCCCGCGAGGAATAAGTATAAGCATAAACCCAACAACAGAAGAGACAGAACGAGAGCAGTACAAAAACCTTTTTTATGTATATGACAGACAAATAGATAAATATAATATTGTTGTGTATACCTATTCTTTAAGAAATAATATTTAGAGATTGTTATTAAGTGCATGTGTGTGCAACATTTACTTACTAAATTCTAACGTGCATTTACATTTGTGCAGTATCCACATTATTGTGACTTTGTACTTACACACAAGTTCAAGAAAAAATGTGATTCATTTAGTACTTATCGTGACAAAACAACTACAAAAATACAATACTTCAGAGCTTCAAAGGAGATAGCATAAGTCAAAGAGTGAGAGTAGGTACGAACGACTAACACAATTACCAACTGTAAGGTCGTAAAGTTCTCCTGATGTTGTTGATTGCATTGACTATTGATTAAATGAATGAATGGAATAATGTGGATTTTTATGGTTGAGCGAGATCATCGATCTTTTTGGTGACAGGACAAGACTACAAGAGTAGGGGTATAGTGTTGTGTTTGTGGAGTTATCACTTTGTGACTCCAATTTAAGATTGCTGCGACACGAAGAAGGGCAAGCTTTTGACTTTGTATTTTTTGTATTCTTATGTTGACATAAAAAACTACATGACTGACGACTGTGTGTGTATATTTTTGTCCATTAGATATTAGATTGTGTTCTTAGTACAAGAAAAAGACATGCCTATAACTATGAACTTCCGTTTCTTGTCAGCACAAAGTTCCCCAGTGGAATAATATGTACAATGGAAATGGTTCGTATTTGGGATATGAATGAGTTAGTATTGGTTTGGTGGTGAGACAAGGGACAAGATTGGGATGCGGAAATGTTAATTTGCATGCATTGACACTCTTTTTGTTTCCTTGTACTTTTTTTGTCTCCTCACTCAACATTAATATGCGTCATGTATGAAAGAAACAATTTGATGATCAAGACTCCCATGAGTACACATGCATAAGTTTAATGGACTAATTAATTGGAAGTGGTTGGATTAAACTCATTTCCTATGCTGACCGTAGGGGTTTTGACTGCTCGTTTGCAACATCATAGGGGTTTAGTGGGAACTTGCACTACTGGAAAAACTAAATATACAAAGGACAAGGGAGGGTAAGAGAGAGAGGGGAGTAGCAAACTGTGACTGTAAATGAAGGCAGGCATTTGAGATAGAAGAGCCACTACTAACTGTTTATCTATTTGCTAAATTAGACCGTAAAAATTTATGCGGAGAAATCGATAACGGTGATAGAGCATAGTAGTAGCGTATAATTCGTCTGGTAGATTACTACTACTACTACTACTAAAGTAGTTCACGCCATTTTGATTCCATTCGTTTGCTGACTAACTGCGTATTCTAAAGCTTGTTTATTTGTGTTGCAGGGGAATTTTGCATGAGTTTGTGGATGTCCTTTACCCAGCAAACCTATAATGGTGAGTAATATTTCAGAGTGAATGGTGCAGTGATGCAGATATGATAAGGTTGGTAATTGTTTATTTATTGAACTTTTTTTTGTATAGGCGTCATCAACACCGGGGCCGGACAATAGCACATGCCTGGAATTGGCATTGGAAGGCGAAAGACTATGTAAAACAGGGGATTTTAGGTCTGGTGTAGCGTTCTTTGAGGCTTCCATTCAGGCTGGCACTGATGACCTAAAAACTCTATCGGCCATTTATTCTCAGTTGGGGAATGCGTACTTTTTTCTGGGAGATTATGCAAAAGCTGTCAATTTTCATAAACACGATCTAACATTAGCTAGGTAAGGTATAACATGTTTTCAGAACACTTAATTATAGTAGGCACATATGAGCTTTTTTAAAAAAATAATTGTAATTTCTTTAAACAGGACCATGGGAGATAAATTAGGCGAGGCAAAAGCCTCTGGAAATCTTGGAAACACGTTAAAGGTCATGGGTCGTTATGATGAAGCGATTATTTGTTGCAAACGACACCTTGACATCACTACTCAATTGGACGACAAGGTTGGGAGAGCGAGAGCAATGTACAATTTGGCTAATGCTTACCACGCTAAAGGAAAGCATGTGGGGAGACTGGGTCAACAGGATCCTGGAGAATTTCCTGAAGAGGTCAAGTCCTGTTTAGCCAAAGCACTTGAATATTACGAGTAAGTTTTTGCAGTGTACTATTCTAAATCATTTGGGGCACATTTGGCAAGTAAGACAAAAAAAACTGGTGGTTGTTGTAGGATTAAAAGTCAAAATTTTATTATTCAGTCTACAAAAACAAATTAGTGTAATTAATCCTGTAACTTCAAAGAGAACATTAGGGGAATATTATATGTCATGTCATTTTAAAGGAATGTTCATCTTTTCATTGATAAAAATATATATATAACAAGTCAAACAGAAACAACGAATTTTCTGACGCAAAACGCTAGGATTCAAACTTTGTAGAGTTGTATATTTTTTGGCGAAACAGATGCGATAAAAGCTTTACTATTCTTAAAACTGAAAACAAAGTCATTTTAGCAAGTTTTATGACTGTATAGTAGGTTTGTTGCAACCAATGTTTTATTTGCAGATGTTCTTTTGTCATGAAATTGGTTTTCGCTTATTCGCGTGTGGTACTCGTACTACTACTGCCATTATCTTCGTAACTCTGAGTTGATCGCCGTCTCTCTGAGCTCTCTTTAACGTGAGCCATGGGCAGTTGGAAAGTGGTGCTGTTCCTTAAACGTGCGGTGAGGATTTTGGTAGCGCTAGCGGTGGAAACCGTACTTGAAATAACATTAGTTTGATTACTGTTGTAACCAGATGTCGAAGATGTAAGTGTAGTTGTTGGCAAACTTGTACCATTTACTACTGGTGATTCGTTTTTTTCAACAATAATAGTGCTGTTTGGTATTGATGATGATGATGATGCGATCGTTGTTGCATCATAGCTAGCTGTTGTCACCGAAGTTTTAACGTTATTATTGGTGGTAGTGGAACTGGCAGCTGCAAGGCTAGAATTGCTTTGTTCATTCGTTGACACCTGTGCAATGATAAAATGTTTTTGTGTTCTTCCCAAGAAATTTGCAGCAATACACGTAAAGTTTCCTTCTATACTGCAGTTTCTGGTGTATGCACTTTTTGCAAACGCTAGCTCA
Source organism: Orchesella flavescens (assembly GCA_964034955.1). Taxonomy (NCBI): domain Eukaryota; kingdom Metazoa; phylum Arthropoda; class Collembola; order Entomobryomorpha; family Orchesellidae; genus Orchesella; species Orchesella flavescens. Next base: position 40,247,941 of record OZ035955.1, read on the forward strand.
GCCTTCCCATCTGTTACGTCATACGTTATTTTGTACAAATCTGTGTCACTTTGAATCTCCTATAGTTTGAATCAGAAACATAATAATTATGACATTCATTCATTATACTTAGCGTGTCAAAAGACAAGTGTCTACCTTTTCGTCTTTCAACCAAATAAGAGTAGGCGTTGGCGAGCCCTCAATGTTGCACAGCAAATTTTCCATTGTTGTTCCAGAATAGTTTAGACTAACTACGGATGGACCCAAAATCTTAGGTGCCCGGGGTACCGACATCTCTGTTATAGGAAATGTTTGAAACAAAACCCTTACTTAAATCACATTAACCAATAATTTTTTTTAAATGAGTTGACTCTATGTAGATTATGATGTGATTTCGTTACCCCCATCATCATCATATCCCCGCTGAGGAAGTGCACAAACAATTAGAACTAATCCTAAAAGTACAATCACAAGTCTAACGTATTCCATAACTGGAAGACAATTATTTTTCTCTTGGAAATAAAATTTTTATAATCACTTTATAGCACGGTGGTTCACTGAAACACCTTAAAGCTTATACTTAACCGCTTAAAGGGTTGATGGTGATCTTAAATAGTGTTATTTTTAGAAGGGAAGCTATTTATTGGATCTGCCTATTGCGTCACCACTTGTTATTGCATGAAAAGTACTAAAGAGATTATGGAACTGATAGATGGTTTTGCTTGCAAAGTCATGCATCACCTACAAATCAGAGTCGGATATTTTGCAGAAATTACGCGAATATATGGTGATCCATTCATGATCAGCATCTGAAACGATGAATTAATGAATTTGAAGGATCACCACCGCTACACTACTATAGATAATACCAATATGATGATGATTCTCATGTCATCACACTCACTAAACCACCAACATGACAGGCAATTGCGATGCAGCTGAGTAAACCAATAAAGAATCTCCTTTGTGAAGGCACAAGTGTTTCTCCACCTAAAATACCTACTACTTGTCTTTAATACGTATGTCTTTTAATAGTGCATCCAAATAGTGTACCTACATACTACACAGTACACACCATGAATGAATCATTTTTACCAAGTTAGGTTCGGCTGAGTAATCTTTATATTATGCTGGCAGATATTATTTCTAGGAGCGTTCACGAAATTGTGAAGAAGCATATGAATATGAATGATTAAAAATAAAGCATTACTGTAGCTGCATCCAGGATATGGGTTCTATAACCTATGTTGTTTAACCTATTTAGCCACAAGCATGATTCATGATAAATCATCGTTACTCCTTTGTGCATTGGAGCAAACATTACGCGTTAGATGTCAAGGTTCGAGTTAATTTTAACTCTGTCCGGCTGAGAACGTGATTTACATGATTTTTGTTGTTCTTTTAATAGATCAAACATGGAATTAACGAAGGAGCTGGGTGATAGAAGCGCGGAAGGACGTGCTTGTGGAAATTTAGGAAATGTTCATTACTTAATGGGGAATTTTGAAGATGCCATCAGCTACCATGAAAAACGACTGGAAATCGCGAAAGAGTTTGCAGATAAAAATGCTCAGCGACGAGCTTACACGAATCTTGGAAACGCTCACGTTTTCTCGGGAAACTTTGAGACTGCAGCTCAACACTACAAGTACGTGTAGTAGTTCTGTTTTATCACTTTTATCTTATCGGGACGGGTTTGGTCAGAAAAGAAGTTAATCTATATATATACATATTGTTTGTTTGTTTAGGAAATCCCTACTGCTGTCGCAGGAATTGGGAGACAAGGCAGTAGAAGCACAGGCTTGCTACAGCCTGGGAAATACGTATACGCTACTTAGGGATTATCAAAAAGCGGTAGAGTACCACTTACGACATCTTCAAATTGCTCAGGCGCTTGTGGACAGGGTTGGGGAAGGAAGAGCGTACTGGAGCTTGGGCAATGCTCATTCTGCCATGGGGGAACACAAACAGGCTTTGTACTATGCCAAGCAGCATTTAATGGTATCGAAAGAACTTGGTGACCAGATGGGAGAAGCAACAGCAGAAATGAATGTCTCAGACTTGAGGAAAGTGCTGGGGATACCAGAAGGCCAAGAAGACAATGTCAGTCCTACAGACGACGATCAAAAGTACAACAGGAGAAAGTCGATGGAGGACATGAATCTAATACGAATGACACCGGATAGTAAATTGGATAAAAGTGAAGCTGGTGGTAATAGCAGCAGTAGGCAGCAGCGTTCACTCTCTGTAGGAACTGTGTTGTTTAAAGGAAATAGCAAAACGCCGCATGCACTCAATACAAGTCTAAACACATCGAAAAATTCAGAAGCGGAGGATGAAGAGGAAGAGGACCAGGACGCGTTCTTTGACATGCTAAGCAGGGTGCAAGCAGATAGGTTAGATGATCAGCGTTGCACCATGCCTCAAGAAACGACCAAACAAAGGAATTTCCCGTCATCATCCTCTTCTTGTAGTATTCCATTCTCCTCATCCAACTTATCCAGTCAACAGAGCAAACCACCTCTAGTGTCAAAGGGATCACTCAAACAAAACCATTTGCACAATCCTAGAAATATGGGTAATAAAGAGAACAAGGAGAAAAAATCTAAAACACTTCCAGCTAGAGCCAATAGCCTCCCAGTTCCTGTTTATTCTGCTAAACCTTCTGTTGACAAAAGTATGTACATTTTTTGTAACTCCCTACCAATGTTAATGTTTTGTATGATTCTAAAAATTGGTTTTATTAGGTGACACGGCTGATGACTTACTAGACATGATTTGGGGAATGCAGTCGAAGCGAATGGATGAACAACGAGCAAGTCTACCTGAACCAGCGAGTCCTGATGATCAGTTTTTTGATATGCTGATGCGATGTCAGGTACTTACTTACGTGTTGTTACTGTCACGTAGCTCATTCAATATTTAGCACTATCTATCAATATCAATATTTTATTCTGTTGCTGCCGTTATAGGGCTCGCGTTTGGAAGATCAGAGAAGTACACTCCCGTCAGAGCCAACAGCTCAGCAGCGAGGACCTACTGTTCCAGATGAAGACTTTTTCTCCCTAATTGCACGACTGCAGGAAAAACGAATGGATGATCAACGAGCCGACATCAAGGATAAGAATAGAAATAAATTGAATTAGGTTAAGAAAGTTATACGTTACAAGAATTTGGACATTTGACTTAACCTGACAGCTGAAAATTGCCAAAATTGATTTAGCTCCATAGAGCATGGAAAATGTTTCTTGAAAGTTTGACTACTAAAAAAACGCAGTGTTTCATTATGCATACCACGAGAAAAAAAACTCTTGATCCCACCCAGGTTGATAGTAACGAAGCACGGCTCTCTAAACAACTCTGGTGAAGTGTTTGCAGCAATACAAGTATGTATAAGTTCTAATGAGTTTTCAAATCCATATATATATAATAGTGTGTACTTGAGTGTATGTGTAACGAATCTCGTGTTATTAAGCTAAAAAAAAGTATGGCTGATAAGAATAATATCCGCTCTTATAGAAAGCTATATATATAATGCCGTTGATTGACTGTACAATATATTACATTACTATGTGAAAACCCCAACCCAACTTCCAGTATCTTTCAAAAAAAAAAGTTAACGCAGCGCATCCTTTTCCGATCTGTCTTGTACTTTAGAGATACCTTATTACCTATACCCTACTGTGAGATGAACTTTATATATATATTAAAAAAGCTTGTGTAACCCCGATCGATCGATACATACTTGAAACTTAAAAAACCTGTAATACTCCGGAGACTACTTACATACATGGCGTTCTGAAAATTCTTATTGTAGCGTGTTGATTGTATGGTTCGTTTGGAAATGGTATAGTGCGTTGCGTGTGTAGTTGATTTGCGGTCAAGTACTTGAAAATTTAATGAATGGCAGATACGATACGATGGTATTTCTCTAATTGCTCTTTGCTTCCATTATTCTCTCTCTCAGTATTTTTTTTAGCAACTAGTCTTTTTTTAATGCAGCTCACTTTGGATTTATGTTGGTCCAGCGTGCGCTCTGCAAGCAGCTTTTAGAAGGTCTGTTTATGAAAATGTTGTTGAAGTACAAAAAAAAGAAGAAAATTTTTTAAAAAAAGTGTTGCGAGTAATACCGTACGTAATGCTCTCTCCAGGAAGCTCAGTTAAACACTAATATTACTTGCTGTTTTAATTTCGTAACTTGTTAAACATTTTTAGTTGTATTAGATGAAGCATATTATTGTTTCAGAAATAAAAGAAAGTCTATTCCTAATCAAATTTTCATGGAAACTTTTGTTTTCGTTTAAAAAATTGCATTTATAATAATTATTTTCATCTCTTCACCACATTTTATCCATGTTATCATTCCAAACTGTTGGCTTCCCGTATCCATAAAAAACTCATGAATGGCCGGTATGGCTTCCAATGGATCATTCTTTGATGCGTCATCCCCAGAAGGAACAAAATCATAAACAGGTAAAAGTTATTATCGTTACGCATACATTTTTTCAAAATTTTGCACGAGCAGCCTCAGGTCAACATAATTTTGCAGCAGGATCTGGGATTTCGAGCACAGAATAATACTGCTGACCTAAGGATAATAAACAGATCAGCTACATCTCTTTTGCCTTCTACACCAGCCTCATCATCAGACGGATCTTTGCAGAGAAAACGTCGCCCAAACGAGATAGATAGACTTCAAACGAAACTTCAAAGGCCCCTAAACAGTGTTGAAATAGACAAGTTGTACAAAGGATACAGGAAGTTGGACAAGTGTACGAAAAGACGAAACTGTGAATGCTATCATTGTCAGCTTTTGAAATCAACTTTATCTGACGAATCTTCCGGCTCTGATGACTCGTCCTCCGGCAACGATAATGAGGTTATTAATTCGATATTTTGTGAGTGTTTCAACAAGCAAAAGCAAACCAACACCATTGTTTTCAAGAACAAAGTTTTTGGGGCAACGCAAGACTTTGACGATAGCAGAATCTCAGATGAGCCTAGAAACACCATCCCAATATTTTACAAAAGAAATTCTTCGGCTTCTAAGAAGGCTACAAATCGCTGGGAGAAATTATTCAGCACATTTGCCTCCTATTTTAGATTCATCGCTACATTACCCATCAATTTTATCATTGCCGGAGTGAAGCTGGTCTGTCATATTTTTACAATACTTTTGAGTGCCATATGTGGAAGTAGGAATCTAAGAAAAACGCATCCAGACTCAAACCTTGAGGGAAAGCTAGGATGTACTGAACGAAAACATGATGAATATGAAGATTCTGATGATATTTTGTTGGAAGTTACCGTTCATCAAACTCCTTGAATATTCCCAAAAATTAAGTGACGTTGTACAATATTTGAGGCTTCCTAAACATGATGACGTTGTCTATAAGACCTAATATATATGTAGTACGCTTTTACCGGCCAAGATGAAAACTGTTTTTTTTTTGCATTTTTATATGTTCGTTATACTGAATTGTTGAATTACATGTTTCGTGTAGTACAATTGACCGTTATACTTTATGAAACTGTGTGATCTGAAAAAAAATCATCTCCCTTTGTTGCTGATTATAGAACGGAACCTAAACGGCAAAACATATAATGTATGTAATTATTATGTTTCTCTGCACGTGACCTAGCATTTGGCATACAGCTCGGAGGATTCATAATCATAAAACTGGAGCATTGATACCGGTTTATCCCCACAAATCCATTCATTATCATTACACGGCATTGTTCCCACCACCGTCTTAGCCTGAGGTTTATCGAAATGTCATCAAAGTATTTTATTTATCGCTTCTTTTGTAGTATTTTAGGTTATTAGACCGGCATCACGTCAGATTATTAGTGAGTTGAGAACATATAAGTGTGTGTGTGTTGATTACTATCATAACTTCACATCAGTCAACAGGTGAACTATTTCTCACAATGTTTGAAATCAACAACTGTTTTGCATGCGCATTTTAAACATGATTCCACACAAACTGATGTGAAAAATGTTACGTTTGCATTTCATTGTCTGAGCATTCAAGCAAATGTATCAGCCCCAGAAACCTGTAATACCAGTTCACTTTGATACTATTAAAAATTTGAAAATGCAAAAAAAAATATCTAGCCTTTAGATCATTAACGAGGTTAATGTCAAATAAACTACAAGCGAAAAGATGCATGCAGCAGTGGATAATGCAACAATACGCAGCAAAAATATAATGTGTTTTATTTGTTTTGTGTTGTTTGATACACGGTAAAGAACAAACAAACGAGTTCATTCTTCGGGGGATACAAGAAAAAATGCAATTTCAAACATTATAATTACACGTAATTACCGTTGTTTCTTTTTTCATGAGAATAATGTTGCATTGAAAGAGGAGGGGTTTTATAAATAGAAACTGGTGTGCAACCTTCAATTCAATAGAGAGGAGGAAGGAGCCCAGACAAGTTAGTTTTATTCAAAAACTCAAGGAAAGGTCTTTTTCCATAGAGAAGTCGAAGGATTTTTACTTTTGAACCTTTGAAATGAATTCAACAATAGGCAACAACAATAACCGGCCCTCTAACATTGGGTACAGAACAATAATATGCTGCAGTTTACTAATCAAGTGTGTTTGTAAAAATGTGGAGCACTCATATCATAATATCATTGTTGCTGCTGCTGTTGCACTTTTTGATACTAATTTTGAGATAATAAACGTTTGAAATGATGACCTTGTTGTAAGCAGGAGGGATGAATGCAGCTGCGAAAAAAATAATTTTTAAAATCATGTTTCTTGAGAATCGGGGTAATTGCAATTTCATTTTGTGATCAATCGACTTGAACAGAGAAATGATATATCTGTGTAAAAGAGAGGATACTGATCTATATTTATGATAAAAATCTCCCATGTACCAACCACTTTCCTTTTAATAGCATCTTTATAGTCTTCACGAAAAAAATATTTTAATATGCGTTCTAGCGTGAAGGAAAAAAGACATTAAAAGCATAATGTAGTTAATGCATTTTTCTATCAATTGATTCTCAAGCCCAATAAATCGGCTCTCAACAACACAACACAGTTTTCTAAAAGAAGACCACATACATACATCCTTACTTTCTTCAACAATCTACTTATATTCCAAGGCTATATATTTCTGACATGATACGTATGATGATGAAGTTGTGAATGCACCAGAACATTCGGGGAAGCTTAAGATTAGAGGCCCTTGAGAAACTTATCAATAGCTCTAGTTTGTGTACTATACGCTATAAGATGTATAATGTGAAAGTTGAAAAGTACCAAAAATAGATTTGTATATTATCCATTTTCCGAAAATTTTCATTGCCAAACCCAATATTTCAGCATACAAAAATCGTTAGAAGGTATTGTAATAGGTATGGACGTCATCTCAGGGTGACTTTCATGAGATTTCTTACCAATTATTATTATTGAATGCAATTTAGAGCTCTTGGACTTTCTCATACGTTTACTGAAAAAGAGTTTGGTCCACTACAGACCAATGGGACAATTTATATTTATGACGTACCCAATTTGTATCACATTTCTGTCGCATTATTACATTGCATGCCTATAAAACGTGGGTTGTAGAATGTAACAAAGTGTCGCTCATTTACCAAGCTAATATAAAAAGGGAAGAAGAAACACATTTTTTCATCAGCCTTACTTCAGCCCGTCCGTGTAAGGTGTATTGAATCTTGTAGCGATTTAAGTTCAGCCATGTCACGACGCATATAACAGAGTGACTTGCATTTATCTCTATCTATCCCTATCTCGTTTGTTCGCTACTTCCACATAATTGCGACAGTAATTTTTATGCAACAATCGACACAGACCACTTTGTTCACGACCACAACATCATTCATTCATGTTTGAAAAAACATCATTGGCAACTATAACTTCCCTTGGTTGAGTACTACCCTCTTGTTTGCTGCTGCTGCTGCGTGCTTTCAAATTGTGATAAAAAAAATTCTAGTTATTTTAAAATACTTTAACAACCAACACCAACCTTACGATACGCTGTTGCGTACTGAACATTGCTATATAGTGGTGCTCATCCTAGCTCTGAAACCAAGTCGTCGTGTAGTTGGATTATTGTGAACATTGCTTGAGAGAAGTGTGAGGAAGAAGAGAGGAGAAGACGAGAGAGAGAGAGAGAAGTTAGTTTTTGAGTAGAGCGATAATAAAAATTTCACTTCGACTTCAAGTCCGCTTCATCCAGTCTCTAGTTCTCACTTGAGGTGAACGGTTCAACATGATCAGAGCTCCCGCTGTTGTGATTCTTGCCCTTTGTAAGTAACCCTTTGATAAAAAAATATATCATCATCTTCAACTCTTTTTTTTTGCATTGTATTGTAGAGTTTTATAATTTCCCATTTACTTTTCAGTGGGCCTAAGTTCCGCGTTCAAATGCCCAGAGTCAAATGGGTTCTTTGCGGATCCAAAACAATGTGACAAGTATTATGAGTGCGTTGATAGCCAGCCAGAGGAGAAGCTATGTCCAGACGGTCTCCTCTTTGAGATCAAGAACCCCAACCATGAGCGTTGTGATCTTCCCTTCTCCGTGGACTGTGGAGAGCGTACCGATCTTCGTAAGTCACATTATCTTTTTCTTCTTCTTCATAATACATAATATAAAAATATTTCAATCAACAAAAGTGTTACGAAATGCCCCGATTGATTATTATAGCATGCAAGTGCGTAGGCACTGATTTCTGTTGCATTTATATAAAAAAAAGAAGTGGTGAACTAGGTCTGAGCATGGGGGGTTGTTGTCGATAGAATGCAGAAAATCCCGTTATTTAGATTTTATCGCATCCTGCTCAGCAACTCGTATAAAACTGCACTTTTGACAACTTGACAAGTTGTATTGGTTTTATTTTGCAATGTAACCTCCTTTATAAAAAAAACTATCTCTAGAGAGCCATGAGCGTATATATTCATCCATCCGAGAGTATTGCGCATTCCTTTTTTTCACGCTATATATAAATGCTAATTTTTCAAGGCAAAATGCATTCATGTGCCCAGTGAACTGAAAATGTATAATGAAACATGTTTTTCTTGTGTTTGATACCGGTAGAACCTGCTGTATCCACGGTTCAGTGCCCAAGAAAGAACGGCTACTTCTCCCATGAAGATCCACAGGTTTGCGACAAATTCTACAACTGTGTTGATGGAGTAGCTAATGTTGTGACGTGCCCCAGTGGGCTCATCTATGATGACTACCAAGGCACTTGCACCTGGCCACAAGATGCTCAGCGAAAGGGATGCGAACGCGAAAACCGCAAAAAGGGTATGCATGCAAGACGCTAGTTTTAAAAACAAGACTACATGACGATGCATCAGCTCTAACCTACAATTTATTAATGAACATTATTTTACAGAAAAACTATCCGACGGTTTCTCATGCCCTGACGCTGATGTTCTCGGAAACAATGGTCGCCCACTCCCTCATCCAACCTACCCCCATCCCGAGGACTGTCAAAAGTTTTACATTTGCAGAAACGGAATCCAGCCCCAATTGGGATCCTGCCCACCTGGAACCGTCTACAATGAGGCTAACTTCAAGTGTGAAGATCCAGAATCCGTCCCTGGATGGTAAGAGAGAAAAAAATCCCCCAATACGCTTATATTGAACAAATTTTTTTGTTACAAAATTTTGTGTCATGTCAAAATGAATTTTTATTTGACACTGCATAATAATTATCATGAACAGTTCTGGTGAAGGCAGTGCCAACTCAATAACCGGTTCTCGAGCATAATATTATAATAACAATGATGGAATATTAATGCTATGAGGCAAGACAAAGGCAAGACATACTAAAAAAACTAACAAAACTAAACGCTTTGTTGGCACTGGTGCACTTTAGTATGATGTAGTCACTTATTAAAATCAATAAGATTGATTGCTTCTTCCGTATATATCACTACTATTGTCACTTTTTGTAGCTCTCTATGCACATTCTCTCTGATCAAAGTCAATCCAATTACTCCAAAGTGCTAATGAATATTTGATGTTTCTTTTTTATTTTCACAGCGAGAAGTGGTTTGATGAAGAAAAGAACTAGAGCAAGGATATGTATAGGTTTATTTAGTCCATTTTATTTTAATATATACTCAACTCAACAACACAAGAATGAATCCGCCGAGTCATCAAATCATTACCGTGATTCTCTAAAAACACAACAAAAAACATCCCTTTTTTTAGCCACCATCATCATCGATCCTCCTCTATTTAAAAAATGTTCGAATGATTAAAAATTTATACATAAAAACTGAAGGCTAATCACCCCATCTTATGTATACCAATTTTATTTTATATGTTGCCTATTTTTATACATGTATAATATTAAGATTAACTTTTTTTTATAAAAAACAATAATAATGTTATATGTGTTTCGGAATTATTTTTTCACGAATGTCTAACTACACAATTGAATGATAATATTTTTTATTATTCTCTCGAGAGAACAAGTGAGGCTGACATTATATAAAAAAGGAATCGTTTTTGTATTAAAAAAATCTCTCTGAATATGTATATTTTAAATCGTCCTAAACTACTACTATACAAAGCACATTTATTATCGCATCATTGTCGCTTTCTACAAATTGCATGCTTGAGAAACTGCATATATATATATATATATATATATATTTCATCCTACGTCTCAGCTAAAAGCTTATTGCTGATGAGATGCAGTTATTTTTTTTCGAAAGGAGCGAAATAAAAAAGTTATGCATGCAGTTGTTACAAAACTTGCTTGTCATGCATAACAATGTGATTAGGACGAGCGACAGTTTTTGAATATGATTATAAATGGGATTGTGTATACGCACATAGATAATCGGGAAAAGACGTTGTTGTCACAAAACGATTTTAACTGTCACGAGACTTGTTCGTTATAAACATAATGTGTGATTGTTGCAGTGTCATTCCCTTTTCTGCAATCATCATAATACGTAACATCATCCAAAATTGGAAAGTACGCAGTCCCCAATGAGATGTGATGTGATGATGTCGAGGCGTTGTGATATGATGTTTGTTTGTAGGTAGGAAAAAAAGAGTGCAGAGTTTTTGGTCTAGTCGGATGAATATATATATTGTCATTATCATATATGATTCATGAGTTTAAATTGTTCTTCTTAATCATCATGATACCTTTTGTTTGTGGGTAGAGGCTCAGAAAAACCAGGAAATAAACGGACTTTTAAGCCTCTTAGCCCTCTGTTGCATAACGAGTTACTTTAAATTTTTATTGTCAGTTGCGGTTTTGTTCGAGGCTGAACAGTATTATATGTACCACATCATCATCATGTGTCATGTCATGATGATGATGATGATGTTATTCTAAGAATTCCAATAAAATCTTGAGGAAACTGACTTAAAAAGGAGCATGATTTATGAGGTCATTTGATTGTAAACGCAATAGTACAAAATACTTCCGAAAATGGTGCAATAATGCAGCAATAGCAATCGAATCAACATTAATCATTGTGGTTATGAGAATTGGTGATTAACCGCATGAAAAGGGCTAAACAAATTGATATTAGGTGGCATTTATTTGGTGAATGAAATTAGTTAGCAAAGGTAAACGTAAACGTATCCCTCCCATTTTTATAGAGTTTCAAAGACCACCTGCTGCTCTTACATGTGTGGTTGATGGGGACCACCTCTGAAATCGCATTAGGCATTATTGTCGCAATAAAAACGCACGATATATATTTTGCAAAATGACATGAATGTCAGAGCAAATGGTTCCGGGAAGCTGCAAGGTATATTCATATAATATATTCGAGTATTATTGAGGAGGAGGCGAAGAAGAAAAAGAAAGATGTCATAAAAGTATGATAATTTGTTTGTGCTCATACTATATACATAAATGCAATTTCACAATGAACGAGTTATTCGGATGGACGGGTTCGCATAATGTGGTATATATAATGATGCAAGAAATTCTTAGCAATAATTCTGCTTGTAATTTGTAAAATATGCACTTGTCTGAACAATCTAGCCAGGGTATCGTATGTCAGTGTTTGCAATGTCGCAATTTGTATATCCCTATTAAAGTTGTGAGTAAAAATTAATATAAATTGTTAAATAAATCAGAATTATGAATGAAAACTTGTTTCTCACATGCAACGATTGACACACTCCTAATTGATGGGAATAGTTATACCTATTACAGATTACGTAACTCTCCTCGATTTTTATGAACTAGAATATATTCGATAAGGGCAAAAAATGGTCCATTTTTTATGGGCATACAATATAATTTGTACGTAGGTTCGTAGGTATCCACTTCCTATACTCGAGGGCATTATACGCATATTGTCTGCCTCTGCCAAATACTTTTTTTTTCATCTTTCATAATTATTGGTTAGGGGTGGACAGCTAATTAACTCGTAACATTCGAAAGTATGAATAATACTTTGACAAACCAATGATACATATGAATAGAATACTCTTTCGTACGTCGTACGCACGCCATTTCTTTGATGCGCTTGGGGTTTGAACTAAAGTTAAGCTGGTAGAAGTGACTGGAAAAAATCCTACCCCAATAACTTTCTAAAATTAGGACAACCTCGGTGAGTGCTATTTAGAGCACGACACTTTCTCTGGCATTGAGCGTCACTCCTCTTGTTAATTCGTCATTGGGACGACGCAGAGAAACAAGGACATTTGGTTGGTTGAGGTACTTATCGGAGACTGGCAATGGAACACGTGGTCAATATATTATCATACGTGCATTAGACATTATTATGTATTATTAGCATTTCAAGAAAAAATCTTCCGGATCACTCACTGGACCAGCTATACTCATTTCTACCACACCAAAAATAATTACCTTGCGGAAGAGTGGAATGCAGTGTACCATTTTTTCCCTTCTTATTCGCCTTCACACGTTAAATAGTGTATCGACTGTGTTGTTGAGCACAAAGTTGATCCTTTCAAGGCAACGCCCATTTAGCTCGAACGTCAATTAGGCATTTTGTATTTAACACAAAGTAAGTGGTGCATGAAATCCCCAAAAAAAGATATATCTTGATCTTAAACATTGATCACAATTGATCCTTTCGTTGCATTGTATTTTGTACCGCACACTATCTTAATCATAGGCAAGCATGAGTTAGCAGTTAAACTCTCAAGCAATGGGGACATGCAAACCCACAAAGATTCGTGTAGTTATAATTGCAAAGAAGGATGAATAAACAGATTACATTGAAGGGGCTATTGCTATGCTATACAAAAGGTAGGAGCAGCAAACTAACTAACAATGTAAATTCAATAATATATAAAATGATGACGATGGAAGAGATTAACTGGTCTATTTAGATATGGAATGCAATTTATAGGGACCTGAGCACTAATAAATTATATATCGCTAGCTATTTGAGCTTACTTACTTCCACCAGCCAGCCAGCCACCCCCTAATATTATTTTGCATACTAGTTTTGTGCACACAGGTCTCCACTCCACACTACTACTACTTCCATAGAATGGGACAACCTTCAATAATCAAGATCGAATAATCTCAAATAATATGTAATGCTTTTTGGTACACTCTGCGTACTCCTAACCTAACCACATGCCTTATCTACTCGTACGATATACAATTCTCAATAAAAATAATGTGATCACTCTACGAAATTTTATATGGCTCATAAGAAAAATCATGTATCTTGACAAAAAAAAGTAAACCTTGTATGTTTGAGCACAAAGTGCATTGTTTGGTTAAATAAACTCGCCCGTGTTACAGTGGCAGCAACGTTAGATTGTCTTGTCTTGACCATAAGGTGGCTATAACTTTTATACGGCGAGTTGACTAGGGTGTGTATAGGTATACGATATCCAAATCAGTTTGAAGGGAAGAAAAGGGGAATCCAACCAAAAAAGGATCAGTTTGCCAGTGCAACGTATAGTGCTCGCAGTGTGCACTACTAATTCGTGTGCGTTTTGTGAGTTTCAGAAAATATACGTAATCGCTTATAAAGGAACCTCACAATTTTAAGGTTAGTTTACTCAACAGTGCTCACTATTTTGAATCTGAATTGCGTATGTGTATACCCATAATATCATCATCATCTCCTTATAAAAACAAATTTCTCTTGTTTGGGCAGGTTATATAATAATAAAAAACATATATTCAATCTCAATAATGTGCTTCGCAATCGCTATATTTTGTCTCCCAGTTTTTTTTATTGTCGTTATCCAACAGTTTTTTTTATCCAATTCAAAAGCGATGATATGCATATTATAAATATTTATGTGTGTTGTATATTATATCGTATGTTGTTACAAAGTGCTTTTGTGCTTTGAATTTGCATAAATTATTATTTTACGCTGTTGTGCGTGTTGGTGGATAACTCTTCCGGTATTATGATGGTTTGCAGGATGATGGCGGTAGCTAACAGAGGATCGTTTGCGGCCATTCTGGTCGCTTTTGGGCTTGTTCAATGTGTTGTTGGTAAGTGGAATATCACGAGCGATTGTTCGCGTCTCAATGAGTTTTTTATAGTTTTCTTGAGGAAAAAATTGAGATGTAAATGGGCTCAATAGGATCTCAAACTAACTAGTAAAATTTGAGAAAACTATTAAAGGAGAGCTTTTGCTAGTTTAACGAACCAGCAAAGAATTTGTATTTTGCATGAGAGTTTGCTCGAGCCATGCCAAAAAAAAATGAATTTCTGAAAGGGTGCAGCAAGCAGCAGCACCTGTGCCCAACAAAGCTCAATAATATATATGAAAACTGAGAGGTATGTGCAATCTAGTGTGCATTGCATAATATCATATCTCTACGCTGCCATTTTTGGGAAAGTTATATATGTTATGATATGATGGACGAAAGGGATCCCATTGTATAATCACCTCTTGTAGTGATTATATAACCTATAAATATTGCGAGTGCAAACATGGCGTGGCATCCTACTGGGATTGCTTATATTTATTGATGTGATGGCTTGCTTTGAAAATAAATGTGGTGTTTTTAAAATGTTGTAAAAATATATATTATTGCTTTTTGGTATAGGAATTGAGTACTCCCTTGTTGGAGCTCCTCCATGTCCAGACACTTATGGACTCGCTACTCATGGTCATCCAGAGTACTGCGACAAGTTCTACAAATGCGAAAATGGAACCTTGACCCTTGAAACTTGTGAGAATGGATTGATGTTCGATGGAAAGGGCGCCGTTCATAATCACTGCAACTACAACTGGGCTGTGCATTGCGACAAGCGGTTGGCTGACAGTACGCTTGCATAAAAAATCATTTAAAATTCAAATTACACTTTTATGTAATCGCTTTTTGATTGATGACATGTCATTTATTTTGCTTGTATTTATTATTTAGTCACCCCAATCTCCACTCCGGGATGTCTTTACCAATTTGGAGTCTATCCAAAGACTGCTGGCTGCCATACCGGTTACGTCAAGTGTGCCTATGGTGTCCCTTATGAAACTCCTTGTGAACCTGGACTTGCTTATGATGACAAAACTCACTCCTGCAACTGGCCCGACCTTTTGTTAGACCACTGCAACCCTGAAGGTTAATAGCTCTTTCAAAACATGTCTGAATTTATACGTGTATATAAAAATAGAATAGCTAATGCAAATGTTCATATTTAACTTGCAGAGGTGGTCGGATTCCGTTGCCCCGACAAGGTTGAGCCAGGAACCCTTGCTTACAAGTTCTGGCCATATCCCCGATTCTCCATTGGAGACTGTGGAAGACTCATCACTTGTGTAAATGGATACCCACGTCTCATTTCATGCGGAGATGGAAAAGTCGTCAATGAAGCTACCCTCACGTGTGAAGACCCTGAAATCGTTCCCAAGTGGTGAGTATTGAAATTATGTGATGGTATTGAAAATAATGCATTTGTAAGTTCCGTTCCTTAATATTTCTCTTGTGTGTGTACAGTGGAACTTATTACGCCGCCGTGAAGAAGTAAACGAGACGTTGCTGCTGTGCGTAGCGTCTTTGGAATGTGATTTGTTTTACCATCCAGGGATATAGATAAAAGTTATAATATTTTTATATATTATATTGTAAAATGATTTGGCCACAATTTCTTTCGACGGTGTGGGTGGGGTGGTGCATGTATTTGTTGGGAATAAAAAATTGAATAATACTCTCTTTGTAAACAGAATGTATCGCAATCGTTTTATTTCAGTTCTTCAAATCCATAAACAGAAGCATAATCTAACTTATAACTCATCGTGAAAAATATAAAAAAAGGGGTACTTTATATTTATTTGTATATATACAAAACGGTATAGCAAAACACACGGCACAATAAAACGTGATTAAAATGTAATAAAAGACTCACAACGTTCGGTGTATAAAAAACATGATGAATATGTATATATTTATGTATTAATATTATTTTGACGTGATCTGATTCTCCCTGACGAAGCAAAATTTAAGAAATTGAAATTGTTTGATGATGATGATGATGGGGTTCTTAAGCATATAATTTATGAGCTGAAGCTCAGTACTGTCTGTTTGCTGGTCTGACTTCCTCATCACTGTACTCTGGCTGGAGTTGTTGGTATTGAGGGGCAATGTAACTGCTCGCTGCATTTTGCTGGAATTCAGGTGCTGACGCCGATTGACGGAGCTGAGATGCCTGGACCTCCTGCCTTGGTCTTGAATTTCCTGGATTTCTACCTTGAGACTGTCGCTGAGTCTGCTCCCTTGGCTTATTGTCTTCTTCTTCCTCTGGTGGTGCTGGAGTTGTTGAAGGAACGTCACAGTCTTCTGTTGGTGGCACTACGCAACGGAGGGACTTTTTGTCGAATACCAACATAGCGGGGCAACGTTGCAGACGTGGGTAGCCTCCTTGACAGGACCAGTAACGGTTGCAGGATTTGCCGAGTGGAACATTTCCATTTGGATCTTCTTTGCAGAGAGCTATTTTATAAAGGAAAGTTGCTTAAGTACTGTACTGGGTTATAATGAAAATGCTTTATGTTTTAAATTTATGCAAGCTAACGATGTTTCTGGCATCCGGGAACATTTTCAGGCCAGTCACAAGCATGAGTATCTTCATTGTAGAGGAGTCCACCGATGCAAAGTTGTTCTGTAGCAGTTCCGTTCCAACAAGTCCAATACCTCGTGCAACTGGTTTCATGTCCAAAAATTCCATACAACCAGTCACAATGTTCCGTTCCAATTGGAGGATCTGAAACATTGGAGCATACTAATGTGAGTACCACATAGTTAAAAGAGTATAAGCACGCATACTAAAATGACATTAAAAAAATCATTGAATATATTTCTCCTGATTGGAAACCAGCAGTTGAATTGTTCACGCATACTAGCTAGCTTTTTGTTTTCACAGTAGTTGCCCCTCCATGGATAGTCGCAGCCATCAGCAACTCCCCGATTTCTTCCAGCAAACGCCAGCCCATTGGGACAATCATAAAGTTCTGGCTGCCCATTGACGCATTCCCAGTACCTATCGCAGTATGTGACATCCGCCACAATTTTTCCTTTGACATCGCAAGGGTTAATCTGTTCTGTGCCCTTCTTTTGAGCAACTGCACCCGTCGCTGCCAGTACTGGATATGAAGGAATGGACAAAATAATAATATGGTGTGATAAGAGTCAAAAAATGGGAATTACTTCGCTTGGGTCTCCCGCTGCAGTCGACATTGAAGTCATATTCACAAGGTCCAAAAAGCTGGTTTCCTCTCCCTGCCCTCCCTCCACCCCCAATGTATACAAGCCCATTAGGACAGTCCACCACCGAGGTTATGTTTTGCACGCACGAAAAGTACTTGTCACAGTGCGTGTCATGGGGCGCCGTGCCACTCTTTGTTGAGCACGGATCAATGGCGACGGATCGGACTTGTGCGTACACCAAACCATCACCCAGCAGTATTGTTAGCAGCGTTATTAGCCCAATAAGCAAACGGGTCGGTGAGGCTGCGGGTTAGAGTCATTTTATTTTTTTTGTACAGTCATTTTTTACAGCGATATTTACAAGCTTCAGGGTTACGCGCGTTGACTAATAAAAAGTCACTCGAATTTCAACATTCAGAGACACATTATTATATAACACATGTCCTTAGGGATTGTGCCTAGCCTTCTTCTTCATCTTAAATTATTATTGCGAGTTAAAAACGAAAGGTAAGTGACCGACCTCCCTCCACGTTATACACACAAAGTTTGTGTTGCGTCTGACCCATATCGTGTTGGTTGATGATGGCGATCATCATCATCATCATCATCGGCATCAGAAAGGTATTTAGAAGGGAGCATTTTGAGAATCGTCACAGACATCATCACAGCATGTTGTTTCTAGTGCACAATAACGCGCATGTTTGCTCTTCTCGTGATGCAATCCAATTGCAACAACAGTAAATAAATTAGCATGTTGTTGATGATGACCACATTTAGGTGTATTGGACTCACGCGACTCTGTTTCGTTTTTTATTATTATTTTCTGTGTGTTTATGCTTGCCTGCACAATTTCTAAGGAATTCTCTACAAGATGCAACTGACAAAATAAAAGTGTATAAGTAAAAATAGTTAAGTCCATGTACCTACACACTAAAATGATAATATGCAAATGAATTGTGCAGTATGCATAATTGCACCATGTATAAAAAACATGTTCTTTTGGGTGTTTCCTTATTATTTCAGTTGATAACGTGCATCTTACAAAATATATACTTCTTCGGGGTAATCTTGTGCGTGTGAGAGTAATCATCAACTCTACGCAATGTGTACAAGGAAATTTTTTTATGAGAATTGCGTCATCTTCAACAAGATCAATGATCGGGACTCAATAGTAAAGTCGTGCAATTCCATATATTCATGTGCGAGAATGTAACCCTGCTTCAGTTCAGATTGTAATAATAATAATAATGTGCAATGATTAAAATTTTTCTAGAACATACAATATATTACAATACACTTGCTCAAGTGCAAAATTAAATTATCCATCATATTATTATTATCATCAGACATAGTGAGGGTTGTCCTTAAACTATGAATTAAAATAGGTGGGGCACTCACTGCAATAAATGGAGATTTTTTACGAGTGATTTTTTTTGTAAATTTCATTTAATTGAAATTGACTTGTGCGTAATTGACTTGTGCGTAATTTGATGGGTGGATAATGGATTGAGATTCGTATTCGTTCTATGAACCTTTGCCAGATTATGATGATGGGCTCATCAAATCAAATCGTAGTAGCAAAAGTTATATCGTAGTGCACTGGCCCCTGCCTGACATGAATGTACCCTGAAGAGTTTATCAGCGACTTAATTCCTTTTGAAAGCACCCATTACGTGTACTAATTACCATGCACATTAGAATAATTTTTGCTAAATGGAACAAAAAAAAGTGAAAGTGGATGAACCAAAGATTGCACACAAAAGACGATTGAGACGATTGTCGGTTAATGGACTGGCTACATGCTCAAAATGTATGGGATTCACAAAAGTACGCAACTTGACTTGGCTGCAATCCCATCTCATAATGTAATATATGAATTGAATGCATTATATTATAATAATTCCGAAAGAGTGCATACGATATGTGATGGTTGATGATGCTAGTTGATAAAAACTGTTATAATTACTGTGTCATACACCTACGTTAATATTCCTAATGTACATGTTTGAGTACTTAATTGTGATGATGATAGCCGCATCATCATCATCCTCAAGCTAAAAAAGGTTCAGATTTTTTTTCTTATTGCATTTCCTTTGTTCCCCATACATCTGTATGTAGTTTCTAGTGAACGCCTTTCATTTCCCTTCTTATGAGTTTTAATAACACAGATCTATTTCTGATGATAAATGCTGATACAAAGGGTGTGTTGGCTTCTTCATGTGAGAGAGACTCAACGGCTTATAGAGAGAGAGAGAAGCGTAGAAGAAGAAAAAAATTGACAATTTCTATTTGTGAAAGGGTACTTTTTTTGCAATAATCATACGTACTATACATCCGGTATGATAACTGGCATGTTATTGTGTTGATTTTAAAACCCTGAAACCTCAACCTATCGATGGGTTGATGTTTGCATTGTTGATTGTGTTGACCAACTATTTATAGAATGTGTACAAGGTTAGGTACGTGGGAAAAACACGCGTATTTACATAGGCAAAGTGATTATTATTATATATGATAGGTGTTGAAGGAGATACACCTCCCCAAAGGGTTCTGTCTGAAACTTTTAACCTTTTTTGAAATTGAAAAGAATAGCATACTTTCGCTTTCAACAATGAAAAGTATATATATATATCACCCAACACCAAAATATATAATGTTTGTTTATGTTACCAAAAAATCCATCCCTTAATTTGATTAGTGGAGAATTGCATGCAAATTCAACTCCAGAATGTATAGAGTTATAATTAGTATTTGTTTTTGTTCATAAAGCAAATAAATTTGTAACAATAAATTATTGAATGAATATATCAAATATCAGCACTCTGCTTACCTGAAAGCACTGCAACTGTATAGACTTTGTACTGGACAGTCATCTTAACTACAAATTAATCACGATCACGATTTACTTGATGAAATTGTCACGAATTATGTTTTTGCCTGTGGAGTGTGCCGCTTGCTTCTGCACATATGTATATAATTATTAGTTCTTTTTTTTACTGCAGCGTTTAATAATTATTTCCCCCACGATTGAATGAAAAGGGTATGTTAAAAAAAAGTAGTTGAAAAAAAGGGACGCTTTGGTTTGGTTATATTTTTTGTACGTGACTGTTGACTGCAGCGAGTTTGACGAGAGACTGAGGAAGAGTTGCAGAGGAGTCGCCGGGAAAGAGTTACTTAGCACACAATATTAGACCACTTTACAACGTGAAGGAGGAGGACGCTCTCTGCAACAAAACAACAAATCTCACGAAACCAACAGAACACTGCGCCTATGTGCATTATTCATCCACTATAATAACAATCTACATTCATTTTCATATGTATATTATTATTATTAGAGTGCTTTTTAAAAGTAATACGATTACATTACAAAAAGCGTCTCAAGAGAAAAAAGAAGAGAACTCTTTATTTTTTTTCACAAAAAAAATCATACATATATCGTCGTCAATCGTGGTAAATTGTGTCTTTACCAAGCAATATAACAATAATATTATGCGTATCGCCAATAAGTAGTCAACTAAACTTGTAACTGCATCCAAAAAGAGTGTGTGTCCTCTTTTACTAAAGAAAGGAAATGATTTTTCCCTAAATATAAGATTTTAAACAAGCCGTGGTGATTATCATGAATAAGAGGGTTAGCATTTTGTAAGGGATTGAATTTGAAGTGATCCTTCACAGATGGGAGATTACGAGCGGAGCGCGTAAGCGTGCAATAAGTTACGTTACGTTCCTTTGCTGCCTCTCGTCAAGTCGCTTCTTCTTGAACGTATGCATATAAGCAGCGAAGCGATAATCATCTTAAACATTGATGCTCATCATCAAGATGGGGATGAAGATACGCGGTGATGAGCACTAATATGTATTTTTTTGGGGCCGTTGATGATCAGAGAAGAAAAGAGTGACTATGAAAAATGAAAGGGAGTATATACTACTATATATTTTATATTGTGCTGATGTTAAGGAAGCGAAATTCCCCTGCTGTCAATAATATTATAAAAAAAACCTTTTTTAAACAAAAACACACAGAGCTAGGGCGATGGCCAAATTTTTATTTTACGCTACAGCCAAAATCCTTATTTTTACATTTTCCTGTAAAAAAAACTTAAAACGATGGGGATGTTTTTATAAAATTGAATTGAATCGTGTCATCATCAGCATCATCATTTCATCATGAGAATTTTTAAGAGAAGAATAGAATAGAAAGACGGTGAGTTTTTGTTCTAATATGGGTCACATCCACTGACTGGAATGGAATGTTGATTGTTGCCAGCAAGCTATTGTCACGGGAAGACAGTAATATCTTGCGTCTCGGTCAAAGAATTCCAGATTTTTTTATGAGAATATGCACGTGAAACACGTGCTGTTCATATCAACATTCCAACATTGCTGACCAATGACCATGCATTTAAGAAGGTATTTCAAGGATCATCGCCATTGTCGCTTTGCTCATATCTTCCTCTCTTTCTCACTCTCCAACTCTTCTTCTTCTTCATTGTCGTACATTCTCTCATCGTTTCACATTCTTGTGATTAAAAAACCTGAAAGTGCATTCCTTTCTTGCTCATATGGGATGTGACATGGCATGGCGATCGCACTTTGGTTAAAAGGAAAAGGCAATTAAAGACTGGAAAAGACGTTTTGTATAGACATGGGGCTGTAAGCGACAAGACTCGCTGTGAATTTCCCATCACAAGCAAACCTTAACCTTACTAATGTCCTTTTCTAATCGGAATGTCGTGATTTCATTTTGTTGGAAGAGTTGTAAGTGTTTGAGCATATATATTAATGATCCAAATCCATTCTCATCAGCAGCAGCATCAGCTTTCACTTTCGTTTTTTTAATCCTCTTCACCGCTTAAGTAACATCCACGCTATTGTTTTACTTTATTACGTCGTCGTGTGTAACGCATAAAGTTTCGAATTCTGTATGAGAACACGGCAACCAAAAAGATTTCTCTGGTTGTCAATTACCATGCTTAAAGACCTGTGTTAAACTGTTATAAAACAATGAATTCATAACGTAAAATTTTTGTGTGATTGATGGTGAGCAGGGTTTCTCTTAAGGCACACTTTATTTACTTGGGCATAAAATGTTCATCTTCATTTTTTTTTGTAGTTGTATACTTTTCATTTGAATTCCTTTCTTGTATGCCAAAACGTGATTGTTACAAAATCAGTTGGCAATTTAAATTATCAAGATTTTAATGTTAGGGTTCACTGTATGGATGGATGGAGGAAAGTGTACCACCGCAAACGCAATATTCAATATTATGGCTGAGTAAATATATGCAAATTTTGAGTGTGTTATAAAAATAGCGTTGTAATCTGCGTTGTTCCACCTGATTTGGTGTGTGTGTGTGTATTTGTTTAAGAAATTCAGGTCAAAAGAAGCGCAGTCATGATGATGATGATGATATGCTAAAGATGTGCTGAGTAGTCATCTTGAAAAATCACGCCGTGTGACGATACTGACATGACTATATGAGATATTAAATGGAATGAGTGGTATCAATATCGCGAACTGGTTAATTGCACTCGAGTTGTTAGTAAAAAGCAAAAACAAGTATTCCTTCGGTCGCATTGACTTGACATGAGCCAATCAACCAAAAAATTGCTCCACATAATGTTATTGATGATTCACAAATAATAGGTGTATATAATTTATCGCTATTTTGTTCCTACTACCCAATGTTATGTTGAATCGTTGAATGTATTGAATGGATCGAGGTCTGGGCCATATGGGAAGATGCTCCTCACAAATCATTAACACCCCGTTCGAAATGTGGTATGTGGTTTGGTTGACCAGTCCCCAAACTCAACTTTTTATTGTCAACTTTCCAAGAAAAAAAAATCTCATCTCATAAAAAGTATGTGGTGCAACACGGGCAATGACAATAAAAGACACAAGAGTGGAAAAGGTTGATTGGCCGATGTGGAGAGTGAGTGAGTGTGAGCGAGTGACATAACATAGGCCAACATGAATATAAATATATGTAGAGAATAATGAGTTTTTCATGAACAAGTTTACGTGTGAGCAAATTCAAATATGCAATAATTAGTTGTGTAGCAGCTACATAAATAACCGGTACTCTTACTTGATGAAGTACTTATACAATGTTTTGTTGCCTCATTTTCTAGGCAATTTCATGCTAATGTGTGTTGCTTCGCCTAATATTAACGCTACTGCACTGTGCACTTTTGGTGACTTTCATGCAAAGCTTATTATTGCCTCTTTTGAACGAACCACCGAATGGTTAAAAAAAACAATAAGATTTAATTACCGATTTAATGACAGGTGGATCAGGGATGTTGTAACGAGGTAATTATCGCGATTATTATCCAATCTCCCCTCGATATCATTAAAACGCTGGGGATTTTTAGTAGGAATGACCTGATTGAGTACCTTTTATATATATCTCTATCATTTTCTAAACACACGAGATTTCATTTTAAGGAACTTTATATAAATAATATAATTAAAGGTTCCTTCCAGTTACTTCATTGATGTAATCCAAAAATGCGGTCACTCTTGTGAATGCCACAGGGAAGCCCCTAAATTAAAATTGGTTATAATAATTATTAGTAACGCTATATGATATATAGAATCAGTTTAGCAATAAAATGAATTAACATATACCGCTCGCATGTGACAGTGCCGAAGGATACGATTCCAACTTGCATAAGGTAGTCTCCATTAGGTCCAGATTGCCTGAGAAAAAGTGGGCCACCAGAGTCACCACGGCATGGACTGTTGGTAGGAGTGGTCTTGGTACAGATTTGATTTCCAGTTAAAACGTCCCTGAAGACTTGACGGCATTGGCCGTTACCCATAACCTCTACATTGGTCACTTGAAGGTCAGGACTGATCCCAGCTTTGTCTCCAGTGATTCCCCTGTGAACCACCAATTTCATGCTTTACATGCTTTGTTTTTGGAACAAATGCTCAAAATTAGAGGCAAAACTTTTACCATCCGGAAACGTTGACAGCTTCTTTTTCAAAGAACTTGTTGACAAACTCCCTGTTGGGCAAGCAGATTGGCTTGATGTACTCATCAAAAGTCAATTTTTCTGGGAGGCGAATGATACTAATGTCATGAGTAACTGTTTCCTCATTGTATTTGGGGTGTTGATGAATATCTTCTGCGGTAACGTTCACAACTCGTCTGCCAGGCTCATCTTCTTTGGATGCTCTGAGGTTATGGGTGCCAAGCAAGATTGTTACGGTTTCGGCTCCATCAGTACAGTGAGCTATAATTAAAAACTAATTGTTAGCCCCTTCAACATGCACTAATTGGTGTAATTATAAAACCAAATTATATATATGGTGCTTGAAGGCGTACCGGCAGTCATGATGTGCTGATCATCAATGATAGAACCTATAAAATAATAATAATTTGCAAACCCAACAATCAGGAATGTTGCATAACAAACTATTGAAAATGACCTAAAACATTATTACATATCTTCACACAAAACTATTTTACCTCCACAGAAGCTCCTTCCATTGATAAGAAGTGCAACCATCCATGGGTATGCGTGTGGCTGGGCAGGAGTGTGTCCAATGATTCTTTGTCCCTGGGTGGTGCTTTCTGCTCCTCCCATAGTTGTAGACTCATCTACAGATGCTCCAGTCGTGGTTTCCTCCATAGGTGCTTCAGTCATGGGATCCAAGATGAAACTTCTTCCACAAATTCCATCATCGTTGGAAACTTTGTATTTATTGTCAGCGGTTTCATTGACTGGGCGTACAACATACTCGAGCTTCATACCCCTGTAGTTAATGAACCCATTGGACCTGAACCTAACTCCCATTTTATTTTCAAAAGACTCTACAAGGAAAGGTGTCTTTGCGTTGGCATCTCCAGCAAATTGGTCCACCTTCTCGAAATTACCGTCTCTTGAAAAAGCGACGTAATCATAATACCCCAAGAACCATGCTTGAGTTTCAAGATCGAAAACTGTGAGTTGGATTTGGGAGTCGGTGGGTCCTTCCAAAACCCATTCGCAAGATGTGTCGGATGGATAGTCCTCTGGGTAGTTTGGTGTTTGGATGGTTCCAAAGTCCCACAAGTCGAGGGTCTTGTTTATGGAGCAGCCTTCATAAGGCTTGTAAGTTCCCCTAAATGTTTTGTTAAACTCTGAGTGTAATGATGGCAAAGGGGAGGGTGGAAAGATGGGAATTTGAAATGTTGGAAATCTGGGCACTGAGCGGAGGAAAGCTCCCAGCTCCTTTTCTGTAGGTAGTCGGAGAACCCCAGCGGCCAATGCCACTGATAAGGTTAAAATTAATATGCACTTCATGATTTGATCGCGTCAGTCAGTTGAAAACGTACCAGAGAAATGACAGAGCGGCTGCTTTTTATATGAAAATCCGTAATTATGAGAGATCGGTGAAACTCAGCCTTGGTACATTATAATCATGCTTATTAAATCATTACCTTATTACCAATTCCAGAACACAGGTGTGATGCATAATAAGTGTGTAGATAGCATGTTGCATGTTCACGAGAGACATTAGTATCATGGGTGAGAAATCTTATTCCACGAAAATACCTTTTTGTGTTTCATTCATTGTGTTTTTGGGTCACCGAAACGCAATAATAATAATTAGTTGGGATACTTGAGATTGTGACGAAATCTGTATCAATTTACATGACACATTATTTATTCTTGATTACGCACAGAAATCCTCAATATTGGGATACGCATTTTGGATGCTTGCTTGCAAGTAAGGGTTTGTAGTTTGGAGACAGTACGCACGACCTCCCCAAATCTCCAAGTCTTTCCAAACGCTATTCTTAATGCTCCGCTTTTTCCTACAAAATTCAAGTAAAATGTCATTATTTATAACATTTTGTGAGGCTACAATAATAATATTGTATTTGAAACAGTTGCTCAAAATACCTCAAAATAGGGGCTTCTGCAGTTGGTTCACTTGCCACTGCTTTATCCATGCTGGGTTTGGCCAGGAAGGGCTTGAAATTCCCAAGCAAATGTACCGCTTCGTTCATGAAATCAATATTCTTCATGAGCATTCCCAAGTCGTCATGCTCGATTCTAGAAGCGTATGACAAAGTCCCGTCTCCATTCACAGACATGCTAAAAAGGTTAATTGAATTTGAGGTTACAAGCATTAAATTGCAAGTTTTTTCTCTAAATAAAACGTGATATCTTACAAGTCTTGGACGACGAATGGAGAGACAAAAATGTTTTCCATGTAGTTGAAGTAATAAATCAGCGCTTGAGCGTTGTGGAAAGAGTACAAGTACGGGAAGCAGTAGGAGTACACAGAGTCAAATATTTTCCACAGGGCACCAAGTAGAAAATCTTCATCGTCCATTACATACTTGCGGTCTTGGGGCATGTAGTCTCCCAGGGACAACTCTCTTGTTTTCACGCTAGCATCTGGTCTTGATACTTTGTCAATCACGTGGGTCACCTGCAGTCATAAATAAGATAATGATGGCTTAAAGATTTTACGATTGAAAACACCCATTGTAGGAATATGCTTTACTCACCACAACGGGACACACTCCTTCTTGAGTACGGAATTCAAATTCCTGGCTTGCATCACTTGCTTTTGAAGCACACTCGTGGAGTCTGGACATAATGTCATCGAATATTGTCTTATCCAACGGGTCATCTATTAGTAATTTTCCGGAATAACTGGGTCCTTCCAGTTGACTGTACTTTTTATAAAACAAGGAGAGGATCGAGTTGGTCGTTTCGTCATCAATTATCGTCCGGGGAGCTATGCTGTTGAAAATTTCTACTGTTCTTGCGAGCTGGAAATATTTTAAACTCCTAGATAAGCATTAAAATATTCACATACAATATTGTAAAGTAGTTGATATGTAAATGCCTTACTAGTTGAAACGTCATGCTTTTTGGTTTTTTGACCATTCCACTTCCACTTTGAAGCTCTGTGAGAAAGTCAATCGTTTCTTGAATTTGAGGCATGTCTAACGGATGATTATTGCCCATGTCCCGTTTTTGACGATGGGGTGGTTCTGGTGGTTGCAACAGTTTGGTTTTCCTTGTAACCCTTCCTCCTGGGGAGTACAGCAGTTTATGTGGGTATTCAGGCTCTATCTCACGTGCGGGAGTGTGGTTGTCAAACTGTGGGAGTCGTGTCAGGATGCTTGTTTCGTTACTTGGAACACAAGTTCTCAACAATTTCGTGCATTTTGTATCTGCATAGTGTAAACTAAAATTTCTTAGTTTTTTTTAGAGTTTTAAAATAAATTCTTGTGATAATTACTATACCTTTGTCTTTGAAAGTATTAGGGTCTCCAAATGGTTGGACGAGTTGGACTAGAACCGCCTCATGAGATAATGTGCTTCTACTCCCCAACCGACGACATGCTTTTGGAGGGTAGCGTACAGTTTCAGATTCAGCCATGCAAGTGGTATAAACTGTAAGGCTACAAAAAATTTAAAATCAATTTATGCAACCATGTTCAGCGAGTCAGATTTAAATTTAAAAACCAAGTTTTTTACTGCTTATTGATGCAGTGGCAAGGTTCTGTCAACTCCATCGGGTTTTTTATAAATACTCCTCCGGGACATGCTTCATATGAAAACGTGAACAACTGATTATCTGCACAAAACTCAAATACTCTTGAGCTGCCTAACACTAAAAACGGCAACAATACTATGATTTTAATAATCTTAAACATTTTGTCAAGCTGTAAAATAATTCCGGAGCAATGAACAGCAACCCGTCTCTGCATTGAGTTATGCGTACATGAAATTTATGAAAAGCAAAGTAGGTTAATATGTGTTGAAAAGTCATTCATTGATTCCTAGAAAAAGAACTCTGCCGCATTCAGCATTGTTTTTTCTTGGAATTGTATTTAAGGTACTAGCTTCATTTTATTATGTACAGTCAATTTCAAATCTACATTTTTACGTCTTTTAATTTTTTATTAGTTTAGAAGATTTTGCTGGTTTTTATACAACATTATATATTAAGCAATACTGACAGATGTAACTCAAACCATGCATTCTTGGTGGATTATACTGAAGAGTATTGTGCAATGGATTCCATGATTAATATTGTTCATCACGAGGATGAAGAATGACAGGAATCCCATTGTTTGATTTAAGAAATACCCTAGCTAAGATTTTGAGGTCAGTCAACTTCCCTACTGGCTCGATTCTAAAGTTATACAGCAAATATGCGAGGAACGTTTTGGTTTCTTGTAAACTAAACTGCTTCCCGATGCAGTATCTTGGACCTGCCGAAAATGGGATGAAATTGTAGGGATCCTTCGTGGTGACCCCTTCAACCCTTTGATGACGCTCTGGAATGAATTTATTGGGTTCTGGATAAATATCAGGGTTACGGTGAAGGAGGTATGGTGTAATTATGACTATTCCGTCTTTTGGCAAAATCGTTCCATCCGCTAAAAGGTGAAAAAAGTTTGGTAAACAAACATGTTTGAATAGAATGCTCTGAAAAGTGTAGTAGTTTAAATAAACAGAACATCATACCTAGTTCGAGATCACTTCCCAATTCTCTTGGGAAAAATGGCACGCCTGGAAACATTCTCAAGCATTCCTTGAGACACAAGTCTAAATACGGTAGCTTGTTCAGATCCTCGTTTGTCAAGCGCTTTGATGGATCCCCATTAAAAACTGTGTCAAGCTCTTCATACACCCGTTGTTGGATCTCAGGATAACATCCAAAAATGTAAACGGCAAAACCTGTAGTAGCAGTTGTTGCTCCATGGCCCTAAAAGTTTATGGAAATATTCCAATGATGAATGACGCTCACAATTTTTATATATTCTCCATATCATGCATATATTATTTATATGTTATAAAATAGAACACTTACCCCGGTAAGAAACGTATCAATTTCATCTCTGATCTGCTCATCCGTGAAACTTCCTGGGTTTGCTTCTTGATAGTCCAAAAGCAAGTCAATCAAAGGAACGTTCATGTTTTTGGCTTTTTCATACCCAATCTCCTTTCTCGCTTGTCGTCGCGTTTTTAGTAGCTATAAAACAGCACGACATATCATGTAAATAAAACAGAAAAGCGCTTGCTTGTTAAAATATAGTCATGCCTTCATCGCTTACATTTCTGCTGAACTCGTTGAGGATGCGAAGGCACTTGGCTTCTTCCCTTCCATCCCGTGATAGTCTCCATATAAGTTTTCCCAAGGGGTTGTTATACGTCATTGGCCTCCACTGTCGATAGTGGAAAAAGTCTGCAGCTCTAAAATGGAATGGAACACGCTTGTTTCACAAAAGATGTGCTTACATTTATGAATAATTTAAAAGGAACACGAAAGTTCATTGTTATACCTGTCCAAATGTTTCGAGTACACGTTTTCATCCACTCCTTCAAGTGTATTCATCTTTGTGCTCATCAGAGTTTCTGTTTAATTTTTGAATCTTTTATTACCAGCAATTAAGATAATGTGCTATAAAATGCATTATATGCTATAGTATGTGTGCTTACCACAAATGATGTCGAATCCACAGTGGAAGATGTGTGGGAATATGTTGAGTTGTTTACTTTGTTGAGTTTCCTTCTTCAGCACGTCGACTAATAACATGCATTTCTCATTGAATGTGTTCTGGAAGGAGCCGAGAACACGGTGATGGAATGAATGGTCAATTATTGGTCTAGTCTTTAACCATCTATCTCCTATACAGAAATAGCATGATATTTAATTTAACCATTTCTCATTCTAAATGATGCCGGATCACAAAACAAAATGTGCGTTACCATTCGCAGTTAAAAGTCCTTGGCCGATCCACGTAAAAATCTTATACTCTGGTCCTTTGTCCAGGAATTTTGTATTTTGAAGTACTTTCTTGATATCTGCCGCATTGTAAAGGAAAACGTAAGGCTTCCACAAGGCCCAGATTTTCATGCGGTTCTTGTACTTCCGACTGCACTCTACCATGAAGGATTCCAAACATTCTGCAGCACGATGATAAATGAAGACGTTTCCAAAAATTGGAATAGGATTTGGCCCATCAATATCCTTTAGTAGGAAGGATGCACGTCGCTTCTTGTTGAAAATATATGTGATAATCGCAACTAAAAATAAAGTAGTATATAAGATGAAAGAGTACAAAATAGAAGTTGTATTGTGAGCACCAGTTCCAACAATCGAACTTGTAATGTTTTCCATTATTGCTATTTCAAATTGTGTTCGTGTGAAGTCAAGTAAAGTTTGAAATTGACTGTGGGTTTCAAGCTCTTAAACAGTTGAATTTGTTATATTGAGAGCCGCAAATTGTGTCTTACCCGATATTTTGAAGGGATTTCCTAGTGTACGCATACCATGTAAACTAGGCTTTGTAGTGCGTAAATTAGAATCAGTTTTTCTGTGTAGTGCAGTCAAATTTCATAGGAGCAATTGAGCACCTACGCATCAAATATCATCTCAAGAAAATCAGAGGAGAAGAAAATGTACATGAAACCTGTTTTCAGGTATACTTAGGCTTAGCTTGTTGCCACAAGAGGACATGTGTGTTACCTGGTAAAGTAGCAAGAGCATCTTACACAAAACTTTGTTTACAGAATACTGATTTAAGTCATTGTGAAGAGAGTAACAAAACATGTTTTGCTATATTCTCATTTCTAGGAAATGATTTGCTTTCGAGAATTTAGATATAGTGTGTATCGTACTGCAAGGAAGAATATAAAGGAATCAAATTCCAAAATGCTTCTACCAACTACTGGTATATATACTTGAATGATATAATAATACTTTGACAAATAAATTGGTTGTTTGCATGCGAGCAATTAGTGAAATGCTTCATGTTATCTCAAAAATGCACCGGATACCAATTTCTGCGTAAGAGTACTTGATTAATGTATACCTTTCCTTCCTACTTTAAGGATAAATTTAGAGATAAAACGAGGCTTAGTTCCTTTACGTCAAACAAACTGCAATGCCATATATTGCGTACTGCGTAGTAATAATACTACCACCATTTTACATAAATATACTGCTCAACATGCAATGAACTAAAAGCACGTTGGGGCATAACTAAATATAGCGTCCTTCCATTTCTTAAATTACTAAACGTTACCAAAAAGTATGCACGTAGCATACTTAATCTAAAAAGCAATTAAATTTTCCAATTTGGTATATAACAATAAAAAATTCAACTCGTCTTTATAATTTGTAGGAGAATGCAAATTTTGTGCAGTAAATTATATTTTATATGCACAACCATTTACAAGGTTTTGACTTTGGAGAACATGTAATTTGCATTGCTTATTCATGCGTACATGCCTATAATAAGAAACTGAGAGTGTACTGACGTTGTTCCAGAACGGGCATTGAATTCATATGTGAATGATCTATTTTTACAGCAGCTGTCAGTCAGCACTCAGCAGTACGATGAACTTGCATGGCTTATCGCATGAGTGGGTAACAACAAAGATATAGCCAAAGTTGTATATCATTGATTAAAGTCTAAATTACCCGTTTGCCTTGTTCATAATTACATTATGAGTGGGAAGCAATTTAATTTAATTTTGAAGCATATAAAGAGAACATTATAATAAAATGAGTTTTTCAGTAAAACACCTTCCCCAAATGAGTTTGTCCTTCCATTGTTGCTGAAAATATGCAAGAACTTAGCATACATTCTCAAGGGCAAAGGATTCCAAGTTGCAAGGCTCTTACATCGCAAGTAGGCCATACAGCAGCATCTTATGATAACTGGCAAGGCTCCAACAAGATTAAAAGCATATAGCAAAACTGAAAGGAAGAGTATTTTCCGCTTCATAAGCAGCTTGGACCGTTTCAAATGATTTAATTACCAGTTTCATGACTTTAATGTGTAAAATGGTGATTTTACGAGGAAGCGTCCCACTACCACGTGTGTGAGAACCGTTTTGCTCAGAAAACACCAGAAGAGTGAATGCTGGCTGGTTTTTGGCAATGATATTAATACAAATGGTAACATGGTAGTAGTAGCACTCCCACCACCACCACCATATACCACAGCCAACAAGTTCTTCTACAAGGAAGAGGAGAAAAAAACGTCCCGAGAAAAACGGACAGCTCCGGGTTCCAATTCGGTTCGTTGCAAACAAACAAACAAAACGCTGCTAATATGTGTATATGTTATATAACTCTTTTTTTCCTTTCCGTGATCACTCGTAACTCTCGTGGTGTAGGATGACAGGGAAAGGTTATGTTATGTATCGTTTTTTGGAACCAAATAGACTTGCCTTGTTTTCCCTTTTCGCTTCTCATTCTCATTACATAAAATTTGTATTGGACTCATTCTCATATCGATTCGCACACTCTATTTTTCTCCTCTGAGCTACTTCACTTTTCCACCTTATTTTTCAGAACAAACACATTATTATATAGAAAGGGAAGTCGTGCAGAAACAAGAGAGAAACTGTTTTGTTGTTTACTCCATTCCATATTATACTCCATCTCATCATCATCTCTCAATTCATCTCTGACTCTTGCTATCTCGGTTTGGCTTCTTGTACAAAAACAACAAAACCAACCTTACAACTTTTTGGAAAGCAACGTCACATTATCATCATCAATATCCTCCTTATTTTTCAAGAGGGGGCACGTCATACAGCGATAAGAAACGCAGTTCTTGTCAGGAAGCCTGAGTTAACTCATCCCTCAAGAATCTCATCTGAAGTCAAAAAGTTTGTCGTTCTTTCTAAAAACGAGAGGAAGTAGTAGAGAGTCATATTTTTTAATGTGTAAAGTGGTGACGAGACCAAACACATTAAGATCACCATATTACAGCTCATATTTATGGACCAATTACTTTGACGAATCGTTTATACGAGAGTCTTTAATGCTTAGATCGTGAAATAGTCAGCATCAGCAAAAGTCAGTGATTGCAGCTCTATCGCTATCGCTCTGGAACTACGTCATCTTGTTTGATCAGAGACACGCATCTTTTACGCAACGTACAGGTAAATGAAGATTCACTTTGTAATTTATTTATTTTTTTACTGCTATTGCTGCCACTGGGCTTAGTCATAGTCATGTCATGTACGCACATAAAAAATATATACGCAGTGACATATTTTATCAGAAGAAATAGGATGCATAGATAATTTTTGTACATTGAACGCAAGGTTAGTCCTTGAGTTGTGTGTTTTTTAGTCCTCGTACGATTCATTTTGGGGCTTTGAGCGTGTGAGTGACAACCTGGCTTTTGTTCAACATGAATGGAACTTTTAGAATAAACAACAATCGCTTGTACCGCTAATTGACACAAACATAACATTAATACTGATGCTCTCGTATTTTTTTACTGCGTTATCACCATCATCCGATTGAGGACTCTATATTATACTCTTCGTTTTGCTTGGGATAGTAAATAGCGTATTGCATATATTGCATCTCATCCCATCGCATTTTATATTGCAGGGTTTTGCTTTGAATCTTTTTGTTTGACGTAATGATTTTAAGTTCTTGTTTTGCATATTAATTACTGCTAGGAATAATATCCCAGATTGGATTCGATCTACGTGAATGGTTGAAATTCTGGGAGTTGTCGCATGAAAACTTGTTTTTGAACTCGTTTGTCTGGTCTGGTTGTGGAATTTTTTTTTAAAAAGAACCTTGCATACTGTTTAGACTCGTCTTTCGTGATATCAGATAATTTTGTTTCAAAGTATTAAAGTACCTTGAAAAGTTGAAACTTTTTGGTATTGGTATGAAATTATAAGCTTTAAAGATTTTCAGCTGAGGAATGAACATGTACGAGTACAAGTAGTTTAGGTTTCATTTAATTGCATTGTGAAATGTCGTCATCTTGTTGAATATTCTTTAGGTATAGAGTCGTATAAAGGAAATGAGTGGGTTTCAGCTCAACATGCGATTGCTAAAGTACACAGTTTAAGAACCCAAAATCCAACAGATCAGGCAATTCGATTCATATTATGCTCGTAAATGTTTTGTTTGGGAATGCATTGCATAAGACAAAATATATGTATCACGTTTTTTCCTCGTTCCCTGTTTAGATTTAGACTTGAAGGTCTAATAAGATCAAAACTCTTGTTTTATGTTTTTTTGTCCTATTGTTTTTAAGCCATAACATACTTGATCATGCAGAGAGTTTGTGTTTACGAACTTTGGGAGTATTGGAACTTATGCTTTGTCATGTGCTAAAGAGTGACATGATCATAAAGATTTTATTGCTGATGCATAATTACTATTATATTATTGTTTTATAGTTTTTGCTGAGTCATTGCTTGTGCGTTAGGGCATTGCATGAATCACTTCTAACTGTATTTTCTTGAGGCATTTATCCATGAACTAAAAAAATCCAGGCTACCGGGTAACCCCCAAATCTGACCTATTTCCTGGATAGTATTTTCCCGTCTGATGAATAATTGTTGTTTTTGGAAGGTATAGTTTCGAATCGATCGTGAAATTTAATACAATGTGACATGGAATTGAGCTCGCCATATTGTTTTCAAGCTGTCCAGTCCAGCGTGTCTAGACATGCAATGTTCCAGACAATTTTCTTAAACCACAGCCACATATACTGAGCACATCATATTAGTTGAAAATGGAAAGTCAATGCTAGAAAAACCTTGACAGTCCGTCAGCTTGTTTTTGCAAACACGTTTTTTTAGTCATTTGTCACCATCTAAGAAAAAATAACAATGTCCAAAAATCTTTTTACAGGCTGTGGGTCTGGCAATTGGGATGGTAGTAAGCATGTCACCAGTTCATCAAAGTAAACTGGTAGCCAAGGTCTGTTTGTTCCCGTTCATAACATGCCCATGCTAAAATTATCGCGTACTTTTATACTCAATACTGTAGCTGTTTTAAACGGACATTATGGTCCTGAATTATTTACTCAGGATGACATGTTCATCGAAGCAACAAGCGCAACGTATGATGTTTCCGAAAGGAAACGATGTTATTTGCTCAAACAGACTACCGATCCAAACAATAATGGTTCTATAATCAAATGGAGTTGTTGACGACCATATAATGCATAGCGCTCATCATATATATTTATAGCTGTACTCCTGTACCTATATAGTCCTTAGAGAATTACGGGTTCTTTCTGGATATACTGGAGAAGTACGCAGAGCAAACACACACGCTTCAGAGGTTATCATCAGAGACATTCAAGTTGACAACACATCATTCTCAATCTGCCACGTAATCATGATGATGATGAAGCTGCTCAACTCTCTGCACACTATTTTCACGTGCATAGTAATGAGCCTCAGAACGATCCATTCAATTTTTTTATGATCAATTAAACTGACTCAGCAAAACTACATTTGAGTTGTGATTTAAAACAGCGTTCCGCACCAGACACAATGGGATGAGTCAAATACACATATTATGATATGATGAAGTGCAGACCTAAAGAGGGTGTTTTTTTTATTAATAAGCCCGAGTGCAAAGTCAAAATCAGAGTTCATTGTTTTTGTTTGAGTGTTTCCAGGCGAAGCAACAGCAGGGAGCCAATCTTTTTCAGCTCTATCTGACTGGAGATTCGCAATTTTCGGCATATGTGTGCTAGCGGCTGACCTTGATTTTAATGTTATTTTAATTGGGAATGCTTGAGGGACTCTAGAATAGACAGGGGGGAAGATGATGAATTGTTTTGCAAACATATAAACTGTAGCGTTTGGCAAGTAGTTGTTTTTGCACAAAATGGTATTTGATGTACACCACCAGGTTGATAGGCTATTTAATATAATGTGGTCCGATCCCATCCCACAAATTACATCATGTCATGCGCAAATCTACCTGCAAAAAAATATTTTTTTTGGGTATTGGATTGGTTGCTTTTGTTCCGAAAACAATAGGGATGGGAAGTTGTTTTGTGTTCTGATAGGATGTAGGATTTCGTGCAAAAAAAATTACTTTTCCATGTCAGCGATAATAATTTGACGTGTTGGTTTGTTGGCATAAGTAGGTACTATTTTTATAATGATGATGGGAAACAACTCTTCAAACTGTCGTGTAGATTTTGTGTCCAGTTCATCATCATGAATTTTATTTGGGAAAATGAGGACTACATATATATATACAAGCCAGTGTGTAAGTAGTATCTTAATGTCATGCCCGCAAGGTTATCTCCATCCGACCGACCGATGCTTGCAATTGTGTGCATTGAAATGCTCAAAACGAATAACTAGGCGAGATATATAGCCGAGTGCTACTGCGAGAGTTGGGGGTTTTAATGCAAAGCGTATTGCAGATATTAAAGCATGCTGATTTTTATATCACTCTTGAGAATCATAGCATTTGGCATTGTACTTGAATCAATCGCTCCATACTACATGCGCTTTGCATAATGTAACTTGTGTACAAGAACGCTAGTAGCATTAAAAGATACACTGTCATATTTCAGGTTTCGTTCAGATAAACCATTTTTCCATGTAACAGGTTTGCTCCGCTCAGTTTCAGTGTCAGAGTCTTCTGAACTTTCCTCCGATTCACTTCAGTTCTCATTTTCGTCTGTGACTTTTGTGCTTGTTTGTTCACGAGGTGGTAAGCGTCTCTTTTTATTACTGCTCTATATTTTCATCCTTCTTCTGACAGATCCAAAATAGCATGAGTGTGTCAATTATTCTCAAGCGTTTATACTTCATTTTGAGATTAATTGTGCACAACATTTAAAGGGTTTTTACACTTTTCTGGAAATTCAAGTGGCATTCATTGTCAGTAATTATTATTTTAGGCTATTTCTAGCATAATTTCTAGCTTCTAAGGATACACATTAGAGAGTCCATAAAGTGCTTCTTCTACAATGAATAGCACTCAAAAGACCCATTTGCATATAAAGTTTTTTCTGCATAAAAAAGATTCGTAGCTGGAGGCTTCTTTGTAACTCGGGCTTGGTCTCG
The DNA here is from genome assembly GCA_964034955.1 of Orchesella flavescens. Taxonomy (NCBI): domain Eukaryota; kingdom Metazoa; phylum Arthropoda; class Collembola; order Entomobryomorpha; family Orchesellidae; genus Orchesella; species Orchesella flavescens. The sequence goes on from OZ035955.1 coordinate 40,285,388, forward strand.
TAGTTTCCATTTTCAGCAAGTTTCATTTATTCATGCATTTTTAGGAACTTGTTCCAAACCATTTTGCGTAAAAGTTATAGGGGAAAGATGCCCATTAGTTCCAAGGCGTATGTAATTTTATTCTAAAGATGCACGTTGGCTCTCGTACTCATACATTATGCATGCTTCCTCCGCATGCACGTTGAATGGAAAGCGTACGTACTCGACAACACAACGAATTAGTCAACTTATTTTTGGGTACTGAAATGCATATTGGGAAATGGGACGGAAAATATTTTATTACGATAATGTAATCCATTATTATTACTTCCAAGCAAGAAGCAACTTTTTCTCTTGGACGACAAACCCTAAAAAATGACATTGCTTCAAGTCGAGCCCGATAATTTGTGGGGGGGGGGGGCTTATTTCGATGTTGCATATAAATGTATTGATTTCTTTCATTTCATACAATGGGACGCATTTGTGCTAAAAGTAGAAATGTAATTCAAACAGGTTGAGTGTATTGGATTTGGATATAATAATAATGATGGAATAAATTTTGATGTGTTATCAGATCAAGAATAAAAAATGGCGGACCTTCCACGTATCGCAACCAACAAGACGGTGTACGACCGGTTCATGCGGCTCCCACTCGATGAAAACATAAGCCAACTTACGTACATCTGGATTGATGGAACTGGAGAATTCCTTCGTTCCAAGACTAGGACTCATTACAGTATTCCAAAGACAGCTGAAGGTGAGAGAACAAATTATTATTATTATTGAGAACCTAAACTAATGAAATTTGACATGACATGAGAGTAGGCGGTAGTAATTTATTTGCGTTTCTCTTTTTTTTCTTCTTCCAGAACTGCCCGTGTGGAACTATGACGGTAGTTCAACGTACCAAGCTGAGGGTTCCAACTCTGACGTGTATTTGTACCCAATAGCATTATACAAGGACCCATTCTTGGAAGGAAACAACCGTTTGGTGTTGTGTGACACTTACAAGTACAACAAGAAGCCAACGGACACAAATCACCGAGCTTCATGTCTTGACGCCATGACCAAAGCCAAAGACCAACGCCCATGGTTTGGCATGGAGCAAGAGTACTCCATTTTGGACAGAGATCTGCACCCATTCGGATGGCCAAAGAGTGGATTCCCTGGCCCACAAGGACCTTACTATTGTGGAGTTGGAGCTAACAAAGTTTTTGCTCGGGATGTCGTCGAAGCTCACTACAGAGCTTGCTTGTATTCTGGCATCAAGATTTGCGGAACTAATGCTGAGGTCATGCCTGCCCAGTGGGAGTACCAAGTTGGACCAAGTGAAGGCATTTCCATGGGAGATGAACTCTGGGTCTCAAGATACATTCTTCACCGTGTTGCTGAAGAGTTTGGAGTCGTCATTTCTCTTGACCCTAAGCCTATTCCTGGAGACTGGAATGGAGCTGGATGCCACACCAACTTTTCCACCAAGGTACATTTAATGAGAACATGCATTAACCTATCTGTATATTCACTTTGGGATGAAGAACTAATAAGGTTTCTTTTAAATTTAAATTTTTTTGCAGGCTATGCGAGAGGAGAACGGAATCATTGACATTGAGAAGGCGATCGACAGGTTGTCTCGTCACCACCTCCGCCACATCAAGGCATACGACCCAAGAGAGGGTAAGGATAACGAGCGTCGTTTGACCGGACACCACGAGACATCTTCCATTCACGACTTCTCCGCTGGAGTTGCCAATCGTGGTTGCAGCATCCGTATTCCCCGTTCTGTCGCTGAGGAGCGCAAGGGATATTTGGAGGACAGGAGACCATCCTCCAACTGCGATCCTTACAGGGTCAACGAGGTTATCGTGCGCACTGTCTGTCTTGAAGAATAAGAGAAACCCCTTTATTCATTTTGTGTTACTCATAATATTTTATGGGATGATACTATCTAGATAACTTTTCAATCATTCAGAGCAATCAAAAAATTGATCAAGTGTTAAGTTGGGATTTTTATTACACATGTTATATATATGTTCATTGAACTTTAAAAAAAATTATTATGTATGAAATCTTTCAATCGTTTATTACATAAAAAACTATATTACGTATATACATATTCTAATGCTGCGGGCAGGATATCTATTACGATACATCACTCATTATTACATGCATAATAATTATTATCAAGATGTACAAGGTGACGGACATGAAGATAAGGATGCAATTTCTTCGAATTTCAATGAAAGACGTGCTATAATATGGATTTAACACGAGATATACTCTTGACACTTTTATTTCTTTCACTTGACCTGGCTTTCCCTTCACGTTTATCAGTCACAGTCAAAGTTTTTGTAATCGATTTCAGTTTCATACGTAGTGTTTAGGGGTAGAGATGATGATTTATAGTGTGTATTTGACGAGAAGACCTTTAGATACAAGTCCTTGCTGTTTTTAAAGACATTTTTGATTACACGTTATTTCGGGGATACTATATAATGTAATGTAATTATACTTATATCTACATATTACTTTGGAACTTTTATTTTATGCTAATGTACGTGTGAAAAAATAAAAATTCACTACATGTCTACATCCATGATGCTTGTGATTCTCTTTTTTTTTTACATCCCGACTTATCTACAAGATTTAATGTGGTCTATAATAATTTTTAACGTCAATAGCGTCATGGTGGATGGAGTTGCGCAATAATGGCACATATTTGCATACGGCTCTTTGCACACTAACGATGCGACAGTACCTGAAGCAATGCAGTGGACATGACATGTGTTGTGTGTGGTGGTCATATAATCCGCTTTTGTATATTTTGGCTGTGGGTCTGATGCATTATGTATGGGATTGCCTTGTTGGTAAATGTATGAATGTAGATTATTGAAATTCGCTCATACGAGTAGGGACTGAGAAGGACGCAACCAAACTGATTGTTTATCTTGCACAAAATAATTATGAATGGTTGTTGCAATCCAATCGTTACGTGACCGTTTGCATGCTTTTTGAATTTGAATGCGAAATGTAACAAGGTGCCTTTGACAGGCGTATATGAATGAATGAGGAGTTTGGTTGATGCAGATTTGGGTAATGTGAAAAATACCAAAATGAAAGGAAGAGTTTTCTATATAATAATAATGCTTCCTTATGTAATATTAATAGGATAACGCGTCTGCCCAACTTCTGCGAGGTGGTAATAATGTACAATGAGACTATACACGACAAATTATTGGATCGTACAGCTAGTGAAATATAGTTGCGAAAACACTTCTTGGTTTTTATTACGCATATAACGCAATACAAACAAGCTTTGCATCTTGCTGAATCATTGTTACGGCCTAGGGACAACGACAAGGAATGATGCGCATGAAAATATACACTTTTAAGGAATTGGGGGAGGAGGCTAGCATAGAGATTCTTGAACATTTTGATGAGTTAATTTTCAAAGCCTTCCTTTGAGTGTCAGGTTGGAAATTACTGTGATTACACGTGAACCTGACCTGGCTACCTGGTTTTTAGAAGAATCCTTCCTTGCTACATACTTCCTTTCCTGATTTTGGGGGGAGGTGCGCTTCCTCAGTTCTCTTTTGACGGGTCTTGTGACAAGTTTGTGGGCTCAAATGAGTTTAGGATAAAAATTTGAGTGTTTTTTAGCTCCTAGTGGAATCATGCCACGGATCAATTTACCTTTTCGGACAGAAACTTGGTCTGTCAATCCTGTCAACAGGAATCCCAGGTAGTATTTTTTTGTAATCTATTGTTAGTCTAAAGGAGCGTGCTTTAAAATATACATGATCATTCTAATAGTTTGAAGGATGAACCGAAGCGTGTGTCCAGCGCAAAGGCTCACAATTCTTCTTTCTGGGCTTTGCTCCGATTGTTACTCTGGAAAAATTTCAAATTGTTAATACGGAACAAGTTGAGCACCACTGCTGAGCTTTTGTTACCAGTCCTATTCACTTTGCTTATCGTAGGAATTAGGTTCTTTGGGACCAATGTCAAGAGGTTCGAGAATGACACTGTTTTCGATCCTTTTCAACCTGATCTCATTCCTGGTATCGTCAAAACTTGCTGGTGAGTTGCATAATATATATTGCATGCACTTTTGTGAGCATAATAGCATCTTTACTTGTGCTTCCAGCAACCAAATATACTATGCACCAGATACACCAATTATCCAAAAGTTGATGGACGATGTTCAGGCTAAATTTTTTAACAATACCGAGCTTCAGTATTCTTGTAAGTTTTTGTTACGATTAGATAATGATGAATGTCTGATTTCTCTATGCGTGATTAAAGTGAATAATTATTTAGTTAGGGGATTCGACACGGAAGACGAGCTTTTGCGGGCGTATGCAAACAGTTCTACGAGTATGTACGCTGAGACGGAGGATGGTACATTGTCCTCAACAGTTTTGGCTGGAATCGTGTTCCAAAATATTAACGGGAATGAGTTTCCAGAGAGTATTGAAGTGAGTTGAATGTGTTGAAGGTTGAGTCTCATTTCAAAAAGTAGAATATTGTGTTTAATTCCCGTGCTCTTAACAGTACAGTATACGATTTCCTGCTGCGTTGCGCAGCCAATCTGGCTTACTGGGCGAGCGTTTCAGTTTTGGGATGAAGGAAGCCTGGTTCACAGAAATCCTATATCCAATCATTCAACCGTTTGGTCCAAGGGCTAAAGACCAACTCACTGGAGGGGAACCAGGTGAAAAAAAACGTCGAAAACTGTATCCCAATGTAGCCTTGTAGTGCTTGCAAATCAATACGAGATTTTCAATTCCTTTGCAGGTTACTGGTCGGAAGGATTCTTGTACGTACAATATGCCATAGAGTCAGAGCTTACAACGTTGATCACTGGAACTCGAGGAAATCAGACAATCCTGCTCCAGCGATTCCCATACCCAGCTTATGACGACGATGAATTTCTCGTGATTCTACAACCATTCTTACCATTAGTGCTAGTGTTATCGTTTCTATATAGTGTTTTAAGTATAGCAAGAACTCTTGTGACGGAAAAGGAGAAGCGAATACACGAAGCTATGAAAATGATGGGATTAACAAACACGCTTCATACAACAGCTTCATTTATAACATTTCTTGTTCTCATATCAGTGAGCATGCTACTTATCACGATACTTCTCAAAGTGCCCCTTTACACTGACCAACAAGGTTTTGGAGTTTCTGTTCTTCCCAAATCATCTGCAACGGTGCTCTTCTTTTGTCTTCTTATCCATGGGTTCCAACTCATCAGCTTTGGCTTTTTCATCTCACGAGTTTGTAAAACTGCCAACGCTGCTGCAATTTCTTCATCCATCATTTGGTTCATGTTGTTTTTACCTTTTCCTTTCCTACAACCAAGATACTCCATTCTATGCACTAAAATCAAGATGATTTGGAGCTTTCTTACGAACATGGGCATATGCTTTTGCTGCCAGGTTTTTTGCATGAAGGAGAGCACTGGTAAAGGAGTTTCTTGGGGGAACATGTTTCAAGGCGTTACTCCGGATGATTCGTTCTCCATTGGGGACTGTATAATTGTCATGATTTTGAATGGTGCCGTGTACTTTGTTGCTGCTGTTTATATTGGAATCGTGTGGCCAGGGGAATATGGAGTTGCAAGACCTTGGTACTTTCTTGTCACGGTGAGTGGAAATAATTGTTTTGAATGAGCTGCGTTACTCATGATTTCTTGCTTAATTGCGGTTTGTACGTTTATTGCAGAAAGACTTTTGGGGTAAAAGCATCACTAGCATGAGCTCAGTTGAAGAATCTACGCATAAATCAGAGTTTCATGAACGAACGCCGAAATCACTTGTTCCTGGGATTCAAGTACGAAACATGACCAAAGTGTATGGGGAAGTGAATGCAGTACATAGGCTGACCTTGACCATGTTTCAAAACGAAACTTTTTGTCTTTTGGGAAAAAATGGGGCTGGAAAAAGCACTCTTGTGTCTGTGTTGACAGGTTAGTTGAATTCAACACGCTTTGGAATATACTTTCAAAGGTTTTCATGCTATATTTTTATGCAATTCCTATATAAGGGTTATATCCACCATCAAGTGGTACGGCGGTCATAAACTCCCAGGATATTCGATCAAGCATGACAGCAATTAGAAGGACACTTGGTGTTTGTCCCCAGCATAACGTCTTGTTTGAGGAACTAACTGTTGAAGAACATCTCCAGTTTTTTACAGCGCTAAAAGGGATGAAAGGAAAAGGGATGAGAGAGGAAGTTAATCGCATGATACTTGCGATTGGATTATGTCATAAGCGAAGGAGTCAAGTGAAAACTTTAAGTGGAGGAATGAAAAGAAGATTATGTGTTGGGATCGCGTTCTGTGGAGGATCCCAAGTTGTGATTTTGGATGAACCTTCGTCTGGCTTGGATGTTGAAGCTAGAAGAGCAATATGGGACCTCATTCAAGCTGAAAAGACCGGAAGGACTGTGCTGCTAACTACGCATTTCATGGAGGAGGCGGAACTTCTTGGGGATAGAATTGCTATTGTTGTAAACGGAAGTGTACGGTGCTGTGGGTCGCCATTATTCTTGAACAAACTGTACAGTAAGTGATGTTTCAATTTCAATATTTAGATAGTAAATCTCAGAAATTATAATGCATTTTTTAAATATTTTTCCAGATGGTGGCTACAACGTGACGGTGGTGATGGAGGAGGAAAACACTAGTAGCAAATGCCATTTGACAGAGTTTGTTCGAGATTTTGTACCTGAAGCTATGGCCATTCGAAGTGCTGGAAAAGAGCTAACATTCTCTTTGCCAGAGAACAAGTCAACAGAATTTCCTGAACTTTTTGACGCGATTGAGACGCAACAACGAGAGCTGGGAGTTGAGAGTTTTGGTGCAAGGCTAACGAGCATGGAGGATATCTTTATTCGTGTAAATGGCGAACAAGAACTTGAAGTGCAGAATAACACTCTAGACACGCTCCAATTTGTTGGACTGAGTGATGGGGAAACTAACGAGGGGGTCAAGTTATTCCTACAACAGCTACATGGAGTAGTAGTCAAGAAACTAGCTTATTTGCGAGCAACCTCTGAATTGTTTGTTGGACAAGTTGTGATTCCAATGGTGTATCTAGGGCTAGTTCTAATAGTTCTCCGTACTATTCCTGGCATCTTTGACCCACCTCCACATCTTTTTGAGCTGGATCATTATGAGATTTTTGGGGATACAATCACGGACGTGCAATGTGATAAATACTGTGCTGCTTATGAGTCCTTCTTTGACAAAATTCACAAGAGAATCATGCTAGTGGAAAAGAATCAGTCGTATTCCAATACTCTTCTTGATTTGGAGAGGAAGGATATTGCTGCATTCAACTCGAAGCATATCATTGGGTTTGAGGAGAGAAAGACCAATGACACCACCACGTTGACGGGTTTCTTCAACAACCAAGCGTTTCACACTCCACCGCTGACGCTAAACGCGATCACTAACGCGCTGATTGGTAATCACACTGTAAAAGTGTCTAATCACCCCTTTCCATACACAAACTTGGATACTCAAGATACTGGGAATTACTGGACAGGTTATTTGGTTATTATTTTATATTATTTTCTAGTAAATTAGTTTTAATTAATTAAAAAAGTAAAAAAAATTTGCTTTACTAAAATTAGTTGGCTTCCATGTTGGGTATAATACTGCCTTTGCGCTCACGTTCGTGGTCGCAGTGTTTGCAACGTTTCTTGTGAAAGAGCGAGTTGTTGGGGTCCTTGCCTTGCAAAGAATTTCTGGAATGAATCTGCTCGTTTATTGGACTGGGAACTTTTTGGTGGACTTTGTTACCTTTCTTGTGCCATGTGCTGCGTTATCCGGAGTCTTTTGGATTTTCTCAAACTCTACTGATGCGTTTAATGGGGACGTGTTGAAATATTTGGTTTTGCTATTCCTCACTTTTGGGTGGGCGCTTATACCCACTGTGTACGTTATGTCCAGGTGGTTTACTATCCCAGCGGTTGGATTCGCTGGGTGTGGAGTCGCGTGTGCGTTCTCAGGTGGGTACAATAGTTTACGATCATTAAGTTATTATGTTTGACAGAGGAGATTTATTGAGCATTACGCTTTTCAGGGTTCATTACGATCCTAACCATCACGGTTTTGGAGCTACCGCAAGTAAATCAAGTAAATATTGCTACTGTTCTTCATCGGGTGTTTCTTGTTTTACCGACTTACGCATTGGGTCGAGGGATCACGCAGTTGTCAATTAACAAGAAATTGGTTGAAAAGTGTACAGGCTTCAATCTAGAATTCCTATGTGACGCTGCGCCTGATTCCTATTGCTGTGTAAAAAGTAATTATTTTATATTTTAACAAGAAGTGCATGTAACATTTTGTATAATATGTTCTAATACTAATGGGTTTAATAATTTCAAGTGCGCTCCAATTATCTGGACTGGCAGGAAGTTGGGATTGGGAAAAACATTGTGTATATGCTGTGCGTAGGAGTGTTTTCAATAATTATGTTAATTCTAGTAGAGAGCAAGCTATTCGGAGTGGGGTTTAAAAATCTACGTACTCATGAGACTTCGAATGAACTTAATGATGAAGATGAAGACGTGAGGCTAGAACGGGAGCGTGTGGAGAGGGAAGGACAGTCGGACATTTTGGTTATCAAGGATCTTGCCAAATCATATGGACCTGTTAAGGCAGTTGATAACATAACTTTTGGGGCACAGGAAGGCTCCTGCTTTGGACTACTGGGGTAATACGATAAATTAAGTTTTTTGCCAGATAACAAGAATGTAGGGACGAAATGAACAGATATCACCACTTCAATTATAATGTAGTACTAACGGAGCTGGAAAGACGACAACATTTCGAATGCTTGTAGGAGAGATTAGTGCGGATTCAGGTGATGCTTTCATCAGCTCATTTTCAGTGTCTCGAGAGAGGAGAAAAACTCACAAACTGATTGGCTATGCTCCTCAGTTTGATGCACTTCTTGGAGAGTTGTCGGGAAGGGAAACGCTTGTACTGTTTGCGAGGATTAGAGGGGTCAAGGAAAGACAAATATGTGATACCGTTGAGGATATTGCAAAAGAACTTTCCTTCTACCAGTATATAGATCGAAAAGTTGAGGAATACAGCGGAGGAAATAAAAGGAAGTTGTCAACAGCTTTGGCTCTTATTGGATCCCCAAAAGTCGTGTTTCTTGACGAGCCTACTGCAGGTACTTGTGATATCAGAGAATATTATGACAATGTTTTACATTTATTCGCATGTTTGTCTAATTTTGCTTTTGAAGGTATGGATCCATTAGGGAGAAGACATGTTTGGTCAGCAATCAGAGCTCGAATGAGAGAAAAACATACATGCATTGTACTAACTTCACACAGGTACATACTAATTTGTTCTGTTAAAATTGCAATTCATTCAATTGTTTAAAAAATTGTTCATTGAGGATGTGTGCGTTTGTTTCAGTCTGGAGGAATGTGAAGTTTTGTGTTCTCGCATTGCTATAATGAAGAGTGGTCGAATTCAGTGCCTGGGTTCTCCCCAACAACTTAAACACAAGTTTGGGGACGGGTTCTCAATTGTAGTTCAAATAAGAACGAATAGGCTTGAAAAGGAGAGACTTGAGCGTAAATTATCTAGTTTATCCCAATTGTCAGCAACATCTAGCATCTCATCAGTGGAAGTCTCCCAATCAATGCAGTTGGTGGACAATCTTCTGAGGTCCCATTTTCCTGCTTCAGTAGACTGCGAACTAACGTCTTCACATGCAAATTACCTACACTACCATTTGAAACCCACCCATCAGGGTTCCGTCAGTTGGTCTACACTTTTCAGAACAATGGAGACGGTCAAAGACCAAATTGGAATCAGTGCTTACTCTATTAGTCAAATTAGTCTTGAACAAGTGTTCCTAAACGTTTAATTTTATTTACTTTTATTATAGATTTACAATATTACAATATAAATTAATCAAAAGTTAAAATCCCAGTAAAATTTATTTACAATTACTATGCAAGTTCCTAAACGCTTAATTCTATTTACCTTCTCGGCATGCATTTACAGTAAAAAGTAATCTAAAAATAATTATAAAGGCCAGTAAAATTAATTTACAATTTCTGTACAAGTTGGAGTTAATCGTCTTCGCCTTCATCATCACTTGAGTCGGCGCCAGAGTGGATTGCAAGAGGAACATTAACGTGAGGACCACTAAAGATTATATGGAAATCCACGTTGTCGGGGTAGTCCACAGGAGGAAGCATCTAGTTCAAACAAAATAATCATAAATTAAAAATTCATTAGTTTGAATAATGATGAGCATTAAAATTTCAAGAAGAGTATTCGCATCAATCAACTTACTTTGGGGGTGAGCAAGAAATACTGAGGTGTGTTGGGCCCCTTTGCAAGGGAGCATAGCAGATTGAAGAAACGGGCTTCATTTGTTGCATCCATACCCTAATGTTTACAGATTCATAGTTAGCACCATTCATGAACACATTATATGTGAAAATTTAATTATTTTAAGTAGACCTCACCTGGTTAATTTCGTCAATAACCCTAAAAGGAACTGTAGTAAGCTCTTGCAAAGCAAGAATATACAGAGCCGTGGAAATGACCCTTTCACCACCACTTTGAAGAGTTCCTCCTTTTGTACCTCCAAGTTCTGAGAGCGGTTCGGAAGAGCGAAACTTGACCAAAATCTTGATTCCATATTTCGCAAAATCATTCTGTAAATAATAATAGTAATGTCGGGTTTACAAAAACGTAAGACGTAAGAGGTATATTATTAACAAAATGATGGAAATGCTAACAAACGATAATTCGAACCTCGTCATCTGCTTTTTGGAGTTGAACCTCCCCAGCACAGCCCATTGAGGTGAAGTACCTGCCAAAGTTCCTGTTGACAGTTCCAATCAGATCCTGAAGTGGATTGAGCCAAGCTTGTTTTTCCTTTTCAATCTCTCCCTTGACCTCACCAAGTTTCTTTTCGCCAAGGTCTTTCTGCTTGCTCAAATCCGCGATCTCTCGCATCTTTTCTTGATACTCACGGACAATTTTTGGATCAGTTTCCATCCAAAAGCCAAGCTAAACGGAAAATCAATTTAAAGTTTCATTCAACACTTCATTGACAAAAAACTAATAACTAATGCTTTAAGATTTATTTGTAGAAAATACCTGCGTGTTAGCTTGCAACAACTCCTTTTCTACGGCTTTTTCATTGAGTTCTCCTCCAACTACTTCTGGTGGAGCTTCATGCATGTTGGACACTTGAATAGCTTCCTTTTTGTTGGTTTCTGCTTCTTTCGCAGCCTGTTCTACTTGAGGTTGCAAAACCGTAAGCTTGGATTCCAGCTGCTTTACATCACCTTGCATTTCTTCCAGCTCGTTTTGTAGAGATTCGACTCTACTCTGGAGTAAATTCTTTTGTCTTCGAAGTATAATTGGCCTTGAACCTCTATCCTGGGCCTTTCCCATCTCACGAGCAACAAATTCCGCCACGTCTGACAACTTTAGGCGATGTTTCTACAAAAACAAATAAAAAACGAATAAATCGTTGCCCTAAACACAAACACTGAAATGAAAGTTAAGAGTTAATATAGTCAACTTACAAGAACTGCGGCGTCTGTGATAGCTTTAAGTTTTTTAAGATCCTTTCTTTCCTTTTCTAGTACTGTGAGAGACTTTTTAACAGATTCAAGTCTCGCGATGAGATTTCGCCTGTATTCCATACGTGCATTTATGTCACGAATATTGTCCTCAATAGTTTGTCGTTCTTCTTCGAGCTCCGCTTTCCTCCGCTTACGACCACTTACATGTCCTTCCAGTTTTTTCTCTTCTGACCTCCAAATAGATACTTGCTCATGAAGATTTTGCTTCTCGGCAGCATTGATTTTCGTGGTCAAAACTTTAGCTGGCTGGACGCCTTGGAACTGCAATACTTTGCCCTTGGAGTAATTTGACTGTTTGATTGAGAACACACTTTTCTCTAAAAAAAAATAAAACAATGGATGGTTACGAAAATTTATTTACGATGAACACCATAATAATAGTCTTGATAGAACAATTGTCTCTACCTGTAAAGAAGAGGTTGAGTGAGGTGTTGTCTGCAATTTCTTGAAACAATTGTTCCGATTTTGATTCGCCAATTGGAATCCTTTCTAAATGGAAACGTTCACTAAGGTAAGCAACATAATAGTCAGTTCCTTCAATCAGATCTAATATCGTCATTTTGAAGCCCCATTTCCTAATGGATAATAAAAAAAACGAAATGTTTTGAATACAAAAACACAATGAATAGCTTCATTTCACAATGACATTCGATTTATAGTTAGACTCTTACTGCATAAAGTCCCTAGAGTGTGGACATGGAGGTCGTTGGTAAGGTACAGTATTCGGACCTTCGAAATGCGTTACAGACACTCGCTTGTTCCTTTGTTTGTTGAGTTCAAGCATAGTTCCAACATCGTCCTCGTGTTCACAAAAGAATCCATTCAGCTCTCCAAATCCAATCTGCCGTTCAACGATGCATCCATAAGCCAAGTCGTTAACAGAAATGTGAAGCACCATAGGCTCATGAATTCTCCCTTTAAAATGTGCCAAGTTTTCTGGCTTGGAGTAGAACTGAACCGCCTCGTACACATGTGGATTGTACTTTTCCAGGTACTTCATTCTGGACATCCTCAGATCGTTCATTTTCGACAATTCTATTTCAGTTGAGCGAATTTTGGAGAGTAGGTAGCGACGTGTACTTTCATCCCTAAAAAATGGTTGACAATGGGATTAAATTATGTATTCTAATAAACAAAAGTGAATTAAAAAGGGATAAAAAAATACTTACTTTTCATCTTGATCGTTTATTTCAAGGATAGAGTCATCCTGCTTTTTCATTTTATTTTCAAGGTTGTGCAATTCTAAATTAAGTCTGGCGTCATCCATGTCCCCCCTTTGTCTGATTTCGTCTAGTTGTTTTTCGTAGCCTTGTATCTTTACAGTAAAGTTTTCCACCCTCTTGAGTCGCTCATTCTCCGCATTTGTGTGTTCTCTGAGTTTAGCATTTTCTTCATCCACATTTGATTCTACTTTGTCATATTCTTCTTCTACCTTCCGTTTAATTCCGTTCATGAATGAATCGTTGGAAGTTTTAGCTCGTTCCAAATCAGCCTGCATTTTGGTTTTCTTGGAGTCGAGGACCTTGAGAGACTGTTTGAGAGGAGCTAGTTTAGCTTCCTCTTTAGCCTTGGCTTGTTTAACAGTTTCAAGTTGCGCCTTCAGGTTCAAAAATACGTCTCTTGATTTCAAGTACACTATCCATGTCTGTTTTGCTTGCAGCTCAGCAATCCTAGCTTTGAGATCCTCCCGTTCTTTATAATTCTTGACATCGTTTTCCATTCGTTTGGTAATTTGGGTTCTGGATTTCAGGTGGTTCATATGATTAACGAGGTTTCCCTCAATTTCCCTAAGTTTAACTGTAAGCTCAATTAATCTTTCATGCCGATGGAATAGCGTGTCGTTCCCCAGTGCCTTTTGCGTATTTTGTAATAAGGAGAAGGAATTCATTCCTACGAAATCTTGGACCCTATCTTGTGGTAGAAACTGGCACAAATTGTCCAACTGAATGTTTAATGATTCCGTGAGCTCCTCAACTTGTGCTGGAGATGCCCGCTTCCCTTGTAAATGCCATCTGCTTTTTGTTCCATGATTAACCGTCCCATCCTTCTTCAATGTCTTTGTTTCCCTGATGTATCGTTTAATCACGAAATTCATGCCATCTGGATTAAACAGCTCTATCTCGATCGTCGCTGATTTAGCTCCGTGACGAATATACTCTTGAAGCTATACAGCAAAAGTTTAAATAAATAATTAGTAAATTAATTAAATAAATTAGACCCAACATAATGATTAAGAATAATTATTATTAGCTGATTCACCTTTAGCGCACGTCCCAAAATTTTAGGTTTACCAGCAAGTCCCAAGCAAATGGCACAAACTATTGTGCTCTTTCCACTACCATTAGGCCCAAGAATGAGGTTGACATGAGCCCCTGAACGTAACTCGGCTGAATGATAAGTCCTATAATAAAACAATAAATACCCGCGCTCAGCGTTGCAATTAAAATCCATCAATCATGACACGACCACATTTAACATTAAACACAATAACCCAAAATCATGGCAAAATCTTACATAAAGTCTGTAACGCGAAGCCGGACAACAGAACCCTTGCATCCTGAATAAGGGGGTTGGTTCCTTATCAGGGTTTGCACTGCTAACGGATCAAATCGAACCATTGCTATTTGTTCCTGCCAACACACAAGGTTGACTTTAGTTTTTAATCTATTCTCATAAATTCCCAAATCAACAATCAAATGAACCCCGTGTTAAAATTGACAATGGACGGGATGCTTTGAAATCAAGGCGATCACACTTCACACACTTGTTTTAATTAATTACATTTCTAAAATTAATTAAAGATGAACAAACGTTTTTCCTGTCACCTCTGCGGACAGTGGACGTTTTTTGATTATCCTGTCAATTTAGTCTGGCCTAGCCCGTTGTAAACCACATTAAAAACGAAAAGATTTTCATAAAACCCAACACTCAACAATAAATGAAGCACTGCACTGCTGAACCTTATCCGGAGGTCACGAGCTCAAAAGTAACCCTTATTTAACAAGGTAAACAACCCTTTACCACCTAACTGTTTGTTCATCATATGCTGCTGCCTATTATTCTCTCTTTTTGATGGGTTTCCTCTTCCCTCCGCTTCTACGCTTTTATGTATAATTTACGTACCTATATATTATCCTCTTTACTTCTTGTGCATGTGCATAGTGGCTTTAGTGGCTTTCGGCTCCATCAACGTCTTTTAGGTACACTTGGGGCGACTCAAGAAATTTACCTCTGCATTTTTTTCACCAATATATCCCTAAGCCGCTTTGTTGGTTTTTCAGTGCAAACGCAAAGCTATAAAAATATTTTTGAATCCTTTTTTAGATCATTTTGAATTAAAACAAATGGATATTTATAATATTTCTATCACAAGAGCTATGCGTGTAAAGATATTTAAGATGTCAATAATAATAATTATTGGTGGAACCGCCGTTTTGCTATTAGAGATATTATGGAGGTAATGTATATTACGTGTGAGACATGAGTTGATAAGGTTGTTTCGGATAGTGGATCCGGATGTTTTAATTTGTCTTGCTGCAAGTGACAACCTTACGGATTAATTTTTCACTCACGTATATTTCAAAATGAGTAACTCTTCAAAACTACATCGGATCGGCATCCCTCTTCAATCTTACACGCTAGCATTAGCATAACAGTTTTTACTCAAGCTTAGTCACTATCACTAGTCATCATCTTTTATGAACATGTATGCCACGGGATGATGATAATATTCATATTTATGAAGAGTTCTCTCTTCTTCTCTTTCTGCAAGTTTCTCGGCATTCAAGCTAAAAATACACGTATCATCATCATAATAATATCATCTTTTGCAATCAGATCATCATTTTTGATGCAGAAAAAGTCCAAGCGTGAAAAATTCATGTATGAGCCCAAAAGCTTTTTGAGGAGAATGAATAGGGAATTAGTGCAGCATACAAAAATTGTGATGCCTTATCTTGATCAAGTTCAATAAATCCACTACTTTTGATAAGATTTCCAGGGAGAGGGGGAACTCAATCGCTTCACTCTTTTAAGCGCAAGGCTGCTGCTTTGCCTGCTAGAGTTGAAATGACTGAAACTGAAGAACTGAACTAAAGAGTTTTGGGAACACATTGACATTAAAAATAGGATATTTCCGTAAATCTATATGCATGAAATTTTTTTGTGTCAAGAATACTGAAACACCCTGTTGTTCGTCCAAAAATGGAAGCGATAACGGGTGAGAAAGCGAGAGAAGAGAAGAAAAAAATAGGAACGCGACGAAAACGGACGAAAGAGCTCAGGATATATGTAATATTTGGAAGGAGTATGAGAGCACAAGCACACAAAGGAGATGAGCATTTTAAAAGAATGCATCTTTCTTGTTCCAGCAGCATCCTCATCTTCACAGAGCATGCATTTTTATCGCTGCTGTGGCTGTTCCACAAAACAAACTTTTATTTTTGGAACAAGAGAATATCTCGAACAGACTAACTACCTAATACCTTCTTATGAGTACGCGTATGTATGATTTTTGGAGGAATTTTGTAATAGAATATATATTCGAATATTGAAGGTTTTTTGGCAAAGTTATGATGATCAGTTTTTTGTTTCGGTAATTGTGTTTGAGCTTAGTGAAATGTGAAGAATCTTTTTGAACATGATGATAATGTTTTTTTTTTGAGCGACTGGTGCTCGAGAGGTGCCGAGTCGCCGAGGAAATTACACAGGCAGTGGTGTACGATATGAATTTATAAGGAGAAAATATGAAGCCTTTTTTTATGATCATACATTCTGACGGGTTGCAGAATGTGTTAGCAGTCATGTTTCAAAAATAGCAGAGCGTGTGTGTCGGGTTTGTTCGCGTAAAGCGTGCTAGTGTATGAAATCATTTTTCTTCTTAGTGATATTCTTCCGCTATTATGTGTGTCTCATTCCCATTCCTCAGACTCGTTAGCTTTAGAGCACCGTGCTGAATCAGAACAGCTTTGAGAACGGTGAGTGAAACAACAAGTCTGGTCATCCAGAACGGGGACCAACGTGCAAATATATATATATTTTTCTTATTTTTTTTCATTTCATTATTCTCTCCTTTCTTGGTTTTTCACAGGGCTCCTTTTCTCCGAGGGCTGTTCAGTGTGTGCTTATTTATTCGGCTGCTCTCTAGTAGTGGAGAACTTTCCTCTCTCGAGTCTCCATCCATCCTCGATCGAATTCCCAAACAAAAAAAGTGTATCATATAAGTGTTTTTTACGATATATTTTGTAATTAAAATATTTTTTTGAGAAGCCCTTCCTTTAGTTCACAGCTCAGCAATGGTTATTGAGCAAAAGTTTAAGGAGGGTGAGGAGCCCGACCCAACTCCTTACCTGTTCGTGTCCCTCGAAATGAAGAGACAGGATCAGTCCAAGCCCTATGATGCCAAAACTGCGTGTTGGGTGCCGGATGATAAGGAGAGCTTTGCACAAGCTACCATCACTGGAACCAAAGGGGACCTCGTCACCGTCAAAACCGCTGATGGAGAGGTAAGCTATAATAATCTTTAAACTTTAAATGCATTCTTAATACTTTTTGTTCATTTCATTCATCACCTTTTGTATTGTGAATGTTTTTAGGACAAATCATTCAAGAAAGCGTTGGTGGGGCAAGTGAATCCTCCAAAGTATGAAAAGACGGAGGACATGAGCAACTTGACGTACTTGAACGAGGCGTCTGTACTTCATAACCTGAGACAGCGATACTACGCCAAACTAATTTACGTAAGTCCGAAACTGATATCAAGGCGAATACTATACACGTATGAGTCATTCGTTAAAAGTTGAGTAGGAGTGCCGGGGTGCTGTCTGAGAAATGCATACCATTTTTGATATATACTAATGGGTTCGCTAACAAAAGGCCGTGCTGATGACGATCGCATCACAATCATGTTGAAAATTTAATGGCAGCAGTCAGTAGCTAGCTCTCTTAAGAAACGGTTTTGTAGGTACAAGGAAAAACACTTCCGTGCATGTTTAGGCAATATATCCGCTTTATGAATTCCATTTGATGCTGTATGAGGAATGGGACGAGAGACTAGGCTATTTTTACACATGAAACTTGGCAAAGTTTCAAAAAAAGAAATCCTCCGAGAGAATCTTTTTTTCTTTGCATCGTGAAATAAAAATTTATGAGCATGTTCAATATTCATGAATCACTAATTCGGTTTGTATAATTAGCACGTACCCTACTCATCGCACGTTATTATGCTACTTCATGGGCAAACTAATTGCCAATTAGGCTTGAGAACGCAGGTTTCTAGACCGGAAATCCTTACAGTTGGGTGGGGCAGTGTGTCTGAATATTATAAATTATGCTAATTTCATGGAGATATTTGCTTAAATAAGCGGAAAGTTACTTGGCGAGTTAATTGTTTATATATTATGCGATGTTGATTTATACCGCTTCTATTTTGATATGTTTCACTGCAGACTTATTCTGGTCTCTTTTGCGTTGCTATTAACCCGTACAAGCGGTATCCCATTTATAC
Source organism: Orchesella flavescens (assembly GCA_964034955.1). NCBI lineage: Eukaryota > Metazoa > Arthropoda > Collembola > Entomobryomorpha > Orchesellidae > Orchesella > Orchesella flavescens. The sequence continues at coordinate 40,303,520 of OZ035955.1, forward strand.
TGCTCGTGCTATGAAGATCTACCACGGAAAGAGGAGAAATGAAGTCCCACCTCACATCTTTGCCATCTCTGATGGAGCTTACTCTGAAATGATGACCAGTATGCAACAAACCTAAATATGCTAATGCTCTAGATTTACCACATTTTTGGTTGTATAGTACTTATCATGACTTTTAAATTGTAGACCACACCAATCAGTCTATTCTGATTACTGGTGAGTCTGGTGCCGGGAAAACTGAGAACACAAAGAAAGTAATTGCCTACTTTGCTAGCGTTGGTGCTTCTGGAAAGCCTGGAGAAGAGAAGAAGGTTTACATTCATTGGATTTATTATGCATATCATTGCTAGATACTTGAAAATGCATATTTTTAACACTCATTATATCCAGATTTCACTTGAGGATCAAATTGTGCAAACAAATCCTGTATTGGAGGCTTTTGGAAATGCCAAGACCACGCGTAATGACAACTCTTCCCGATTCGGTAAATTCATTCGTATCCACTTTGGACCTACTGGCAAACTGGCTGGTGCTGACATTGAAACATGTAAGCGTTTCTGGATATATACATAGATTTATTATTTTCTGGATATCATCAAGTTTCAGTGTGAACATTAACACATGCGTGTCTAATTTAGATTTGCTGGAGAAGGCTCGTGTGATCTCTCAGCAGCCTCTTGAGCGATCTTACCACATTTTCTACCAAATCATGTCTGGAGCTGTGCCAGGACTGTTGGATAGGTTGTGTTTGAGCAAGGATATTCATGATTATCACTTTGTGTCCCAGGGTAAAACCACCATCCCTGGAGTTGATGACGCGGCTGAGCTTGAACAAACACATGTGAGTTTAAATGAAAATGGATGTTATATTTAAATAGCTAAGCCCTTTGTCATGCAAAACTGAGATTTCTTGTGCTTCTTTTTCAGATTGCTTTCGAAGTGCTGAACTTTACAGCGATTGAGCGAGAGGATGTATACAAAATCACTGCGGCTGTCATGCACTTGGGTGAACTCAAGTTCAAGCAACAAGGCCGTGAGGAGCAGGCCCAGCCTGATAATCCAGATGTACATATGCCTTTGAAATAATATTTTTCATGACATGACTACATGGTCGAAACCATTTTAATATGAGCTGTTTATTATTAATAGGCTGGAGAGAAGAGTGGCAAGTTGTTGGGTGTTGATGGTGAGCAGTTGTACAATGCGTACGTGAAGCCAAGGATCAAGGTCGGTACTGAGTTTGTGACCAAAGGTCAGAACGTTAATCAGTGCCTGTATGCTGTTGGTGCCATGTCCAAGGCCATTTTCGATCGTGTGTTCAAGTTCCTTGTTAAGAAATGTAACGAGACTCTTGACACCAAACAGAAACGACAACACTTTATTGGTGTGCTTGATATCGCCGGATTCGAAATCTTTGATGTAAGAATTTCAATTCGAATTACTAGGAACATGATTTATGAGCTTTTTCCTAATTTTATTATAATATATGCTTCACAGTACAATGGATTCGAGCAGCTCTGTATTAACTTTACCAACGAGAAGTTGCAACAGTTTTTCAACCACCACATGTTCGTACTGGAACAGGAAGAGTACAAACGGGAGGGTCTCGACTGGATCTTTGAGGACTTTGGCATGGATCTCCAGGCTTGTATTGACATGATGGAAAGGGTATGGCATAAATGGCATTATGACATTATGTTTGCATACATCCACTATATTTGCATTGGTTTAAAACTCATTTCACTATTTTTTTCTTTCTTTGCAGCCTATGGGCGTGTTCTCAATCCTTGAGGAAGAGTCCATGTTCCCAAAAGCTACTGACCAGACATTCATTGACAAATTGAATGCTAATTTATTGGCCAAGACACCTTGCTTCATTAAGCCAAAACCACCAAAGCCTGGACAGCAAGAAGCTCACTTTTCTTGCGTCCACTATGCCGGAACTGTAAGCATCTTAAATGAGTTGAGAATAGTTGAACCATTTCTTCAGAATGGATAATCAATGTGATATTATGTATTTATTTCTTAGGTCCCATACAACATTACTGCATGGTTGGAGAAGAACAAGGATCCCTTGAATGACACTGTTGTTGATCTCTTTAAGAAGGGAACGACCGCATTGGTTCAGGAGATTTTCTCTGACCATCCTGGACAGTCTGGTGGAGCTGACGCTGGTGGCAAAGGTACGCTGTGAAACAATGGGGAATATGATAAACGCATATATTTATACGTTACAGTTTCAGTTTAGGCAGAGCATTTCATCGATACGCCAGTCAGGTAAAATTGAAACCTGGAATTAGAGGATCTGTGACCCGGATGAAAAATCAAAAGTAAATTGGACCAATAATTTCTGCATAATTTCCCGGTGCATTGATTGATTATACCCGGTTTCTTTCTTACCTATGTGCATGAAGAACTCAAATCAAATCAAACCATGTCAGCAAACCGCACGCACGCCCACTCCAATTTTATGTTGTTGTTATCTGTAGAAATGTTTCCCCCAACCCCTTTTAGGAGCTTGTTTCTTCGCCAAATATATATAAATGTTTTTTTCCTCCCTACTCACACGTTTTGTGAAGGTGTTTAACAATCCATCTCATCACGTTTTGTTTCAGGTGGCAAGGGCAAAAAGGGCAGTGGGTTCAGTACTGTGTCTTCTTCATACAGGGTTAATACTTAAAATCTTATTTGATCGTTGAATGTATATTGTCTCGTGTTCGTACCTATTTATGCCCTCGAATCAGGACCAAGGGGTGCAATGTAGAAATATATATATATAGTCATTATTAGAGGAAGAAACTCTCTATTAGCCACGAGACTTCCAAAAATTAATACTCTTCTCCATGTTTCGTGTCTTTTTCCTACATTAACACTTCGTGTGAGTTTAAATATACATACAGGAGGAGATGAGATGAAATAACATTTGCATTTGTTGAATCTTTCAGGAGCAATTGAACAACTTGATGACTACCCTCCGAGCTACTCACCCTCACTTTATTCGTTGCATCATTCCCAACGAGTTGAAGCAACCTGGATTGATTGATTCACATTTGGTTATGCACCAGCTCACCTGTAATGGTGTACTTGAAGGTATTCGTATTTGCAGAAAGGGATTCCCCAACAGAATGGCATACCCCGACTTTGTGTTCAGGTATTGTAATTTTAAGAAATTCATTCATTTTTAGTCATGAGATATTGTGTTTGAAACAGTTTCTGATTCTTGCAGATACTCTATTCTTGCTTCCAAGCCCATGTCTGAGCAAAAGGAAGACAAAAAGATTGCTACTGCTTGTTTCGAGCATATTGGACTTGAGGCCGACAAATGGCGAGTTGGTCACACCAAAGTATTCTTCCGTGCTGGAGTACTCGGAGAAATGGAAGAAATGCGTGACGACAAGATTGGTAAAATTATCATCTGGATGCAGAGCAGAATCAGGAACTACCTCGTCAAGAAGCGTTACAAGCCACTCAAGTCACAAAGGTACATGATACATATAATGCCGTTACTTTCTCTTTAAGGCAGACTTTCTAAATGATGCTTATTTTAGATTGGCACTCGAGGTCGTCCAGCGAAATCTTCGCAGCTATGTCAAGCTCCGTTGCTGGCCATGGTGGTCCCTCTGGAAAATCATCAAGCCTACACTCAAAGTTGTGTGTATTGCTGATGAAATCAAGGTAATTAATTGAAGGTGGGAATTATGCAAAAAAATATCATTTTACCCCAGAGATTTAAAACAACTCATTAATTATACGTAGAAATTCGAGGACAAGCTCGCCAAGGCCACCGAGGCATTTGCAGAGGAGGACGCAGCGCGAAAGGCAGTTGACCAGAGAGCCCAAAAGTTGCAAAAGGAGAAGGAAAATGTTCAGAAGCAATTGGATGATTTAAGGGCATTGGGATCCGATTTTGGAGACAAGATCCAAAGGTTGCAGCAAGGAAAGCAGGATTTGGATAACCAAGTTAACGACATGGCCAACAGGTTGTCTCAGGAGGAAGAGGCACGCCAACAACTGAGCCAACAGAAAAAGAAGCTCGAACAAGAGGTCAACTCCACAAAGTCAGAGTTGGAGGAGAACATGAGTAGGCTGCAGGCTATTGAGGGAGAGACTGGAAGCAAACAACAACAGATTGAAAATCTCAAAGCTGAATTATCCCATCAAGAGGAACTCATCTCTAAACAGCAAAAGGAAAAGAAGGCATTGCAAGAAATGCTTAAGCGCACTGCTGAGGATTGCCAGGCTCAGGAAGATAAGCTTAATGGATTGAATAAGGTCAAGACGAAACTTGAGCGGGCTATGGATGAACTTGAGGATTCACTTGAACGGGAAAAGAAAGTCAGATGCGATATTGAAAAGAGCAAGAACAAGGTCGAAGGTGACTTGAAATTGAACCAAGAAGCCCTTGCAGATCTTGAGAGGAACAAGAAGGAGCTCGAACAAGCTATTCAGCGAAAGGACAAGGAAATCTCTAGCATCAGTGCCAAGATGGAGGAAGAGAATGCACTCATTGCCAAGCTCCAGAGACAAATCAAAGAGCTTCAGGTATTTTGAGACTTTCTTTTTACAATAAACTATTATCATTTTTGATGTGAGCAAAATAACTGAATCATGTTTGTTTAAAAATCGGTAATATTTGTTTAAAATCGGTTTTTAAAGCTAAGGACAGATGAACTAGAAGAAGAATTAGAAGCAGAAAGACAGGCTCGTGCCAAGGCTTCCAAACAGCGCTCTGATCTCGCTCGCGAACTTGAAGAATTGGTGAGTAATGACTTTAAACTTGTTTTAATTTTATTTAACTTAATATAACTAATATTTTAATTAATCGCGTGAATTTTGTTTTATTAAACTAATAATAATATTAATTAAACTAATATGGTTTTGGAGATTAATAATCATTATTTTTTCATAAAATGCATACATCGTAACATATCACATCCTATCATTTTTTCATCTTAAAATAAAATTAAAAATAAACGGGGCGTTTCGGCCTAGCCTTGGCCTCATCAGGAGGAGGGCATTACTCCTCTACGCCCCGAGGCGGGTTTTTAAAGGGTTTTCCTTCCCTATGATGGTTTTATGCGTTAAGGTGGGGTGTGTTTGAGGCGGTGATGGCGGTCACGGTTGTGCCGCCCCCAAAAGTCACGTCTGCAATAGTAGCAGGGAAAGGGTTTCTTCGGATTACGGGAAATTCGTGGGCGGAGAATAGGCACAGGTGGGTTTGGGGCTCCTTGGATTCTGGGTAATGGGATAGGGGGGTTGGGTGGTGGTGGTGGCGGAGGTGATGGTGTTGTTGATTGATTGGAGGGTCCGGGGATATGAATAAAAAATTTTGAGGGCTGGAGCAGGCCATCGGATGAGGGGACAAACTTCATCCTGCTCTTTGCCTCAGCGATTTTTTTGGGATCCGATGGGGGTATAGGAGAAGGTGGTTCTGGGGGAGGTAACTTTGGTGAAGGGGTGAAAAAGGACCAACTATAAAATGGGCGGAACCGAAAATTGGAGGGGAAAGGAGAAGGTGGAAATGGAGGATGAAAGGGTGAAAGGGGCGGAAAGCAGGAAAGGCAATTGCATGACTGTGGGTGCTGAGTCTTTTGCTTGGGTGGGGACGATACGCGACGACGGACATTGTCGGAGGGGGTTTGGCGTCGGTGGCTGGGGGTGTATGGGAAGAATTTCACCATGATTGCTGCTGACTTTGGACTTCGACTGGACTTCTGACTGACTTTGGACTTTGATTGGACTTCTGACTTCACTGACTTCTGACTTGACTGACTTAGGACATTGACTGACACTTACAATGTGGACAGCGACAGACGACTAATACACAGTCAACTTTTGACTTCGACTACTGCACTAACTACTGATGACTGGACTGACACACTAACAACTATACTTTGACTGATGACTAAAAACTTTTGACAATGACTGACTGACGTGATGACTTTGACACTTGACACTGATAAATTCTTCCGACTGACTAACTGACTGACAACTTCCATATACCTGACTGGAAATTTCCGAATGACTGATTTTTTACGCAGCGTAGCTAGTATATAAAAAGGATGCTCTCTTTGTGAAACGTACGTACGTACGTATTGGCGTATGTGTATGTGCATATAGCTAGGCGCGCGAGATTTAAAAAATCATTAGGTTTACCTGAAAATCAGGATCTGTAGGTTATTTGACTTGCTGATTCAACTGGTAATAAACTGCTAGTAAGCAGGCCAGAGACGTAGCTGAAGAAGGCGTTAAGTGATCAACTCCAAACCCCCTCCTCCCATGTCCACCAAATCTCCTCCACCACCTCTCTCTCTTAACCCAACTCTGCGATCCTCTCCCAACGTTGTAAACCCATATGCCATTCCGGATTCTGCATTTATGCACAAGAACATGATTCCGAATTTATACACAAGAACATGAACAAGGATGCTATACGTTTCAGCCAAATCGATGAGTTTCTGAACTTTCGAGCCTATAACTTTCGAACCGTTTGACCGATTTGGCTGAAAAGTATTCCCAGAGGTCCTCTTGAGTAGCACTACCTGTGTACCAAATTTCGTCCAAATCGGTCAATGTATGTGACCAGGACAGTGCGCACAGACAGACAGTTTGAGTAAAACCATTACTTCGCTGAATGCTTCAGCTACGTAATAATTCCAAGAATAGTTCTAGAATTATGAAGTAGTCTAATTTAGTTTATGCTTATGAGCAAAGGATATTAGGCTGCAGAAATAAATAAGAATGAAAATGGAAAACGTAATGGAAAATCAACGTACTAAGGAATCAATATGGAAAGAGTGTGATATGTGATAGATGAATAAACAATATTGAAACTTAACCATTAGCCACAAAAATGATACGGTTCCTTTAATAAAAATGAAGTCTGAGAAATGGTTGCTCACTAAAATAATGACCGAGAAAACCATTTCCGGTTTAGTTACAGTAACGTTTAATACCTCCACAACTTCCAACACCTACCCCATGTCATGAACCTGTCTAATTAATCAAGATGCATTATTGCTATTGTTTTTTGGATTCAATCAATTAACGGCTTTGCCAAAATAAGAAAATCTTGCCGAAATATGCATACACTTATACAGGTCACTCCCATGTGTTATCAAATAATATATAGCCTTATCTAATATACCACACGCATCAAAAAGGACTAAACTTGATCAAAAATATAATATGCACATGAATAATGCATGAAGCTTTATTACTGTTTGTACCTCATTAAATATTTTTGGAGCAAACATAAAGCAAAATCTATATAAAACTTTAAAAACAACAAGTAATATAAAGCAGGTTTAAATAAACTGCTGGTAAGCAGGACTAGAAACGGGGACATTTTCAATTATTCAGGATATGGAGCAAAACTTAAATAACTTTCAAACGCTTTGATCGATTTGGCTGAAACACAATACCAGCAGAGCTCCTGAGGTGTACTACTATCTATCGGTCATTATATGTCGACAGGAGAGTGCGATTAGACAGACAGACAAACTTAGTAAAATTATAACTACTGTCAATCATTTGCTTAAAGTATTCATAGATCTTTTGTTAAAATCCTTTTTTAAATCGAGTGACTGATAATAATATTTAGAACCATTTTTCCTAATTATGTATAACATAATTTATTTCTCACCCACCGAAAAAGTTACAAGTGATTTTAACGTGACGTTTCAAAAAGCTTCCAAACTTTATCTTAAAATCATGTCAAGTTTCTAAAAACTGGCAGGTATTATGCTTTTAGCAGTAGCTTTCATATTATGAAATAATATAATTTATTTATCACCTGCAGAAAAAGTTACAAGTGATTTTAACGTGACGTTTCAAAAAGCTTCCAAACTTTATCTTAAAATCATGTCAAGTTTCTAAAAACTGGCAGGTATTATGCTTTTAGCAGTGGCTTTCATATTATGAAATAATATAATTTATTTATCACCTGCAGAAAAAGTTACAAGTGATTTTAACGTGACGTTTCAAAAAGCTTCCAAACTTTATCTTAAAATCATGTCAAATTTCTATAAATTGGCAGGTATTATCCTTATAGCAGTAGCTATCATATTATGAAATAATATAATTTATTTATCACCTGCAGAAAAAGTTATATGTGACTTGATGTAAAATGTGCATAATCCCATCCTATATTGGTTAGGTAAATAATGGATCCAAGCCACTAGCATTACTATTCCATTAACTTATGAGCTTATGTTTAATGAAAATTATATAATGGGGCGTTTCGGCCTAGCCATGGCCTCATCAGGAGGAGGGCTTTACTCCTCTACGCCCCGAGGCGGGTTTTTTAGGGGTTTTCCTTCCCCTGAGATGATACATGCTTTGATAATAAATGAAATATGCTTGGTTTTCAAAGGGTTTTCCTTCCCTGATAAATGCGATTGTTATAAAGGATGGATGCAAATGTGACATAATGACATGCTAGTTTTTACTTACTGTGGATTTTCAAAGGGTTTTCCTTCCCTGGTTCCAAGGAATTTTCAAAGAATCGCAATGGTGGCAGAATTGGTAGCAGGAGTAGTTGTGGGAATGATATCGGCATCAGGCATTTGTTGGTTAACTTCTCCAATTTGTTCGGTTTAATCTTCGGGAATAACTTGGTCTGAAGATGTGCTTCAACTTCGGCAATGTTCCCAAGGAAGTTGGTTAAGGGTTGATCGGTGGTGAATGTGTCGGTATGCCTGACGACGTATGTTCTTAAATCCCAAAGATGGTTGTCAGGATTAAGTCCAAGCATAACTTTGGCGAAACTGTTGGGGACGGGAAGATTGTATGATCCTTCGACCCGGATGGGTTCGCTGAAAAATCCGACTGTTACCACATATGTTAATGTGTGCCTCTGCGCAAAAATCCTCGTTGCATTTTCAATTCGATGCCAGATTGACTGATTAAAATGTGCAAGCATGGTGAGAGTGTTGCTCAACAAGCAGGTTGCATGGGCTGTCACTGGTACTACACTGTAATCATTGTATGGGACCATATGGCCACGATGAAAGTTGGGAATTCGATGATGCTTATATGGTCGGCGACATACCTTAGGGATTCTTTTGTCCGTTCGAAAATCGGTGGGTCGCTTGATTCCTTCCACCTTTGGTGCAGTAAACAAATCCGGAAACAGGATATGGACAGTGTAGACTGGAACTCGTAGGCCGTAATGGTAGAAAATGGAAAAGAATTCGTTGTCCAAAGTATCAAATTGCCAAGTGGGCTTTCCAAATTTCCAGATCTAAATATAATAGAATCCAAATAGAAGTTAAAATTAGGAATGGACCATATTAGGCAGAAACAACCAATGTTCAAAAGAGTTAACTATTTACTTACATTGTATTGAGCTCCTGTTTCATCATCGAGTGGAATTGATACAGTGGGTAGCTTTGGGCGCTTTGCGCCAAGTGGACCGTCTTCTTCATCCTCGTCGTCGTCACTATCATCGGAATCGTCGTCGCTTTCGAACTTGCTACCCAGATGAGCTATAATATAAATATAAATTAGTAAAATTTATTTTAGTAAAAGTTAACAACTGTTAAGTACATCCAAACTGAACAAATATTAGGCTCAATAATCAAACAAAAATCAAAACTGAATTTAAAACTCGCAAGAAAAACAACTTACCTTTGACTTCCAGCACACCTAGAGAATGTGTAAGGTACATGTGGATAGTGAGGCCATTGATGAAGGCAAACGATCGGGTGCATCCCTGGAAACCGCAGCGGAAGTCTTTTTTGAGTGGGTCACAGGTGAGCTCGTGAGCCGCCAATCGTTCCTCGTCTTCATAGTGGACTCCACAACCTTCGCTCTTGTTTTTGCACGACCACCACTTCTTGTGCTTCTTCTCCCAGTGTTCCATCATGAGCTGCTTGTGTTGGAACTTCAGCTCGCATCCACTGTCTCTGCAATCAACTCCCTCGTGATATTCATGAAGGTGACGGGCACGGTTACTTTTGCTGACTGGCTCCATACATTGCCGCTCTGGTGTGATCCATACCTTACAAATGCCCCCCTGATTCCTGTGCTCTTTATTGTAGTGGTCCTCCATTAATTGTCGGTGTTGAAATGTCAGGTCACAATCTTGATTTTTACATTTCATCTCCTTGTGATACGCATCATTGTGTCGTTTTTTGCGATGGTCAACCACGCCACATTGCAAGTCGGGAGTTATCCATACCAGGCACTTTGGCTCCACCTTGACTTTATGGAATTTCCCCATGTGCGTCAGCAGTCCTCTTTCTGTTCCAAATTGTTCTCCGCAGGGATTTCCATTGACCAAAACTTCACAAATGAAAGATATGTCTGTGATTTTCTGGAATATACAAATTACATAGTTGTGTTAGCATTAAGGTATGATCAACAGGGATACAAAAATGGGGTTTAGTTTCAATGAAAATCGGGGGTTCATTCAAATCAGGGTTCAAATTACTTCTAGCCTTATCTGGTTCGATTCGAAGCCTCATACAATGCTCGATGGTTCCATTCGGTTCCAATCGTGCCACATGATGAAAACTAATGAAACTTGACCATGAAGACAACATCAGAGATAAGCGTGCATAGTACTGATGATCTTTTCTTGTAATTAGCTTTCGAACGATATGCTACCAGTATACCTTACGCTTCAAAAAGTTACAGGGTATGACCTTTTCCCCCTAGGGGTAACTGCGATTTGGCGCAAAATTAAACTCGATTCCTAGTTTTTCATAAGCTATCGATTGGTGAAAAGAGAATTCAAAAAATTCAAAGTGTTCTTGACCCAGAACGGAACGACAGACCGACTAGACAAAGCTATAAACTAGCAATACATTGCTAGTTAACAATAAACCTGGTAACACAGGAGTGTAACGAACTAGCAATTTAGGGGTTATAAAAGTAAACTGATGACACTTGACGCCTAGGATAACATTCAAGATAAGTTCTTATATCTTGGTTGTTGGTTTAGCTGAGACTCCCGATTTGAAATGCATAAAAAGTGATTCCCTATTTGAAACGCATAGATAGAGATTTCTGCCTAAAGTGAATACGGTATACCTGACGCTTCAAAAAAAAGAAGGTTATCGAGACATTTGACCCTGAAGATAACATTGGGGATAAGTATGCATAGTACCATTGATCTACTCTCGTGATCAGCTTTCGACTGCTTGTAAGCAGGCCTAGAAACGTAGCTGAGCGGGAGAATAGGAATAATGGATGATGAATAAGAATAAACCCGACAACATGCGTAAAGAACCGACACCCTTATGCAATTGAACTTAAATTTGAAAATTTTGAATAATTTGACATTTGTCCCAATATTTCCCATGATCCGATTTGACCTATCATCAAACTCGATCTTAGTCTTGGCCTAAGATATCGATTAGTGAAAACAGACGGACGACAGCCTGAGTGTTTTCAATATATAACTAAAGGTACTACATAGTACGAGCTTAATGGAGAGAGATAACTTTTTTTAAATGCATATGGAGCCCCCTAACTATCATGCAATGGCCGGGTATTTCACCTAAACCAACTTGCAGGCATGGGGTTCTGGTCCTATGCATCGGGTCTAATTGGGTCAAATCGGGTCTAATCATACCTCTAGCATGTCTAGACTGATAAAATTGACCGTATTGGAGGGTGATAATGTGCTTTCATGCATTTGAAGGCCTCTGGGTATCATGTAATAGCCGGGCACTTCACCTAAACCAGCCTGCAGGCCTGGGGTTCCGGGCCTATGCATTGGGTCTAATCGGGTCTAGGCAGACCTCTAGCAGGTCTAGAATGATAAAATTGACCGTATTGGAGGGTGACAATGCGTTTTACATGCATTTGGATGGGGTTCTGGGCCTATACATCGGGTCTAATTGGGTCAAATCGGGTCTAATCATACCTCTAGCATGTCTAGACTGATAAAATCGACCGTATTGAAGGGTGATAATGCGTTTTACATGCATTTGGATGGGGTTCTGGGCCTATACATCGGGATTTATCGGGTCAAATCAGGTCTAATCAGACCTCTAGCAGGACTAGAATGATAAAATTGACCGTATTGGAGAGAGATAATGCGTTTTACATGGATTTGGAGGCCTCTGGGTATCATTTAATCGCCGCGTATTTCACCTAAACCAACTTGCAGGCATGGGGCAGGCAAACTTTCGTGAGTGGTCTCCTCCTCTAGAATATTATTTTACTTTAATGCTGTCAAAAGTCACGCTAGGGTTACACCCAGAAACTTGGTTGTAGCATAAATGACCTACTCTTCACAGTACCTTAATTTTGATGCATCACAACCCATACCTTACTATTATAAAAATAACTGACCCTGACTTTTGACCCAGTTCTCATGAACCAATTTGACCCATCTTAGAACTTGGTCTTACGTTCGACCTAATATAGTGATTAGTGAGAACAGAATTAAATAAAGTGAAACCGTTTTTGAGATATCTTGCCCCTAGACAGACGATGGACGAATCCTGAGTCTTTTCAATATATACCTAAAGGTAGATAATAAATGTACATATTAATGAATGATAAATGGGAATATTATTGAATTTACGCACTCAAAAACATTCAAAACTGCATGAAATACTGTTTATGGAGGTATTACTACCATGAGGAATCGATTCAGCATATTAAACAACCTCTACACGAAACTTATTCAAAGTTTGAACCTTCGGTATCGATTGGTGAAAACAGAAATTAAAAAAGTCAAAGCGCTCTCGAGTTATCGTTATCGATAGACAGAAATGACAAAACTATTAACTAGCATAAAATTATTTAAAATTAGTGAAATGTTGGAGGAAATACTTACCTTTTTCCTGCCCATCCTCCCTGTCGCCTTCCTTAACTTCCGTTTCGCCAAAAAATTGTCGCCTCCGAATCTTCTTCTCGTATAAAATACTTCCCCTGCTAATCCGTCGCCTCAATCGGTGTCCTCTAACATTCACCAACCCTTATAACGCTGCTGAGTGTGAGAAACAAAAAAAACTCCCCAAAAGCAATCACTGTTTCACAAAGTGAAAAACTGAGCGAGTATGACAAATTGAGCAAATATGACAAAGTGAACGATTATGAAAAATGCGTATGAACAGGATGAAACACGAGTTGACGCATTACGTATATTTTATGTGTGTGTGTGTGTGTGTGCATAATATTATATGAACAAAGGAAATAACACACAAGCTTGTTTCAATATTTTTTATTTTTTCATGTCATGATTTATTTGCATATAATTGCTTATCATTGTGTGCTTATCAATATTTTTAAAACTTTTAGTCCGACAAATTAGAAGAAGCCGGAGGTCAAACTAGCACGCAGATTGAGATGAATAAGAAGCGCGAGGCTGAGCTGGCAAAACTCCGGAGGGAAGTGGAGGAAGCTAATATTCAACATGAAGCTGCCATGGCCAGTGTAAGGAAGCGTCATAATGATGCTGTTGCTGAAATGGCTGAACAAATTGATAATCTCAACAAGATGAAGGCAAAGGCTGAGAAGGACAGGGGAAGCGCTAGTAAGCTTATCATCAGCACTACTAATAATTATTAATCAAATAGTATGAACTTTTTTATTGATTACTGCTTCAATAATTGTTAGATACTGAGCTGAATGACTTGAGAGCGGCTATGGACCACTTGACCAACGAGAAGGCTGGAAACATCAAGCTTGGCAAGCACATGCAGGCTCAGCTTCAGGAAATTCAGAACAAATATGAGCAGGTAACCCGACAACTCTCTGAGGTGGATCAGACCAAGAAGAAGATGGCTATGGATAACGAAGACATGACCAGACAGATCGAAGAGGCAGAATCTCAAATCTCCGTGCTCGGAAAACTCAAAGTTTCACTGGCTACTCAACTGGAAGACACCAAGCGGATGGCTGATGAAGAAGCAAGGGAAAGGGCAACGCTGTAAGTTCCAAGTTTGCTTTAAACTGCCAAGAGCCTAAAATTGCCAAGAGCCTAAAATAAAATAATAATTAATTAATAAATATTATCATTACAATACAACAAAAATTCTTGGTAATGGATATCCAAATTCAACGACAAGTCCCATCTTGTTTGTTACCTTGCATAATTGTATCGATTTTGTTTCACGTCTTCCAGTGCAGCCTTTTCATATGTAGTAACGTATTCATTCATATTTTTAATTGACTTTATTTTAGATTTATTTAGCTTTTATTTTGATTTGGATTTTGGATCAATTTAGGCTGGGAAAGTTCAGGAATGTTGAACATGATTTGGACACACTTAGGGAACAACTCGATGAGATTTATGAAGGAAAGAGTGAAATTCAAAAGGGAATTTCAAAGGCCAATGCTGAAGCACAACTGTACAGGGCCAAGTATGAGAGCGAGGGGCTAGCGCGTATTGAGGAGCTTGAACAGGCAAAGTAAGTTGCGTGGCTTTTGATTATTGGGTAACTTGAGAATGGGTTTAAACTAATCGTAAGAATAAATAACTTTATAGACAAAAGCTGACTGCCCGGCTGCAGGAGGCTGAGGAGACGACCGAGTCGCTGAACCAAAAGGCAGTGTCTATGGAAAAGATCAAGCAGCGTTTATCCACGCAGCTGGAAGACATGGCTGCAGAGGCTGATCGATCTCGAACGCTAGTTGCTCAAATGGAGAAGAAGCAAACGTACTATGACAAAATCCTTGCTGAATGGAAATCAAAGGTTAACGATCTAACTGCCGAGTTGGATGCATCAAGGAAAGAAGCTAGGAACTACTCCACTGATCTTATGCGCACCAAGGCTTTGCATGAGGAGACGCAAGAGGCGGTCGAGATTTCTCAACGGGAGAACAAGAACCTCGGAGAGGAGATCAAGGACCTGCTTGATCAGATCTCAGAGGGAGGTAGGAACATTCATGAATTGGAGAAGGCTAAGAACAGGATCCAGATTGAGAAGGATGAACTCCAAGCCGCTTTGGAGGAGGCTGAAGCTGCGCTAGAACAGGAAGAGAACAAGGTCTTGCGCGTACAGCTCGAACTTAGTCAAGTCAGACAAGAAATTGACAGGAGGTGGGTTAATTTTTATTATGACATTTTTTTTGCCTCTATTTTCATTTTCATGCTTGACGACTTTTTTTTGTATCTTAGAATTCAAGAGAAGGAAGAAGAGTTTGAGAACACTCGCAAGAACTACCAGCGAACTTTGGACTCGATGCAGGCCAGTTTGGAAGCTGAAGCTAATGGTAAAACTGAGGCTTTGAAGATGAAAAAGAAGCTCGAGTCAGATATCAACGAGCTTGAGATTGCCCTTGACCATGCCAACAAGTCCAATGCTGAGGCTCAAAAGGCCATCAAACGGTACATTCAACAAATCAAGGAGACCCAGACAAACCTCGAGGAAGAGACAAGGGCTCACGATGAAGCCAGGGAGGAGTACGGTATTGCTGAAAGAAGGGCTCATGCGTTATCTAATGAATTGGAAGAATCTAGGACGCTTTGTGAACAGGCTGAGCGAGCGAGGAGAATCGCTGAAGGAGAACTTGGAAACGCCAGGGAGCACCACAATGACATTTCCGCTCAAGTGTCCAATCTTGCTGGACACAAGAGGAAACTTGAGGCTGAACTTGAAACACTTCACGTTAGAAAATCAATGCATCAACTTAATATGTATGTCATATGCATGAAATTATATTTAACTGTTTTTTAATTGTATAGACCGATCTGGAGGAGATCCTGAACGAAGCCAAGTCCTCAGAGGAGAAGGCAAAGAAGGCCATGGTTGACGCAGCTCGTCTTGCCGATGAACTGAGAGTGGAACAAGAGTTTGTCCAGTCTCAGGATAAGGCACGTAAGGCTATGGAAGGCCAGATCAAGGAGTTGCAGCAAAGATTGGAGATTGCAGAGAATGAAGCCCTGAAAGGAAGTAAGAAAGCCATTGCCAAGCTCGAGGATAGGATCAGAGCTATTGAGAATGAGCTGGATCTTGAGCAGCGCAGACACGGTGATGCACAAAAGAACATGAGGAAGGCAGACAGGAGGGTCAAGGAACTCGCGTTCCAAGCTGATGAAGACAGGAAAAACCATGAAAAAATGCAAGACCTTGTTGAAAAACTCCAACAAAAGATTAGGACCTACAAGAGACAGATTGAGGAGGCGGTAAGGCTCTTATTTTGCTTATATATCAAAAGTAGACTGCAAAGTTTGAATATATATTCTCTCATCCATTTAATATATGTTACAGGAGGAAATTGCAGCATTGAATTTAGCCAAGTTCTCAAAAGCCCAGGCTGAGTTGGATGATGCTAATGAACGTAGTGACATGGCAGAGGCTCAGCTAATAAGGTTCCGACCTGGAGCTGGTGGTGGCGGCGGTCAGAGGGGACAAAGGGCACCGTCTGCTGCGTTGCAGTAAAACTTCATCACCATCATCGTTGCGTGTGTCGTGTGGAGGGAGAGAGAGCAAATTCACATGAATATATTTCCGTTTTCTTCTTATATTGATTATTTATCTGATTGATCTTTCAAAACAATCACTCTGAAATTAGGGAGTATTTAATGAGTTAGTCCAAATAAAAAGTGATTTTCTCTTATTGCGCAATTACTTGAAATGATATGTATTCTTATATACCGTTATGTCTTTTTCTTTACAAGCACACACCTGGCAATCATTCAGTAGGAAACTTGCAATTACAGTACACGGGACTATTGACTCTCTGGCTATATTTGTGTTTGTTTCTAGTTCTTCTACTACTACCGTCACATCACGCATGTGTGCTTGTTAGTTTATCAAAATGCGAGTGCATTATATTTCTTCATCAAAGTGCAGACGCTGTATTCAAATAGCTGTTTGCATGATGACTCATTAGTTGGTCATGAGCTGGCTAGATGAACAATTGAGAGCGCGTATCGTATGCGCTATATATTATTTTATAATGAAAAACAGGTTGATCAGGTAGACACTGAACGGTCTGTTGAGCGGAGCGGATGGTGATGATGATGTGATGTGTGATGAATGCTTCGGGTACTATACAGTGTTAAAAGCATCTCAATTCGTTCACAATCAGGCGAATTGGGTTCAAGCTGTAATTTAATTTTTGATAGTGCATATAATATGCCTTCAAGGCACAACAACATTATTTATACGGATGGAATGCTTCAAGTGCTCAAAAGGGTTGACTAAAAGGGTTTGCGGTTTCTGCGTACGCATACCATCATCATTACCCCCATACCTAGCCACTATTGCATTGTATGTGCGGAAGTGCCTAACCTTGAAAAAAAGCTTGGGTTCTTTGTTTCGAAATTTCATGAGTGTATATTTGCCACCAGAGGAAAGATGACTCAACCGCGTTTGCCTTTTTTTTTATTCTACAATAATTTTCGTACTCTTTTGACTTCCGTGAAAATCCAGCAGGCAGAGGGATATGAATGCATGAAAAGGGGCTACCACTTTTTATTCAAGTTTTTGCCCATTGTTCCGTATAAGGTTTTATCATGTTGTTTTTTTTTATTCCGTGCGTATCTTGCATTATTCAAAAATAACACACACATGAGCCTGAATCTCCTCTTGACTTCTTGAGCGTGATAATGTAACTAATGCGTTGGCATACACAATTAGGTTTGTTTTACTTGATTACACGATGCTGGAAAAGGATTTTGTTTAGTTCATAATATGTATATTTCATGTATAGTGATCTCTGAGCATGAACAGAAGAAAAAAAATCTCTTTTACATTACACAACTCCATACTCTAAACGCAGTGCTCAGGAGCGTTCGTTTCATTCCCCTTTTTTCTTTGCAACAAGAGTGCTTATTAGGTGTAGCAGTGGGGAGAAAAAATAATGCCAAGAGCGAGTCCATGTAGTAGTAGTGAGTGAGGTTATAAAAGCCCAACAACTGGGCAGGTAGATGATATAACGTGCATGCTAGAATTTTCATCACTACTCATGCTGACGATGACGATGATTATGTTCCCACAGTCAGGTTAGTAGATATATACCTACTATTGTGCTTTTGGCAGAGAGAAGAAACCTGCGGTTGTCAAACAACTCACCCCTTTTCATTTCGCTTTAGTTCTTCTCAACATTCCATACAAAATTATACGGTCCAAACAAACCCATACAATGCACAAGGAACAACGATATATACTAGAAGAGGAGCCACCACCAATGTACATTGAAAATCCTCTGTCAGTCAACTTTATATGATACTTTCGCTATCAAACAGACATCTTCGTTTAAGAAAGAATGAGGGTTTAATACATGTTACATCTTTTTTTGTGTGTGCATTTACCACTTTATCCTTCTGCAATCAACATTTTGGATTTGGCAACCAGTGAATTAGGTACTCCTCCGGATTCAAATTACACGTAAAATTCAATTATCAAAAATTATTAGTAACGAAATTGCGAATGAAAATCCATTACGCTATAGTTTGTGTTCTCTCGTTCCGTTCTCAATTATTGCTACTACACAAAGTCGGTGGAGGACTCCACCCTGAAGTTAGTTGAAAACCGTGTTTGTTTGTGTTTGCATGAGAGTTTGGTTGGAGGAGTTGAAGTGGAAATGCTTGTACACTATAGCTCCTGCCACCCGAGTGTGTGTGTATAGTTTGAGATGACAAAATAATTTGACATCCTCAATCCACAAATAATATAATGGATTAGGATGAGATGATGTTGTGTAGTATTTTATTTTGGGGGAAAAAAATCTCAGTAAAAAGTGTTAATTTTTCATCACCCGCGATTCACCCACGTACGGTGATTCCCGAAAAACCGGGAGTGGAAATTTTAGACTAGGAATGTATTTTTTTGCTTGGTATTGTGTGACCTGGTTGGAATTCTGCCGAGAAAGATTCTGTTCTGCTGTGTACAACATTGGTGGCTGATCCTATTGTAGTTATCCCCGAGTCTCTCTCGGATCGGATACATAATATGTAGGGAGAGATGGTGCAAAACCCAGTTTTTGGTGTAATGCCCGGATAATATGTTATGCTATATGTATACTGATCATCAGCATCCCACTCACAATCTGGCCTGTTTTCCTCTCTTTGCGAAAATTGTCTTTCAATTTTTTATCGAAAATTCGCGATTTACACAAAAAATATTTTCAGTGCAAATCGATACTCAATACTATACACCGGACTCTTGTGTTTCATAAATTTAGGGTTCGTTTGAATATTTTTGAATAACTCGTTTTTCTTTTGGCCAATCCTCAAAAGTACCTGTTACAGCAGCAAAAGCAAAAGTTGACGATGATGAGGAAGAGCCAGGTTCACCAACCGAGAAAAGCTGCTTATCATATCCCTTTATCATGAGCTATGAAAGCTGAATGAACGAAACTATACGTAATTATTATAGTGGGTATGATAGCGTGTCTTTGTTCAGCGAGTGAGTAAAAAAAAAGAGTGCTGCACTCCATGCATGACTCATCTACATATCAAGCAAAAGTGTTTTTAACCACCGTATCGAGTTTCTTTATCACGTTACTGGAGAAAATAATATTATCTGGATATATCCACATATATAATTATATTTTAATGCCTTACTACTGCAATGTTACGTGTCAACGGCCTACAATCTCGAATAATAATTACTCGCATTCGATTACTCTCATGTGGTAGCAAAAGTGCCCGTGCTAATCATCCTTTTTGTAATATTTTTTAAAAAAAATACAATATTTTTCAAATTAGTTTTCTTAAAACATGCCGTCCAAAAATAAGCAGTACAATCTGGTTCAGAGTGATGATCTAGACACTAGAATTCCGCTCATGCCGGAAGAAGCTTTCCAACATGGGATCCCATTCAACTGTAAGGTAAGACTCATTGTTTCAATATTTAACTTTTTTTATCATTATTATATGTGTTAGTAGTATGTTTGTACATATATGAGCTCAGAGGTGAAAGTTGCAAGGATTTCCCATTCCATTTATATGTGCGTCATTACTTCTTATGTGTCATGATGATGTTGGGTGCAACCATCCGTTCTACTTTTCAAGCGAATTGGTGTGTACTCATATAGGCTTCATCCTTTTCCTTTCAGTTCATTGGATCTATGGACATTCCGCGACCCACCAGTCGGGTCGAAATCGTCGCCGCCATGAGGAGAGTCAGGGTGAGTATAAATGCGTGAACCTATAATATGTCGTTCGTCTCATCATCTCATGTTACATCTCCTCGTTTCAAATTACCAAAAATTTATTTTAGTTCAGGGATAAATTCATGATTTTCATCAAATTACTTTCCAGTGTATGCGCTTGCGCAATGATTGAAATCATTGTTGTAAAAACCTAGCTTTAATTAGAGAAAATTGTGTTTGTGGGATTTGAACAAGCAATCAAGATAAATTGCGATGCCTTTGATTTGGTGAACGAATATAAAAAAAGTTTGTAGAGAATGGATCAGCTTGTGATGAAATTTGAGTCAAAACAATTTTTGTTGTAGTACATGCATGCGCGTGATTGTGTATTGTAGTATGTACTAAATGCAAATCACGGATGTTGTTGAGACAAGTCAATGTGGATGTTTGGGAAATTACTCATATACCAATGAATACTTCTCGCTGCCGCAGGAAAAGTTACCCTGTACATATGCGAATATTCATATAAACATATACATAGACCCAGGCTAATCACTCGTGTTGCGTATAAAATCTAGTACACTTGTGGAGCCTTGAATGAGCTTAATGAAGAAATTAAGTTATTGTATGAAATGTTTTATTTCTAAACCGCCTTTTAAAACTCGATTTTTAAACCGTTCTCAGCAAGGAAAAGCTTTTATTTACTCGAAACATGAATATATTTGTAAAATGTTCATGGGAAAAAACAATAAAAAAACTTTGATAAGCAGCAAATGAAATGATACTATCTAAGTTTACGACAGATTCTAATTTGCGACTAGTGTAAAAAATGACTTATTTAAAGTTTTTGTACGATTTTGTCACTCAAACACTCAAATAATTTCAAATTCAAATTTTGCTATATAAGCTCCTCTGCTAAAAGTGTAACTCATAAGGACCAATCACCCATTTCCACTCATTTTTTCCTCAGCCTTCTGTAGACGACTAGAATGACTATAGATTTTTGATTGATTGAAGGTTAAAATTCACTTAATGAATCCTTTGATTGATCTACTCATCATTATAACGTCCTTGGAACGTCATCACATTCTAAAATCTATACTCAAAAAACTACTAGAATGAAGATCAACAAGTTGACTTATGCACCAACATGAAATGATTTAATTATTTTAATATTAGTGATGAACCACCTGTTAAGGTGAACAAGCAATACTTATGATTGGAGTAATCAAGGGAAAGTTAACGGGAAGCTCTAGGTTTTATACACTTTCATTTTTTGGCTTGGCTTTCAAATATCGTTTAATCAGCAAGTTTCTTTGCTTACAGTACCCAAAGAGCAAAACAATTTCCCACGCTCGAGAATTACTCGTAAAAATTTTGCTAGTAGTTCCGAATTTACGAAAGCAAGCATGCATTTTTTTTATTAATTGAAGCTCAATATGTAGGTTTTTCTTAACAAGTTGATTTCATAAGCTGATGCGCATTAGATGGAAAAAATTTGATAAAAATGTATGAGAGGATGATGATGACAAGTGATGATCTGAAAATAGAATGATGAGCTATATTTGCATTATTCATAGGAGTTGCATGCATGCATGCATAATGCATAGATTTAAAAAAGTTTTGATAATGATGCAGGTGGAATTCAAGTCGAAGGGCGTAAAGAAGAAAAAAGTGACGTTGACAGTGTCTGTGGATGGGATGAAAACTACGCTGAGGAAAAAGAACAGGAAACGGAAGGTCAGTGTTGTGCGATAATCAAACATGTACGATGCAAAAGAAAAACCTGTAATATGTAGTGTGTCTGCTCAATTGCAATTGTGTCTGGGTTTTGAATGCATAAATGTAATTACACGCAGAAGCGGAGCAACTCGTACGTTGATGTGGATGGGCCAAACAGCATGGTTGTTCTCAGCCACCCGATCTACAGGTACGATGATTAAATCTCTACGAATAATATGTAGGTTTGAAAATGAATGAGGATGGACAGTAGATTGGAATATACTGATTATTTTTATATTTGCAGGATATTTTACGTGTCACATGATTCTCAGGACGTGAAGATATTTAGTTACATAGCGCGAGAGACGTCTTCGAATGTGTTCCACTGTTGTGTGTTCAAAGCAGCGAATAAGGTACGTTATATGTATATTGCGATTTAGATTCAGGGTCAAGTGCAATACACCGATATGATCGGATCATGATGATGATCATGATGCTTTAAGGAGATTAATAGAAATTCGTCATTTGAATCGGGCATTATGAGTTTTGATAAGAGTAGCATACAAGTTCGCATCTCTAGCATCATTATATATACGACGCTTTCAAGGTTTTTATAAAAATAGCTTTTGAGCGTGTGCATGTTGCATGAACGCGAAAATAGGATGGTGATAGGAGAGCGTATTTCGCGAGTGTTTTTTCTCCAATCTATTTTTAACCTCCGTTCATGTTGTAAGGGTAAAACACACATACGGGGTTCAGTTGGGTGCGCGTGTGTACGGAAGAGTACTACATGCGTTTTTTCAATTGGTCAAATTAAATAATAATAATAATCATCTTTTTTAAAAATATTAAATGTGGCGGATTTAATTGAGCCATCCCCTTTAATGGCTACCGTCGTAGGGATTAAGGTGCGCGAGGAGCGACCTACTGGGTGTGCTACTCCGCCACCAACCCCAAGTAGTCCCATGTTGAGAACTGGTAGGAGCAGTAGTGATAAGTGTAGAACGCCTAAAAAATTGTCCTTTAGGGAACCTGAAGTCATCTCACACTCCACTAGTAGTATTAACAAAATCGTTGAACCTAGTTTAAGTGGGCAGGGGGATAAAAAAACACAAGGTTCCGGTGCACATAAAAGCTCCATGAGGGAACGCGTCATTATTGAGGATATCGAGGACCTAGAGGTCACTTGAACTTTATCATGTACTCTATCATGTGGGGTTGCTTGATTTGTAACACTTTTCTTTGTGAATATCATGTTTCAGAACCAAGCCATGCGAATAGTGAGGACAGTTGGCCAGGCATTTGAGGTTTGTCACAAATTGGTTGGCACTGCTGGTGAGGATGATGAGCCAGAGGAAGCCCATGAATCAGACACAAACGTTTCAACAGCAGTTGAATCTAAACCACCACCGGAAATCACGCCACCTCCTCCCATAGACCCACCGCCGCCCGTTATTCAAGAACAACAATCCAACGTTTCTGGTAGTTCATCAAGTTTGCCAGAAAAGGCTGGCTCCTCTAGTAGCAGCACCCCACCAATCTTGGCATCTGGGTTGAATAAAATCAACGAGATTGTCCGGGAAATGACCGGGTCTCAAAAACCTCATAAACCACAAAATCTGGATTTAAGCAAGAGGGATAATGATCTTATGAACTTGCACACGCCCACGAGCTCTTCTGTGCCTACTCCAACCCAAACTCAGAGTTTCTTCAAGGATCTTAATACGCTTCATTCTAACATACCTGTCCTCAGCCCCAAAGTGAGGGTAGAGGGCAATAAGGAAAACCTTGCTCAGGTGCATGAAGCACAGTTGTTGAAAGAACAACTTGAGCAACAAACACAAAACACCAGGGCTGCGCTTGCGCAGATTCAACTGCTTAGGGATCAACTTGCTGCAGAGTCCGCTGCCAGGATTGAAGCCCAGGTAATTTAACAGACTTTTTTTATTTTAAGATTGTTTTTTTGAAACTTGTACTTATATATATGCTATAACGAATGTGATTTGCACTTTCAGGCCCGCACCCACCAGCTATTGATTCATAATAAGGAGCTTCTTGACCACCTGCAAACGCTAGTGCGAACGATCCAGGAACTAGAGTCAGGAGGTGTGATTAAACAGGACAGAGGGTCAAATAACAGTATTGCTGCTGCCACCGGTGTGACGCTGCCACAGGTAAAAAAAAACATGGTCCATGTATTTGTGTTTGTTTGAGCTCTGTCGATTTGAGTTTTATTTTTGAGTTGGTTTTGAACGCGTGTTCCATTTTAACGCATGTGTGTAATGCCTGTCCACCGTCCCTTTGACATAAACTTTGTAAACTGTGTGGAGTAGTAGAGGTTAAGTAGTGTTAGCGTTGGTTTGTTGAAATTTGTGCATGGTGAGTTTGAATAGCGCATGGGTTTTAGAGAGAACAAGTTATGGCGTGTATAAACGAGAGAAAGTGTATACAAATATGCCAACGAATTATATATATTGACTGTAGGTGTTTAGCACGCAGATGCACCACCATCACATGCACCAGCGGAGTGGTTCTCCGTCAAGCACACCTCCCCCCTTCCAATCTCAACAATCAACACTTCCAATCTCATTTCAAGAAATCGAATCATTGCGTAGACAAAACGCTGCGCTGTTAGATACGTTAATATTTGAGAATAACGCTCGCCCAAGTTCCTCAGCAATTGGTTACTACCCACCAATGCCACATCATCACGCGCGCTACTACCCACAGCCTTATTACCCTCAGCTGCCAGCGTCGCTGCTGTACTCTTCCCCTTATGCGAACGCTTCAGCGTCGCTAATCATGTCGAACAGTACTCAATCTCAGAGTTCCTCCACGTCTAGTTCCAGAGGGATGTTGGAGCCGGGAACCTCGAGTGAGATGCTTGCCACGATATTCACTAGTGGAGGACAGCCTGTACTTCCTGCTGGGCGGGATACACCATTCATTAGACCTCTTGATAGCGAAAACAAGTCATTACTTGCGCCTCCTCCAATGATCCCGAAACTTGGTCAAATTGGGAGGAACGCGAGCGCAGATTATGATGGGAGTGGTGGGTTTGAAGAGTCAAATTTGAGGAGAAACGTTTTGGGGAGGTCAGTCAGTGAGAAAATTGGACATCGGAGTGAACTCATGTCCCAAGTACAAAGGACTGCGTGGGCTAGGCATACCACAAAGTAAAAATAATCGGATTCCAATCGCATTCAAAAAAACAAAAAACAAATGTACATATATTTTTTTTAAATTCCAAAGAAATGGAACAAACGGAAAAAGCTTTATCGACAGAGCTCAAATTGTGATGCTGACGTGTAATTGTAATGTTTGATTGTTGGTGTATAGCTGACTCCACGCTCTAAGATTGAGCGTTGGTTTTCATTCGTGGTGCCGGCGTCAATGGAGCAAGACACTCTAGAAGATGGTGAGTATAATCTGGACAAGCGGAACGTGTGGCTTTCAAGAAGAACATTGACGAGCAATCGGGAAAGTGGATTCGTGTCCGAAACCAACGAGCTTGAGATTAACAGCAAAAAGATTAGCCGAAGGAGAAAGTCGTCTGGGAAGCAGGCGCTTGTTCGAAGGTCGTCGTCGTCAGCCAACAACAACCGTCATGTTATTAACGCTACTCGCCTCTCCTCTACCTCGTCTTGGTTGCGACGAGTGCTCAGAATGAAGAGGAATGCTAGGGGCATGGACTATTACAACGCTCATGCAAGATCCAGCTCCACTACCAAAAATACTAACAACGCGCAATCAATTAGCCCTACCCTTCAACGGGTCAACTCTTTTAAATCCCGTGTTTCCAGTTTGTAATAAAATAAATATGATTTTTATTTTGACAACTCAAAATTTATCAACACCTCGTATTCATTTACATCACACACATAAATATATAATTTTGGTTTCTTTATATGGTTCATTTAATTAATTTAAAATCACTCACATGAGAACTAATAGTATCATATATCACATTCGCATCCTCCCAAAACACAATGTTGGCTTTCACTCGCTGCCGGTTATCATTCTTTTGAAGCCATTTGTACATGTAGTAGTTTACCCGAGGAAATACAAATGATTGTGGACTGAGGGCTAATGCTGGACAAACGTCGTTGAAACCGTCTCCCGTGTAAAATGTTCTTGCAAATGGTCCGTTACGATCCATATACGCTTTGATTGCTGACCCTTTGCACATGTTTGGTGGACACGTTTTGCAATTTGCTTGGTGCTCATAGGGGCTGACTTGAAGTAATCCTTCCGCTTCATGAATAGTCGACTTGTTTGTTATCACATCAAATGGAAACTGGGTTGGTTTGGAAGGAAGTCGGTCAATGATTTGAGCATTCAACCACTCATTTATAGAAAGATCATTTGCGTCTGATATCACAAGTAGCTTGACCCTGTTACCATCTTTGGACTGCTTATACTTCACCAGACTAGTCAAGAGGTTCACCATTCCTGATTCCAAGAAACAAGAACAGTTATTATTAGGTCGTTTTATTTCCTTTTAAAATTTCATGTCAAATTATCTAATCTTATAATCATATTCATTAGAAATCTTAAGTTACCTCTGGTAGGCTCCATCTTCTTGAAAAACCCTTTGAGATCCGAAATTGAGACATTTTGGCTATGAAGAAACTTAAACACCCTGTTCATGTACTCTGTAAAAGAGATCCCCTCACATTTGATATCTTTGGGAAGAGGAGTTTCAATAACTTTTTGTATCTCGTAATCCGAATTTAAGTTGATTATCGTGTGGTCAAAGTCAAACGCAAATAAATACGCTTGACCTGTACTCCTAGCCTTTGGTTCGTTGTCGTTCTCCTCATAGCCAAGCCGGGTTTCTTGATTATCATTTACTCCAGACATTTTGCAGACAATTTGTACTTTTTTAGTAGCACCACAAAACGGTGGTTTAAAAATACGAAAGACTCGGAGGGAAATTATCCTGGACAGGTTAAAGTTTCACAGTCTCAATTAAATACTTTGGTTTAGAAACTTATTTGAGAAATCAAAAAGCACTGACAACAACTATTGACGCTAGCCAAATCTCTGGAGCATGACACAATGACATTTAGTAGAATACTGCTAAATTCTAAGCTAAATCTACTCAGAGCAGGCTGCAAGTGAGTGGCTCCAGAACAAACCCTCGTTGCTAGATGCAAATTGTACATGTGAGATTTCGGATGATGAAAACAAAAGCACACGGGGATAGATAAAAGTGTGGTGATGTGAATTCTGTGCATATTATGCATGTATCCCGCACATATGTGCTTTAGAAGTTTTTATGTATATAAATTGTATACTTCTCATGAAGCCTGTCCAGTAAATATATGTGCAAGTAAAGGTCCTAATGCTAGCGTAATGTTCTGAATCTGATGCACTAGAGTGAGCTCGTATCATGCTTCGTTTGCTTTAGGCTCAAAGTGACAAGTTATATTTGAGGGACAGCGTGTGTCCATCTCATAGCCCGTGTTTGTTTCCAGCATTCATTTCATGTTGGGCTCTTTAAGTCACAAGAGTATCTATGTTTGATTTGATGATTGCAAGGAGTGAAAATCCACAGCTAAGCTTTAACAACTTCTGTGGAAGTACAAGTATGAGTAGAGTCACAAGTAATGTGAATATTTTGAAGTGTATGCTTCGTTCTACTTGTTAATTATTACGTAATGGTGTAATATACGTTACGGTTCAGGTTTCTTGGAATGCGTTTAAACCACTTGAAAACATGAAAGTTTAAATTCATAAGAACTGTTAGATTATAGGAATTTGCTTTAGAACGAGGAGTAGAGGTGGCTTTCACAGGTTAATGGTAGAGATGCTATAATATGTAGAAACTGGATGTTGTGAATATCCCATGACAACGTGCGTTCCGGTTAATGCGCTTGGATAAAATGAACGGAGCAAAAATGTGAGGTCGTCGGAAAGAAAAAAAAATATTCGCGAGAAAAAATGTAGGTAAAGAAAAGAAACGAGGTGTACTAATTACAAGGTATAAATGTCAGGTAGTAATGTAATTTAGGTATAATAAAAAGGCAAATTCACAAGATTCTCAAAACACCCCATCATCATCATCATGGCAAGTACTCCCTACCGACTGTACAACATTGATGAAAGTGCTGAAGAGCAGGGGTTGCGGAATAATGATGAGGTATTATATGGGGAAGAACAAGTCCCGTATCAATTTCCAGACATGTCCCTCTTTCAAAACGCTTGCTCTTGGAACCGAAGAATGGTGATGCCTTACAAACGACCTAGGCAAAACGGGAACTTACCCATGCGTGATGAGCCACTCGTCGTCTACAGATTCTTTGACTTTTACTGTACAACTTGTGAGCAAGGATGGTTGTCACCACTTCTCAGAGCCAAGGATGGATGCTTTTGCCGGATCTGCCATCAATTCGTACTGCCGAGGGGACTTGTATGCACATTTTAAAAAAAAATCTCTCTACTTTTCGTCCGATTTAATAATATTCATATTATTGTGTGTAGCTCATAATCCATAATAATCATATATGAATGATGTGTTATTGTATAGCGCCACAGCTTCACCCCTTATCTGGGCAAGGAATCTTGTTACGGGAAATATACTTGTCATGTGTGTGCCCGTGGTTGGAGTAGCTACAAATCTTTATCTAATTGCCCAGATCAGTGCTTCCAGTGCGGGACCATCGTCTATCCTTACTACCAAGTCGCTCATGTATGCAATAACCACCAACCCGTGATTTATTATTCATATGCACGCAATATTGCACGCTTTTTTTAACAAACCCATCATATATACAATACATATCTTTCCAGATTAAGTGCTTATGCGTTTTCTCTTGTTTACTTCCCATATACAGTCCGTCCTTTATCAAAAGATCCATAAAAACTCGGATAGCACAAAGTCAGCAATTTTGAAGAGCCTCGTCGGCCAATCTTCTCAACAACAGGATCATGGTAATGGGTCTGAAAACAGAAACGATCGAGTGCTAGCTTCACATCCTCGTAAAATCATTTCTATTTCTGGCATCTTCACATCATCATCAGCAAAAAACAAACTTATGATTAACAAGAAACGACTCCACTGTCTCAACAACGTCCCGTTTCTTCAACACTCACCACAAAAAATACGAAGACAAATTCACTTGAAAGCTTGCTTCTCAGAACCAATCATCACGACCTGAATTTATCACACAATCAATAATTTCTTTTCTCAACAACCATGCTTTTTTTAAACATAATATATTCTTTTGCAAAATTCAATGAGTAGTAAAATCCCATAACCTCATTCCAGGAAATAAAAAAGTGCATGCCCTATGCGAAAAAAAAATACCTAACGATATGGTTTTGTATAGCGGAACATATTGTTCATTGAATTTATTATATAAGGTATTATATATGTGAGTTTAGAGTAGTAGTGAGTTGACAGGATTTTTTAAGGACGACGGACGGAGATTTTTTGGTTGTGGTGTAGGAAATAAAATAAGAATAGTTAGAGCTATGACGTGTACTGTCTTTTATTACGAGGTTAGGACTACGGAAGGATCTTGAGAGAGAGAGAGAGAGTAGTATAGTATAGAGATTTCAGCAACTTTTCATGTTCATTGTGGACGGTTTTTATGTGTCATTTGACAGTGTTTGGATTTTGGCATGGTAGAGTTCCTCCCCTTTCCTTCTCTTTTATCAAGTTAGGATATTGCTATTGCTCACTGACGGAGTGGAACACATTGAATGAATACTCACCAGACAATAGAATCGTAATATAGGAAACGGAAACTTGTGTCGTATTGGGGAAAAAGAGTCATTTTCTTTTTCTTTTCCCTTTTTTTATACTCACAAACGATATATGTTAGCTTTCTATTATGTTGTGTAAAGAACCATAATAATGTGTATTTACTCGTGATCATTACATTATCGTATCACAAGACGGTTTGTTCTGCTCTTTGACCAAAAAACAAGAATAGAGAGAGAGAGAGAAGATATACATATAATATATATTATATGTTTTTTTGGTCGGGAAGAAGAACTTGCCTTGCCGTTTCCCTTTTCCGGACCAAATACATTATATCATGATGATGGGCATACAAGCGTGCGTTTTGTTTGTCCTTTGTGCTTGTTGTGTTGCAATTCTTGGTTCCAGTCAAGTTTTTCGCTTTTGCCACAGAGGCGTGTGGCACCAGCTCACACAACAGGACTGTCCGTATGGGCTCCTCTTCAATGAACAACTACTTACCCCATGCTTCTACACCACTAACAGCGACAAAGAAAATTCTTTGAGGTGAATAAATAAATAAAAACGTATGCACAATTCAATATGCTCCTTTTAACTAACCATAACCAACTCGTTCCGTTTTGATTTTAAAGGATTTGGCCGACCATTTGTGATATGCCGTATGCATATCAGTTTGAAAATGTGAAGGATGCCACGTCAGGGGATGGCTTCTTTCTTGCTCAGAAAAATGGAGAGGTACTACACGAGAATTATAACCTATTTTAGTAATGAAAATGACTTATCTGACTCATGCTTGTCAAAATGCTTTTCTTTTAAGATCCGGATGGTCCATTTTGCAAAGGATTCAAATGAGACAAGTAAACCTTCAGTTACGGCTGATGTTATATCACTGCAGAGTTGTGAGGACCGATGCTACCGGAACATATTTGAGTCACCAAGTAGCTCAGCCCTATACACAAGCTCATCTCATGAGGATTCCGATTCTTTGGAATCACCCCATCACGTTTCACGACCAAAATTATCTGCTCAAGACCGCATGAGTGTGAATGACCAAACATTACGGTTAGGGGACTACCTATTTGACCAAATAGCGACACCGGATGAAAGCCCAGGTCCAAACTTGAGGATCGTAGAGCTATTCAAACAGAGTATCAGGATCATGGCCAATTCATGTCGACATCCGTTTATTAGCAGCAATTTCGTGAATCGGCTGCTATATGGATTCCTCTTTCTCATCTCGGATGCAGGGGTTGGGGAGCTGGAAGATGTGAATTTGGAAGAGTTTGAAGAAATCATGGTCGCGTTGAATGCTTGTGATGAGAAAAAGCCCAGTTTTAGGTTGGAGGGGACTGTCTGTGAAAACAATGCTATTGCAAGTCAACAAAATAATTCATCATGATTTCATGCTTATTGTTTCTTGTTTTCATTCTTTTTTTAAATTCAATATATGTATATGCTAGGTCAAGGAAGTAATAAAGATACTGGAAAACGGAACCGAGTTCTCTGCCCCATTTCAGTTGACACAGCACACTGCGGATTCTATTCAAGCGGATGGAGGGAGGGGTGCATTTGAAGACCCTGACTATGAGGATGAGAAAGTTCCAAAAAGACCATTTCCATACGATGAGCTTGACGTGTTTACAGAAGCTGCTTGGTCTGCGGTGCAAGTCACACATGCGAGTTGTTTCGCAACGTTTAAGAGAAACGCAAATATGCATCATCGATATGTGTCTGCAATGGAGCAGCTATTTAATGGGAAAATTCAGGACAGATGGTATGCAAGATAAACACCGAATAATTGGGTGTATGAGTTTTGCATTAATTAAATTAGTTGATTATGAGGCATGAGTGCATAAATTAATTGTCGTAGGAGGAATCCTACTCGCTTAATCGATGATCGGATGTGGGGCAGCTGGTTCCTTGCAGATGTCGACAATACATTTACGAACATGCAGGCATGCATTCGTGCAGCTTACCTGGATGCTCCATTTGCAATGCGACTTGACCGCCCCATCGACCCCGTCAGATCCCCAAAGAGGAAGAAGAGGTCGGTGAACGACTACTGGGAATCGTACAATGATAACGGGGGAATTCGGTACAAGCTAGCTGATGAAATGCAATGTTTTCAAAACCCTGATGATCGGGAGCTTGTTCTCCAGGTTTTGAAAAACAAGTGTAGTAAAGAGTAAAGATTCCTATGAATATAACCTATAACATATTGATTGACATGTGTCAAACTGATTAGTAATTATGTATACGCATACGTATTATTTCGTCATGAATTTTTTTTTCTTTTTGGGGGAATGAAAATCTTTTTGGGGTTTTTGCTCCAAATCCATGAAACAACATGATAATTCTATGTGATGTGATATGTGATGGGCCATCTAAAACATGCGTGTTTGGATCTGCTTTTTGGATGTTACGAATTATCTCGAGATTCGGTCTTAACATGAAAGCCGCAGGCTGTCAAGAGATTCTACATCACAACAGCGTGTTTTCAAAAAAAAAAGTCTTGTATAGTTTCCTAAAAAGCATTTCACTAATTATCATGATAGGGTTTTATTACATATCTTCATGCGAAAATTGACTACTGGTGATCGGGCAATACGTTGAAATTATTGCATTTTTGATATTCAACCACTTATGCGTTCAGCATCAGCATGAGTTTTACATGAGAAACTCTTAATAATAAATATGCACAAAGAAGCAGACATGAATGGTTCTTGCCTGTGTTGTTTGAGTATGCATACATGTTACGTATGCATGTCGAGTCAAGTGAATAAGTTGAAGTGAGTGTTGCTCTAAATATTTCTGTTGCCTTCATCATATCATCATCATCATCATCCCTTTGCTTCTGCTCTGGTTTGGTTGGTTGTTTGTGGAGTATAGTAATTATCGTATCAAAAGCGTATGATGGTTTAAAAGGCCTGTTGGTATGTTATTACGTGGACTTTTGATCGTGATACACTTTTCTTTTGGTTTGACAAGTGGTTGTTCTTGGATGATGCGGTCCTGCTCTCCTTTTTTTTTTGAGGAAGTAACCGGCGTTTTGTGTGTTCATCAAGAGTGCTTCAAGCGGTACATGCTTAGGGACTGGTGGTGCATAATATACCCATGGGCTTATCTCTCCATACCATTTACGTGTAATTATATCTTGAATTCCTTATCTTACGGATGCTTTTTGACGTTCAAATGATCGGGTTCTTTAATACACACCTTCATATATACGAGTCTCTGGTCGCCCCAGATAGTTTTTTCTTCTTTATTTCATCATCTACTCTATAGCCTATTAACTACATATATTTTATGATATGTGTGTGTGTTTTACCACCACCTGGCTGCTCCAGGAGGTGCGTTGCTTCCAGGAGGTGGGTTTCCCAGGGGGAAAAACTGACCGGATCCAGGTCCAAATAACCCGTTTGCGTTAGCCACTGCTGCAGCTGCTGCCGCCGCTGCTGCGGCTGCAAACTGGAATGGATTATTGTTTCCAGCTCCCTGCTTCCCTGGACTTATTGAAGAGGAAGGGGTTGTGATCGAACCGGGGGATGAGGAGGAGGATGATACACAAGGTTTACCGTCTCGGACTAATACTGGAACTGCTACACGTCGTGGTGGAGGTGGTAATGGCATCATTTCGTTTTGACGGTGGTTGTGGAGTAACGCCATAGCTGCTGCCATGTGGGGATGATGGGGTGGGAAAGGGTGCTGCACATGGTGACCACCATATGGCGGCAGGGCAGAGGAGCTAGAACTTGACGTTGGTGGTGGCAATACTCCGCAACGACTCTCCTTCTGCGCTCTGGAAATGTAAATGCATAAGCGTCTTTATATGCATCAAGTGGTAAAAGTTTAGATTTCAGAGAGTCTGGTGAAATGAATCGAGAGATCGAAAGAGAGACACGCAATGTGTACCGTTCGCTCTAAACAATCTCGTTCGAAGAAATCATGCATGCATGAATATAATATATTTGTTGCCTTTTACCTTTTAGTCTTGTATCTGTGGTTTTGAAACCAAATTTTGACTTGAGTGGGTGTAAGTCTGATGATGGAAGCGAGGTGCTCTCGTTCTGGAGCGGACAAGTACCTCTGCTGCCTAAACCTTCTTTCCAGCTCATACGTTTGTGATTTTGTAAAGAGAATGCGACGTTTCCGCTTCTTAACCACCCCTCCTGCTTGATTGTTACTTCCTGCGGTGCGATGGTCACCCGAGTGTGATTCACCTTGCATACTCCCATACCTCGGTGGCTCATCATCGTCATCAACAAGGTCGAGCTCAAACTCCTCGTCTTCGTCAGACTCCTCATGGATCGATGAGGTGGAGGCTCTGTCTTGTGGCGTTTGGTAGTGTGTGCTATACTGTTGCGTCGAGGAGTCGGGAGGAACAAACTGTGATACTGGTTGGTTATCAAATAACAGGAGTCTTTGCTTAGGTGTTATTACTGTTTTGTCGTCTGAGGATGACGTGCTGTCCGGAGAGCACAGCAATGGGGGTGGCGGAGGGGAACTTGAACTCGTTTTCGGGGATGAACCTTCATGTTTTTCTATAAAATATATATATGTAAAAGGTTTTCATTACAAAATACATATATATAAAGAAATACACACAAGACCGGACATGGGGTTTTTGAACAAGAAAGAAACACAATAGCGGGTGTTGAATACTTTTGTATAATCCAGTCTGTGTGTGAGAGACTTTTTTTTTTTTGAAAACGAATTGGGGTATTTGGGACTCACACCCAACAGTGCACCCTAAATTAGAGTTTTGTGAATATAAAGCTGAGGTGTTTGCTTCTCTCTGTGTGTGTTTACAAAAGACTTGGTTTTTGGGATACTAATCTCCCGTGAAATTGGGCTTTTATGTTTGTTGACACTTTGATTTATTATTGTGACACGGTGGTGGCGTGTATTTTGTATGAATGTTGTATATTTGGGTGCGATATATAGTGTGCTCAAATACTACGTGGATTAATATCGCTTCCGGTGTGATTCTCTAATTATATTAAATGGTTTTGGATTTGTCAAATATAATATATCCTTCGTCAAAAGGAATCAACATCATATGCATGGTAGCTCCCCACAAATAAAGCTGACGTTAAAAAGCGGACGCTTTTTGTACCTTACGGTGTAATAATCTTTTTGTCACGACTCTCTAGCTTGAGGTTTTAATAAAATTATCATGTTACGTGAAAGAGATTGCTTGTTATTATTATGAAAATGTTTTGACAAATGACAAATGATATGATGTGGGAAGACTCAGGCTTTTGCATCCACCTGGGAGGTCTTCTTGACTAATTAGACACAACACACACATATTTAAGACGTTATATAGTATACTTACGGGGTTGAACGTGATGATCAGGTTTGTGGTCGTGTTGCGTGCTATTTCCTAGATTTAATATGTCGCGGACGCTGAAACCTCCGCCGCTTGAACTTGGCGATTTCATCGTGTTTGAAGCTGCTGCTGCGGCCGCCGCTGCAGCTGCTGCGGTTGCTGCCGCTTCCATCATCTTCATCTCCATAAACCTATACAATCATCACACATAGTTTTAATTGGTCTGCTACGGCTTTTGTTTGGATGCCTAATCATATATCATATAATATGCAATGCAGATTCATAGATTTGATTCGCTTTTATAGCCTTCCCTTTTGTGATATAGCGTATTCAGGTTTTTTTTATCAAAGGGAGAAGGGGATGATACACAGGAGGGATGCGTTGCATATCATGGGGATGCTTTTTTACTGTGTGACTTTTCTGAATCTTTCATAACTTGATGCATCGTTTATAAGTATGCACACTATTTTTAGAATGCGGGTTGAGGATTTTAATATATGCCAAAAGAAAATATTAATGATCCTAATGAATGGAAATATGTCAAATGAGTATATAGCTGTTTTACAAGCATTGATAAAAACTTTAGCGTTTGAAATTTAGTTGATTGCGCTGATTTTTTTGGGGAATGTATCACGGTTGAAGAGATCTGGGCTTTCTTTAATCGTTTCATGCTTAGGAAAATGCTCAAGAATAAGTTACTGATCAAATTTTTTAGAAGAGAATCTAAATAAAAGTAGCTAAAACGGTAGATAGCTAAAAAAAACTCGATTTTGCTTCCCTATTTATAATATATTTCATTCCAAAAAAAGACACACATACACGTTTGGTACTGATTCTTAAGTTTTGCTGAACCAAACCAGAATATTTTACTACCAAACTAATCTAACATCCCACATCATGTTCCGATGAAGATATTTTTACGAGCCTATTCATGCATGAATGAGTTTATTGCATTTTGGAAAATTGCATCTAGTAAGATTTTTTTAAGAGAATCGATTACAACACACCTCCAAATTAATGAATGCAGTACACTGCAGTTATTTCCACCGCCCACTGCGATATGATAAGAAGGCCCAAACTAAATTTATATTTATTATATTAATCCATATACGCTTATGTGTACTTTCTTATACTTTCATAGTCAGTCAGTTAGTTTCATATATACTACATTTTTTTTTATTAGCATCTCTCTGGTTAGTTCAATCAGAAACATGAATCGACTTCATATATTGAAGCGACTTAATCACGTAAAAGTTGTACACATTCTCCAAATCACCATTAATTTATGAATCATACTCTTAGAAAAAACAAACATTTTACATAATATGCTTGTCAACTAGATCCAAAGCCTATCAGGATGCGATTTCATTTGAAAATCTTGAATCCAGGGTGCCAAACGAACGCCTTTCTATTTTAGTCTGCATCTTATTATCAAGTAATTAATGATGCAACCATGAAGCTAGACTGCTAATTACTCTAAGAATGTGCCTCTACTCTAATGTATAATGATAAATATAATTTTATATTTGATAGATATTTAGTACAATGATTATCTTCCGCTTCTTTTGAAGTTATGTAAAACAAATTTTAATTAAGTTTAAATTAACATATCTCCTTCACTTAAATGTCACCGTCGAACTCAGTCTTGGAAAATCGAAGAAAGTGACTGGCTTTTGATAAAAACCTTTTCATAACCTCATGCCGAACTGCAAGTCTTTTGGGTAGCAAGATATTACATGGTCATGAGGGAAATATGATACAAAACGGAAATAAAATGCTGACTGTAAGACCATAGATTAACTTGGATGAATACTCATATCGTTCAAAAAGAACTTGATTGCTTAGCTCGGGATTATTTGTCCTACCGAAGTAATAAACTGATTCAGCGTGCGCTTTGGACAATTACTAATGTGATGATCGAAGTTTCGAATTTGAAACCACTTCTTCAAAACAAATTACTTGGGAAGCGTTAAGTAATTTTTCAAAATGAATGGTAAAAAGTATTATCTTATTCCGATGCAACCTGACATGACTTTCAATTAAAATATATAGCAATCATTATGCAATAACAGCATTCACATTCGTGATTAAATAAGGCGAGAATTTCACATGCCCTCCCAGATCTCACCATATTTTTCGAAGGCAGTTTTTTAAAACCGTGATACATTAAATGGCTTAAATAGCGGGTAGTAAATAAATATGGTAGATGAATCATGGGTTCAAATGCTGACCACCAAGATGAATGATGACGGTACTTTAGTGAGTATTCAGAGTATTGAAAGGTGTTGATAAGAAGATAATAAAATTTTCTTACATTCTCCAGTATCCAGCGGCTGCGGCAGCTGCGGCTCCCGGAGCAGGAGGAATATTTTGTGTTAATGGGTTATCCATCATTCTGGGATGCGTATGCGGAGGAGTAGAGTGATACGCAATATTGTTGGCATTAGAGTTTTGTAAGAGTAGCCAAGCTGCTCTTGCAGCTGTAGAGGTCGGAGTTGAAAGGTGATGGTTGTTTGAACACACTTGAGGTGGAGGTGTTGATTTAAAGTTTAAATTTTCATCCTCATCATCATTAACGGGATCAATTGGCTCGTCCTTGATAACCTTTTCATTGTTGTTTGACTCTTCTTCTTCATCTTCATGTTTTGAAAACGCGACGTCCGGTTCAGAACCATGTTGTTGAGGAGATCCTGGCTCCTCCGGAGTCTTGGTGCTGGTCATAATAGTAAAATAAAAACTTGTGCAAGATCCAACCTTTCACTTCACGTAAGAGAAACACTCACGATATCACGAAGGTTTATCACTGACTGACGCGATATGCTGGTTCAGTAGCTGCTGCTTCTGTCTCTCAAAACCAGTTCAGTTGAGCATCATCACAAGGGAAAAGAAGTAGAAAAAAAGGTAGCTGCTGAGAGCTAGGAAAACTAGGAACGAGAAGCCCTTCCCACTTTCAGCACAACAAGCCCAGGAGGCTGGCACTTGGGGTTGGTGGATTCCGCTTACTATCATGAAACGATTATCAATCCACTAAACCAAACGATTCCTAATGGTGCTACGTGTCGTTCAGGTGGAGTCTAGAATCATTCAACAAAAAACACATCTCTCTCTCTCTCAACTTGGCTGTTACACCATCAGGCTGCTTACATTTAATATTTGACTGTCCATCATATAACGACACGAATTAAAAGCTAGCACAAAAGAATCTCATAAGCTTGCCCTTCAGGGACTCGTTCGAATAAATATCATCATGAAACTCATCATCAATCAAATGAAATAACGCAAGAGTTTTTAAAGCATTGGGCAACTATCAACTATACTAATGTAAAATATGTGCGACTCTGAAAGGAACGGAAGCGGTGAATAAAGAGAGAGAGAGAGCGTCGGCTCCTTACTGTCTGAGAAAAATATATATCAAGCCACATATAATCCGTAAGGAATGAGTAATCCGTCAAACATAGTTTGCCGTGCAATCATATATACACGATACTTTATTCACTGGTCAGTTAGGATAATCCTAGAGTGGTGGTCCTTCAGAGCGACAAGCAGTCTAGCGCATTCTTTTGTACAAGAAGGGCTCTTCAGAACCTTATATATTTTAGCGTTCCATGATTTTCATTTTTGGGGAAACACACGATTGTTAGGCAAATATTAACACGTTTTTGTTATGCTCAACAAAGCAAGAAAAAAAAGGGTTAAGCTCCGCTGTTACCACTTTGTATTCTTGTGTGATCGATCCATCCTTCACTTGGAATGGATTAAACGATGTACTAATTACCTGTGAATCCGAACACAAGGCGGAATAACATTTCGGCTGGTTTTGTGTTTGTACTCATATACATATCACATCAACAACAATATCAACTCAAAATTGGTCGCATGCAATATGGATGCTTGTTAAATGATGAATCATGATGATGATTATGGATCAGAATATATCAAATGCTAAAAGGAGTGCTTAGCGGAACGTCCTTCCTTCCGAAAGAAACGGTCTTTTGATATTTCAAGCAATTTAGACACTTTATACATGACGCTTCTAAAAATCAGGCTCGCATGCAGCTCCCTTTATGCTCATGTAGTAAAGCAGTAAAGTTTCGTTTTCCGACCACACCCATGATCATTATCTGAACGTGATTATATGAGCGCTTGTGTTTTACAAGCATATTATAAAAGGATGATACGCTAGATCATATTTTTTGATATGATTATTATTACACAGGTGTGAGAGTCCGCCCAGCTGTGTGGGCAGACTATATCGTGTATATTCGGGAACGGGTAATGAATATCATCATGATTAGTATGATTATGCCTTTGTTTCTTATTTCCCCGTGTGATCGGCCAGGTGGAAACGTCTAAATTGCTTTCTCGTTTTTTAATGCGATTTATGGGAGAATAGGGTTGCTCTCCGTCGTCTCTCAATGCCCCGGCCGATCAGAGTTTACTCTGCTTTGATCGCTCTTAGCATCGGGGTTGTTCATTCTACTTTTACATCGAATTAATATCCCGTGTTCACTAAAAAGGTTAGGTATACTTACACGTTATATCGTTGCATTACAAATTTGATGTAATACACCGTATCAATTACATGCTTTTCTTTGTTGTGTGTACTTTTTTTGAATGGCTCAAGCCCCCTTTTCACACAAAAGGGCTTTTGCTAAAAATGCTGAATGTGTCGCGTAAAACTGAGTCTTTTGTGTGATCCTATATTGGATTATATATATATGAAAGTTCATAACATCCCATGAGATCCCTTTTTACTGGACAGTTTCATGGGGATGAGAAGCCATTTTGGAAATCTGCCGTGATTTTTATTCTCATCCTTTGTTCGCTTTTATTATATTTTTTGGCTCCTTGTCAAACATCATGTTAGTGTATTTACTACCACATCATATATACTTTATATATGAGAATCTATTAAAAGTGTCCTGTGAAGGTTCACCAACATATACGATTCTCCCTATCATGAATCAAAAGCAAAAACCACAGATGAATCCAAGTGGAATGGCCGATAAAAAAAACGGACGTTAAAATGGACTTGGAAATGATGTGTGTGCTAGGATTGCTGATTGGTGTGGTGGTGTGAAGCGTACCAGCCACGACCTGTAATGACCTTG
The DNA here is from genome assembly GCA_964034955.1 of Orchesella flavescens. NCBI lineage: Eukaryota > Metazoa > Arthropoda > Collembola > Entomobryomorpha > Orchesellidae > Orchesella > Orchesella flavescens. Next base: position 40,343,400 of record OZ035955.1, read on the forward strand.
ATAAAACAGTGACTGGACGTGTGCGTTTATGTACCCTCCACTCTATTTCTCATCTAATTGATTCGGAGGGTCGTGTGCATGCTCTTTTTTCTCTCTCGGATACTCAATGTTGAAACAGAAACGTGTGGATGTAAAAAGGTTTTCTTTTTCTCGATACGATTCATATATGAGAACCATATGCAACATGATAGTTTAGAAAATGAAACAAAGGCGGAAATTGCGATCGTCCATTAATTCTCATTTCACTCTGACTCGTGGTGATGTGTTCCAGCTTGTTTGCGAATGATGATGACTGGAGGAAGGAAAAAAAGTGAGGATACTGCCGCCTGCTGAGGTGTGTGTGTGTGTGTGTGTGTGAATCAGATTGTCATCGTTCATAACGGAACAAACAAGGGAGTCAGTTTTTACTCAGAGTCAAAGTGAGAGAGTAGTAGTAGTAGTAAAAATTAGAATATATAACGTGTCTGGGATATAAAATCCGGTTAAAGGAGAAAACGCATTATCGCAGCGGGTGTGATGCGCCAATGAATTCGTTCGCAACTTTGACTTTTATTACAAACAGAGTCTCTTGCTAATTTGATAAAGATTGATGGTCCGAGGCTTAGGAAATATTCTCATCTGAGAATGCATTAAAGCTCGTTGGGTTGTAGTAGATTCAACAATGTGTACATGGGCATGAGCGTATATATATTGAGTAGCATCTTTTCAATTAGGTTGGATAATGGGGGTGTTGGAGCCTGAAACCAACGTATTGTCATTAAATCTAATCAACCATTCACCTGGGTTAGTTATGTCTGTTTGTAAATAATCCTATGAAAAAGTTTTTTTTTGGGGGTTTATTTGCCAAATAAACTAGCATCCTTCTTTTCTTTTTCTGGGCACATTTTCTCCTTACGCTTCATTTGGTGGTGGTTGACAAAAGAAAAAAAGGTTCGTTCTTTTGTTGGGCGCTTGGGTGTCATGAAAAATACAAACATTAAACCGGAAACTATGTGCTTGGGTGTTGACGCGATATATAACCAAGCCTATATAGTAATTGATCTTGTTAAACGGGTCGGTTCGCTCCTTTTTTCTTTCTCCAAAAACTCATGTTTGCGGAGGGATGCGTATATATATATTGGGTTTTATGCTCCCTCGCGTAAATTAAAAACAATTTATTGTGTTTCCTGCTGCGCTCACTGACAACATAATCGGGATAATCATACATTGCAGCGCACCGACTTTTACTTAATAAAAACGTATGAGCTTCATAACGTACGTTTCACTAGTTTGCTTTTATTATTATTTCATCCAATTCTTATGTGTATATTTAGTGAATCTTCTTTGGGGAGAACTTGAGACACACCGAGTTCACGCAGAATCGGGACCCTGTAGGATCCGGACCGTCCTCAAACACGTGACCCAGGTGGGAGTTGCACTGAAATTTTAGGAAAATACAATCAATTTTAGGGGACACTGCGATAGTATTACGGTTAATTATAATTACATTGCCTTTGCTAAAGCGTATAATATTAGCAAAAAGCACAATAGTTATGTATGTCTGACGAACGTGCCATTGAAGTCTTAAAGGCTACTTGAAACAGATATATAGCAAAGCAAGAACAAGCAAATAGGAATGAATAGCTATCACATTGCCCCGTATTCTGTTGTAAATTGTTTTGGAATGCTGTATCGAGCTATAAGATATTGGGAATAGATTGTCCTAGTGCGTTTCAAAAGGGGCGTCCATCCTGATTAGCATGGATGATTTTGTTGGTGCCACCATTAGCATGTAACACATTAAGAAGGAAATGCAAGTGGCATTGCCTCTTTGATGAATTAATGCAACTGGGATGCACCACAAGAGTGTATCTTGTACCATTAAAAGTGCATAAAATTAGATAATTATGGTGCATGTTGTTGGGAGTAAATTTGATCTATATGAAGAAAAAAAATCCAACTTTAATGAGGTAAAATGAAGAAAGCACGTGCTCAGCTCAATGCTAAATGTGATTGGCAATGAAAATAAGTTGCATTTCTTAAAGTGTCGATGCATGTACAGTCGTAATTGCATAGATGCAGCTAGATCCTACGATTAGAAGTAGATTGTGAGAATGAATTGTGATAAGAGCGAGTGGTTATGGCTAGCCAGTGGTGCATGTGCAATGTGCAAACGATTTTTCTTCCCCAGACTTTTCTTACATACCTCGATTCTTAAATACCTTGATTTTTACGTTAACAGTTCAGTTGACAGGTAAGTCAAGGAATTGGCTATAAATTGCAGAATAATTATTTTTATTGGAGTTTAACACAAAAAGGGTTAACCTTCTTTGGAAGGTGAATTGAGGAGCACGTTCAACTTTCTCTCGCTTTTCAAAGAAAACTCTTTTGCGTTTCTAAGAATATGACCAGTGGAAATATTCTGAGACTTAAATTATACGATTTCGGTAGGAGTAAATGTTGGGGAATAGCGTGCAATAATAGCTCAACTTCAAATAGGATATTATACAGACACCCAAAATCTGTTTACTCCACTCCCCATATTAATGCTTAATAATATTATTAGATTTCGTTCGTTATTATGCAGAACATCTTTTACATTCATGCTGCATTGGAATTGCGGTATTTGCATTTGCAATTCGTATCATCTACAATTTGCATTTTGACAAGGACATAATATTTTAATTTGTTGAGCAATGCAGTTTGTGTCTAAAGTTGGGATCGAACTGCATTAGGAATGATGAAATATAAGCGAGACTATTGAGAGTGCAATGGGAAAATCACTGCAGGACATGTAGTAACATGCGTTTCGAGATACTAGTGTGCACATATTAGGATACATTCTTACAAGAAAGAATTGAAGGACACTTATAGTAATACCTTTTTATACAAAAGAAGACTTCTCAATAATATTTGATTTCAATGCATTGGAATAGACTAGTGACTAGCACCAAGAAATTCATACCTTGATATCAAACTTGGTATCATGAATTGCATAAATACATTATCACAAATATGCGGTAGGTAGAATACAGTCGATTGGGAATATTTTAAGCCTTCATATGTACTAATACTAATAAACTAACTATCACTTAATATCATATACAATGAGAACAATTGCTCATTTTATGATAAATTGGCCTTGGATCGGAGGTATATGTCGCAAACGACAGTTAGATAAGATGTTTTGGAAGGAACACCTAAAACTTCTGTAAATATTATTATCTGGCATATGAATATGAAATGACAAGACATGAAGACTTTTAAACAAGCTGGCTCTGTAGCTTAATTTCTGAATCGATGGAGCTACTGGGTTTCGCAAACTGTCAATCAGCATGACCACATTGTTTTAATGATAATAATTATTAACAAGTTTAACCTAATAATGGAATCCAAACTGGTAGTCGTTCCACTAAATTATATGAATGCGCTTATGAATAATGCCTACCATTTAATAACAAATAATTTTAAATTTCAAATAACATTCCTAATTTAAGTATCTCGAAATGCTTCTAATTTTATATTCTAAAATTTGTTGGCCTTACTTACTATGAACTTTATAGTATAAAGTCAAAAAGTCAACTGTATGTTAGAAACCCGAGATGGATTATAGTCATAGTTTTGCATAGTTGGCATTTTAGAAAAATTGCAAACTGCAGCTCGTACTTCTTCATCCAAGAAATTAGTTGCTTTATGAAAATCCTGTATAAGTACATGTTTTTGTAGTAAAAGTTTTTTTCTGGTAGCCTATTTTGTTCATATCAGGTAATTTAATATCAGTTTTTGTAGTAGAAGTTTGTTTGTAGCTGTTTTTTTCGGCAGGGTGGTTAAAATGAAAATTTATGATTATGAAACTATGACTGATTATTTAAGTAATCTTTCTCTTGAAAATAAATTTGCAATGTATCGATTACGTGTGTGGTAAGAGTGTACGGTTATTTCGCATACCTTAAATGCGGAAAGGGTAACATGCATGGGCTGTAAGCAGTATAGTAATTATGAAACAGAGTAAACGTCAACCTTACATTTGTGCAAAGAACTTCAGTGCGAACCATTCCATGTGAGACATCCTTTCTTTTAATGACAACATCCTCATCTGCAGGAGCAAAGAAGCTGGGCCATCCAGATCCAGAATCGTACTTTGTCTTTGACGTGAATAAATCAGACCCACAACAAACGCACTTGTACACTCCTTCCGCCTTGTGGTTCACGTATTGGCCACTAAACGGCTGTAAAACCGGAAACAAATGAACTTTTGTAATTCAAATATATATTTTTCAATTTTCATTTTCATACCGGTTCCGTTCCATGTTCCCTTGTGCAGAAATATGTTTCAGGTGTAAGTCTCTGCGCCCAGTCTTCATTTGTTAGCTTCTTCCAGTCTGGAGGCTGAGATGTGGTGTCCTCATTCAATGGGGCTGAAATGCACAAAGATTCGTAATGGCTTACGCTAAAACATTGCATATAATATGCATAGCATATATAAGAGTGTTTTTTTTAACCAAAGATTAAAGATCTTTGGTTTTCACCTTACCGTTCAAACGGAACGTTCTGTTTTGTATATGAGACAAGGGCTGTTTGACAACAAGCACGGCTGAGCTATGAAGTGTGTTTTTAAACTGAATGTTGACACCCTGAAAGGTCCTAGGTTTCAGAACGTGTTTCAAGACGCGGTGAAACATTTTCGAACTACAGAAATGATATTTTGGTGTACTTGTTATTTGGTTGGAGTCTGCTGATCATGTGTGTGATTCACCATAACCTTCCAGTTCAAATGTCATGAAAAGAAGACTGGACTAGACTTGTTTGTTATCATTCCAGTTTCTTTTGATAAAAAGGAACTCTATGAGTGGCATGTTATTTTTAACTACAGTTCACTCAATCTTGTCAATGTTCACATTTCACATCCTCAGAACATTACGGATTACGCTTTACACTCTTCTGTGGACACTCCACTTTGGGTACAAGACACAAGGTTTTCACTTGAGAGTTGTTTTTAGAGTACAGCAAAGAGTTTTTATGTTCATGCAATCGGAAAGTTTACCAAACCCCAACGTGCGCCATCCAACTGGTTTCATAGGAAAAGCCGTGTGGATATCAGGGTTGCTCAAGTCTTATGTATGTATATATACACCATATTATTACATCTTGTGTGTAAAATTGTCATCACAGAAACATTCTTAAATGAACTTGATGAAAATGTAATATATTTATCTACACCTGAAAATGTATGAACATGATTATGGCTTTAGTGTAAATTAACAAACTAAAAATCATTATATAACTCCAAATGAATGTTCAAATAACTTTCAGTTAGAGCGAATCGTGTACTGCAAACATTCGCATTCACATCCTATTGTGGGATGATCACAATTCACAAGGAGTCTTCTGCTCTCATATAAAATATAATGCACATAATATACATGCATAACTGTTTTTGCAATACCGGAGCGTATTGCTTTGCTCGCCATATGACACTGAGCTCCAAAACATGTGGTTTGGGCTGAGTCGACTATCTTTCTATCGAGGATGTCCCTCGGATCACCAGAACAACAACTTAAGCTGCACATACGATGCGGGATAAAACGAGAAATTAATAGCGGACACGGTTTCAGTTTACCAGTTTGAATGAAGAAGTTGACTGATTTCCTGCGTAGTAGTAGTAGTCGAAGAATGGCCAGCTCATCTAAAAAATTGCAAGGGATCGTCAATGATCTCCAGCATCAAAAGTCACCCTATCTTTTACAACATAAACATAATCCTGTGGAGTGGTGTGTCTTCATGTCTTTGCTTTTAAACTAAACACATTTAATTCACAGCAGTAAGCAGTGTAAAACGGTTATGTGAAATTTTCATTTTTGTCTTGTTTCAGGCACGCTTGGTGCAAGGAAACGCACGAGTTGGCAGTTCAGAGATCACTCCCGATCTTCCTGTCTGTAGGCTACTCAACATGTCACTGGTGTCACGTGATGGAGAGGGAGTCTTTCGAAAACCCACAAATTGCTGCAATTATGAACACACATTTCATCAACGTCAAGATTGATAGGGAAGAGCATCCTGATATTGACAGGATTTACATGAGCTTTGTACAAGCAATATCTGGATCCGGAGGATGGCCAATGTCTGTTTGGATGACTCCTTCCCTCAAACCTTTCTACGGTGGGACGTACTACCCACCTGAAAATAGGTACTTTGGGCGTCCTGGGTTCAAGTCTTTGCTCATGAGTCTTGCTGAGCAGTGGGAGGAGAATCAACAGAAATGTGACGAGTCGGGGGATAACATTGTCAAGTTGCTGGAGAAAGGTGCAAAGCTACCAGTCAGTGAAAATTTGCCTGATGGGGATAAGGTCATGGAAAAATGTGTTGGGCAATTGAAACGCTCGTATGAGCCGAGTTTTGCGGGGTTTAGTGAGTCACCCAAATTTCCACAACCTGGGAACCTCGTGTTTCTTATTGACTATTGTGGGAAACATGAAGCGAGCGACACTGTTGAGAAAATGGTTACTCGAACACTCAGTAAAATGGCAGAGGGTGGCATTCATGACCATGTTGGGAAAGGGTTCGCCAGGTACTCCACTGATAAAAAGTGGCATGTTCCTCACTTTGAGAAAATGCTCTATGACAATGCTCAGTTGCTGGAAGTATACACGTCTGGATTCAAACTGACTGGAGACTCGTACTTTGCTGATATAGCGCGTGACATTCTCGAGTATGTGAATAGGGACATGAGCCATGTTGAAGGTGGCTTTTTCTCTGCGGAAGATGCAGATTCGGAGAACAAAGAGGGTCTTAAACGGGAAGGGGCTTTCTATGTCTGGAAAGCGGAGGAAATTGATACGATACTTGCTGGGGAAAGTGATGGCGTTAATGTTGCTGAAGTGTTCAAGCAAGCGTTTGGAGTTAAGGATAATGGAAACGTCGATCCTTATCAGGACCCTCATGATGAGCTCAAACTTCAAAATGTCCTTTTTGAGGCTGCTAACGCCGCTAAATGTGCCGAGAAATTTGGAGTTGCGCAAGAGGTTATTTCAAAAGTTTTGGAGGAAGCAAAGACTAAATTGTTTGAATGGAGAAATGCTAATAGAAAGAGACCTGGACTTGATGATAAAATCATTGCTAGCTGGAATGGTAAGAAAATGATACTTGTTATAAATTATTTTCATGTCATACTAAAATCCTAATAACGTCTGGTTCATTCTTATTTTCACAGGTCTGATGATAACAGGCTTATGCAATGCTTCGTTGGGGTTGTCGGATCCGGCTTGTGCTGAAAGAGCAGAGAAAGCAATGAGGTTCTGCATGAAATACTTGCTCACTGAAAATGACGACTTGTACAGGACGTGCTATGCGGACGGGGAAAATATCACTAATCTTGAAACTCCCATTCTTGCGTGTGTGGATGACTTTGCAAACATGATTTCTGGATGTTTGGGATTGTTTCAGGCCACTGGCGGAGACTTGGAATGGATTCGCATTGCTGAAAGGGTTAGTTACACGATATTTGTATAAAGAATATTTTATCAATGGTGCGTCAATTGTTTTTAATTTCCCTTCACTCATGCTTTAACAGCTCCAGAAGAAACAGGACGAATTGTTTTGGGATGAGGACCGTGGTGGTTACTTTAACGGAAGGAAAAAGGACGATGTCATAGTTAGAATGAAAGATGGTATGATAATTGCTTTAAAATACATTTCATTCTCTGCGCACCAATATCATAATGAGTTGAGCTTGAATATTTACAGACGACGACGGTGCGGAGCCATCATCAAATTCGACCTCATTGCGAAACCTGATGCAGCTTTCACAAGTGACCAGAGTACTGAAATCCGGTGTGCCAGAAACTTATGAGTCAAAACTACCCACATTGATCAAACAGTTTACTGACAGGATCGAGAAAGTCCCAATTTCCCTTCCCATTATGACTTCCTTGGTAAACTCGTACGTGCAAGATTTAACCACTACTGTCGTGTTTGAGAACTCTCCTGAACAATTAAGTGTGATTGGAAGGAAAACGTTACCGTATGGAAGTATGCTAGTTCCGGTTAGAAACGTTGATGATTTGAAACCAGACACCGTGGCTGCTGGTAAAATTGTCAAGTTTACTGGTAGGAAATTTGCAAAGAAAGTTGTAAATACTTTGTAAATATATATTATTTGTTAACTGCTTTTGTTAAATAAAAGTCTTTATTCAATTTTTTCGAGCGAAATAATGTACTTGACACCCGCATATCCTTTCATAGTGTTTTCTAACGCTTCTCTGTACTTTGCTAACGGAACAATCTTGTGCTCAGGAGGAACAAATTTCCTTGTGCTCATCAAACTTGCAATCTCGTTCAACATATTACTACGAGCCTCTACAGAATTATTCCCGTTCCATCTTGTCATCCAGAAACCCTTTATTTTTATGTCGTTGAATATCAGGTGGGACGTTGGGATTATCACCGGCTGACGAGACATCCCTCCGTAAGTTACCATCGTTCGGGAAGGTTCTAGAAAAAGAATCATGTTATTTAGTTACTTCATTAAAGTGAACTATTGGGTTAATACTAAACAAATTGAGCCCCCACCTAATACGCGAAGTATCTCGGTAGCAGACTTTCCTCCAACGCAGTTGAGTCCAAGCTGAGCCCTCAACCCTTTCATGGAGCTTCTGAGTTCATCATCAGTGATAACGGTGGTGTCGTTATTACCGAGACCGATTAGTCGGGCTTTGAGTGACTTGAAGTCTTCTCGTGGGCGTACTAAACTGACACATTTGAGACCAAACTCTCTGCACAACTGGATGACGGCTTGACCCACGGCTGAGTTTCCTCCGTTCTGAATGACGCAGTCGCCCGGCTTCAGAGATTCAAAGTCCTTTAGCATTCTGTACGCCGTGCAAGGGTTCACTGATATTGTTGCCGCAGCTGCGAGTGGTAAGTTTGAGGGGATCTTGATAAAGTCTGTTTTGCTTCCCACCACGTACGCCTGCCAAGTTCCCATACATGGGCTTGCCGGAATCACCCAGTCACCTACTTTATGTCCTGATGCCGGATCGGAATGAACTACAACACCAACTCCTTCGTTTCCTGGAACTGCAGGCAACTGCTTTGGCTTTACTGCGTATGTGCCCTGGATAGTGTTTATGTCTGCGGGGTTCACTGACGCTGCCAGCATCTTGACTAGTACCTACATTTAATAAACGTGAAGGTTATTTTCGACATCCAAACTCCAAACACAAAAAAAAACTTAAATAAATATATTAAAAAGCATGTCATTATTTACCTGTCCCTCATTAATTTCATCAATGGAGGCGCGTTCTTTCCTAATGACGACGTTAGGTTCTCCATACTCATTGTACGAGAGCCTGTGACCGGAGACTGGGAATATGATAGGTTCCACCTCTGCATCCCCTCCATTATTACTATTGTCTGGCGTGGTGGTGTTTTTACTAGGTGATTGTGAGGTGGTGGTGGAAGAGCGGCGAATACTGGACACAACTGTAGTGTATATCTTTGAACTCTGAGACTGAGGCGAAGAAGCACATTTGATTATCCGTTTTAAAAGCATCGTGTTAGTTTGCTACTAAATTTGTAATCAGGTTTGAAAAGAAGCCCATGTGAGTGGAAGATCGTTCGGGTTGGGGATGTTTTTCATCCGGTTTAAAACGTGCTTATTGGTCCCGCAGGCCAGCTTGGGGTGTCTTGGACATCTCATAATATTCTCATGCAACAAAGCTTTTATGATGGATTTATGATGGGCTGTGGCTAGCGACATGCTTTTGTATTATATGCAGTGTTCGAAAGCACACATGTTCGAAAATTTATTTCTTGTCATTGCTTTTTATTATGATCAATAAAAATACGAATCAATAGGATCAAGCCTGTTGACAGATTTCACAATATTTTTTTTAATTATCTCCGATTGCATTGTCTATAGTTTTTTTTTAAATTCTTTTGTTCACGTGCTGGTAGGTAATCACACAGATTGTGTTTTCCAAGGTCAGGAATTTCGTTTCGCCTTTCCGACTCTGTCTCAAAAGAGCAAGGTCGGGTATTTTCTCTTCTTATCATCAAAAGGGAACGTGAAGTAGCGTCTCTTGCCAAGAAATCTTACAGTGTCCTCAATTGTCCCAAATCCTGACTCATTCGCGTTCAGATTGTGGGCTGCCTGTGTGCATTAATCGAAACTCACTATACTGCTCCAATTTACATTCCGCTTGATTGATAGCGAGTTCACATTCACAGCCTACGCGATTGTAATGCCTTTTCATGTAAACTTTAGAAGCGGATTTCGGGGTAATCCGAAAGTTCATCTGTCCGTCTGTCGAGTTTTGGTTTTTTGTAACTTTAATCAGTTATCAAGTTAGTTATTGTTAACATTCGTCCACAAGCGGATGTTTTCGTTAAAGTGCAAGTGTGCAAACGTGTTTTAAAAAAATCAACAAAACCTGGTTAAATATACAAGTTTGAAGTTAGCATACACATTGGATTTAGGACTGTAGGTATACAGATCTCGCTGCTTGAGCATATATAGTTTGATGAACCAAACTGATCCCTGGGCTTCCGTATACACAACAAAGTTTGAGAGTACAAGTCAGTTAAAGGTATCTTGTGTAAATGCATCTAATGTTGGGGCAGCCAAACCGAAGTAATACAGACTCACATGTGAAGATAAGTGTATATAAAGATATGGTTAGAAAAGAATTGGGCATGTATGTGCATATATTCACATTTTAACATGCTCATGCACGCATTTTCCCCTTGTTGAAAAGCCGAAGACCTACAAGCACATTGCATTGAAGATTTGAAAGCTGTGAAGTCTAGACCAACCGTTAGGTTAGGTGAAACCCCATCATGCATGATCAGCACCCGTTTGACAGAGAGAGAGACTGATGAAATACAAGAAAGAGTTAGTTTGAAGTGGATCTAAGAAAAGAACCAAGTGCTCTCAAAGAATGCACATGTGCTTATGCTTTTGCAAACTGTGTGTTCATGAAAATAAACTCACAATTGATTTTGGTTTATTAGTGGATGACTTGCTGTGCAACAGACAGAGACTTTCATCCTCTGTTCAAGTACCTATGCGTACCTGTCAATTTTAGTGAGAGTTTTTCAATTTGAAGAAACCTGGTGGGGCCCTTTAAAAACTTTCAGACATTTCGTGCGTGGTTTAGTGGAACGTGAAACTTTTTGTGAACTGAAATAATAGCAATATAAAACAACGTTATGGTGTACAAAACCATGCTAGTTGGAACTGGTTAATTTGGTTGAACTTGCATCTACCCCATTTTATCAGGTAATGAGTTCATTTCATGGAATGGAATTCTGAGTATATATCGTATCATCGGTTGTTCAGGTTGTTGGTCATGCAGCAGCAATAAGAAAAGTAAAAGGCAGCCAAACCCAGATCCAGTCGGTCTTTTAGGGGCATATTATATTGGGCATCATATATATAGCGAAAGCGATAGAGAGGAGGCATTAATGCATGTGGGTAGTATAACATATATGCGTGTATGTATGCCAAAAAATCTCTTTATACCTTATACTGCATCCAATATCTGCAGTGTGTTTCACTAAGTGTGCTTTTGTGTACAATCGGATCCTGATTTTTTAGTGCGGATCAGCGGATTTTTAGAGAAAACACTTTTTTTTCTACCTCACATTCTCGGATAATTGGGGCTACTCCAAATCTCTTTCAATTACATTTTTCACCTCCTCAATCAATCATATGGTTTTTGTTGGGGCTGGGATCCAGAGTTGCGCGTTTTTTCCTAGGTCAAACTAGTCTAGTATTTCGTGAGATGGAAAGAAATCGTCCTTGAGTAGTTCAGTTAGTAATGAGGTTTACTAAGAAACCACCTCCGCGTGAAGAGGAAACTCTGGGGGATGATCAAACCACTGAAAAGGGGAGCGGTGAAAAGGAAGGTGGTGGTGAAAGGAGCCCGCCGGAAGATGATACTGTGAGGCTCGAGCGATTGTTCAATAAACTCGATCATGATGGTGATGGCAGGATCAACGTTAGTGACCTTGCCATTGCGCTCAAGAAACGGGGTGTTGATAAGCCAGAGAGCCAGGCTACACTTATCCTATCTGATAGCGACACGGATCTTAGTGGCGATATAACTCTAGAGGAATTCATCAACTATGCCAGGAGACATGAGAAGAAATTGAAACTCATCTTTACTAATATTGATAGGAATCATGATGGCAAACTAGATTTAAATGAGATTCTTGTTGTTTGTAAAGAACAACTTGGTATAGAGTTCAAGAATGAGACGGAAGTTAAGGAAATGATCAAGAGGTAAATGGCTGCACAGGTGGTTTATTGTTTACCTTCATATTGATTTAACAAACGCTCCTGTTTATGTTGTTTTACAGGATTGCTGAAGGCGAGGAAGATACTGTGGGCAGTGCAAGCCTTAACCCGCACCCAAAATCCAGTCCGAAAAAACGTGGGATGCTTTCCAAGCGGACTCTTGTGGAGGGAACTACCTCCAAACCCGGGACCTCGTCTGTTAAAAACTCACTTGCTATGGATTACACTGCGAGACCAGATGGAACGCTAGAAATTTCGTGGGAGGACTGGAGGGATTATCTAATCCTTAGCCCACATGTTGACTCGCTTACTGATGTGCTCAGATACTGGAGGCATGCTACGGTTAGACAACACGTGCTTTCAACTATGTGGTGGGCTAGGGGAACGTTTCTAGCTGAATGTGAAATTTGTTCATTGCAGTACCTGGATATTGGCGAAGATACAGCTGTTCCAGATGATTTCACTGTGCAAGAAATGCAAACCGGCATGTGGTGGAGACACCTCGTCGCGGGAGGAATCGCTGGAGCTGTCAGCAGGACCAGCACTGCACCCCTTGATAGGATTAAAGTGTTCTTACAGGTACAGGTACATGTGGTTTCTTAGTTTGTTTCTTGTTAAATCAATTTTTGTTTGGAATTTTTTGATAATTATTATTAATTTTTATTCGTTTGCGTAGGTCCATGGTAAATCGATGGGAGGACTTCGTAGCTGCCTAAGGTCAATGATTCAGGAGGGAGGCGTCCTCTCTTTGTGGCGTGGGAATGGCGTCAATGTGCTGAAAATTGCTCCAGAGTCTGCGCTAAAGTTCATGGCTTATGAACAGGGAAAGCGGTTTCTTAAAGGAAAATCTAATAGAGATCTCAGGATCGAAGAAAGGTTCCTTGCTGGGTCTCTCGCTGGCGCATTCTCACAAACTCTCATCTACCCATTGGAAGTCGTCAAAACTAGGCTCGCACTCAGGAAAACTGGTAAGGACGACTCGTAATAGTAGGATATTATATTGAGTGCAATGACTGCACTGTGCGATTCATACTAATATATTTTGCCTTGATTTGCAGGAGAGTTCAAAGGTATTTTTGACCTGACTTATAAGATGTACTCGAAGGAGGGTTTCAAGGTGTTTTATAGAGGGTACCTTCCGAACCTGTTGGGTATATTACCGTACGCTGGTATAGATTTGGCAATATACGAGACGTTGAAAAAGTACTACTTATCTAAGAACAACAGCGCGGCGAACGAGCAGCCTGGAGTGCTGATACTTTTGGCGTGCGGGACAATGAGTTCAGCATGTGGTCAGATAGCGTCGTACCCGTTAGCTCTAGTCAGAACACGGCTGCAGGCTTCTTCGACGTTCGAGAACTACTCGATGAGTGGATTATTTAAAAGTATAGTGCAGACAGAAGGGTTGGTTGGGCTCTACAGGGGACTCATGCCCAATTTCATGAAAGTTGCACCTGCCGTTAGCATTAGCTATGTTGTTTATGAGCGAGTAAGAACCATGCTTGGAGTTGAAATGACGTAATGTAACAGATTCTAGTTGGGGTTAACTTATATTAATTTATTTAGCGTGCGTGCGTGCGGGGGAATTAAATGTTTTAGTTATATTTTCTTGCTGGTTCAAGAACTTTGTGTCTTTTGTTTCTGAACTCGTGCTTGTCGTCGTTTTTTTAACGCGCGCCGTGTCTTTTTTTTATACGCGTTTCTTTCCGTGCGGTAATCTCATTCCACGTTCCTCCATTATTAATGTTTCTTTTCGTGCCTCTCCCTTGTTCCAATGGCGGAGTGTTATTCTAAAAGACATGAAATTTGTAGCGACTAATTTGAGAGTGCGATTCATCCAGGGAAGAGAAGATTTGAGCCTCTTTTCTCATCCACAGCAGCGAGGGAAAACGCCTTTTTCTTTGGAACGAGTTTTTTATTGTGATTCTATAATAATTCGTAAGTACTTAATGGTTCAATAGGTTAAAGCTAGTTTATAGATTCAAAGCATAAATTACTATTCGTGTTAAAATATATAACTATTAAAATTGTTAAAACACACTTTTTCGGATATCTTTGACCGCATGAAATTATTAACGTGTATGAAAACACGGCTCGTTCAATCAATAATAAATTATACCAAAAATTGCTCGGAAACATTATTCAGCCATTCTCAAACAATTACGCTCTATTCATTACCTTTCTAAATTCAACTAATAGACGATAACTACACTTTCAGATTGGGACATGCTCATTATTGTGACAAATCTCTAATTTGTTAAACTAGCCGAAAGTTATCATCACAACTCAATATTTTGTGAGAGGTTGGGGGTGATAGGTGCCAATTTCATGCCAAATCTTTCTTGCAGATATTGTGCTAAAACGCGACGCGATGCTATGCATTTTTTATTTCACGATTCGATTCGATTAGTAGTGAAAGGCATATTTTAAATGAACAAATATCTCGATTTATCTTCGTAATCGGGGTGTACTTTCTGTTAAAAAATATTTTCTGTAGATTTTTTTTAACCACCCACGTATGAATTTTCATGGTTTTGGTTTTTGTAAAGCTCGTTTTGCTTCTTACTTTTCCCATTTAGAACTCATAAAGTGGTAATGACACCGCAAAAGAGATAAGACATTACCGTGATGCGAAATTTCTGAGTATCCCTGCATATTACTGTGTACGCATCGACCTAAAGTAAATATTTTTTCTAAAACTTTATAAGAAACGGGCTTATAATTTCCTGTTTGCAATAATATTATGGCAAAAAGAATGTATTATAAAACGCATGCTTGCAAAATTGTAGGTCTGGGGTATATAGATGTTAATAAAATCTAGCCTTGAAGTCTAGGTTGTGAAGAATGAGCGTCCCCGAGTAAAAAAAAGGAACGGAATGTTAAGAGTTGGTATCAATAGGTGAGATCATGTACCTACTATGATAGTACACCCGCATACTTCCGCATGTTAATAAAATCCTTACGTAACACGGTAGTGTATATAAAGCATCGTATCAACGAACTGAACTAGGTCTACTTTCACAAGAATATTGATGCCTGATTGTATAGTATATAGTGGTGGTGGTGGTGTTAGGGTTCGTGTGTGTACCGTTGCTCTTACATACTACAAAAGTGTATAATATAGATATCACAACATCCCGCAACAATCAAACACTGTGTTCAGTTCAAACATTCTTTTTTTAGTAATTTATTTATAACAAAACTTAAAATCAATATTTACTGCCTTTACGTCATGATATTATTATTTCCTCAATACTTTTTCAATACGGATACACAAATGCATTTAATCACAGAGGCTTTTTACACACAGTATTTATTTTTAGCATGCTATGTCATGTTATTATCTCGTTAAGTTTAGTATTTTGCTCATCCAAATGATTATTATTAATCATTGGCTAAAACTCCATATCAATATTCAATATTTATTTTAGATTCTCAAATCAAATATTAATAAAAAAATAAATAGTATTGTAAAGCTATGCCTATGCCTATGCAAACGTTAGTATTAGGATAAATTATATATTAGCGTGGTTGAAAAATGATGACTGGAGGGAGTTCAGGATTGTGTAGTGGTGGTGGAGGAGCACCCACATCCTCCAGCTCGAGCATCGTGAGCTTATCCATCAGGTCAGAGATACATCGGTTCGAGTCTGTGCATCCCAGTATTTATTCAATTTATGAGCTCTTGGAACAAGTTCAGGATGCCAGTGTCGCTCAGGCTATTAGGGAGCATGTTGTCAACATTGAAGGTAAAGGGAGAGTTTTATTAGGGATGTTTGTGTTACTAACTCTTCAAGGATATAATTTGAGGTGTTTTGTTTTTGTAGATTGTTTTGTGAACAGCCAAGAGTGGACGTTGTCGAGGAGCGTATCTGACCTACATGTTGGATTACTGGGTTCCCAGATGAGTCCAAAGAGCACATTGGTTCATCGCTACTTAACTAACCAATATGTTCAGGATAATTCCCCTGAAGGTGGTAGGTTCAAGAAGGAAATTATAGTGAATAGCACTCCATACCTGCTTTTACTCCGGGATGAGGGAGGACCGCCAGAGCTGCAGTTTTCACATTGGACAGACGCCATTATATTAGTAGCTAGTTCCACTCAGACAACAAACACGTGTTTCAGTTACCTGACCAGGTTTGCAAACTACAGGAGTTTGAATGATGTTCCCATCGTCCTTGTCAGTGTTGAAGAGCATGCTAACGCCAGCCTAGAATTTATTAAAGAGTTCAAGAAAATACCACACTCTGGATACTTTCACGTTAATGTGCGCACTGGGGTTAATGTTGAACAACTGTTTAGTGAAGTTTGTAACATGATTGTGAATAAACGCACAAGTATGATGGGGCCTCCACCTCCTCCATCTTCCTCGCTTCAACGCTCAAACTCTAGCTTGAGTGACAAGAATATTACTCCCGTGTGCACTCCTACCAGCTCCAGGAAATTCAGGCGCAGGAGCAACCTTTTCAAATCAGCTACTCAGGACCTTGGCTCAGGACGAGCTATTCCCGTCAAGCAAGGCTGTTTGCTCAAGAAATCAAACAACTCTAATTCCAAAATCACGAACAAAAAGTGGAAGAAAAAATACGTCACTATGAGTGAAGGGAAAATTGAGTATTTTGATAACTTGAACGCTTACATGGACAACCCAAACTCTGGGAAAGTTATTGATTTAAAGCACGTCACAGTCAAGCTCACCAGGAGCGCTGGACACCATGTACGCACCATTACTGATAGCTTGAGCACGCTCAGTTTGAAGAAGCAGTCCAGCTACAATATGCATGCTGCCAACGCTGGCGTAGAGGCTTACGGGTTTCAGCTTGTCTCCATTTCTAAAACCTGGGACTTTGAGAGCACCTCCAAAGCTGATAGGGACGAGTGGGTAGAGCTCATTGAGGAGCAGATCGTCAAGAGTTTGCAGGCAAACGTCGCTGATCGAGTCAGTTCCAGGAAAAATGATGGCGTTTGTGATGAAGAGATACTCGTTGTCAAGAACCTCAATGGCGTCTGTGCCGATTGTGGCGTTCACTTGTCAAAGGGAGGAGGATACTGGACAAGTCTCAACCTTTGCGTCGTTGTATGTATAGCATGCTCCGGAGTACATAGGAACATTGGAACACATATCTCCAAAATCAGATCCATGGAACTGGATGAAATGAGGTATGTCAAATAATTGTGACTTTATGAGTGTTGATATGAATTTGTATGAACTTGGTTATGATGATTTGATTGTTTTTTTTTTAGCTCGCTGTTGATAAGCCCGCTCCGGTCGATAGAGTCGAACAGCAACGCTAACCTGATTTACGAGGCTTGTGTGCCTGAGCATGCGAAGCCAGGCGCTTCGTGCTCTGATGTCGAAAGGTCAAGCTACATAAGGAGAAAGTATGAACACCTCGAGTTCCTACCCGTCGAACCTAAAACTGTCAATCAGGATATGGTGGCAAAGTCAATCATTGATAAGGACTTTTTCACATTTCTTCTCTACGTCAACGTCAGCAGGAGGGCTGGCGATGCCATTTTTGTCGATGGAAAACTGCTCAACGTTGCCATTTCTAATGAATTCATCGCTGCTGCGCAAATCATCCTTTGGGTGAGTTCAATAATTCAAACCCATTGTTATCGTTTTAATGTCATTTCCATTGTTTTGTCATTGACGTGAGTAATTAAGCCATTTTATATGGATATCTTTAGTTTGTCGCATTGATTTGTTAAACAATATTTTTTTGAATCGTTTGCAGATGACGAATGACGGAGTTGGTGGTGTGACTCCAACGTGTACACCGGACAGGAAGGGTGGATTGAAGAATGCTCAGTATTACGGGAACGTAGGTTCACCGTCAGAACTCCCTTGTGGGGTATCTAGTAAAGTCAACCTAGCGTCAGCGTCAAAGCTGCTGAACAATAATAACAACGCGAGTAACGCGAGTAGTGGTAGTAATAACAAAAAAATCGTCATCTAGAGTGTTTGAAGAATAAATAAAAAAAACTCGTTGCTTTGCTCGTATTCTAAATCCGTGTTTTAATACATATATGTATATGCGTGTTATTTCATTCTCATGTATGTACGTGCTCATTCTCATTGTTGGGTTGCATGAATTGCCTGCAATTGTAGCAGGTTTTGTGTGCGAGAATCCCACCCCTTCTCTGAGAAAAGAAGTCGGACGGGTTATGTACATTGGTTTGCTTCATCTTGTGTAGTACCCTCAAGCTAAATCACTACACCATATCCCTGCTATGCATATTACAAATATTTCGTTTATTCATATTATTATTTTCTCTACATCCACACACTAGTTCAACTACTCATTTTTATTATTATTAGTTTGTTTTTGGAAACATGGCGTTCTTGTGTCCAGTTAGGATACGAAACAGCAACGGGGCCAGGAAAAAGAAACAGGCTGATAAGAAACATAGACTCTTTGTCAACTCTAATAATCCTATTAATGATGAACCTGAACGGGATAACACTCCACCTACTAATCCTACGCCTGGCAGAATCACTGGCAGCTCCAGCATCGAAACTCTCGTCAGGGTTGGCATTGAAAAGGAAGCGGGTAATGATACTGCATATATTCTTGGAAATATACGGATAGCTATTAGTTAATACTAAAAACTCACGCTTTTTGTTTTGTGTATAGGGATTCCACCAGAAGCTCGGAACATGGTAGTGTTGCATGATTTCACTCCATGTGTGGACGATGAGTTGGAGGTGAAAAGGGGGTCCGTAGTCTCGATACTTTATAGGGAAAATGATTGGGTGTACGTGATACTTGAGCATCTTCCAAATGGGGTCGTTCCTGATGAGTCTAGTGGCAATAGAGAAGGATTCATTCCGTTTAGCTACTGCGCACTGCGAACCCCTGTCGCTGAGATTGCGCTTGGAGGAAAAAATACACATGCCTCCGTTTCACAAAACTCCTTTGACTCCAACTCACAGAAAAGTGGGAACAGTAACACACAAGTTCCGTTCTACAAGGTATTAGTGGAAACACATTTTTTTAAGGAAGCGTGTATAACTAATTCATGGTCATAACTAAATGAACTTTTGTGGTATTTCAGGACCCTTCACCGACGAGGTATATAGCGCTGTACAAGTTTACTGCGAGGGACGAGAATGACGTGAACGTGGAACGAGGTGAATTACTAACTGTGCTGAATAAAGATGACCCGGATTGGTTCTATGTGTTTAGGTCGGATGGGCAGGAAGGATTCGTACCTTCTGCTTTCGTGTATCCGCTTACGCAACAAAATAATAATCAACCAACGTACACGCAGATTCAGGACGACCCTAGGGCCTTTGACACGACGGTTTGCCAACCTTCCAACCTTAAATATTCTTCACTAATCGTGTTGTTTGTTGGGGGATTCAATGAAACATTTTTATGCTGTTTTACAGGGGTCATCTCCTTCGACGAGTGAGTTGAGCAACGCGCAGCAATACGGAACAGAGCTTGTGATGCTTTACGATTACAAGGTAAGTGATTATGACAAAACCACGTCTGTTTACCTTGGACAAAACATGCGCCTGATGTGCAAAAGGAAACCAAAGCCTAATGTTTTTTTTTGAAATGTTCTTAACAGGCACAAGCACCTGACGACTTGAGTGTTCGAAGAGGAGACTGGGTATACGCGGACTTGTTACACCAGACAGTGGAGGGCTGGTTATGGGCATTCGCTCCAAAGCAACGAAAGTATGGGTTCATCCCAAAAGCATACGCGAGACCTCCAGCAATGACGAGTTTATAAAACTAATAATTTTGTTGTGTTAAAACTACACAATTGTATTTATTTTGAAAAGAAACATTGAAATCGGGAGTAATAAAGATTTTTTTTATATATATATAACTATAAACGCATTACATTGTCAATCCTAACCATCCAAATACGTGTTCAGGTCAATTTTACCGCTTTTGTTAAACTCGGCGACGTTGCGTAATGTTATTCTTGCGTACTTCTTCACATTCTCGTGGATCTGCGACTCTTCTCCAGGCTCGTTTATCAAATCGTTTAGCGGAGGTAGCCCGTTCTCCTTCTCTACCAGCGGCACGTACTTATCCGCTGTTACAAAACAATTTAATTATTTTAGTTTCAACATTTACTACACGATTCATCATGCTCATAGATAGGTTCTTTCCACTTACGATACACTCTGGTGAGGTTAGCCAGAGCCCATGCTGCCCATAACTGACACTCTCGGGTGTGTGTGATTCTCAATAGTCGCAGGATCGGTTCAAATGATCTGGGAAGAAGTTCACACGGGTTAATTATGAGTAAACTTAAGTACGTACGTAAGGAAGAGGATTGCGTTACCTGTAATTGATATTTCTTGTTGAGTTGATATTCCATCGATTGACATTCCTAACCATTGATTCTTGAATGACATTCCTACTGGGAGTAGTGATGGTCCAAGCCTCTTCCCCATCAGACAGAATATGAGCTAGGACACCAGCAGCGTTGTAACTGACCTCAATGTTGTCCTGAGTGGAGTCTAGTAACTCACAGAAGACGGAGATAAACTCGGACGTCATAAGCTGGTTTCTTAGTCCTCCGACCTCTGCTACATTTCCTAGCAATCCCATCATGTTCCGAAGTAGCTCGGGCTTGTTTGGGAACGTCTGAAGGCATTTTAAAAACAGCACCATGCCCTCATTCTTCAGGAACTTTTCGCAGTTCTCTGGAGTCTCGTCTGTCACGTTCCACATTGTAGACCAAGCAATCTCCATCACGTCATCGCATTCAGGCCGGGATAAACGGTCCCGGATCAGTTGTAACATGCGCTATTTAAATTATTAACTTGCTTTTAAGAACTATTCAATTTAAATGAGCATTATTAAAGAAAGTTACATACCTTCATGGCTCCTAGATCACCTACAAGTCGTTTGTGCCAGCCTTCGACCTGGCAGGCCAGTGAATTCAGTAGGTATATGGCAATTCTCTCAACAAAACTCTCGTGTCTGTGGTGCGGGCCTATCGACTGGCCCAATATCTTTAACAAAATCTTTACCAGCTTTGCGTAAATGAACATCTAGAGAAGAAGAAGAAGAAAAAAAAAGAATTTGAAAAGTTTTAAAAAGTTCAAACAAAATAAAAGATGCTTGAAATGTTGGTACTTACAACATCCTGTGGGATTCTGAAATGGCAGATGGTGAGACATCCGTTCCTAGCCATAGTTGAGTCGACTTTATGAATGGCCATTGCATTAACAATGGTGCTCAGGATCATTCGTTTCATCGGTGGGTTGATAACTTCCTGCTCCGTACCACCACCTCCTTGAACATGCTGCTCGTTCTTCACAATGTAGAAAAGACTTGCAGACCCACTTATCTGAACATGCTTTTCGCTTGGGTGCAGGTTCATTGCACGAAGAATCAGGCGAAGTGACTGCGTTATATGAGTACCTATAAAAAAATACAGTTTTGTGATTTTATTGTAATTGTGTTTGATTGTTTAGTAAAAACACGACTTGATTAAAATAAAATTTCAAACTCACCCCTCTCGCTCCTGAAGAGATGGAAAAGATCGTTGAGTACCTTTTCTAGCACCTCATGGCGATGTATGTAAGCTTCACAAGCAACGAGAATCTGACACTCGTCCTTATCTCCACTGACCCGTTTGGCGGGGATGCAGTGTCTGTGTGAAGCATCGTGTGCAGTGCCGTATAGTCCTAGGAACTCTAGCGGGTTATCAACTCTGCAGTTCAATCCTGGTATGTCGCAGAGACGTGTGTTGGAAGCCTTTGCTTCCTGCTCTCCTCTTACTGCCACGCCACGCCCAGCCAAATTTGTTCCCGATATATCCAAAAATGCCAATTTTGGAAGATTCTGGACTATCGTTGATAAGATTTGGTTGGGATTCGGATAGTTTGACCACGGCGTTAGCGGAACAGAACCAATCAAATTGTTGCCAGTTGGAGATAAAGCCAATGAACTTGAACTTGGATCCACTGACGTTGAAATGTCCAAATGTCTGAACACAAATAACGATAAAGTTTAAACGGGTTTTAAAAATAAAAATTAATATTAAAAAGTAGCGCTATTCTATAGATTGCATTATTTGCATTGCATGCTAACCTGAGCTCCTTGAGCTGGCAAATGGGTCCAACGAGTTTGTTGACAAGTTTTTCAAGTCTCCTTTTGTGAACAACGATATTTTCATCCCCACTTCCATCATCTTCCAAGAGAAGTACGAAATGTGGGTAGCACTGATCATCATCCATAGCATCCTCATCAGATTCTTCGACAACTCTTCCACTAACAAGCACGTTGTAAAGCACGAGACTCCTCAATGCCTGGAATTTTCTGAGAAATTCAAAGTCCTCAAACTCGCCACACCCACTCAAATCCAAGCTGGTGAGCGTGGATGCAAAGCTGCCTGTTAGGCTACTCCAGTACATCGGGGTGTTAATGTTCAAGTTCCAAACAACCAGTTTCATTAACTTTGGAGTGGTCAAGAAGTAATGCTCTTCAGTGCACTCACTTGGCAGTAGCTGCGTCGTGCTTCCAATGTTCAGCGACACTAAATTCTCGGAATTAGAATTTATTGCGGCTAGACTCGCTGATGTCAGTTTTGGACAGTCGTGGACATCTAGCTCTCGTGGCTTGTGAACCAACAACTTGCGTAATAAATCATCTGTTAATGCTGACGAGTCGCGCAGATTCAGTTTCGTCAACGGAAGGTGGGATGGGTTCTAAAAAAATTAATGAATAATTATATATTAGCAAGATAAGCATATAACGGTTATCAATTAATCCATTATTTTTCGATTGCCTAAAACCTTACCCCAAATAGTGGTTGAATAATGGCATCAAATCCAACGACCTCGATAGCTTCTGGTATGATTTCCGGATCACCAGGATCTGCAGCGCCATACCCATTCCAAAGCATTTTACGTCTTCCACCTCGCTCATTATGTTCGATCCTCCTCCTGCGCCTCCTTCTTCGTCTCCTGAGTCGTGCCACACGTCGTCTATCAAATTCTTCGAGAATGGCTCTATCAGGCACTCCTCGAGCGTCCATGAGTCTCAAATCATTGTTTTCCTGTTCATCAGCATCCTCATCTTCACTGGAACTCCCTCCACTGCTGCTACTGCTGCTGCTCTCATACCTCAGCAACTCTGCAGTGGTCGTATGCTTGTCCAGATAAGCAAAAATCTTTTCGCTCAGCTCACTTGGTAGTCGTACTCCAGGGCGTAACGTAAAGTTGCTAGATATCTGAGGTTCGATTGGCTCTTGTGATGGAATCTTTTCCAGGAGCGTTTTTGATAAATGGTTAACGCAGTAACGAGCACAAATGTTCACTAGTGGAGGCGGATACTCGTCAGATTGCAACAGGTCATCCTCGTTATAATAACTGCTTCCGTACAAATTATCGTGGAAGCCCATTATTTTCTTTGTGGAATTTCACTATACCTCAATGGGGAATTATCAAAAAGGGCCTTGTTCTCAAGTGCCCATGATCTTTAATTTATTCACTAATTCTTAGTTGGATTTTAAATATTAAAGCTTTTCACGATTTGGGTTCCCTTTCTTTCAAGGAATCTCTATATTTACCTTCACATATAGCCAGCTGCTCGATACATAGAAGACTAGCAGGTGTAGCAATATCCCTGTTTTTCTACTAACACCAGAGATTGGCAGTCCTACTGACGTTCTTATGCAATCTTGGCTCAACTAAAATGGGGCATCATTAGACCAATCCAATTTTCTACAATTTATTGCAATGTCAATTATATTCATAACTAATTATAGTTATATATATTATTGACTCAATTGTTGACTCCTGTAATTAGAAGCAACATAATAATCCATACTATCTATTAAAAATAAAACTATATAGCTCTCATATTCACATATTGTCACAAATTTAAAAAAAAACACATTCATGCAATGGCTAGCAATTTTTAGCATATAATCATTTATTACGAAGCTGAATTTCAATTAATGACTTTATTAAGTTTGTCTGTCTGTCTGCACTCTCCTGATGCGTTGACCGATTTCCATCAAATTCGATTTTAATTCGCAGTAGTTGTCACCCACTATTCCTTCGAGTATTCCCAGTAATATTCTTAATATCGTCCCTTCCACCGTTTCATGTCTTTCAGTTACTTTTTACGCTGTCTAAAGTCTCAAAGGCACCTTATCTAGTAAAAGTATGCAATGATTTTAGATGGTATTACCAATTATTGTCAGAAGCAATTTATAAATGTAATTCATCATGAGACAATTCTTTCTCCTATAAAGGTACTTACAAGTAAATTGTTTTGTGCAGTTGGATTCTCTATCCAAAATTATGACGCAATCTAGTAGTAGTTGGAATGCGGATCTCTGGTTGCAGTCAACATATGAGCAGATGCGGGATGTTTTGATGAGATTGACAGAAGAAATAGCAAAGATTCCAAGATACTCGTTAAAAATGATAAGCACGATTGAATGTTCGGATGTCAGCAAGTATAATCCACTAGAGTGTTTATCCACCTTTAATTTCAATCATAATTTGTTGCGGAAATAAGTTAATTTGACGCATTTTTAAGGCCTCTTTGATGTTATTGGACTCGCATAATCTTAAAAGTGGGAGGTTCTTTGGAAAATCTATTCTTTGGAGAGATTTGTCCAGGACGGGAAGTCACGTCTTGATGGTGGTAGTAGTCGATTATCCAGTATGAGTTACAAAGAACGGTAAAGTTTCAAGCAACTTGTTGAGGTCTCGTCTCGAGCAAATTGTTGTCAGATGAGCAAATTACTTGAAATGGCAATGAATTCTTTAATTTAGACTGATTCGGTTGGAGAAGCTATTAAAAGTGGATACCTCATCAAAACGAGATAATGCAAATGTTGGTGGTTCATCAGCGAGTTCAGAAAGTCCGGAGCAGAATCCGGAAGAAATAACCGACAGTATTGACCTGTTTGAGCTTAAAAATCTTGTATTTCATGGTGGGTTGCTTATTGCTTTTCATTCCAGTATTTTTTAGTGAATTCATGGTTATCACCTCACTGACGTGAATATTGTTTTTGACTGTGATTAGGTCTTCCTGGGGACAGTCAGTATCGTGCGTTGGTGTGGAGGTTACTGCTGAACTACTTACCTGCAAACTCGATAAAAAGCTGGGACGAGTTTCTCGTTAAAAAGCGGAACAATTACAAACACTTTGTTAATGACTTGCTTGTGATTGGGGAGGAGTCGAGGGAGATGAACCTCGACCATCCTCTCAACCCTGAACCTGATTCCAAATGGCAGGTCTTCTTCAAAGACAACGACGTGTTGCTTCAAATTGACAAGGATGTTAGGTATATAACGTGTATTTACATATTCTAAAATTGTATACATTCTAAGGCACTGTTAAACCGATAGTGTTTTTTTTTCTTTCGCAGACGCTTGTGTCCCGAGATAAGTTTTTTCCAGACTGAGACAGCGTATCCAAACGAGCAAGTGGTTTCTGGTAAGATGGATAGGCTCCACAAGCGCGTTCAATCCGTGGTGTTGGAGTCGAGCAACGTGATAAGGAAAGGGTTAGGAATCACAAAATTAAATCCGAAAAATCCGATGCTTCAGGAGGGTTCAGAGACTGGGGAGTATCACTGGGAGGTGGTGGAACGAATATTATTTATTTATGCAAAATTGAATCCCGGCCAGTCGTATGTTCAAGGGATGAACGAGATCATTGGACCGATCTACTATTCTCTTGCGAATGATCCTGATGTCACATGGAGGGAGAACGCCGAGGCGGATACTTTCTATTTGTTCACAAATTTAATGGGGGAGATTAGGGACTTTTTCATTAGGTCCCTTGATAACTCCGTTTCAGGAATCAAGCGGATGATGGAGATGCTCATGGAAAGGCTCAAATCCAGGGATCAGCCTGTCTATGACCATATTGCTAAACTAGAAATTCATCCTCAATACTTTGCATTCAGGTGGGTCAGCTCAACATAACCTTGGGTCAGCTTTTTGCGTTTTTTTCTCTATTGTTATATGGATCAATTTAATAAAAATTTATCGTTACAGATGGATAACATTATTGATGTCACAAGAGTTTGCGTTGCCGGAGGTGCTAAGAATCTGGGACAGTTTGCTTTCAGATCATAAAAGATTTGACTTCCTCATTGACCTTGCTTCTGCAATGATTATGTAAGTGGCAGTATTTTATACAGCCTTTATTAAACAGTTCATACCAAAGAACTTATAGCAATGCATTGCTATAAGTTCTTTGGTTCATTCTACCATTCGTTCTACCATTTCCAAATTGTGTATTTAGTCACATCCGTTCAGATCTGTTGAGTGGGGACTTCCCGAGCAACATGAAAATGCTCCAAAACTACCCTCCTATTGACGTCCGTGAAATTCTTACACTTGCCAATTCATTCAGTACTAGTAGTTGACGTTGACGCCCTTTTATACATATATGCTTCCTATTTCATATCAATAAATATCGTGGTTATATAACCTTTTCATCTAGCTACGTTCTTTGTGCACCTCAATTTACCTTTCTTCAATTTACGTTTCTTTGGCATATCGTTGAAAGAGAATCGTTTTCTGTTCAAACTCGTAAGCAAGAACGTTCTTTCGTATGGGATGCATCATATAAAGTTGCATTTAAAAATATTTACACACATCCAGAGAGAGATATATATTGGCTTTAAATTAAGCAAAAACAAGAAGAGATAGGAATCATTTATCATGAAAACTGAATCGAAGGATTAAAATTGTTCCTCTTTTAATGTCGTATAATACTGTTCCTTTTCCACAGAGGCTTTGACAGTTGATCAAATGACAGTTGGCTTTTCGTATTGGTGTTGTTCCAATATAATCTTTAAAAGGGTTTCGAGCAGTTGAAAATTGAGTAAGCTGTTGAAGTAGACACAAAGTGTATGAATATTATTGTTGGAGTGTTGAAGCCACCAGATGCCACTATAAGGTGCGAGGTGGTCGGAATGTGAGTAAACCCATCCCAGTGTGAACAGCGGGCTGCTCAAGAGTCCATTTCCCTTCTCCTTCAGCAGCAAAATAGAAAACAGCAGATGAGATCAGATAGACAGGGGTATTGGACCAGGTCGCTCGAGTATCTAAAATCCTCCTCGGGTTGCTAAATATATTTTATTTTGGAGTGGTTAGAGTGTTGAACTATTTGATGTGAGTGATGGATGGTGCGTCAGGAGGTGTGATTGATGAGGAGAATAACGAGTGGGGAGAGGAGGAGCTCGAGGAACAACCTGCTCCTGGGATTCCCAATGCGTTGCTTTTGAATGGGAGTGGTGGTTCTCCTGGGCACGATGACCTGGAGAAAAATCTCGATGACGCAAGCAACCTACTTGAAACTGAAAACCAGGCCTTCCAACAACGCATGTGGGCGAGCTTCCAAAATTGTGCCAGGGCTATCGCACAGGTCAGCTCCTTTTCCTGGATTTTTATTACTTTACCCTTTGTTACCCATTTAAAAACGTGTGTATGTGCTTTTTTAGGTGTACGTTTGTAAGGAGCAGCGTGATGGAGGAGTGGTTGCTTCTCGAGATCGGGGAGGTGATGAGCAGCAGCAACAACGACCCCATGAGTGTGATTCGCATTCACCCAACGACAAACCGCCTGTAGTGTTTGAGGAATCTTTTAGATCTGCAGCGCAACACGCAACCACGCTTTATAAGGACAGTTTAGAAACGTCGAGGAGGCTGATCGATCTTGCGATCAAAACTGGCTCAAACAGACGAACTAAGGAAATACTTGCGTTTGTCAAGGGAAGGAAGAAACGGTTCATTCGACGAGATGAGCTTCTCAACATTCTAGTTGGGGAACGTAGTGGTGGGAGTAGTAGTAGTGCTGCTAAAGGGGGTGGTAGGAAACATCATCATCTTGACAACTCTTACTCCTTTGCTGGAATCATCTCCTCCTCTGCCACTCAGGCATGCAGTCCTGTGTTCATGTGAGTTGCAATTTTAATTATTTAATTCTCACTTTTTTGATTGAGCTAGTATGACTAACAAACGTGTTTGTCTATGTTTAGTGCGCAGCAGCAGGGGTCAGTAGCACAATCGAGCAGCCAGGGAAGTTCTCAGATATTTGGGATGAATCCATTCAGCGCGCATTTGTTGGGAGGGTCATGTTCGCGACCTCACCACGAGGAGGACCCCACAAACCTTCACCTTGGGTTGCAGCAGCTTTTTGTTGCTGGCAACTCTTCCCATGGCCATGGTCACCCTGTTAAAAGACCTGCTAACTCAATCTCATCTGCCAATAACAATCCTCTTCATCTTAGTGCTGATGAAGATGACGACAGAGTTCTACTTCGCAATAACAATAGCGTAGCCAACACCCGAGTCGACGACGAACTCATGGAGGATAGCGTCGAATCCGCTGATAATAACACGAATTTTAAACGCATGAGATTCTATTAAGTTTTCATCTATTATAAAGTGGTTCTCTTTTCTGGTTCCAGTTGTTTTCTCTTTGTTTTTTAACACACGTCACGTCACGTTGTATACATACATAAATATATATATATCAATAAATTCCTTTCGTATTTATTGTCTGTACACGATATACAATTCGCATTCCTAGTTCCAGATATATTTCTTTCAAATAACATTTCATTCGTTGGGTGGCATCCTTTTATTTAAGGGGTGGTGATGCTGCAATGCTCATGATTCATGCAGGTGCAAATAATATGAAAAAGACGTAAATATCTGAAGCAGAGTGTATTTATTATAAATATGTATTATAAAAGATATTTAAAAAGTAGAATTATTAATTTAGACAGCGCTGACGTTATGTTGTTCGTTTTTTTTGTTATTGGAAGCGGGTAGCACTGAGCTGGACTCTGTGTTGAGAATCAGCCTCGTGTTACTATTATTATGCAGATGATGATGATGGTGGTGGTGATGCTGTGGAACGTGTGATGATGCGTGAAGGTGGTGATGACTTGAACTATTATTATTTGAACTAAGTGAACTGGAAGAGTCGCTGAGGGAGCCGCTGATGCCCCGAATATCAGCAGAGGATGTGGAATGATGGTGCGTGCTTGTCGAACCAAAGGAACCCGTTGACGGAGATGAATGCATCGTTGGAGCAGTTAAAGACACCGGAACTGATAACTTTCCTATAACATCAATCAACAATTTTTTAATACTTTCAAACTTTTTTGCACGTAATTTTCATAGTTTTCATGAAAATTACATTGGATTTATTACACTTGCATGCTAGACCACTTACTTAAACTCGCTGGACTCACGATTCCCGTTAGTTTTTCAACGGAACTACCCTTAATTTTCGTCTTTCCTGGTTCTGATAAACTTAAGAGTTTCTGGTATGAGCCGGGGGAACCCGTCCCAAATTTCCTGTTGTTGTTGTTAATCCTATTTGTGGATTCAGAACTCGCACTGCTTGACGTGCTTAGCGTTGGGCTAGGTTGCCTTCTGAACGAGTGCTGGTGTTGGTTACTCGGCTTGTTCAACTGGTTCGTTGACCCGGAATTTGAAGACTGATTCGGAGCTGGCTCAATTGCGATTGACATGTCGTATAATACTGATTCGTCAGAGATTATCTTCAACCGGTGCAGGTAGGCCTAAAAGGAATTGCATTGCATAGCATACTCATCGTTTAAAGATCATTCATTAGGTAGAAGAGAGTGGGGATTAGAATGTTATAATTAAAAAGGTATATTTTGTTAACCCACCTTGACCTTCCTGATCATATTCATCTCCTCGTACATTTTCTTTGGATTTGGTGCGCCCGACGATTTCTTAACTACAACTTGGCCACTGCCACCGGTAGATCCTCCGCCTCCTGCGCTTCCCCCTTTGGATCCGGACTTGCTTTTCCTGGACTCTGTTTTGGAACTTTCCTTCCTCCTTCCCCCTTTACCCGTAGTTGTTGTGAGTGGATTATTATTGAAACTGGAGTTGCTCGATACTGTGAGCTGATTCATTGCAGCCATTGTCGGCTGCGTCGACGTGTCAAATGGCGCTGCAGACATTTGCGTCAAGGAACGAATCTCCTTTGATACCATTCTCATCTTCTCAAAATTTATCAACCCGTCTATATGCGTTGAATTACCAAGATCTATGAACGTCAGGTCCTAATTCACAATACATTCAGGATTTAAATTAATTGCTCATTTTTATATCATTTTAAAAAAAAAACATGAGATCGTTGTACACTTGATTAAACAACATTAAAATTGAATTGCTCACTTTTTTGACGACGGGATAGAATGGTATCATAGGCGTCTGGCCTTGAGACTGGGCTAGCAGACTCCGATACTTGCCCATATTCCGCGAAGGATCCATCAGCTCTTGCATTTCCTGCAAGTAGTGAAAAGAAACTGTTTTAAGCTCAGGATCAGTGAAGAAAGATGAGATGTAGGAATAATAAACTTACATGAAAGAGCCTCCTGTGTTTGTTGGACATTTTGTCCCAAGTGGATTTGAGTCTGGAAACGGCCGTATGTCCTAGGCCACTAATGATGGCAAACATGGAGTTGAAATTCCTACAATCCCTGCACTGAGTAGCGACTTTGATGAATCGCTTGATAACTTGTCCCCTCCTCTGTGCACTAGTCCGTTCGTTAAGTATTTCGCTAACAACCCAGAATGTTTCTCGGTTCACCAACTCTGCGAATAACTTGAGGTTTGGAGTACCAAACTGTGAGTTGAGTGTGAACAGATCGTCAATAAACTCTGTCATTTCAATCTGCCTAAAGGCAGCATAGTCCTCTAGGGTGAGTTGTAAAGCGAGTTCGACCGGGTTCAGCTGGAGGAGGGTAACCTCACTCTCTTTGTACAGTTCTGGAAGCATTTCATTTTGGATGAGTGGGTCGGTGCTGTCTGACCTCTTGACATAATACCTGGCTCCCAACGGGATCCTTTCCGCTAAGCAATCTAGGTGGTCTGGCAATCTCGTTTGTTTCAGCATAAATTGTTTTTCTGTTGGCTGGACGCAGGATACTTGGAACAAGGCGTAGGAGCGCTCTACTGGCTCGTTAAACTCCCTCAGCGCTAGCAGCACAACTTCCCTTGCAGATGTCTCCTTATTCACAAGCAAGTACTTGAAACTCTGGTCTGGTCTGTAGATTTTCAAAACATTTTCTGGGAAATCTATTTTTGCGTACTCTTGAGTATGTATTGCAGTTGGTTCATCGGGATTGTCCGGGTTCGTCTCCCCCTTGATCATTCTCCAGATCGCTTTTTTAATCCGGTGCTTTGTTTTTGTGTTTTGGTTATGTTGCAAAAGGAACCTGTGGTGCTGGGATTTCTCAGACTCTGTGTAATTGTCACCTATCTGAACTGGGAGCAGCGGAGTGGTGCTGTTTAAACACTCGTAATGCCCTAGGAAATTTGATTTTACTATCAGCACTAAATGCGTTGACCCACGCAGCAACTCGAACGTCTTTGATAACGTGTTCCCTCGTATTGTTATGCTGTTTATTTGGATTAGTTCGTCCCCTACTCGCATTCCTAGCAACTCGGCTCGTTCCTCTATTGAACTTACAAACACTCCGTACCCATTGTCTGCTCCTCCCATTATGTTGAAAGGGAGCGGGTCCTCCCTTGACGCTCTTGTTAGTGTTATTGTTCGAGTCCGTGATTTTGCGCTGCACGCTATTTGCAGCAGCCGCAACTGACCAGACATAAGCTCTTTCGTCTGCTCCAAAAGGCTGTGGAATCTAGAGAAAAAATTATTAATCTATTAAAAAGGTGATCTATATGGCATTTACTTGCTATTAAAAAAATGTAACTGACCTTTGCAACATGATCATGAGTTCTTTATCAAACTCAAAGTCGACAAAGTGGTTGTTAACCCAAAGAAGAACTACTCTAGTGACCCTGTCTCGTATACTGGTGTCGTGGAACCACTCGATGAGTTTACCGATCAGATCTACAGGTTTCATGAATATTCTTTGAGTGAGTAAAAAATCCTCCACAAAGGTGGGGTCTACTGAAGGCGTTTCCTGGCTAACTAATTGGTTCAGCAACTGGTCAATCGTGCCTCTGATTACCAGCTGGCCGGTGGGTTGGAGCAGCATGTTCTGCTGCTTGAATATCGCAGTGTGAGACGCTGCGTGCGAGTCTATCAGCTTTGCTTCCGTTATTAAAACAGGGCGGTTGGTGGCAGGGTCATACACCGTCGTCTGGTTGTCCAAGCCCTGCGGAAAGATGAATTTTAAATGTGAGGAATTTGTTTGCCAGGTAGCGTATAGCGTTTTTTTTAAGTAAAGAAGCACCAAAAACCTCCCCCACTTCATACCTGTTTTAAAATGCGAAAGTAGTCTTCCTGAGTAACACAAACGAATTGGCAGTCATCAACACGAGTGCGCATGAGTCCCCTGAAATACTGTTTGTCAAGTGTGGGAGGTAGTCCAAAGCTATCTCCCGCACTAAGCACTTGAGTTTCTCCTGATGGAAGTACAACTTCAACAGAGCCATGCACAAGCACACTCCACGAATCAAGTTCTTCGCCATCGGATAAAACGATGGTGTTGCTTTTTTCAACAACTGCAAACACCATACTAGCGCAGAGAGCTCGTCTAACGGTCATGGTCAAGTCATTAAAGGCTTGCAAATGTTGTGTGAATTCCATAAGCACTGAAATATCGTGTTCTGAACGCTCGCTGGGGTCCTTTTCCAGACACTCTCGGACACAGTCCCTGACCATGTATGGAGAAATGAGGTCGTCCTCCTCCTCATCGTCTTCATCGTCCTCAACGTCGTCATCGGTGTCAGAGTCCACTGTGGACTCTATGAGTCCTGAGAGATCAATATTGTCACTTGAACTCATGATCTGGGCGTTTTGGTTCTTGCTGGAGTGATCAGAAGATCCTATCGTGTCGGAACCAGAATACGCTGAGGAGGAGTTGGAACTCACGGAGGCGCGGTGCTGCGCCTGCACACTTGTGTCATAATAATCTATATAGTCTATTGCTATCATCTCGCTTGGTTCTAATATCAAACATTCGTTTGGGCGACGGGTGAGAGCAGGAGAGGCACGGCGGCCGAAACTAATCAATTAACGAATTTAAACAACGTTTTCTCGTTTTAAAATTAAACTCAAATTGACACGGAAATTAATAATATTTAGTAATGATTATATAAACCTTGTGATTGGAAGGAACATGCTGCCGTCGATGAACACAGATCCTGAAATGAGTACAAACCAGCAGTGTGCGATTTCACCCCTACAGTAGAGTATGTCATTAGCTTGTTTCTTCCAGTAGTATCCCGTTTGGGCGATTTGGTATATCGCTTCTGGGGATAAGCGACTTAGGCACTGCAGCGACCTGGCATATATAAAAAAAAGTGTGCATTTTAAAATCAGCTGTGTAAACATGGGATTGAGTGTGAGTGAGTTTTTGTCAAGTGAGTTTGGGTTAAGATTATACTGACCTCAAAGTGTAGTAAATGGTTTGTATGTCAGCGTCAGTGCGACGCTCGGGGTCGCGTTTTAAACTCTTGAGAAAGGCCATGTCGACGAGCATCATCTTCTCAGCACCACCACCACCACTGCTGCACTCCATCGTGTGTTAAAAAAAATGGTGGTTAATCACCCCACAAGACACGCATTTGGGTGATGATATTCAGTTTTAAATGCGTTTGTTTATTTAAGATTTTGAAATGTTTTATAGAGATTTACTTGTGTGTTGATATATATTTTTTTAGAAGGGATGTTGATGATGATGATGATGATTATGATGATGATGGTGGTGATGATGATGATGATGATGATGGGGAAGAAGAAGAAGAGTTCAGTCACACCTACTTGTGTGTATGTATGGATGGGCAAGGGGATGCTGCTTGTGAGTTACAGGAACATCATTTTTATCTCCGTATCTTCTTCATGTTAAAATGTACTCGTGCGTAGGATGCCTTGCTCAATACGCTCCTGCACTTGTTGATAATCATTACGCTTTGTGGGAAAAAAACACACACTCTTGCATATACCGTATTAAGTGGAGCACTGCTTTTTCGTCATATTTGACATTTTGCGTGATTATTTGACGCCTCTCTCATTCATGCTCCCATGAGTAACTGGGCTCTCTACCCCAATACAATAATACTGTTTACTAAACACTTTGCGAAGCGCCACTCTTTGAGTCTATTCTAATAAATTATAACAACGCGTATATACGCTTTTAGGCGTCTCCTATTGCATGCTTAAATTGCTTATTCAGCCTGCTTTCGAACATTCTCACTATATATTCACTGCGTAGAATCTTATACCCATGCCTTGTCATTTCATTAAGCTCGAAGCAGCGTCTTTGAGGCTGAGGGATCGGATAACGATTTGAAATAAACATTTTGGTTCGACGGATGGAGTTATATAATGCTTCAGAACAAGTTTGAGCTTGAGAACAAGTTATAAACTATTGCTTTTTGCATGATGATATATAGCCGAGCTTTGGCTTTTGTTAAATTAGGCTCGAAAGCCAAATGATGTTGTCTGGAGTTTATTCAGAATCAGCTTTTATAAAACCGTTGAGGAAAGGGATTTTACTGTGAGTACAGCAGCGTCAAACTACTTCTGAAGCGTACTTCCTTCATAAATTACTACTAAACTGGTAGCTTGTATTACATGCCTATTTTTCTGATGTGTTTTTTGTAAGGTTCGAGACGAAGGTGTTTTCATTTTTTTTATATAGCATTAAATTAGCTACTACAAAAAATTTTGAATTTGAGCGAAAGTACAGCGTCTTCCCAAGTCTCATAATTTTTGTTCAAAAGGGTCATTTATCAGTACTTTTTGTATAGTTCAAGTATATACATTCATTCATTATCAGAAGAGGATCTTCTGGTCATTGACATTGACGTGGTGATAGTTCGACCTTGACATTGATTAGACGCACAAGGTACGTACCTTGTTGAGTGGGAGGGCATTGTGAGATTGTCCAGCTGGGAGAGTACCAAGGCTGGTTAGAACTTTAATTAATTCATCACAAATTCATTATTCTCGTTCTGTTAGAAGCTGAGAAGATAAATTTTTGTAAGCACTCTAACATTACTATGATGCATGCACGAGTTTTGGGGTAAAGTGAAAAGATTGTTTTTAACTAGGTTTTTCTTTAATAGGCTTCATTAGTGCATGTAATGGTTCAAACAAGATATATAACTATGCATAAATCATGGTTGAACGAAGCAAAGACCAAACTTGCAAGTATGATATCAAATTCAAGCAGATCTAGTTAATGAAAAGTAATCAAAACCATACGATCTTGTAATGATGATGATGAGTTTGATATCATCATATTATTCTTCTTCATCTGATCTGATGTTTGCTCTAACGTTTTATTAAATATCGCGTGAGTGAGGTAAACCATCGTATTCTAACTATGTTTAGTAGATTAATCTCAAATCTGGTGATTGAAGGATAAGTAAAATGGTGAATCATTCATAAGTTTTCATGAGGATATTGCATGCTAACAGAATACATCAAATACACATGTATATAAAAGAGAGCGCAGTTTATACACAAGACGCAATATATTATGCTTACGTGTGGTTTTTGGATAGTAGATTCCTTGCATGTTGAAATGGATAGAAAAGGTGCATTGTGATTGGTTGGTAGAACCCTTTCGATGTGATCACACCACCTGAGTCTTTCTACTACGTGCTCTCAATCGTACACAAACACTCGAGGAAGTAGCATCGAAAACAAACGTGTATTTTATCAACTAATTAAAAACTTTTCTCTTTATTTTGGGGGAAATATACTAGGATAAATACTCAAGTGGTTATCCGTGACAATCGGATTTGTCTTTCTACCATGAAGGTAGAGGGGATGGACACACTTCCGCTTGCAAACCAGGCGCTAGTGTTCGGAAATGGAGGTCAGCAACAGTTTCTTGGGATCAAACACGAAAATGTGCTGAGTGGATCATCATCCACTGATGAAATGATGATGGACCTCTTTAATGGAAGTGATATCGACTTGCTCGAGGGTTAGTTTTCTACTATATTTACCTCATTTTTCATGTTAAAGCAAATTACGTTTAAACCATTTTATTATAATTTCCGTTTTTTTTTAAAAACCAGACATCCTGTCGATGGAGGAGTTGTTTCCTGCAGACTCTCAAGTGGCACCACCTCAGCAACTGGCTTCGCCCCGGCAGCAGCAGCTGCAACAGCCACAATTACAGATAGGATCTATAGCATGTTCACCTCCCCCAAACCAGTTGTTTCCAAGAGCAAACTGGACAGAATTAGAACCAACACTGCTCTCTCCAGAATCAGTGAAAACGACTTCACCTCCGCCTCAGCAACTACCACCACCACCCCCACCAAAACCCGCTTTGCAACCTATTGCGCCAGCCCCCTCACCAGTGATATCTACCCAGTCTTGCGTGGTGCAGCAGAGCAACAACGTGACAACTACCACTGCAGGTCCAGGGCTAATTAACCCTTTTGCAAATGTTTTTATCAACCAACACGGGACTGTTGTTGCCGGTCAACAGCAGCAACAGTTTATCCCTACAAGTGCGTATAACGGGGTATTTCCAGTGATTCTTCCTCAGCTCCTTACCGTTGTTGATGGGAAACTTCCTGTTCCAGCTTCTAAACCTAGTGTTTCGTCAAGTGGAGGCAGCAGCTCCAAACGGGATAAGAAAAAGAAAAACCAAGAGTCTAATCTCATTCCTCAGACGCACAACAGACGTTCCTCTCACAACGCTATTGAGCGACGCTATCGGTCATCAATCAATGATAAAATACTTGAGTTAAAATCTTTAGTTATCAGCCAGGGGGATCCTAATGAAAAGGTTCACAAGGCGGCCATTCTAAGATCTTCTATCGAGACCATCAGGCTCCTCCAGTCTGCTAACAACAGGTTGGAGAAGGAGAACAAGATGCTGAGGGCTAGGAAATGCGGCGTTTGTGGAGCAGAACAGGAAACAAATGCGAGTGAGAACCTGCGTGAACTACTTATCAATTCACCACCAATTTCAGAGCATTCCAACTCAAGTGAAAGCGGTTGCAGCTCTGGATTCAGTAGTCCCATTGGTAGTCCTGCGGAGAAGCGGATGAAAGGGTCGAGTAATGGGAATTCTGCTGCTCCTTTAGTGCTGTTTGCAGTCGCTTGTGGACTGTTTCTCATTAACCCTGGGAGTGAAACGCATCATGTCGTTAAGAGAGAAGCTCTTTTAGATGCGCTACCTCAACCCCACTGGTTTGCGTCCTATGTTCCTAGGATCACCGCCATGGGGCTTAATCTGATCGTGTTTCTCTTCTTATACAAGATTCTTGGCATTTTCACGAGTGAGAAAAGGGAGGAGAAGACGGAGGTCATCATTCACGAACCACCCAGGTCTTTTAAAAGGCTCGTGCTCTACAAGGAATTCATCTACACTTTCTTGTGGAATGGCAAGGAAAACAAGTCCGTGGCTACTGCGTATATGAACGGAAGTAAGCGGGCTGTGGATTCTTTATCAAGAGCCTGGTACGGACTCAAGATCATCCAAAACTCAATGTCTGTGGACAGTCAGGACCTTCTCGTTTCTGGGCTGATTCTTGTGAATTCAAAGATTCTCGTTAAACGGTGTTACTCGAGAGTGAAGGCTCTGTCAGAGAAACAGGCGTTTTCGCTGCATCCTCTATTTGATTTTGGAATCCACCATATTGTGAATGGGACTTATTCCTCTAACAACGCTTTTACTACAGAGATTCCAAACGGATTGTTGGGAAACCTTATGCAGGGATTGAAGCACGAGTGCATTCTCAAAGGCATCACAAGGCTTCTCGTGAACGGGGACAAGTCCACATGCACGTATTTCAAAAATTGTCTTCGGGTCGTTGTGAATGAAGGAAAAAATCCAGGATTGAGGGATCATCTTGCCGAGTGGTGGGGATGTCTTTTCTGGGTCGAGGCAGAGTGGATGGCCAACAAAAAGAGTGGAAGGACTGAGCCCATTGAGAAACTTGTCAAAGTTATTGATAGCTTGTGGAAACGGAAAATCCAGGGATCCAAACTGGAAACTGAACAACCAGTTTTCAAAGCCGTTTACTATGCACATCGCGTCAGGAGAGAGATTATCATGGTGAGTTTTATTGGGATTAGTAAAAGTATTTACTCTTGTGAGAAATCGGAAATTATTAACGAATCATCATTTTTGTTTTACAGGGCAACCGGTCATTTACCAATTCTCAAATGAACACCTTGTTGAACCAGGCGTCTGAGGCTCTGCGTGAATCTATCAACCTCACTGAAAAATACGCTACTCTGCAACTTGTTTGGACTCTGGTCGCTGAGTGGATTCTTGAGACTAGGATTGAGCTTTGGGAGGAAACTGGAACTGCTGACCCTGAATTCTGCTGTAACTTCTCTTCAGACCTTGACACACTCAGATCTCTTTGCCACCACGTGCCGGTAACCACATTTCATTAAACTATTTTGAAATAATTAAACACATTTAATGTGTCTTGTGCCTCCCTTCATACATTTGAAATTTTTATTATAAGAGAGACTAATGCATTGTGTTTTTCAATTGCAGACCTCACTTCCAAGCGTGTACTTATACGAGGCTTCTCTGCGGCTGATGTCACGGGCATCACCAGGCCGTACTCAGCAGTTGCTGGACGCAAGCTTGAAGCCACCCCGGTTATCAAACAAACACGCGCTTCTCTGTGTGACTGGGAACTCTTCCGAACAGGTGTCTGAGATCACGCATACTGATCTGGACTCTACTGATGGAGGCAAGTCCTGCAAATCCAGAGTACGTGGTCCATCCAATCTCGTTAGAGAAAAGAGAAAAGCGCTAGCCATGTACTTGACATGCAAACATTTACCTGTTCATGTCATCACCTGTCCTGGAGAAAAGGCTGGCATGCTTCGCGAAACCATCAAGCTCTTGGAAAAGTTTGGTGACCAGAAAAAAATTAACCAGTGTGTGGACATGATCAAATCTATTGTTAATTAATCTAATCTCATAATAATATGTTTCAATAAAATAATAATAAAATTTTCCTTTTTGGCATCACTGCATATCGTCTTTGTACATGCGTTTTTCTATATACTACTGCGTTATCTTTGTCCAGCCCATCCCCCTCTGCTTCATTGATTATTTTGTCCTTTGTACGCAGCAGAAATCTGTCTGGTGATGAAAGAGAAAGCAGAGGAGAAAGCATCATTCTCGTTACACTACGTCGACGCATACATAATCCCGTACGTTATCCTACAAATTGAGTCTTCTGCATCTTCTGTATCCGTGTTACGCGGATCAAAGAATTTCAAACACAGAGGTGAGCATTTTTACGACAACATTCTTTTATACTTGTTCTGCCATGCCTCAAAACTTGTCATGGTGAATGAATGAGAAACAGGCGGAAGGAACTAAAGCTAAAGTTAAGCTAACATTTCGTCATAGTATCTTCAAAAGCTTTTTGATGGTAAAGGTTAAGCTTTCAGCCTTTAGCATTGAGGATTGAAGATTTTAAAGGTTGTTTGAGCCGAGCTAATTGCGCAAAAAATGTTACTGTGTGAATGAATAAGGACTTTCAGATTATGGATAAAACTACTTGCATAAAAATTTAAGACATGAATCATGTGACCTTCAATTATCACAAATCATATCATCATAATTCTCATACATCCATCTAGTACCTATCCATCTAGTACCTACAATCTACTATTATTATTTGACATGCTAAATAAACGCATAGCGTCACATATTGTTGCGCCACTACTACTGTTAATTATAGTTAATTTCGGTAAATGAGCAATTAAATTGAATAAAATT
Source organism: Orchesella flavescens (assembly GCA_964034955.1). NCBI lineage: Eukaryota > Metazoa > Arthropoda > Collembola > Entomobryomorpha > Orchesellidae > Orchesella > Orchesella flavescens. Next base: position 40,383,384 of record OZ035955.1, read on the forward strand.
GGATGGAGCTTGAAAATTTGAGAGAAATGCGCACCCCAAAAATCGGGAGTGTAGTAACCTCTAAAGTTGTAGTAAATGTAGAAAAGGTGTTCGTTCCCTCTCGTCCGATACATAGACAGAGAACCGAGAAAAGGTCCATCCAAGGGACAGTGGGGTAATGAATTCCCCAGACGAGATTTTTTAAGAAATAGGACAAAACGGAAGGTGCTTGAAGATAAGTGAGTGAGTGAATGTTGATGAAATGATTGTAAAGAGGTAGGTGCATATGAAAGTTGGACGTCATATTGGTTGAAGAGTCCCTTTTGTTGCCTGTATGTTTCTAGCTATTACTAATTTTTTCCTTAGAAACAGATCATTTTATGTGTGGTTGAGTAGTTGGTCTCTCTCTTGCTGCTGGTTGCACTGTATGTTCAATTTTTCTCTGATTACTATTTTTCAAACGTTTCAATTGGGGTGGTTAGTCAATCATCACGGTTCGTTGTAAATTCGCACTTACTTACTGGATTCAGTGGTTAAACGGTAAGCTGGAATTTTATGCATATTTTTATCTTTTAATCATTTGCATCATCCGTATGGAATTCCCCTTCTAATCTATATAGCCAGTGCTAGTCATCATCTGACTACTCCTAATTTACATACAAATTTTTAGGATTCCTTCGTTGTTAGTTAAAAAGTGTCTAATCACCTGGGCTCTATGGGTGTTAAGTGCTTTACTATTGACTATTTTCCTCACCTCACACCTTTAATTCCAGTTTTGGTTTGTAGTTTTCGAATTTTCAGTGATTTTTTTCTATATATCGACCGTCTCTTCTAGGAGGATCTTCTTTCGCTGGGTTTTAGTTCGGTTGTTGTTCAGTCATCATCAGTGATTTGCCAATTATTATTGTGGATTTTGGTTTTGCGGTGCGTTCCATTTTATCTTAAATTACTGATTAATCAATCGTTAGAGGCTTCAAAGCAATTAATCGTATTCGGCTTTTATTTAAATACGGATTTAGCTGAGTTAGGTGTTAGTTAGGTGTCAGTTAGTTAATTAAATGAATTAGACTTTCGGTATCACATGACGACGATTGACTTGAGCGAGCAGTCAGCAGTTGTTTTATATTGGAGTAGAGACTGTTGATAAGTTCAGTTACAACTTGGTGTTTAATAGTCATTTTGTTCTGGCTAATTCTGTTAGCGATCCGCATAATTGGTGGATATAAGGGTAGTATGAGATATTGAGATAATAATAATTAGTTAGGATATTAAATGAGGTGAATGATGGTAGCATGCGACTGGGTGATGAAGTGAAAGGAGGGCATTTGAATTAGTGAGGTGGCAGGGAGGTGCATGGGTGTTGATTGATTAGTACGGCATTATTGGATAAAAGCATGCGTTCGTGATATTTAGGTAATGTTTCATATGAAAGTACAGGATAGGGTTTCGATTTGTATGGTTAATTTGTTGATTGTTATGAATGAGTATGTGTTTTTTAAGGATGATGATGAATGAGTAGGATGATGATGATGATCATGTATCCGGAAATGGATGATGATTTGATTTGCTTGCTTAGTAGCATTGCGAGTGAGTCATTAATAGGAATAAATGTTGCTGGAAAGTGACAAGGTGTGTGTAGTAGTAGTAGTATGGTGTGTTCTAGTGTATAATATATATTGCCCTGCCCGGTGTGTTGTAGTTGGGTATATTGTTTGTAGAGGGTCGTGTGTAGTCCACTCGTGTGTGCTCGTGAATTACGCCGTTGTTTTTTTGGTACAGTATATATCTTGGCTGGCTGCTACACACGTAATAATAAGTGGTTCACGCTTGCCTGTGTATCCACCCTGAGGTTAAATCACCATATTCGGAATACCTGGTTATATGTGTGTATCTTGCAGTTGGGACTACTTCACTATTGCCTGTATTGTGGGCTTTTTTACATCTCATACATGCTCGCGTATGCGTATACTCCTATGTATCTGGGGGAACTAAGACGCCATTTTTAACTTGTTCGGGGCTTTCAACTTGCAGCCACAAATATATATTTTCTTGCTCATTAATATTTGCCAGTTTCTAAACACCCAACTATCGGGCTTTTCTTGTAAGTTTTTTTAATCATTCCTAGACCTGTACTTTAATTTTTTATACACATCATTACGCTTGTCCCTTGCTTTCCTCATACCCGGTGATAATATTAATAGGGGTTTAGTTCTCAAGTGTGTGTGTGATAGTTTCTCGTAGGTGTGGTCCTTTCAAAATCGGTTTTCAGTGACTTGTTCTTAGTTTATACGAGTTTGGTAGGGAGTGTCGTGTGTGAACTAAAGCCATTGTCTTGTTTTTCCTTACAGGTTACTAGGAAATTCTGTGTGGGATAAGCTCGCTGTGCGTGATCGCGTGCGTGTGGGTTACTAAATTGAGTCGGTTAGCAAAATCGAGAGTACAATGGCAGTAGACAAGGAAGAGTTGGTCCAGCGTGCCAAGTTGGCGGAGCAGGCAGAGCGCTACGACGACATGGCAGCTGCTATGAAAAGCGTTACCGAAACCGGTGTCGAGTTGTCAAATGAAGAACGCAACCTGCTGTCTGTCGCGTACAAAAACGTCGTTGGAGCTAGGAGGTCCAGTTGGAGAGTCATCTCATCCATTGAACAAAAAACTGAAGGGTCAGAACGGAAACAACAAATGGCTCGAGAATACAGAGAAAAAGTCGAAACCGAACTTAGGGAGATTTGTTATGAGGTCTTGGTAAGCCTAGTATATCCTTTGTGAAACAAACTATAACACTTGGTAATGTTATGCGCTTCTAAGCAGTGTCAGTGTGAATGTAAACTATTGTAAACTGATGTGTTTGGTTTTGTGTGTTTTTTTATAGAACCTCCTGGACAAGTTCCTGATCCCTAAGGCATCGAACGCCGAGTCCAAAGTATTTTACTTGAAGATGAAGGGTGACTACTACCGTTACCTTGCTGAAGTTGCCACCGGGGAGAATAGAAATAGTAAGAGTTTGTTTAGAATATTGACTTGTATTTTAAAATTGCTAGTGAGATTATTGTAACGTGGATGGCTTGTTCAGCGGTAGTTGAGGACAGTCAGAAAGCTTACCAAGAAGCATTTGAAATCAGTAAAAATAAAATGGCACCAACACATCCTATCCGTCTGGGTCTTGCTCTCAACTTTTCCGTTTTCTACTATGAAATTCTTAATTCTCCCGAAAAGGCTTGTCAACTTGCCAAACAGGTAAAAATCGGGATTGCTTGTTGGTGGTGGCCATGCACAAAGTCAGAGCACAAGATCCGTCTTTTTTGTAAAACACACACGCGTTTTCAGCACAACAACAACGACCAGACTTGACGCATAAGATTTTAGTTAGGAGACCTTGTTTTAATCGAATGACACTTTCTGGATGATTGTTCTTCCTTAGCTGTAGTTGACGATAGTCAGAAAGCGTACCAAGAAGCCTTTGACATAGCCAAATCAAAGATGCAACCTACTCATCCCATTCGTCTAGGTCTTGCTTTGAATTTCTCCGTTTTTTACTATGAAATACTCTCCAGTCCTGATCGCGCTTGCCATCTGGCTAAGCAAGTAAGTTCAACAGTGACTTGTCTTGTGTGAAGACTATAATAGTTCTTGTCGTTTTTTTTAAACCTAACTCAAACGCGTGTGTTTTGTGCTAACTCTTTTGCGTGCGATATGGTTTTGTGTGTGGCCCACTGACGAGTGTATTTTATTACAAATTTAACAAACGCTTGTTATTGAGCGTGTGAATATTAAAACAATCATGTGTTTGCTTCAGGCCTTTGATGAGGCGATAGCTGAGTTGGATACACTCAATGAGGACTCCTACAAAGACTCGACCCTCATCATGCAGGTAATGGATGGAGGAGTTAAATAAATATTACAGTGTTGTTTTAGGTGTTTTATAAATAAATATAAATGTATAATGTTTTGATATTTGTGATTTGAAATAATAGCTCCTCCGCGACAACTTGACGCTTTGGACGAGCGACACCCAGAACGATGGGGAGGAAGCGACAGAGGGCGGTGATAACTAGTGTATTGTAAAGAGAGAAAAAAATGAAACAAAAAAACCATATATTAATTTTCACAACACTACTACATACTATTTGAGAGAGGAAGCTGAACAACAACAAAGGAAGAAAACTTATTATTACGGAATCCATCATCATACGTTATCATCATTCATTCATGAGCACGTGTTTGTCACGAGAAGCAGTTTAAAGCTACAGTTTCATTATTACTACCCAAGAACAAATTGTTAATGAACTTGATACATAAAAAAATCAATTAAAATCACTAACAACAAGTTATTATTGAGCAAAAAAAAAACAAAAATTTTTTGATGAGAGACTCCTGTTCTTCGTCTTCTCCAGGTTTTTAAGTTTTTAATAATGAAATCACGAGTTAAGCTATTGGAACATGATGTTTAATCAAATTATAACCGGGAATTGAAAATGAAACGATTGCTAAGATTCTTATTAATTCGGGGTTTCTCTTGTATATATCCGGTATATATTTAAAATGCTTACACTACACACCCAGGAAAGAAAAAACAATTAATTTTAGGGTACGAACCTCTTTGTCGTGTTTTCAGTGTGAGGAACGTTCTTAAACATATGTGTGATGATGTAGTAATATAAATATCATACTTTTTATTGCATTCATTGTTGTCAGATTTTTTTTCTGTCCATTATATATTGGAAAATCAAATATATTTACTATTTGTCAACCGAAACAAATCACTTTGCATTTCTTCCGTTGTATAATCAAATTCGAAACGTTTTTCTTTTGTTTTCATTTACTCTTGTTTTTTAATTTTTGAGAACATTAAATTGCTGCTGCTGGGGCGAAGATGAAACAACATAATATGAACAATTTGTTATACGTATAAATGTAATTTTTAAATCAAACCCATCATTAAGTTACAACAAAAATCGTGTAAATTAATATGCGAAAAATGGATACAAAAATTTATTAAATGAATGTGTAGTTTTTAAAACATATACTCCGTCAAATAAATATGACTCAATCATACAATCATTTTTTGACATCATACCTAGACAAGGCTCGCAAGGCAGTCATTTTGAGTAAGTTTTGGAATCCGGCATTTCGCGCATATAGTTGCGATTCATACCACGCTCAAAGTCAAGTGCTTTCATGTTTGCGATTCCAATTTTGCATAAATAATTTGGCTTAAACAGGAGTTTACTGGCATCGTACTCATTGGGAGATTTGAGAGTGGAGCACTTCCTGGAATGAAATTTAGAAATTGGGATCATGCTAAATGGCCACGCGTCTATATAAGTTCATCTGTAATCTGGCTGGAGTAGGCAAATTGATATATATTAGAAATTAAGCCGTTCCACGTGTCATAAAACCTGCGTTTTTGCTGATTATTGTGCTCAAATGCACGTTTCGTTTTCTGTATTCTCTCGGATCGTATGATCGGGAGTCAGTTTTTTTTATCTTTATTAGCTCAACATTGTTATCCAGACGGACTACATTCTCAAGGTTTCCCATATCTTTATCAACGACCTTGCGGTGCATGACCCCCTTTATGGATAAATATGCGACGAAGCTGAATTGTGCAACAAAATAACTTGACTTCCTGCTGCGACTATACCATTACCAGGGAATATTCCCGGCATCACCTGTCCAGATATTGGATTTTTGAACAACCGTGACTTGAAAACGTTTCACATCCGTTTGTAAGATGCTAGTGGAGACCTAAAAATGACATGATTTGGTATGATAAAATAACCTAAATTAACTTGGGTAGAGTCGGGGCAACTTGGGAAACTCGTCCTTGAGACGGACGATAAAAAGATTAGCTTTTTTTATATATATTTCCTAATCTCATGTTGTATTGATCTCGTTTTAAAATGATTTCCCGTGAACACTTATCTGCGATTGCGGCTGTAAATTTAATGCAAATGATAAGTGACGCCAGGCTTGCATTATGACAAGATTACCAAGAAACACCTACACAATGTCCTCTTAAGCCTTTTACCATACCAAAACTGATATCGTCTGCTATTAATCATAACTTTGTTCATTCATGCTCACGGTTGCTTCAGCTCAGCTCGTTCTGAAATCTTACGCAAAGGTTATATACTTTTGTTACATTTAGCCATTCCTGTTGTTTTGTTGTGCTAACGCTTTTGAGAGGGAAATAGGTTCCTAAGTCCCATCTTCGAAGACTTTTACTTGGAAACCCAAAAGTCTCGTTTCATCATCAGAAATGGATCATATAATTAAAATATAATATAGCAAGGTAAAGAGAATAATTTTTATTGGTTTAATGAGTCATGATTTCTAGCCCATCTCAACTTTACAAAGGATATATATTTCATCAGAGTTGAGCAATAAATTCCCATTGTTCTTATATCATTGTGTTGTGTGACCTACTTCGTGGTATCCAATACGCCTCCATTTTCAGACAGTTCAGATTCAAGTTCATTTGGTGAATACTTTTGAGCATTTCCTGCGGTTTCGAAAAAGTGTGATTCAGTTTTTGTGAATCAGTTTGATAACGTTGTAACTAACCAACCGTTGTTAAACCGGTGCTTAAATAAAGGTATTAAATGTTTGTAATTTACTTCAAAATATTTTAAATTGATGATTGAAACACACATCCGTACGATTTATTTTAAAAACATTTATACAAAACATATTGTTTGATAACAAAAAAACGAGAGAAATATATTTATATATATAGTTATGATGATGTAAATATATTTATATATAGGTTTGTTTCGTAAAATACATATAATTTTGAATTCTCGATTCGTCATATAATATATATTTATATAGAGAGTCAAAATATTTTATATAATATATTCATGTGTGTATTCATTTTAAAGGTATATTCTCTCAGACAGTCTTTGAACGAAAAAAATTGTTTCCATTTTTTGTAAATTTTTTTTTTGTTGAAACGAAGGAAAACAACCGTGTACTCGATAAAAAGGCCAGATATATAGTGTTTTTTTTAATTAAAAAAACTCATTTACAAGCATACGAACACACGAGTAAAGTTTTTAAGTTATAATTAATAATATATATTTATATAGTTTCTTGCGTGTTAAACATGATGGTCCGTCAGTACATTCTTCAGTTTTTTTTTCTTCTTTTTTTTTTTTTTTACATAATATCACTGTCATGTGTGTCGTCGAGTCTCTTAAATTGATACCTTACCTGTTTGAATTATACTATTAGTGCCCGTACTACTACTATTACCATTACCATTACCACCACCACCCCCACCACCGTTACTAGTGCTAAACTCTAGTGCATCGAAATCAGGTACGCCAGAAGATACGTTCTGCTGTTGTTGCGGCAGGCTAGGGACGACACCGCCTGATGATGACACCACCACCAGTGGAGACGAGTGGGGCAGGCTCAGCGTTGTACGAGCTCCAAGCACTGCGCGTAACCCAGGGCGAACGTCACGCGTTACTTGCTGCTGTTGCTGCTGAACCATTAGCTGCTGCTGCTGCTGCTGAGCATTCTGATTCAACTGACTTTGAAGCGTCAACTGATTCATTCCGTTGTTCTGGATCAACAACTGACTCGTTGGCGTCACTAAATTATATGTAATCAGGTTAGGCTTTTTCTTTTGAATTTATACTTAACTGATTTACATGTTGTAATATTCCACTTGCTTAAACTTACCAACTTGTTGCAGTGGAGTGCTTGTCGTTCGAACTCTGTTGAACATAAAGTTTTGTTGCTGTTGCTGCTGCTGTTGTTGTTGTTGTTGCTGCTGTTGAAAATTTTGTTGCTGGCGGAGGAGCAGTTGCTGTTGCTGCCAAAAAGGTTGTTTCATTAGTTTGGGTAATTAATTTAGCGTTAAAGGCATGATTTTAGATTTTTCCAAAGTGAATCCATTATATTGGATTCACTTTGGATTTTTGCTTACCAGTCCTGAGCCGCTCACGACTGTAGTACCAAGCTGTGCGTTAAGCATGGGGTTGTTTTGCTGCTGGATGCTTATCCTCGCTTTGTTTTGGTTGACCCACTGCTGGGTCTGCTGATTGTTCATCACTATCCTTTGGTTCAGCTGGTTTGACTGCGTTAGCGAATTGATTGGATTATATGATTGCTGTGTGCTCGTGTGTAACTGTTGTTGTTGCTGTTGCTGAGCCTGTTGCTGGATGCTCAGACGAAGCAATTGCTGCTGTTGCAACTGCTGCTGGAGTTGCTACGTTTTTTAAAAGAAAAGGCGTTTCATTAGCTGAAGCTATCACGCAATAAGTGTGTTTTAAACTTTGAAACTCGATCTTACCTGAGTTCCCTGAGAGTTGTTAGTGTTGATGAGTATCTGTCCTCCTTGATTTTGTTGTACTTGTTGTACTAGCACGTTTCCCTGCACAAGATTGCCGACGACGGTGTTTTGCTGATTGCCTCCAGGATTAACGAGCCTCTCAAACACGGCAGTGTTTCCCCCATTGCTCGTTAGCGTCACGTTCGGAGGCGGCACGTTCCCACTCAGCAGTGAGTCTAGGTTCTGAATATTGAGTGTGGCGTGAGCGTTTCCGCTCCTGTTTTTCAACTCTTGGAGTTGCTGGAGTAGCCCTTGCTGTTGAATCAACCTTTGCTGGTTTGATTGTTGAACGTGTTGTTGCTGTTGTTGTTGAGATTGTTGGTGACGGAGGAGCAACTGCTGCTGTTGTTGCTTTAAAAGTTGTTGTTGCTGGTGATTCGGGACTATTTGGTTTGGAGGGGAACGGAATCTCGCGATTGTCGACGTTGTTGTCGTTCTTTGGATTAGGAGAGGCGCTGCAACGCTGTTGCTTATCAGTTGTGGTTGTTGCTGAATCTGCTGCTGAACTTGCTGCTGCTGCTGTTGTTGTTGTTGAACTTGCTGTTGCTGCTGCTGCTGCTGCGCTTGCTGGTTTAATAGCATCGCGGCGTGACTTTGCTGAGGGGATGATGACGCCTGATTGTGAAACGTTGTTGTTATCTGCTGGATTGTCTCGAATTGCATTAGTTCCTTCTGGATTGCGTCAATCTTTGCCATGTCGGACGGCGTGTGGGCGCTCAGGCTCGCCACGCTAGATTGAGAGGTAGATGGGGTGTGCTGCTGTTGCTGCTGTTGTTGTTGTTGCTGTTGTTGAGGGGAATTGCTAGACCCACCAGACGACAGCAGCGTCGATGGGAGATCCGTGTTAGACTCCAATAAATTTAGGATGTTGCTCACGTCGTCTAAATGACAAGATTATATATTTTACATTTCATTAATTAATAAACAAGGTAGGATATTTTTATAGGAAAGTCAGGAGGATGATATACGTGGCAGAGGAAAGCTCGAGAGGATGAAGGACATTTTTTGGACAGATTTTTTTTAGCACGGAATAATTCATTAGGAAAAGTCGAGACCAAGAAGAAATGATTTTTTGGGGCATGATTTTTAATGGATTTTTCAAAGATTCGTGAAATATTGAAATATATTTGATGAAAAGTAAATATAAATTGAGCAGAATAAGCAAATCATGCGTAGTAGTAGGAAAAGGAAAGAAAAGGTGTTATAAAAAGGTTCCCATTACCATAGATAGTTGCATATTGGTTGAACTCACCCGAGTATAGGTGTGAGGAGTTGTGTGTGTTGTTAGCGCCGAGTATTTGGTTTTGATTTCCAACGAGGAGAGTTGTGGCAGCGCCAGCAGGAAGCGTGCTGACACTGACGCTGTTAGCGTGGTCGTTGGATGCGAGGAGTTTGAGGTCTTCAGGTACAATGTCGACGACTTGTTCTAGGATCTCATCTAGAATAGCGTCAGAGCTGTCCATAGGATGGTTGTGGAGCTGGGAGTTTGTGGAGGGAACGGGACTTGTCGTCACTACTGTACTGCTTCCAGAATTTCCTTTCGCAGAATTATTGAGCAAAGTGTTGAGAAGGGTGTTCCTAATAAAATGCTGTTGTTGTTGTTGTTGTTGCTGCTGCTGTTGTGCTTGCTGGGATGAGGTGCTTGCTTGAGGTGTTTGCTGCTGTGCTTGAATACGCTTCATCTTTTCTTGAGGTGTGATTGAGAGGTAGCCTGGTGGAACCAGAGGAACCGTAGCTGGCGGCTCGCTTGGCTTCTGAAGCAAACTTACCAAACGAGGATTTCGCTTACATAAATCACCTTTTGCTGTTGGGGGTGGGGGAGGGAGTAAAGACCCTTGCTGCTGCCACTTGTGATCCTCCATCATCTGTGAGAAACTTCGCTTCACTCCTCCACCACCACCTCCGGTAGACTCTTCATTCAACAGCTGCTGCAACAACTCTGTACCCTTTCTCATTGGCTCGTGCTCGTTCGTTGATACCCGATTGTCAGTGTTTAGCAGCTTCAATAACATGTTATTTGGCTGCTCCTCATGCTCGTCTACAGCGTTTAATAGCGTTTTCAGTATCCTGTTGTCGTTTCTAGGATTGATTTGGTTCAGCGTCAACAAATTTCTCAGTCTGTCAGACCCTATTGACGCTGGCGGAGCATTGTTCTGACCCTGCTGCTCCTGGTCTGTGGTGTACGGACTGTTGCTGTTGCTTAAAGGACTATTCGTCACTCCCCATGTTGCTGCTAAATTTGGGGCCGCTGGGGATGCTATCGGCTGAGTTGCTGGCTTTGTTTCTGTTGTGAAACTTGCGTCTAGTTCTAAATCTGGCCAAAAGTCGAGGTTAAAGTCATAGTCAGAGGACGCGTTCATGCCCAAGGTGCTGTACTGCTGCGTCGTCTGCGTGCTAGGCGATTGCGTGCTCGTGTTGTTGTCGTTGTTGTTAGAGTCCTGGATCTGCAAACTTACTGTTGGAGAAGCAAGGATCGGCGTCATCGGGTTAGGCGTTTGCGGCTGCTTCTTTGGGGATGGGATCTGCGATGATGGACCTTGCTGAGGTGTCAATGGGTTGTTTGACGCTACGGAGGACGGCGTTAAAGGGTTCTGGTGAGGGGTTAAAGGAGGTGGAGGGGGCGGACTATCGTTGTCGTTCCTGTTACAAACAAACACGTTATTAAGAAATGTTGCTAAGAATTATTATTATTATTGCGTGTTTTTATGGTTAAATAGAAAAGATAATGTATGCATGATCTTACTGAATGATGGTATGAGTGGCCATGATAAAGTCAGGTTCAGTGTTAGGATTGAAGGCAAAGACCTTAGATTTAGTTTGTACAAGGACGATTTTTTCTCCAAACTTCATACGATAAACAGGGCTTGTTGAACTGCCGCTTTGGAAAGTTTCTCTCAAGTGTGTGGTTAATTTTCCAAGATCTTGGTGGTGGGCGAGTTCCTGGAGGAGCGTATTATTGACAATCTGTTCTTTCTTGAGGAACTGTGCCCAGTTTGGGGATAGACCAGAAGTATCTAGCCCAATAATGTGTCCGTCTGGACGTAGCTTAGTGGTGAATTGTTCTACTGGCAAACCTGGAGCTCGCTCGTTTGGTGGCAAACGACGGGCTATGCACACTAACCGTGTGTCTGAGGATGTGGACGGGGTTAATGCGCGCTCTTGATTACTGCTTGCTGATGCACATGTGTTTGGGGGCATCAGCATCGCCGTTATCTGCATATTCTCGTAATGAGATGAGGTTGGTACGTGAGGCTCCTCTACCGGCAACGGAACCTCACGGTCGCTCTTCACCAACACTCGGATATTGAACGTTCTCTGGTGCTTCTGGGGCTCTTGCTCACCCGTCGGCGTTGGAGGCTGCGGGGTACCCGCTCCCGATTGACTCGTGTTGTTCCAGCCGGCTATTAAAAATATTTTTCATTCACTTTTTTACTTTACTGTTCGGAAAACATCTCTAAATGCTTCTATTATGCTTGAATATATGCTTACAGCTCAGATATTTGAGATATAAGCATTCATATTGTATTGTTTTGTGAGTATTGTGAATAATAGTATTTTTTTCGAAGGAAGCGTAATTGGTTTAATGTTAATTGTACACCACTCATAATGGCTCTAGCTGACAATGAGTAATTTTGAATTTTATTACTAACACCAATTAGCTTACACGTGCTGCTTTTATTAATTATCCTAATATCTTCCTGTACTCATTACACACCTTTTCATATATCTACCTAACAAACACTTTTCTTCATACTCAATTAATGCTCTACCAACTGGATAACGTTTTAAAGCTCACATTGGAGTGCTCGCAAACAAAATTCAAAATGGTTTTTTATGTACTAAAATACCACCTGCTGCAAACAAAACATATTTCTATTCTAGCATTGATCATGAAGTACGTTTGACCTTGAAATTTTTTAGGGTTTAAAAATTTTATGGTAGTTTATCAAAGAAAATTTGTTAAAAAATCATCCCTCATGTCAGTAATATTTAGAGTAGCGTTAGAAAATACACTTAGAAAATAAGTGGATGGCAATAGACAAAAAGGTAAATGGGCTCACCAATGCTCATGGGTAGTAGACTGGATGAGAATCTGGCATGATCGGTGAGATGAATGACATTATAGATGCTTTTAGCGATGAGTTCATTAGGGTTGAAGTTGATAAATCCTGCGACATTATCTGAGACAAACTCTACAATTCCATCTCCATTCACAACGAAGAGAAAGCCATCGAGAGCTTCAAGCACAAGTGGACAGAGGATCTCGTTAGCCAAAATATTGGTAGAGCTGGAGACTTCACCTTGTTGCACCTGTGCTGAGGAACTACTCGCACTTATCGTCGTGCAGGAGGACGTGTCCTCTGACGCTTTTATCCTTCTTATTTGATTCACTGTTTCCTGGAGTATCGCGCATTTGTCGGGCTTCACTGACAGTGAGGACATGTCCTCGATGCTCGCAGATATCAACTCCGCCAACTCTTCTATATATATGTTCTCCTGCTCACGACGACGCTTCTCGTTCAGGCACTTATTGCTTCTACAAAATTTCACATTTAAAAATTTAGCATCATTTTTACTATCGTTCACTTTAATTTCAATTTATTTTAATTAATTTGAAACTCCGTACATTTGGGACTGGGGCTTGTTGGAGGAAGTACTGCCACTGCTGCCACCTGCGACTGGAGCTATCGCCGCAACCAAGGCCTGTGCCGCGGTGTCCAGTTGTTGAGACACTCCTGTGAAAAGAAAAGGGAAATGTCAAGGAAAAGTGTCAATAGACAAGTCAGACAAGAGTTTATTATGTGTATGATAGCTTACCCGGAGGAGTGTGTATGAAGAGTGTAGTGTTATTTTTCCTGATTTGTGAGTTTTGTGATGAGTTGTTATGTTTTTTGAAGATAAGGTTAGGTTGATTTGGAACACCACCACCACCAGCACCACTACCACTATTGGGGCTGATAATGGGAATCAGAGTGGTGTTAGTGGTGTTAGTGGCACTAGCATTAGCGCTAGCAGTAGTGGTGAAATTATTTGATTGATGATTATTAGTGCTGGAAGTTGAGGATGAGGATGTTGATGATGTCGTTGCAATTAAATTATTGGTCGACATATTAACAAAATTCTTTGTTGGTTCATTCTGAAACTGGGATATATAGTTCAATCAAACACAAACGTTTATTTATTTATTTTTTTTAATAAAAAACACTCGATAATAATAATAATAATAAAAACAGTCACTCAGGTGGGTTTAAAAACTCGACCATCTATTTATTATTATTATTTTTTTCTCATTTAGCACGGACGGTTAAGTATCGTAGTATCTGTTTTTACATTTTACGTAAGAATGTTCGGCCATTCAACCTTCAAAAAAAGTGTTTTTTATATACTCATCATTCTGTTTGGAACAAGCGGATCGTGATGGAGAAAAATACTTTTCTGCCTACCTGGTGGATTCTATCCTATACATGCTAACAGGGAGGTGGAGTCTCTATAACCTCTCTACATCAAACTCTTATGCCTCATCTGTGCAAATCTACTTGCCCTTGTGCCAGTTTGTCGCTTGCAGGTGGAGCCTAACTACTCCTTTCTTCAAGCGCCATGCTAAGCGATTACCTTCTTCAACAAGCGTTTATATTGGGGGTGGGATTACGCTTCCTAACTATGTTGCTGGAATTTAACTTGCATTATTGCGTATATCTCGTGTGTAGTACTCTTCCCCGTACATCTTCTCTCGGACTTCATGCACCGACATCTAAGCAAACGTGCACAAACTTGATCGGGCTTCTTTGGGGTGCGTGGGGGCAGCTAGAAGGGGGGGGGGACACAAGATCCAATCATACTCGCACAGGTGGCGTACAACAACCATACATGTTGTATTTTATATAATAACCTTTGTATATTGGAGTAATACACATAAATGAGGGATGAGCGTGTGATCCTGATCATGAGTTTCAAGCTCTTGGGATCGTTGGAGATGCTTTTTTAGGGGACAGTATATATTTTCGGGTTTGTCCTGGACATTACTGCTGGAGTATTCTGTAAACGAGTGTGTGTTCATTTTGAGGAGCATTTTTATTGAGAGAGGGGAATTTTCTAGGAAGATTGTTGTGGATGGTAAATGAATGATAACAGATGCTCGAGAAAAAAGTTAAGGATTGTAGTCACACACCTCCTGGTCTATTTTTAAATAGCTTGAACATAAGAAGAAACGATAGTTTTTAATGCCAACTCGGCTTGCGCATCATCATACTTGGCAACTTTTACAGTGCTGCTGCACACAAAAAACCTTGAAGATTCTTCCATTCTCTTCGGTTAACCCGGTGCCCGTGAACTTGATCGAGTTATTGGGTTATTATGGTATAGAGCCCGTTATATTCCATCATTCATGAATTCTGGATTGGACTTGTCAAGATTAGTAGATTGATGGGCTTTTCTTCAATCAATATTTTTACGGGCATTATCGTGCTTACCTTTGCATTTCTTTGATCACTCGTGATTTGGCTTATTAATATGATTATATCCTTTCATTGTGGCTTGTTAATACGTTAGCATTTGCATGTTTGAGCAGGTGACGAGGCTGGGTCATAAAATTTGATCTAATTACAGCTTGTTTAACGCTCATCTTATCTTATGGTATTACAAAGGAGAGGGATGTGCTCCAAAGCCCTGCGATTTTTAATTATTCAACATACGATCATGCATGCCAAGTTGGGGGGATCTCTCTTCCATATACCCCACTATATTCATTCTTTTTTGTCTGTCCTGTTTATTGGATTAAGAGGAAAAAAACTACGACTTTTGGTTGAGCATGCATGAATATATGAGTTTGTGCAGGACGAGTAAATCTGTTTATTATGGGAAAAGCTTCCCCCTTTCCAATGTTGAACTCTTCTGCTCTCTCTCTCTAGCTGGTTTAGTTCGGTGCATTAGGTTCTTACTCTGAGTATAAAAAGGGAGACTCTCGAGTTCCGCTTCTTCATTCCGACTCCTCTGTGACTGCCAGTGCTTCCTACCTTACAAAATACTTCCTAAAGAAATCTAGAGATCTTTGCATCTTTTGGTTCTTTAAAAACAACCCCAAAAGCTTTTTCGTGAGTTTACAAATCTAGTCTTTTTTATATTCCCGAGATTTTTTTTTTTAAAAAAAACATGGGTTAAAGGAAACAAATTATTTTTATTAAAGGAAGCATTAAAAACTTTAAACGTATTAATTTGTGTTTGTTCTAGTTCCGTTGCCAGTACTACTCCTCGACTAATCAAGATGGTTGATGCCGCTACCGCTGAGAAGTTGGACGCTGCTTTCAAGAAGCTCCAGGGACAGGAATCAAAGTCCCTCTTGAAAAAATACTGCTCTGCAGAGATCTACGACAAGCTCAAGGGACTTAAGACCGGACTTGGAGCTACCCTTCTTGATGTCATCCAGTCAGGTTCGCTTGTTTTTTTTTAAAAGCATAATACACTATGCCGCATATACTTATGCCGCATTCTCTACCATGCATGTCTCGTTGAGTTGCATGCTTCTACGAGAATGAGATACCATATCGATCGGAATAAGCAAAAAAGAAGCTTGCTCTCTTTCCTCGGGATGCTCTCAAGGTGACCTTCCCGTGTAGTATATCTATACCGTTGTTCTCTTTTATTTTTGGCATCCTCTCCTACTCGTAAAAAAAAAAAAATTTCATGGAGATTTCTAGCCCGATCAATTCCCTTTGTGCTCTATTCTGGCACATGCCCAATCTTACTTTTCATGACCTTCTCTCTCTTTCGGATCTTACTAGTTTGAAATTAGTTTACATTTACAATTGATTTACAATTCAATGCCCAATTAGCAGCGATTAGCATGGTTTTGTGAATGATAATGAATGTTTGTAATTTGTGATGATAGGATGCGAGAACCCCGACTCTGGAGTAGGAATCTATGCTCCCGACGCTGAGTCTTACACTATGTTCGCTGACCTTTTCGACCCCATCATCGATGACTACCATCAAGGATTCAAGAAGGCAGACAGACATCCACCATGCGACTTTGGTGATTTGTCCACCTTTGTGAATGTTGACCCTGATGGTGCATTCGTCGTGTCCACTCGGGTACGATGCGGTCGCTCCATTGAGGGATACCCATTCAACCCATGCTTGACTGAGGCTCAGTACAAGGAGATGGAAGGAAAAGTCAAGACCATCTTCGAGGGACTTACCGGTGAACTCAAGGGATCCTACTATCCTCTTGCTGGTATGACCAAGGAAGTACAACAAAAGCTCATTGATGACCATTTCCTCTTCAAGGAGGGAGATCGTTTCCTCCAAGCTGCCAACGCTTGCCGGTAAATACACATATGCACATGTTTTTTTAACTATATATTCATGTTTAACATGACATTGGTGGAGGTTGTTAATGAGTAATGTTTATTAATTAGTTACTGGCCCGCCGGCCGTGGAATTTTCCACAACGACAACAAGACGTTTTTGGTTTGGTGCAATGAGGAGGATCACTTGCGAATCATCTCTATGCAGATGGGAGGTGATCTTGGTTCAGTATACAGGCGTATGGTAGCTGGAGCATGTGAGATTGAGAAGGCTGGAAAGTTCAGCAGGAACGAGAGGTTCGGTTTCTTGACCTTCTGCCCCACGAATCTTGGAACAACCATCCGTGCATCAGTGCACATCAAGCTTCCCAAGCTTGCTGCAAACAAGGAGAAATTGGAAGAGACTGCTGCCAAATTCAATCTCCAGGTCCGTGGGACACGGGGTGAGCACACTGAGGCTGAGGGAGGTGTCTATGACATCTCCAACAAACGTCGTCTTGGACTCACAGAGTTCCAAGCTGTCAAGGAAATGCAAGACGGAATCCTTGAACTCATCAAGATTGAAAAGAGTCTGTAAATTCAATAGCCGTGTTACCTAAATCTATATAGTTTTCAAACAAAAACAACTCTCAACACTTTAATTTCTTGTTTTTTTTTGCCAAATTTTTTTTTCGAGGAAATAAAGTCAATTATTTAACATCTATGCAATATTTCATTCCATTCTCGTTGGTACACATATACCTAACCGTGTTTAGTCGTGTCTTAGTCATAAATTCTTGTGCATTAGTATCGGGGTATATAACACTTAATAAAAAACATATATATCTCCTAGTAATCTCATTAATACTTTAACTATTTTAACACACATATAAAATTTCATGTCATGTTGGAAGAAACAAAACTGTTAGTTATTTGGCGACTATTTTTATCGTTTCCACATTCAAGCAACGTATGTAGCGTTATTTGTAGCACGTCACTATGTGCATCATACGATGTTGAGTTTTTTGGAACGCGGACAAATGAAGTGCAGCGGTTGTTGAGTGACTGCTCCTCTTTGTACTTTCGACTTAACACCCCGAACGTAATAGCATTTTTTTATAATGTTTATTCCCGTACGTATTTGGCTTCGAGTGTTGTAAAACTTTATAATCTTGAACATTATCAAAAGCCAAACACCGTTGACTCTTGTTCATTTGCGACTGAATTTTATTAGCTGGAGACGTAAATGAGTAAGGTTTCATTTGAAGTGAGGTTAGAAAATGGGTGTATAGAATGAGCATGATGGCGTAACAAAAGTTTTTTTTTTTTGGCTTGTCACACAAAGTCCCATTTTTCTTAATTTCACGCTGTTCTCAATGCACTCACAAACTCTACTTTCTATCAAAGTGAAAGGAACTATATGTGCGTTCTATAAATCGATTGATTCTTTACAGTCAACTTCTTACTTGCTATTGGATGCAAGTGTGAAATAAAAAAAGATATCATAGTGAACTTGTTTGAATATGAAAACAAGTGAGCCTATAATTAGCATCAATTTGAGCTTGTTGAACGTGCAATACATTTTTCAAATATTTATTAAATCTCTTCACAAGATTCATCAGCATAGCTTTTTAATCTGCTTGGAACTGTATGATCTAGCTCACTGTGATTCAAAAGCACTTGATTATATCCGAGACCGTCTCTATGACGGCCTCGGATTATATTTTAACATGTGAATTTCCCTGTTGTGCTTGATAAAACCCCGAGCTTTCGTTTAAATCTACGCCATGAAAAACTGCATTTTTATAACAATTATTTTTACTACTGATTACTTATCTTGCTGATAAACTACTTCATCAATGGGGAAGCTATTAATGCATAATTACCTGTACAAATTGCAATGTGTGCAAACAAAATTATCTTTCACACAGATCCTATATAAATTTTCCTTTTCAGGATCATGCTTGCAGCGGGTCATAAAATGCAACCACAAATGCACATGTTGCCAATTTGATCGTTCCGATATTCCGGGGGCTTATTATTCAACCATTTACCTGCTCAAATGCTTTGTACCTTTGCTATAAAAAAAACCTGATCCCTACCAGCTCAATTACAGCTCAGGCTTATATTTATGTGCTGTGCTGTAGATATGTATTTATAAGTTGTATGTCTACTTGATAATTGGACGACTAAAAAAAAGCTGCAAAAATGATAGGTTATGTAATATAAAAGGCGTATATAAAATAGTCGGAACGGAGAAGATCCGTTAGGAGCCTTGCACGATTTGAGAAGGTCCTGGTGGATTCCTTTCCGCTGACAGGTTGGTCCACACCCCTTCATAAACAAAATACCACTTTTGTCTATATGTATATCAAAAAATAGTAATTTTTTGGGTAAAAAAATGGAATGTAAATATATTGATATTGGCAATGAGTTTGGAAAGGAGATCAATGCGGTGTTGAATGATTAATAGGTGGTGTACTAAACGTGACGTCACGGTATCCGTGTTGATTGTCATGTATAAAAAAATATGAATGATGATGAGTTTAGGTAGTGTAGCGGAATGCGAAGGGTAGTGTAATCTGGAATGTGTAGTAGTAGCATGAGTATGTCTCATGGTTGTCCTTCCACGCGATATTATTCTTTTTTGGAGGCGACAAAAGTTCCGTGTTCCGCGTGCTCGAGATCCAGATAAGTTATTTTTTTTTGGTGGTGGTGGTGGTGATCTGAATTTGGGGTATAATAGTTGATACTTGGACTTCCTAGGCATATATATGCATACGGAAGAATAGTTATAGCCCCCCGAGATACGCTAGTGTATATTAGCTGACCTTGAGGTGTTGAGAAAAAGAGAAGGGATAAGGCAAGGCGTTGGCTATGAGAGAAGCTTGGTAATATTCACCTTGTTCACATAGAATAGTATATTTGTAGTGTGTATATATCGTGACCTTTCCAATTGGGTAGTATAGTGTACGATGGTACACACGCTTCAATGACTGAGCACACACCAATGAGCAAGGATACCTTTACTACCTTTAAGTTTTTCAAGAGAAGAAACTACACGAGGGGGTCACGGGGGTTTGCCTTGCCTTACTATATAGTCCTATATACACACATTGCATTGCATTGCATGGCCTAAGAAAAAAAAGGGGGTACAAAACAAGAGTGTTGAGCAAGCGTGATGTGCTATTGCAATGTTCTTGCACAGGGATGATAATGTATATTCGCAAAACAAAATCCTTTTACTTTTCACGATGCATGAAAATCGCGTATATACGTTTATGTGAATAACTGGGCGGTTTCAAAACTTGGAGAGCACTATACACATATACGTATATACTTTGGCATGATATTCCTCTCCTTCTTTTTTTTTTATTTTAATCAAGTCTATACGTTTCTTATTCTTAACACTCTGGTAAATTTTTAGTTGCTCATGAGAGGAGGAGAAGTAGCTCGTGATATTTTATATTCTCTTTTTTTTCTTCAATATTACTTATCATCCCGAATTTTTAAAACCTAAAAGTCTCCAGTTACGATTTGTTTAGTGTTTCAATCTTCAGTTTCTAGTGACGTTATATCCGACATGAATTGGATTCATCTTACGAGTTAACTTCTATCCTCTTCTCCCGTGGAATTCTTTTTCTTTAAACATCCTTAATTGGTAAGTTATTCTTTGTTCGGACCACGCCCAATACGTCTGGAACTAGTTTGGAATCATACGTTGGAAATGAGGAATTTTACTAAGGAATCTAGGGAACTTATTCTAACAAATTCTTGTAGGAAATTGATTGAGAGTGTGGGCAAATTAGTGTGAATTATTAAAATATTGGGTAATGCGAGTATATTATATTTTTTTTTGTGCATATGGGGCGTAGTTGATATGAATTTCGGTGTGTGTGATAGGAATAGGTCGCACCCAAAGAGAATAGACGTAATAATTCCGTGTAGTTTAGTGTGTAAAAGGGAAGGTCATAATCTGATTATGTGATACATACGTTCACGTTCACTTTTCTTTGACAATCTATTTTTGTGCGAGTAACACAAGAGAGAAGTTATACAATCAAGCGTTGCAATGTTGTAGGGGCCCCTCTCTCATATATATACGAACCTCTCTCAGTAGAACACTCTTGTTACCTTATCACTATTGCATTGCATTGTTGTTTTTGTACCTTGCAACCAACTTTTGTGTTATTGGGTTAGTCTTACTACGGGAAATTAAATGTCATTGATGTCGGGTTTACAAACCCAAGGATTCATATCCCAAAAGCATTAAGCTTTACTACTATTTTCTCTGGATACATGGTCAAGAATATCACATAATAATACGCAATCTTATGAGAAGTTACGTAAAAAATATATACACCGTATAAACGTACACGCCCTGTTTTATTGGCATACACGCTCATGCGAAATTATTACTCTACCTAAGGTTTCTTGACAAACGTGTACACTAAAACCCCTTTGGGTGCAAGTCGTTTTTATGCACTCGTTCTTTACACATGCAATCAATCGTTACATCGCTTCAAAAGGGTGGATTTCTTTCACGCTGCATTGAACACCGTAACTCGCGCAATCACCTACTCCTTTTTAGCTTGAACTTGTGACTTTTATACATTCTTTTTATTCCGAATTTTATCCGAATTTCAATTAGTTTTCTTTTTTATTACGATTTCGAAATGGCGTATCATTGAACTTGACGTGGAGATACATGGGTTTTTAAAATATATATATTTTGGCATGTAATAATAAAAAATGTGCAGCCATACAAGGAAATGGTGTTGCTCCCAAACAAATGTTTCTTTTTTTTTGGCTTGATAAATTGCTTTTATGTATGCATGGGAAACTTATGATGCATAAGTAGCTTGTTGTACATGCTCACACACATGATAACATAATTATACAGTGTTTTATAGGAAGCAATCGAGCCAACTTTCGCGATTTAGGCTACTCTTATTATTTTGATCTAGATTCGTTTTTTTTAATCTTGTTAGTCCTGGATAAGCGTTTTTTTTTGGTATTTTTTTAGCCCAGTCGTTTCCTTATTCTTAACGTTTTTGCGAAATTAACATGTACGTGACATTGAAGATATTAAGACCACACACGGGTTTTGGGGCAAAGACCCAAAAGTTGAATAAAAGAATATAAGCCCTTGCGCTCTTCCTTTTCCTTGAGTAAAGAGGGTTGAATTATTGGAGGACAACCACTTTTTGGTATTTAAATAGAGTGACAGAGTCTAGGATACCTTCAGGTTTAGTATTACATGACCTCAGATTTGAAAGGAGGATGCAGTCAAAACAGTCTGGTTATGGTTAGTTTACGCAGGGGATGTGCACGAGACTGTCTTACCTGGAAATATCTGTAGCGTTATTTTTCATCCCTTTACTTTTAGAGTTTGGGGCAATAAGAGTTTCATTAATAATATATATAGATCAAGGGTGATAAGCATTTTGGTAAATTACTCCTAGTTTTAATCATTATTTTATTATTATTGCATCATAAAAGAATTTAGGACCCTTGACAAATACGTACGCTTTATCTTCGTTACCTATATTTCTTTTTTATCAACACGTAATGGTTGTGTGCATTCTAATAATATCATGTTATTTAGGTGCTTTAATGACCACCTTTCAGTGCTCATATTAGACAACACCAAATCACTCAACAGTGCATATTTGTTACCCCTTGCTCATATGTACACCCACCATCTCTTTGTTTTTTATCTATTTAATTTATGGGTGATTACTCATAACTTATCATTTCAGATTTTGGAATAATTAGTCTTAAACATCACGCCTTCATGTGGTTTTTTTTTTTACTTTTTAACGGTCTTGAACTAGTTCAGTCCAGTTCTACAATCGTTTTATGACAATTTCTTTTTATATCATACTGCATTTACTCATGAGTCTGGTCGGTTGGTTGATTTAAGGATCTCACGATAAGGTTCTGTGTTGTTTTACACGTTTAAGCTAGATTCAATGGGAAATTGTGTAGTATTCAGTTTGTTACAAAATAGTTTGGTATATTGATCAGATTGGATCAGATTGATAAGGGATTGATTATTGATTGCAGGCAACTACTAGAATGAATTACCAGGCGTTATTGGTGTTGTGTTTGTTGCCGTTGACTTGGCAGCAAAAGTCTCAAGGGACTCCAACAAGCGAGTTCACATGTCCTGAGGATTTCGGTTACTTTCCTCACCCAACAGACTGTACTCAATACTATGTATGCGTGTTTGGAGGAGCGTTGTTGGAGTCATGTACTGGAGGGTTGATGTACTCTCACGAGTTGCAGACTTGCGACTGGCCTAGAAACGTGTACTGTTTCAACAACACTGCGCTTGTTGGAAACAATTTAGAGAATACTCAACAAACTGGTCGTGGGTCCAGGTCATCTGCTGCAGCTACCCAGCGACCTGGTACTGCTTATGCTTATACTCCAATCAAGATCGAGACGATTGGGCAGCTTAGGAATGCTGAGGAGGTTGGTGGGAAAAAATTGACTAGGGTCGAGGATGAGTATACTCAGCAGAGGAGTGGACGCAGTTATGAAGGGAGCTTGCCAAACTACAAGGAGGAGATCTACCAAAACCAGGGCAGGTATGGTATTTCGTGTTTTGTTTTTTTGCAAGGTAATTTTCAT
The DNA here is from genome assembly GCA_964034955.1 of Orchesella flavescens. Classification (NCBI taxonomy): domain Eukaryota; kingdom Metazoa; phylum Arthropoda; class Collembola; order Entomobryomorpha; family Orchesellidae; genus Orchesella; species Orchesella flavescens. The sequence goes on from OZ035955.1 coordinate 40,406,625, forward strand.
AGGAATTATGAAAATTATGAAAATTACCTTTGTTTTTTTGCATGTTTTTAAAATAAGTTTTGCATGAAATTTAATTTTTCACGGTTATATATTTAGTGACGGTTTAAAAAAGTTATTGCGAGAGAAACGGGACGTGACAAAGACTGTGAAGGGTGTTGAGAAAGACAATAAGAAAAGACGAGTACGACACGCTAGATATAGGAATACTAGGCACTCGATATTCGATTCATTTGTTCGTCGACGGGAGGGTCGAGTGAATAGAAGAATGGACATTAGTGACAGTAACGATTTGATTAAGTACAAACTACCTGTTCGAGCTGGACTACAGTCTAAACCTGTTGGGAACTACATGTCACACAGGGTTAGTTCTCCAGGGAATATACTGTATCCACCTTCATACTACCAAACACCCACATATGGGTTTGTGAATATTGATAAGCTTCGAGGTGGTGTGCCACCGCGACTGAGACCAAATCCAACTACCACGGCTGCTCCAAGGGTTGTCAAAATTACGTCTAGCAAACCTAATACTGGGGATAACCTAAGGGGATCCTCATACTACTCTAGTCATGCTATTCAGAACTTACCGATCGTGCTTGGGGAATACCACCATGTTGGTGCAGGACCATATAAACATGATAACTATAAAACCACCCATGATGTTAACTCAAGGTGGAAACTTGTCAATAATGTTGGACAGTCTGGCTACTACGGTATTGAAGTCCTTAATAAACCACATCATCATCCTACGCTTTTTGAACATGACAAGCCTGATTACGTTACTAACCCATTCGTTAACAGGCTAACTCTGCCTACTAAAAATATTACCAATATCTCCCAAGGGTGAGTCGACTGGACTATCATGACTATCATTTTTATACCCTTATTAGTAGACGTAGTATCATCCTTCTTTTGGTATCATCATCACCCAACCCTGCTTCTTTGACTCTTCAGACTTTTGTACATACTGTTTAACTGAATATACGCAAGTCCCGCAATAATTAATCAAGTTTATAAACCCTAATATAAGTACCGTGTGAATTTAGATCCGTGTCATCATCTCCATTGACGTCAAACACGAGGTCAAAGTACGCAGGTACTAATAAGTATTACGATAATGGAGCTGCAGCACAACCACCTCAGCAAGAAGAGTATGCTAATGACGATGTATACTCCAACCAACGATATGCTGCCAATGTTGGAAACAACTCAAACTACTACTACGCTCCTGCTGGAGAGGAAGACGATTCAAGCTACTATGTTTATGATGATGAGGAGGAAGACTCGGCCTCACAGGCACCTGCTCCAGCTAATAAATATAATGCGGCTGCCGATTTCGGTAAGCAAGGCAAGAATCTCTCGGCAACTTATTTTTCTTTACTTATTTTATCACGTAAAGGCTTATAGGATGTAAAAAACTAACGTATTATATTGCTATTTGCAGACTACAAGTACCAGCAGCCTCCACAACAACCCCAACAGACATTCACGCGAGCCCCAGTGACTCGTCGTCCTGTCACAGCAACGCAACCAACACCCACAAGAGCCCCATCAACACGCACAAGAACACGTGGTGGATCCAGCTCATCTTCTACTTCATCATCATCGGGATCAGGATCAGGTACTTCCTCATCATCAGGATCAACGAGATCAAGACCAACCCTGAAACCGAAATCACAGTTTAAAACACAATCAGCTCCAGTTAGAGACGTGTACCTTGACGCTCCATCAAGACCTGAGAACGTTTATGAAGCTCCTAATGTAAACACTCCTGCAACTAAATGCAGAAAGGACCTTTGTGTGCTTCCAGATTGTAACTGTGGTGGAAAAGATATTCCTGGAGGTTTGACTCTCCAGCAAACTCCACAGATCGTTCTCTTAACATTTGATGATTCTGTTAATGACCTGAACAAGAACCTATACCGAGATTTATTTGAAAAGGGAAGGAAGAACCCTAATGGCTGTCCCATCTCTGCTACCTTTTACATCTCTCATGAATGGACTGACTACTCTCAAGTTCAGAACCTTGCTGCTGATGGACATGAAATCGCTTCTCATTCTGTTTCTCATTCATTTGGAGAACAATACAGCCAGAAAAAGTGGGATAGGGAGATTAACGGACAAAGAGAAATCTTGGCTGCTTATGGTGGTGTTAAATTAAGCGAGGTCAGGGGAATGAGAGCTCCCTTCCTTGCTATTGGAGGAAATAACATGTTCAAAATGCTTCACGACTCAAATTTTACATATGACTCCAGCATGCCCATCTATGAAAACAGACCCCCTTCATGGCCATATACTCTCGACTACAGGATCTTCCATGACTGCATGATCCCACCTTGCCCCACCAAATCTTATCCTGGCGTTTGGGAAGTTCCCATGGTCATGTGGCAGGATTTAAAGGTATCAGATCACTTCACAGTACCCTCTTAATAAATTATTGTCTTCGAAACAGTTGCTAATTAATGAGTTTAATTTTAGGGTGGACGTTGTTCGATGGGAGACGCCTGTTCCAACCCACCAACCGCTGAGGGAGTTTACCAAATGCTTGCAAAGAATTTTGAGCGTCACTACACGACCAACCGTGCACCATTCGGACTTTACTACCACGCTGCCTGGTTCACCCAAGCACATCATAAAGAAGGGTTCGAAGCATTCCTAGACACACTCGTTCAGATGGATGATGTCTGGCTTGTTACTAACTATCAAGCTCTTCAATGGATCAGAAACCCAACGCCTAATAACAGGATTCTCAACTATGAGCCTTGGAGCTGTCACGATTTAAAGGTATGGCGTTTATTAAAATTACTCGGAAAATCTACAAAGGTCATTTTTATATAAACATGATTTTGTTTTTGATTACAGGACCGCCCACCGCGGTGCAACCATCCTAAAGTATGCAACTTGTGGCACAAGTCAGGTGTCAGGTATATGAAGACTTGTCAGTCGTGTCCACAACAATATCCTTGGACTGGTAACACTGGAGTGCCTTATTCTAACTCTATCTAATTAACTTTTATTATTATTTTTTTTTGAATGTAGCGTACCTGTGTGGTGTTTTTTTTGTACGGTTCTTGAACACTTTTAAACAGTGGACTTTTTTGTACGTTTTTTCCCTGTGTATATATATATTTTGCATAAAATAAATGAAATGACTGGTTGTTTTTAAAATAATAATTATTATATACAATCACTATCATTCTCATTACTCTTTATTCATACCAATTTCAAAAGTAGCAATTTATAATACATTTGATAGATGATACATAGTATTGGTAGTATAGTAGTAAAAGGATCCTTGCCTTCATCATATAATGTCATCCACTATAACCGAGAAATGCGCAATCCTAATGCGTCTCTATCTTTTATGTCAGTCAGTTAGTCAATATCAACATGTATTAACCTTCCATTCATCAAGGTTTTCAGGAAACAACCATCTATAGGCTGAATTCGGTTTGACTTTCAAAATGTTTCAAAACTTATCATTGTTTGTGTTTGGTGGAGGTGCATTTTTTATGGCAGTTACGAATGCAGTGTACTGCAAAAATACAATACGTTTTTCTGTTCATTAACGATTTTTACTCTTCAAGATATCTTTTAATTAACCGTATAATAAAGATGGAATAAAGGTCAACTAACTTTTATTTCGTGAAATTGGCCTGAAGTTGAAAATTTTGTCCATAATTGTAATTGCTTTGGAATTCTATGAAAAATGCTGTATTATAGTAGTTCGGAAAGACACTCGTAACAGAATTTCCTGTCTACTCCAAGCCTTTCCAAGCTGCATACACACTTTTAAATCATTCATCATTGGTTTAGTTAGTTGTTTTATAATTTGACTTGTGCATTGAAAAAGTCTACCGATATCACAAATTACCTTTGCGTTCACAGAAAACCGGGAGAAACGTACTTAACGTAACATTACAACATTAACATTACAAGGTTATATAAATCACTGATTCTGAAGTCTAAATAGCAAGATTCTGACACAGATTATTAAATTCAACATTGGCAATAAGGGAACCACCGACATTTGTACCAATTTCGATAATACTATTATGCCATTTAACCTTCAGTCACTTACAAAATCCCACTTTTCGTGTATTAATCTCCTTTGCTTTAAACGTTACATGAACAATTATCATTGAGGAATTAGCTACCAATAACAAGGTCAAGGGAAATCTGTCTGTATACTACACATATCTTGATATTCTAGATTACGACGAGTGTGTTCTGAACTCTTCGTAACAGTAGTGCACCACTACACAAAATGCTTAATATTGCAGTATTCTATGCCATATTTTTAAGGAATTTGATTCGGGTAATGGATATTTCTGACCAAATAAACTCTAGTTACTCAATTAGCTTTTATGCCTTCTTAATTCACACAATTAGTCATATAAAGTGATTACATGTTTGGAATTCCAAGCATAAAAATCAATTCAAACTGTATAACATAACAAAAATGTGCTAAAACTTTATTCTCCATCTCACACACATCTAAAGTAGGAACAAATAGCAAATGCGTCGTCGCAAAAGTGGGTAAAAACATATATTGAATTGAGGGGGTCAAAAGATATGCATGGAACTTTTTTTTGTATTATGTGCCATTCAACTAGACAAATCATTAAATGCAATAAACCACACTTTAAACTTAATTGAGCATTTTTTAAACAAGATTTTCCAATTCGTCAACGCCCACGCAACTCGAAAATTGCATATATTCAAAGTGCGATAACTCCGACCAGGATTCGAATTTTGTCATGCGGTTGCTTTAATTCGGCTTCATTTTGTCTCTGCTAACAGAGAGACCCCCATGTACCTTTTGATGTTTTTCGAACCACAGTGCAATGCCCAGTGACACGTCTCGAATTGAGGTTGCAGCTCAAGAGGAGGGATGATACAAAGCCTCGACTAGTTATTCAGCTTACCACCAAAGAGCATAGGACCTCGAATATGGCTTATCTGAAGTTTACGATAACTGCCAAAGGGACTGAAAGCAATTAAAAAAGCTATTGAGCCCTTGCACCGTCACATTAACCTTTTTTAGGTTAGAGTTGGTCCAGCATATACTAAAATTGGAACGATACAGAGAAGATTAGCTTGGCTCCTGCGTAAGGACCGTTAGAGTCGGTCCAGCATGAGCCACATGCTCACCGCTTTTGTTTCAGAAACCTTTTCGGCTAAAAATGAGTCTCTTATCCAACTGAAATCGATAGCACAGACATTATGGACTTTACAGAAAGTAAACTTTATTATAGCAAATATTATATTTTAAAATCCAATTACAATTAACAGGTGAAACGCAAATTAGACTAGAGACCATTACACCCAATCCACTCTTTCCTTAACTTACAATTTTGATAACATATAATCGCAGGCAAACAATTCTACTCAACTGACAATCTAAACAACATACAATACAAATGACTCATAACAACCAAAATTAATTCATAACTCATCATTAAAACATTATACCAAAATTGCACCCGATCAAAATCACCTCCACAAACTAAAGAACAAGTTGATGTTATAAAACCTAAGATAAGAATAAAATTCATGGGTGGATAACGATTTTACTAATTACGCCCACGCCTAGTAGATTATGTAATGAATCTTTCACGCTCATTTTTATTTTGAAGTTAAGCTACTTAAGCTATAGGTGTAAAGTGAGCATGATTACAAAGAGAAATACAAAATTAGACTATCTCAGAAGAAACAAAAGAAAGACTACTCCATAAACATTGTACAATTGTTGGAAACGGATTTAAGATATTTTGCCTAAAATAAGTAGTTTTAGACGAGTTACTATATTTACGAGTGGGAAATCTAAATACAAAAAAATTTTTTTTGTTTAACTTGAACCAAGATCTCGAATTTGAGGGCAACGTAGCAAGTTTATACAAAGGAAGGAGAGGAGCTGAAGCTGGATGGGTTGGTGGAATCCTCATTTATTTGATATTACGGCAATCATTTGATTTAACTGAAAATCAGGAACTAAAGGTTAGTTGACATGCTGAATCAATAAGTCGTCAAATTTAGTTTATGTCTAATACTTGCTCACTAACATTTTGAATCGAGCTCACATCAACGGAAAAAGGCAAAATAAATCGGAGGGGAGTTTTCTGGCAACCGGGACGGCATTTTGGCGTCCAGGTTTATCTGAAGGGAGGCAATCTGCTGCTTTTGATACTTGAGTTCCTCAAGCTTTTGCTCAATGTCTACAATTTCCTTCTTCTTCTTTTCGTGAAACTCCTTCGACTTCTTGGCTTTTGGAACCCGTTTATCATCCTCGTCTCCCAGCATATAAAGGTACTTCCGCTCCTCTATAATGAAGAAACATACAATAAAGAACGGTTGAAATAGGATAATAATAAACAAAGGCTGAATCAAAAACCAAGTCATTTTGATTAATCATCATCATCATTTATATCATTGTTTTTAATAGGGAGGCAAACCATACGGAGTAATCAATGGTATTTAAAAAGCAGTGATTGAATTAAACTTGTACCCAATCTGCCAAGTTATAAGGCTGATGCTTGGCCCATACATTTCATGATACTCGGCCCATACACCTTTTTGGCCAAAAGGACAAACATTCCCCAAGCATGCCGAAGATGGCGAGTATGGGCCATGCATTTGCCGAGTAACAATTAGTTTATAAAATACACGGACTGTCAGTTATTTGCCATACATGATATGAGACTTGCGGATGACTCAGTAATTCATATAATAATGATGCTAGTAATAATACGTAACAACAGCATATACAAAATTACCAAATTATTGTTTATTAGTGTTTTATTCGATTGGTTTTGTAAATGGTATACATAAGTAAACATTATTATAAGGTAATAACACACATTTCGAGTACAGATCAGCCAAATTAATAATCACATCATTAATATCATCAGAGTGGAGGTTTTCAATTAAATATATTCCTAATTTATAGCTTAAGCAAACATAACCTGTAAGATTTCTTTTAACTAAATTAGTACATACAAATGTAGACAAAGAAGGATCACTGTGATGGACAATTTTCTTCACTAAAACTATGTCTCCCTGCTGGTGGTGTTTCCTTATCATACTTTTTAAAATCTGCATATGATTTTCAAAAGGGAAAGCGCTACAATTGTCAAGTGAGCCGTACAATAACGAGTCATCAGCCAAATGGATTAAATTGTGAACGTTATACACTATAAATTCTACACCATGTAACTCTTTTGACATATGTACAAACTCAACGAGCAGTTTTGAAGCATACCGATTCCATTCAAAGTTTGAGGCATTGTTAGAAAGTAATATAAACATTGCACAATTTAGTCGTAAATATATAGCGTATTCTAAATCGGAAATTGTATTTTTGAGCACAACAAGTCCTGCATAAATTAAAAAAAGACGATATTCAGTCGCTTTGTAATGTTTCAACTCTCTCAATGATCTACATTTTCGGGAAAATTCTACTGGAATATATGGCTTTAAAGTTATAAGTTTACGAGACACCTCAAGAGTTTTAGCTGCATTCCATTTAAACGGGACTTTACCAAACACCCACTTATATAGTAACTTTCTCATGACACCAAGACACACGAGGTGCATATAATCTAAAGGCACCTGGAATACTAAATCTAACTTTAATACGGACAATGGAGAGACACCAGTGTGATGATCTGTAGAGTGTGGGACATTATTTTGTTGATACCAACTAGTTCTATGGGTTTGACAAGCTAATTGATGTGTAAAGTTACTTGACTCGTGACAATGTATAACATTTTGATTACTAAAATCGGCACTAACCGAATTTACACTAGGTAAAGCTATAACGTGTGGACTAAGACGAGGTTGATTTTTTACTTCATTAACATATGCTTGAAACCGCTTTTGAACACGGCGACGTTGGGTTCTAGATGACTTCATTCTTGATTAGTTTGAGCGTCTTCCTGCTGCTGCTGATTTCTTAATTGTTCTTGTTGAAGTTGTTTTTCGTATCTTCTCTGGCGTCCACCATCTCTGTCACCTTTCCCGTTCAGCCATTTCATTGTTATCTTGTCAACGTAGTGATCCGTAGCATCTTTTCCAATATTAGTAGAGCGGATGGTTTCTGAATAAATGAAAACCAGTTAAAAAGTACAAGCTAATATTTCATAATAGTTTGAGTATACAAGCACTTTATCTCTTATTACTGATGATGAGGGCATGAGCATTTGTCCCTTTTAATTTGCACCGTTGAAATTTTCCAGTGAAATTGAGGTCTTGGCATAACTCGAGTCAGCACATTCTCAACTAACGATTTGACAATTTCCCCACCGACGAGCCTAAGCTGTTGCGTCTGAAATTGAAAACACACTTGTGAAATATTTAATTATTACATATTACATTATTTATTTGAAAATAAATAAAACTTACTAGTAAATCAAAATTCAGTTTTTCCGTCAACCATTCGTTAAGGCGATAGAAGTCTGCTATTGATGACACCGGAAATGTCACGGGCAAAGTGGGTTCAGGGCTTTTCAGATCTGAGGTCAGAAGTGTTTGATACAATTTGTAAAGCTGTTTAATGTCTTCCTTAATCACGCTAATTCCACGCAGAACCGTCCTCTGAAATGCTGGAGAAAATGACAGAAAGTATATTATGACTCAAATTCAAAAATACAGCTGTTTAGGAGACGTGCAATTTAAAAATTACCTGTCAGTGTAACATCAATTTCGTGAGCTATGGACTCACGTGAAGCCAAACCATATGGAGATCCTGCGACACCCTGAGTTCCAGATCCCGGTGCCAAGCCAAAGGAAGGGCCCCCTTTCCCCTGAGATGCTGGAGCCAAATTAAACGAGGAGTCTCCGTTCCCCTGAGATCTTGGAGCCAAGTTGAAGGAGGAGCCTCCGTTTCCCTGAGATCTTGGAGTCAAGTTGAAGGAGGAGCTTCCGTTCCTCTGAGATTCTGTCACCAAGTTAAACGTGGAGCCTCCGTTCCCCTGAGATCTTGGAGCCAAGCCAAACGAGGAGCTTCCTTTCCTGAGATTCTGTCGCCAAGTTAAACGTAGAGCCTCCGTTCCCCTGAGATCTTGGAGCCAAACCCAAACGCGATCCTCCGTTGCTGTGAGTTCCAGATCTTGCTAAAGCAAAACGAAGTGAAGAACCTCCGTTGCTGTGAGTTCCAGATCTCGCTAAAGCCAAACGAAGTGGAGAACCTCCGTTCCTTTGAGTTCCAAATTCTAACCAAAACCATTTTCTTTGGGAAACTCAACAATGGCAAAATCAAACTTGTCCATTTTTGAAATTCTTGGCCAAGGACTCTTACTGCACAAGTTTATGATTAGTTAACTTTAAATAGAACTGAGAATAAACAAATCAAGTCAACAGGATTGAAATGATCTAGGCCTCTGCATGAGGCCTGATCTGATTCAAATTTGGCGCTGCATATATAGCTCAATGCTTCTTTGTTGCAATAACCTAAGCAACGTCGTTCATAAAAATCAATTACCAATCTTGGCCCATACATGTTTTACATCACACAGTGAGTCATGCTTTGGGAATTGTAGAAGGATAATGTGTATTGCAATGCAATAATAAAATGCTTGGTCCATGTTTGGCACATCTAACTCAATTCCCTATGAAAATGACACAAACTTTGGCCATCTATAGCGGTGATGGCGCTTATTAACCGTGTATGGTCCATTTATTCTAAATACACATGGCAGACTGGGTATTGTTACACTAACTACTATTTTTCCCATTTTCGAAACCGGAGGGTGTTTTTCAACACAACCAATTCAAATTTTATTTCAGAGAAGATTTATATACGTAAGAATATAAGGAGTGTTGTTCAAAACGCTATAACTACTCATACCAACATGTTTTTCAATTTGAGAGCTAATTTGAACTTCTACATCACTCTTATAAGTATCTCTTTCATGTCAACTTTCATTTAGTACATGAATGTCTACACTAGCAAAGCTTAACGCTAATTGCAAATCTCCAGAATTAGTAGTAAATCTTTACTAGCTCCAATCGTGTCCCAAAGTATTTCCCAAGCTCGAATATTGAGCTGACCTTATGTTAGAGTTTCAATGGAGACAAAATTTACCCTTTAAGGGTTTCTTTCATACTAAATTCGAATCAATGTTGTTTAATATCATATCGGAGCGGCATGTATTTTCTTAAGCAAAGCTATGGTAGCAACGTGGTGTAAAACGTAGTACGCCTGCAAAAGTAGAATTTTTTGTTGTCAAGAAACATTTTGCAGTCATTCAAATCACGGATAAATTCTTGCTTGTTGGTAGATCCAAAGAATATGTGGAGAAGAAGTCCCAATTGCCTTAAAATGCAAATCCTAACTTTGGGACGGAAATTGCTATAAAAAATAAAAACTGATACGCAAGCAAATGCCCATAGTGACCAACATGAGCAGATGTCGATCTGTCAATCCAAAATGAAACTCATCCGACACCACTGACATATATCGCTACGGTATAAGCGTGTATCTTTATTTCTGGTTCAAAAGTGTATGCTTTGTTCTATTGTAGATGTTGATAATTTATGATAAAAATTCGCAGCTAATTGATTCAGTCGTTATTAGAATTCAATACAACCGGTGGAAGGGGTCTTAGCTTTGAAAATATTTGTGTTGCTGTAAATAGATACGATATGATCATACCATAATTTATCAAGTATTTAAGGGAAACATTTTTTATTTATACTTTTGCCGTCCCAAAGATTTTTGAAAATGCATATAAAACGATGAATTGCGACTTCTTCACTACAGCAGAGCACGCAAAATACCAAACCAACGCTGTATGTTCTTAGGGTAGATCTATCATTAGAGATACATAACATGTTATATATTCCTATTGTACACGGAAAAGTCAAGATCACTCCCTAGGATGCAAGCAAGTGAATGCAGAGAGAATAGAAGTTGTGACATAAAACTTTTACCTTTTGAAGATAAGATTTGGGACTGGATTTTGCACAAGTATGATCATAACAACCACATTCATGTGCACGCAGTGATGGATAAATTCTACAAAACTACTGATTTCGTTCGTTGACCAAAACTCATGCTTTCTCTTTGTCGAAATTCCTGTCAAAATAAACTGCTAGTAAGCAGGCCAGAGACGTAGCTGAAGAGAGCGTTGAGTGATCCCCTCAAAACCACCTCCCCCATGCCCACCAAATCTCTTTATAATACATTATATACTAAAATTGGAACGATACAGAGAAGATTAGCATGGCCGCGTATAGTAACTCCTTGCGTACCACATTCTGCTGTCATGATCATTGATCATTGGAGACAGAAAATTATGAAATTTAATAAAAATCTGTCTTGAAGTAGCCGACTTACAGAGGCTGTAGTGAATCAACGTAAATCATGTAAGGGAAATACAGGTAAGTGGCTTTGCAATGTACCACAGCATGCAACTCTTCCGATAAGCCATAAGCAACTGAATAAAAATTAGTTCGGCTCTTACTTTTGAAATTACATTCAAATGCCTAAACAGTATGTACATTGGAATTCATAAAAATTAAATTGTATAATACTTCCTTTTATGTGCCTCGGTGTTCTTTTGATAAAAAATCTAAGCATGAGGCAAATCTTTTGTCCCTAGATTAAAATTATCAGGATAAAGTAAAACCAGAAATCAATGAATGAATGCTAAAAGAAAGGATCGTTACTAATTTTTCCCCCAACTTACCTAATATACGAACTTTCATTTGATTTACTCCTCCGGATAAAAATATTACCCGTATAAACTCAATTGCCTAGATTTTTTATCAAAAGAATAGTGATGTGCCTCTTTTATTGACTCGTGTCTCGTCGTGTCCAAAGCAGGCAGCAAAGAATGTATTGAAACTGCATTGCATGTATTTAAAAAACAAAATGCCATTTTGCAATTAGGTGCAGTTACTATATTGCTCATGCTCTACATGTGAAACAAATTGAACGGTTTGAATGGACTAATTAAGTACTAACGGGTGAAATAGTTTGTGCTTTTTAAACCCTAAACTATTTTAGGAAATCAGGATGTTTTATACGAAATATTTTTTAGATAGACTCAACCAGTGCTACTTCTACCATAAGTACAAAGCTCTTCGATTTTTTAGATTTTGTTTGCCCTCTTGTATGCGAGTAATGACGAATGCACGTTTGTATGCACTAGGGAAAATTGAGAACTTCTACCGGCATGGCACTGGTTGCTGTTAAAAATGACTCCAATTATTGGCATTGTAAAAATTTTGCTATTGATAAAAAGTTAACAAAGTAAAGATATTGCGCGCCCAGTGATTAACTTGACTAATCATAACAAAGTGAGTTTAGATATGTTTCTAAATCCCTTATTTTAAACTTTCGAAGGGATTAGAAAAGTCGATCACAGTAGGCTAGCTGTGACTTGTTCCCTTTGGTTTATTCGCTCTGAATTAGATTTGGATAAAATTTGGATTAATCTTAGCTTAAGTCCGCGTCTGAATTACGTCCCTGGTACTTGATTGTCATGGAAGAAACATCATAACCGTTTAAACATAAATCCTGGTTAAAATCACACAATCAAAATTACCCATTAAATAGGCAGAGGACACTCACCAGACGTTTCTATGCAACTATTCAAAGTAATTTTACCACAGACTTAGTAAAGCTAAGTACGGGGATAATCTTTTTGGGATAAGATCTTATCTCGAAATATTTTGGTGAAACAAACATTTTGAAATGAGTTTAGCGAAGAGTAAATCTTATCTTTCCAAATACACTTTATACATTTCACAAATCTCAATACGCTCTTCTAAAAAAATTCCCTGTAGTATGTCCTTTTCGTAGTCATTAGTCATAACGAATCATGAAACAAAATACTTGGGTGAAATTTTAGTATTGATTATCCATTGGCATTTCACGTTCACTCACGATAAGCACTTCACGTTCGTCAGTAAAATAATTGGTTGTCATTTCACGCACAGACCTTATGAAAAAATCAAAATTTAGCTTTTTATCGCTCAAAAGTGAAATGGTAAAGTGCGTATTGAGATCGTTGAAAAGTTGGTGAAATGAGTCATTTAGCAGAAGTTGCGTGGAAACGCCTAGGTCCGTACGTCCGTAGCAGCCTTAAGGTTCCGAAATCATTGCAGCGTATGCGTATATTGTTCTTTTACTTTTCAATCGGGGGTTTTGCCGTGTTCCACTTATAGCGCTCCCTTCGTAGGCAACCATGATATATACATTATAATGATAAGCGTACTTTCGAAAACCTGTGACAACATAAATGAACAAATGTTCGAAAAATTCCCACAACGGTGTCAACTAGCGGTATTTTGTATGTAGTTCCAAAACCTAAGAGCTGGCGAACAAGTTTGAATTACCTCCACACTAATTTTTATTCAGTTTACCTTTCATCTCAAAAATTATTATTAAGTTAGTCGACATACTTTTATATTACGTAACAGATAGTGTCTTACTTTGCAATTCCGGAGGACCACTCGGATTACTTGAAACATTTTCCGTCACTTTCTCAACAGTTCGTTCAGCCATTACGAGTGAGTGCTTTAATAGTAGTCTGAAATATGAAACCATAATGAACCAGTTAGTAAGGATTATATTTGACATGGCAAAATGGTCTGTTGAACGTACACTTGTTAATAGAGAATGTGAAGTTTAGGAACACGTCTATACAACACGTCGTCACGACAAGAGTCTATCTTCTCAGGTTGTACTGTATCCACGTTGACAAGTGATTCTCCGAGTAGTCTCAATTGTATCGGTGATTTAAACCTTTGAAAACCAAGAATAAGAGTATAAATTAATTAGTAATGTCCAAATCGGACAAATAACATCTCTATAGTTGTGTCACTGGTTACATGGAAACACACATCTTATTAGGGGTGAGATCACTGGGATCAAGAAGCTTCTAAATAAAAACTACGACCTTGAATTCATGAAGTAACGGATACGATAGTAAGTAAGATGTACAGGTGTAAAAGCATCTAAATGCACTTTGCAATATAGTAATTTCATAAAACAGATCGAATCAACTCAAAGACAATAATGAGACAATCATTCTACAATAATCAGACAACAATCAATCACATGAGATTTCAGTAGGTGGATGAACTCTAATTTGCGACAGAAAGACAGAGAACGCAAACTACTATAGGTGATCACCTCGACTTTTGCCAGGGGGGTATAAAAGGGATATAAAAAGCCGGCCTGCGGCCGGCATTTTATACCCCGGAAATCTGTTCTAAAAATTCGCGTAGAATTTTTTTGCTGCAATAATGCTATTTTGCTGCAATTTTAGAGAGATTTTTAATAAATTTGCAACAAATATAAGCATTTGTGGCAAATAGTAACAGTTTTAAGCTGTAAATTTTAGATCACGCATCAATTTAAACACGAGTCTAAGCTTTTCCGAGGCTCGGTATAATTTTTGACCCTCGGCAACGCTTCGCGTTGCCTTAGGGGTATAAATTTCCCCCACCTCCATAGGGGTATAAGCTAAACCTAGCGTGCCGAGGTGATCACCTAACTAGCATCACAAAAAGTTACGTACATGGTGCGGCTGTCCGGTTACTTTGCTCCCATGTTGCTTCGATGCATAAGGCTTATCTTCAATTATTTTGCATAGCTTTTTTGATAAGTTTACAGAACACGTAACGTACGATTCTACACCGAATGAGCCAATAAAATATTTTCCAACCCTAGTCGCTAACACAGGAACAATGAGTGAATTGGGCGAGGATTGGGCAAACCCATTCACTATGGTTGGGTTGTAATTCACTAAGTGAATAAAGCGGTGATGCGCCTTCTTCAGTAGTGGTAGCATAATGGAAGCATAATGGACGTAATGGCAGCAGCAGCTTGTAGGGCTTATGTTCATAGGTTGATAACTGTTCCACACAAACAAACTCAGTGTACCGCACAGGAACATACTTACGAAAATCTCATGTGCCTGTATTCTAGAATTATTGTGTCATCATTATTGTCTTTGAAAGGACCCTATTCCTATTGATACATAATTTAGGCTAGGATAAGCCAAGAAAAGTGACCAGCTAGAAACATTGAGTGTATTTAAACTTTTACGAAGACCATAGCGAGGTTAGGCCGTGCATGTACATAGTGAATTGTTCAAAGTTCGGTTCTACTTTGGTTGCAACATTTCCAGGAAATGATGGCCAAGTGTTGTGGATGTCAAGACAGTGAACGGAGTGCTTCGTCGACCAGTCGTGAAGCTACATCGGATAGAAGTGGATAAACCGTTGGAGTGATAGATCCGATTCTATCACTGGGAGGGGAATGTTCCTGCGTGGAGTGTCTGATAGATATTGAATACATTAGTTTTTCGTATATGTTAAATTAGACCTAAATCCCGTATCCGTATCATGGATAAATTCTTACTGTCAAGGTTTAGAAACTATTTTATTGGCTCATTCAATGTATAATCGTACGTTACGTGTCCTGTAAACTTATCACAATTTCTAAACAAATCCAACTTGAAGTTCAGCCTTATCAAACCTTATGCATGGGAGCAACACGTCAAGTTACCCGACCGCCACACCATGTACGTAACTTCTTACTGTCGTCGTACCAACAAGTTGTTATGCTGATATTTGCGTTTACTGGATGTTGGACGCACGCTCGAGTTGATGTACCTGCTGAACTCTGCTGTGATCGACAGTTGCCTCGTAGATTGGATAGTTGATTAATATTTTGTCTTGCAGTTGTCTTATATTGTTCTATCAGTTGTCAGAAGATTCTAGAAATTATAGTCTTTGATTTGTATTGTAAACTATTGATTGAAAGTGCACTTAAACGTTTTGCATCTATCTATTTTTGCTCTATATTCTAAATTGTCAATTGTTTGCTTATTTGTTGAAGTAAATAAACTATCCTAAATTGTTATCGTGAGCCTATAATTGTACTGATAAGCGTCTCGATAAGTAGAATAGCGACAAGCGGAGTTTAGTAGGAAAGTAGACAGAGAAGTGCATTTAGAACTTGTGTGTAGACCGTAGCGAGGCTAGGTCATACAAGTAGAAAGTGAAATTGTTCAAAGTTCGGATCAACTAAGAAGGAAGTCGGTCCGCACAATAATGGAAGCATAATGGACGTAATGGCAGCAGCAGCTTGTAGGGCTTATGTTCATAGATTGATAACTGTTCCACACAAACAAACTCAGTATACCGCACAGGAACATACTTACGAAAATCTCATGTGCCTGTATTCTAGAATTATTGTGTCATCAACGTTGTCTTTGAAAGGACCCTATTCCTATTGATACATAATTTAGGCTAGGATAAGCCAAGAATAGTGACCAGCTAGAAACATTGAGTGTATTTAAACTTTTACGGCGACCATTGTTAGGCGAGGTTAGACCGTGCATGTACATAGTGAATTGTTCAAAGTTCGGTTCTACTTTGGTTGCAACATTTCCAGGAAATGATGGTTACAGAAATTACAGAAATGTTTACCATTACTGTAAACGGGTCCTTCACTGCTTTTCCGGTTCATTCTCAGACGAAAAATGAAACAAAAGACAAGATATCCCTTCACCTCTCACATGCAAAGGGTACAATAAAATGTCATTTATGATTTCAGTCTGTCAGCATGCGGATAGCTTAAAATTTGCACGTTTATGACAAATTTGGGATTTATAATGGCGACACATCTTATATGATTAACTAATTAAATTGCAATTAGATCGTAAAGTATTCCATTATGTTCAAAATCACTAAACCCAAGCCTGTCTGACCGTGCATGGTAAATTTTCAAGATCAGATAAAATTCTGATCTTGATGCAAATACTTCAATTATAATGCATTCCGTGGGCTCAATCATTTGGGACTAAAGAAAAATTTATAACCCCAACCAAATTGCATTAATCATGGAAACATTCATATAAAGTAAAACACGATAACACAAACCCTCACGGGTCAAGGTATATCAAACAAGACATTGGGGGAATGAGTGATTTTGCAAATGTAGCTAACACATGAGGTAATTACTTATTTCCTCCCCAATAGCTGTAGCTGCTTGCTCTGTCCTGTCGGTTTCCAGAGATAGTCTACGATACTACTGCCAGACTCGATTACTTACATTACAAAAACTCATAAATTATTATCTCGATCCCACATATTTGCGTCAGAAACCAACGAACAAAGGCATCACTTGATTATCATTGCCACAATGGATTCACTTTGGGAAAAAGCAAACACTTTTTCATGCTGTTTTGAATGCTTTATTGCTTTTTTCCTTATAAATATACATAAAGTAATGCTTGTATACGTAGCAGTACAAATGAAAAATATGTACAGCCGATAGCGATTACGTAGGTTTTTGTGCTCTCAATTTACCAAATTACTATTCATTTAACAGACAAACACTATATAACAAGATGTGATTCCATCTAATGGCTCTTCACCTACAATGTCCATCAAATCAAACTACTATATAAACGTTCGGAATAGTGTTACGTCTTGATGGTATTGGCCAGGTATTTGTACGTATTAGTACAGTGCTTCATGATTGATTAGAAGAGTTGTAAACTTGATATTTGACGATTAAGCATTATATAATAAAGTTTTACTTAAGGAAATAAGCAATACAGCAAAAAAACCGCTGTTTTGTTGATTACCAACACTGTCAAGTACAAGTACACATATACTTACCTTCGTTAATTCTTGTGCTCCCTCAGATATAATGACAAAGGATATTTGATTTTCTCTAGATGAAATTTTCTTCAGTTCGAAAGTGTGGAGGTGCTAGCTGGGAGAGAACCGATCCCCGCATTCAAAGTGTAATTAGCAACAAAGAAGTTTTGGACATTAGAACAACGGATCCTGGATGAAGAAACAATTAGATGAAGGAATCGACAATACCGTAGTTTAACAACCGTGATTAAAATAACCGCATGACGTTTGCAGACAACCACGTTACAAAAAGGGATAAACGAAAATTCTTGCACATCAAAGGAATTCTTCCAATAATATTCCAATAATAATAATATTATAGTAAGAATGTGTAAACCATGCAAACCAGTGGAACATATTTGAAAAATACAATACTTCATACAAACAATACAAGATTATTTGAATCATGTTTTTTTGTAAACTCAACAGTACTTCACAATACTATTGCATCCTCCATCTATTATTCCTCCAAGGGATATGACTTGGGCTCATAAGTATTTAATAGCTCGCAGGATCACAAATGCGTTGGTGGTTAATGGCTAACTGTTGTCGTTGTCACACGAATGTCTATAGATTCGGATAAGAAAGTAGGTATTGGAGCTTGTCCTTTTAAGTCTTACGAGGAGTGTCACCAAACTAACCATCAGCGATTAGGCATAAAGATATTGTTTTACAAACTGTGGGGTCACAATTACTGAATTGCGGAGTAAACATAATCTAACCAAGAATTTTTGAAGGCATATATCAGTATAAAATCCGTATTCACAAATCAAATTTTTCGTTTTTAGGAAGATTTTTAAAAACATAATTTCTTTTTGATTAATTGAACATTTAAAACCTTATTTCCCCCTATGTTAATCTCCATAAGAAAAATCCGGATTTTGAAAAATAATAATAATTCGGAAACAACAAGTCATTGTAAGAAAACCTTGATCATGGTTTCATACATTACTAAGACAGACCTGTGTACCTAGTTTCAGCCAAATCGCTCATGTTTAGTTAAGTTACACTCCAAGTTAGTTAACCATCCAGTCCCCTTTCATACAATCTTTGTATACATTTGTAGCTAATGATCGTTTTATGAGAGGGGTTGTCTTTTGTATCACAACTTGCACCATCCTCACTTTCGACCTGAAATTTACATGGAGAAATTTTAATATTTCATCTAGAGATAATCAAATATCCTTGATAATAAATCATATTACAACCACTCTACCGTGACCACCACAAATTTTATACTGTATACAGTTTCTTTGACTTTGAGCTCAATAGTTTTGAAATGGGATGCACATAGATAAAACCTCTGTAAAGACTCTGGGAAATCCTCGTTTTTAAACTGTTTTCTTATCTTTAACTCCATAGGTTCAATTTGGAAAACGTTAAAATTTAAAATGTTTTCTAAATCACTTGGAATTTCAATGCTCTGTAAAAGAACGTCAATAAAAGAAAATAACCGTTTCGGCTGTGATGATCTTTGAGGTCGCTAATATAGTAGTGCCAAAAAATACTAGTTTATTCCCAAGCTCTGTGTATTTAATATAAAAGCCAAAGTCAACGCACTGTTAATGTTAAGGCAATGGTAGTCGAGTGGTGCCTTTGTTCGTTAGCACTTGAGATAATAATTATGATCTTTTTAAAATGAATAAACCCGAAAACAGGAGTAGAGAACCAGCCCCCTTTTGCAAATTAAACTTAAATTTGAAAATTATGATTAAAAATTAAGAAACTTTGATCTTTAGCATTGTGAATTACTCTCAGCAAATAGCATCATTTTGATATATTACACTTTGGTAATTAATTGCAATATTTCACCTTGACCTTTCACCTGGTTGCCGATAACCAATTTCATATATTTCTCAAACCATTTGAAGATGTGTTCTCAAATTGTTGACTTGTGAAGAAAGAATTTGAAAATTTAGAATGGTTCGGTTGTGATCTCGAAAATAAAGAAATGTCGACATTTAAACGTTCATAGGTCACAACTTTTAAAACATCATGACTGAATTTATCTCAGCAAAAGGTGTCATTTTGATGTATCGCATCACATACTTTACTACTACAAATATTTGACCCTGACCTTTGACCTGGTTATCGATAACCGATAACTCCCATCTCGCTTCCCAAGAAAGGTCTTGACCTAAGATGTCGTTTAGCAAAAAGAATTTTCGAAACAACCGTGTCGCCGCTATCGTGTTCACAGACAGACAGATAGGCAGACACCATTTGTGAAATCAAGAACATACCCCCTTTTGCAAAGGGTGCCGGTTAATAATTTCAAGTATCATAACAACAGTATTTATTTTGAATAGCTTCTGATGATTTCTATTTTGGCTGGTTTATTAACTTGTATATACTTACGGGTTGGATTACCTCAAAACAGTATTTAATAAATCTAAACAATTGAGTCTCCACTCTCTAGTAACTAACTCTAGTAATTGTAGACAATATCAGGAATCCGAACAGCTAACTGATACAATTGTTGAGCTCGGCTGACACCGGGCTTTACCATTATTCCTGATGATATACCTCGACCGGTGAGGTTTTTGGTTTTTAGCTTGTATCATGTTTCACTTTAAAATTAAAGTTACCATTAAATTTTTTAGTCTCAAATGATTGAGCCCACAAAATACATTATAATTCAAGCATTTGCACCACTTGACTATCGAATAACCATAATTACCAGTCCTTCACTTTGATATAAACTGTCAAACTAACAATGTTTTGTGTACCTTAGATATCCTTGGGTTGTTGAGAACTTCCTGTCTGGGATACTTCTTGATCAAGTGAATCTTTTTCCGTGAAGATTAGACTGACTTTGATTTGATGCAATTTGCTGACCAACCAGACAAAAGAACTTTCCAGTTATAAAAAATCAGAAACACACTCAATAAGCGTCGTATAATCTGATAAGAACAGATATTAAACTTTGATCTTAATAGCCATAAAGCAGAGAAGCGAATAATCAGATTATGGCGATGGTGGAGAAGAGCCCAGAAGAAGTACGTTTAAACCCACGTTTTGGAAATAACAAATCGATATTATGAACAGATCAGAAATTAAACGTCAGTCAAGTTGGTATTTTTGGTAGTCGCCAACGATCGCTTTTGTCTGTGAATTAGTAACTTTCTGCTGTAAAGTAGGCTACTGTTTAAGAAGAGCAAAGGGTCGCGCTACGAACTTGGCTCCGATTTGGCTGAAAATTTGCAGGAATATAGATTGTAATGCGTAGATTATGAATCTGAAATCAGAAACCGTGTTTAGCAATCGTGGCGCCCCCCAGAGGAAAAAAACGGCGGGTTGCCATGGCAACCGGCGGTTTTTTCGTTAAAAGATTGCTAAACACGGTTTCTGATTTCAGATTCGTAATCTACGCATTAAAATCTATATTCCTGCAAATTTTCAGCCAAATCGGAGCCAAGTTCGTAGCGCGACCCTTGGCTCTTATTAAACAGTAGCCTACTTTACAAATGCAATAGACAATATGAAAAATAAATCCATGAGCTGTCACGGATAAATGTCAGAACACAACTTCGTGTCCGTGAGTGCAACAAATTCTGTAATGTTTAATGTGAACGGCGTTTTGGTTACAGCAGAAACAAAGTTGTTTTAAATGCAAGATATCGAAAAGAGGAGTAGGCTGGATAATCTCGTGATGAGAAACTCTAAAAGAATTTGAACTGTTCAAATGAGATTTACGGTTCTCAGATAAAAATATTTTGCACTATGTATCTTGCCAATGGATTTTGACTTTTCAAGGAGAGAAAGGAAACTATTTGTGACATGAATATTCATGAATATCCCAAATACTTCAAATATATGGCTTATCTGGGTTGATATCCATAGTTTGCATATTGCATGGATTAGATGAAACAGGAAAATTCATCTTCGAGGTAGAAATATCCTAATTGTAAGATCTTGTTCTACGGGAAGTGCATTAAGAAGCATTTACATGTCGATGGCTGGCAAGTAAATTGATTGATCTCGTTTTTGGCTCAATCGGAAAATGCATGATAGTTACAGTCTTAGAGTATTTAGTAATAGAGGAAACTACGACTCCTTGAAGAATAAGATACGAATTGAGACTGAATTTCGTTGATGGATGGAAAAAATGCAAAAAGCATGACCATGAAAAGGTGGGTTGGGTTGGTTGTTCTTATGTAAGTTAACATGTTACAATACAACAATTTTTACGAAGTCAAGAGTTTTCTTTCCCAAATCTCAGCACGATCACATTACAAATGAGCCGGAAGTCACCACTTCTATTCCACCAGCAACTCCCTTTCAAACATTTTGGTAATGCCCCAAGTACATGGGCGATACATTGGAATTGGAAGCAATTAAGGTTGGCAATGGTAATAGTCCAATAATGTAATGGGGGCTTAGTAAACAACCTTGCTTTTCCACACTTTTTGAAAATTTAGAAAATAATTCATTCTGTGGTTACAGTCGATTAGTTAATAGCGTTATCTGTTTTTTTATGCTGTAGCATGTAGCATGATGCTCTATTACTCACTAACCAATGATTAGATGAACATCTCCGTATTCAATTTCGTATGAAGGAAAGTCAAGGGATATGGAAAGAAAAATGATAGCCTTGATATCATTTTTCTGAGTTCTGAGGATGTATGCATTTATGAGAATAAATGATAAATTTGAATATAATTTGTGTAAAATGCAAATTAGTAATGATTTAACGCATGAAGGAATATAAAGTAATATTTGTATTTCTATAGAAAAATGAATTTGCATTGTTATGTGTTATATAAAGGATGATTATTATATCACGGTGTTGGTTCCCAAACTACAGATTCGATCCAGTCCTGATACGATGCGACGTTTGTGTACACTGCTGGATTTCCCAACCCACATATTTTCGAACCTGTAATTATCAAACAATCATTACTGTCATAAGGGTTTATCCCAAAATTTATAACTATTCTTAGGATTATGCTGATCGTGGATTCTAACAAGACATATCTTTTTCGTGATAAAGACTTTACAACGGAAGCTACCTGATGAGATTTCACTTGGTCCATAAATATTTTAGCCCTCTCGTCAGTTCGAGGGGTAACTATCAACGAATTCTCAAATTCTTCCATAAGCAACATTACAAAATCACACACCCACCAGGTTTTTCCAATCGTTATTACGAGCTATTTTTCTCTCAACAATTTGTATTCAGCTCTACTGCATTTCTAAAAACTATTTTCAATAATGTTATTCTATTAACATGAATTTGGGCTGTCCCAGGAGAATTCTATTAATTCTTGATAAGCCGTTCTACCATCGTCACGTTGTGGTTTGTTTCACGCATAGAAACATGAAGGTATATCCACATTGAAGAGATGGGGATATAGAGATAAGAGATGTGACGAAAACAATTTATGACTGATAACTTTGTTTCCTGACTACCACTTTTTGTGACTCGGATGCTTCAAATATGATGACCCGATAGGGTTTTGTAAATGATCCTATGAGCTGGGAACTCACATATTATTCATTTTCTAAGTTCTAAGAACTACCCTGTATGCTTAAAACAAATGGTTCAATTGATAAGTAAGTGTACTTAAGTTTAAGAAAATCAGACTGTTTGTAAACAAAAACCAAGGCATCCAGTGTCAGAAACAGTATGACATGCTTCAGAGACTACGGTGCATGTAGTTTGAAAAAAAACATGCTTTTAATAGTGGTCAAGGATATAAAGTTATCAGTCCGAAATTCTTTTCGTCACACTTTTTCCCCTTCATATACAATCTATAGATATCTATGCAAAATGCATTGAAGGGTAGAAGGTGCTGGTATAACTTCGGTTTTTAAAAACGAAACCCTTTCCGTCAAAAATTCAGAAGTGTACCCTGGCTACGAATCAATAGCATTAATCAGAATACGAAATTCTGAAAGTCTGGGGAGAAAATGAATGGGCTCCCCAGACTTTTCAAAATGAATTCAAAATTTTAATTCCTTCTTTATGCAGCAACCTCCTCAGTTAGTTTCTATAACGATCTTGATATCTATGGTTTCACGTTCACGTTTCATAGTATCTATGAAAATTACCTTGGTGCTTCCCAAAGGACTAATTTATTTGCTACAAATCAAATCGGCCGCTCAGAACGGTTATCAAGATAGCAGTCATCGGATAACTAGGTGATATACTTTTTATAATAATGAGCAGTATTTACAAAAAGCGGAATTACATCTTAAATTTTTCTAGAGATTAGTGGCATTACAATTAACAATATTAGTCTATGGCTAAAGATTTTGTGTGATTTGTTGTCTACATTTATTAATGGGTAATTTAAAAAGCCATTACAAATCATTCGTAGATTAATAATAGATTATGTTAGAGAACGCAGCTAAACTTGACTATACCATTCGATTTAGAATATTTACTGGCAGTCCAAAACATGTTCGCATAAACTAAATTAGACGGATTCACATAGTTTTCAATAAACTAATAACACCACTTGATTTAGCATGTCAAATAACGAGTGGATACTGAGTTTCGTGTAAATCTTGTCACATCAAGCCACGGACAGGACTTATTGCGTTGATAACCTCGAATACTCTTGGTTTATATGAACAAAGACAGCTTTAACGTATCATGATATGATGCGAAAGGTTCAGTTCAGTTCATTCATTCAGTTCATACATGGCTACTTCGTACTAGAATTAAATAAAATCTAATGCGTTTTGATGCGCCTCATCACTGCTTTTGTCTCAGTATAACATTTTTCCGGGTTTATAAATTAAAGTTTATTTTTGCATGTGTTTGAAACGCGATTTCTAGGAAGGAATTTTTCTGTTACTATGAAGTTGCATTTAATTTCCTTTCCTTAATAGAGGACATAAACCCTTAACTACAAGTTAGTTTTATTTATACTTGAATGAAATTGCATCATATTTTTATATATATTCGTATTCAACCTACTTTTGCTTACCAGCGTTACAACCTGTATTGATATTGGTCTATAACTACCTATACCTCAGTGTTCGTATGATAAAAGCACCCAGCAATGTGTTAAAAGAAAAGGTAATTTGAACCATAGAAATATAATAAACTAGAAGTTATACAATGCTGGATAGGCACCAAAGAACGAACAAAGGCTTCACTTGACTATCATTTCCATAACATTACCAGTGGATTCACTTTTAAACGACGACCCTATCTCCATATTCAACTCTTTTACAAATGACTTAATGCCACGAAGGATATAAAGTTATGTGAAAAATCCGAAGAATCGCAAAATTCAGTGGTTCTCTATACACCCCTGGATTTGATATGAGACCAAATATATTTTGTTAGGGGGTTGGAAATTCATAGTAAGAAAATGTAATACTCTGTACTATTTTGTTACATCCTCAACGTTCCCTTGTTAACTACAAATTTACTCCCCCGAATTGAACAAAAAAGTTCCTACCCTCCATGCAACGACTTCAAAGAAATGAATGCCTAACAAAAGAATTTGATCAGGAATCATGATCATGATAAAAGTGAGGAACTGAAAAGGCAATCTGAACGATGATGAGCATTTTAACATTCCAAAGTTTACCGATAATTGATTTCCGTCTTATGAAATAATCTTTACATGCAGTAATGTGATGAATGTGATAAAATATACACAAAAGGCTGACCTATGCTGGTGATTCCAACAAGATGGAACAAGCAAGATTGTTCTCTAGTGTAAAGTCCTCCTCCAGAATCTCCCCTACAAGTATCTTTATCCTCCCCCGTTGCGCAAATCTGTGACTTGAGCAACCCGCTAGGGTACCTGAAATTCTTATCCGGCTCATTCCCATATATCTCGTTACATGTTTTCTCGTCTATACTTGTTATGTTCGCTGCTTGCAATACGTTACTTGTTGTTGAGGTTGCAACGTCAGTTATACCTAGTTACAAAAGTCATTATAAAAGTTACCAGAAGCTCAAAAACAGAGATACGGTGTGTTATGTATCTCTACACAGTTTTAAACTAGGTTTGTTGAGTGTTATTGAATTTACCCCATCCTGAAGCTTCCACATTCACGTTTTTCCTTGGTGACTTGATTGGAGTTGACAGGCAGGCTGGAAGCACGAAACGATCAAGGTCCAATGTTTTTGATAAGCGAAGGATCTGTTAAAAAATTGATTCAATTCAATCATTCATGTATATGTACCTAATAATATTCATGTGAAAGCGTTGTTAAACGATTGATTTTGAGTTTATACTCACAGCAATGTCGTTGTATATGAGTGGAGGTTTATATTCTGGGTGCACAATATGCTCTGCTATCGATACCACCTTCCTGTATGGGTTCGGAGCGTCGTTTCTACTCCCTGGGTCCAGGATCCTGTCCGCTATCACTGCGTATGTTGGCTTGCCCCTAATTTTTAACAACTCCATATCATACTGTTTTTGGTCATGGTATTAAACTTTACAACACGATTACATGAAAGTATGGAAAAAACCCTTACAGTCTCTTATGAGTGACGCAATGTGCAGCTGTGAGTAGATATTTTTCGCTTATGAGCGTTGCTCCACATGCGAATTTTAGTGATTTTTCGTTGGTTCCATATCCCAAAGCGACAGAATGTGGATACTCATATGGCAAGGCGTCCCTAATTCATTTCATCTTTATTTGAACTTGCATAATAAACTTATATAATAAATTATAAATTTTAGGAGCGTAACCTTCCACCGACGATGAATGCAGCGGGTGCGCTGACTGCGCACTTGACCTTATCTAGTCTCGGTTGGTCAAAGGATGTTGGAGCAAATAGCATTTGACGCCACTCTTCGCATTCTAAAAAAACGATTTAAACATGATACGCATAATGAAGGTTACAGAGACAATGTTAATTAGCACTAGTTTACAAAAACGTATATCGTTTAACTTTTTTCAGCGATAAATTTTTGAGTAGGGCAGCAGACTATGGGTGCAGAGTTGTCACATTTTTTGACTGATGCGCCTACACGTAGCCTTGCAATTTGATACGGGCACTTTCTGATATTGACACATTCACCTTGGACCCCGTTATCTAAATTGCAAGGGGTTGAGCTGGTCACTAGACCAAATAATAATATTAAAATATACATTCTCATTGCCATTTGTTTACGAAATGAACTGGGGAGTCAGGTGAGACTAGCTGGACAAGCTTCATTTACGTCACATATGCATATATATCTTGCACATCTTGTTTTTTTTTCTTATTCTCACTATCTACTTTACCACGTATTCATGTGAGTTTTTTTTATTCTTCACTATCTTACAATATCATCCCATTGTTCTGCAGTTCTGCACTAGGCTCTTGATTCCTGTTTTTAGAAACATGCTTCATTGATTAGCACGTACTCGTAAACAGGAGTCAACTTGTTTCAATAGAAGTTTACATATGCTAACGGCATTTCGTTGTGGTTTTTGGCATTGATGTTCGACTTATTCCCGCATTGCCCCTGTTTTTGATAAGCATCAGTTTCTTATAAAAATCAGAGTTAAAAATTGCTATGAATTTTATTTATAACATTTATTGCTAAAATTATAGTATTTTGTTTTGCTTCTTAAAATCCATATCTCAATTATACAAAGTTTCTAAATTAATTGAG
Organism: Orchesella flavescens; assembly: GCA_964034955.1. Taxonomy (NCBI): domain Eukaryota; kingdom Metazoa; phylum Arthropoda; class Collembola; order Entomobryomorpha; family Orchesellidae; genus Orchesella; species Orchesella flavescens. Next base: position 40,433,873 of record OZ035955.1, read on the forward strand.
TTGGTCCTCCAAAAGATTAAACTTTAAAATGCTTCTCAAATGTTTCTGTAAGATATGGAGCAAGTGAATTTGAGGGACAGGTGCTTACTTTAACTGGGCACAGGCAAGCAGTAGATTTCTAGATAGATTGGGGGTCATGGAATAGGTTTTCTGCAAAAAAAAAGCAAGCTAATTCTCAAATTGCCCCTAAAAGATTTTCATTAGTTTCATGTGGTTGTGATTTGTGCATTGAAAAGATTAAATTATTGTAGTTATCACATGCCAGTTTGATAGCTGGAACATGGTATAATCAAGGCAATTCTCATTGATTAGGTAACGGATGAGGCTCATTGCACCCATGCATAATGCTGCAAACTAAAGCGTTTCCCTTTGCTGATGATATAACAATGGTTATGGACCAGATGACATGAATAAATCATGGTGTCACTTTCACCTGATTAATGAGCTTGTTTGTTGATCCACCTAGGATATAAATGAGAGTAGCTTGAATAATCTGTAAACTATTGGAAAACGTATAAACATGGGGTTCTGGGCATTGCTACTTGCACTTCCCATCGCTTCCGTTGCAGCTAAAGTACTTACAATAGTTATATTCTAACACTTTCCATGTTCTCAAGTTTATTTTAAAATTTTATCTTTTTCATTTGTTTACAGAACCTGCCCATCTGCGATTTAAGGTTGGACGCCCAGGCGACTGAGGACGAGTTGGTGTCTAGTTTGAAGAAACTTGTTATAACTGGGTCTGATGATGGAGAAAAGGTTTTGATTAAAACGGCGCTGATTGAGCATCTAGTGCGTAAACCAGAGTTTAGAAACGTATTCAACTGTAAGGCTTCAAGATTGCTCCAGGAGGATGGTGATGGGGATGAAGGAGATGATGGAGATGATGGGGGAGGTGGTGGTGCTGGAGGAGCAGGAGGTGCAGGTGCCGCTGCTGGGGCCCTTGACAATACTAACGTTTTAAATGGTGTTAGGAGGATTCTCGCTAATGTTTTTACTGGGAATCTAATCGGGGTTGTTCAAGAATCTGTTGGGCTAAGGAGTCCATCTGGGGTCTCTACTGTTTTTACTGATGTGCTATCTACTTTATTTGGAAGCCAAGCTACTGCTGGGATCACTGGCGTTATTGGGAATATCACTACCACTCCAATGACTCTTGCTCAAACTACTCCTCTTCCTTATAATCCTTATCTTCATGGTGGGCAGGCTGGGATTAGTGGTGCTGGGTTGCAAGGGCTTACACCTGGTCAGTTGCAGCAGTTACAGGCTCTCACGCCTCAACAACTTGCTGTTCTTCAGTCTATCAGGAATCAACAGGCGCAGCAGCAACTGGCGGCGCAGCAGCTAGCTTCTCAGCAACTTGCTGCACAACAGTTAGTAGCGGGGCAACAATTTGCGGGTCAGCAACTTGTGGCTCCGGTAGTTAATAGTAGACCTGCTGTGCAGGGGAACAACAACAGGGTCACCGCTAAACCACAACAAGAGGCTGATTATTATGAGGATGATAACTAAGTATTCTTTTTTATATTAAATCAAAAGGGTTCTCATTATACCCCCATTTAAACTACTCCTTAGTCTCTTTAACTTTATCACACAAACTTGCTTCACAAACGCGTGCTTAAACATGTCATCGCAGCTGATTTTCATTAGTCATTACGTCAAGCCAACTGGCGCATTTTAAACTGGAATTGTATCCTAAAAACGGATGGAAGCTGTTTCAAAAACAAAAATCAGTTAAGCGATTTCTCGGTTCGAAGGAAATTCCGTGCCCGTTTTGAAATAAAATCATTTTCTTGCCCTTTTGCCTAAATATAACCCATTTACATAATGGATATGGCATTATTTGGTAGTAGACACTACATATTATATATTTGAAATTCGCATTGATATAATGCATTGCAATGCCTTGAATAATGAAACTTTTCCAACTATTATGATAGGGTTGCACATGCATATTATGTTACAAAATGCCATCATAACCGGTGGTTTATGAATTCCAAATCTGCATCCGTTCTTATACAACTTTACAACTTCCATAGAAAAATGTGTTTTTTCAATTGAATTTCAAATTCTGTAGTTATGATCAGAGGCATGGTACACCAATAACACCAAAAAATGGCTAAACCTGTAGGGTCTGAAAATTTGTAACTTTTCCCCTTCTAGTTAATGTATTTAATATAAACTAATACATTTCTCTGCCATTTACTACAAGCTCTGTAAGTCCATTAACTCCATAACCCTAACCTAAACTCAATTCTACCATCTCTCTGATGGTGGCAAAGAATTTAGGTTTAGCCAAAGTGTTTCTAAGGTTAGAAACACTTTGGGTTTAGCTTAATAAAGAGAACTTTACCTATCCATATGGTATTATCCATGACCACAAAGTTGGATGTTAAATGTTATCGATCAAGCCCGTGTAGGAGTTTTAAATGAAATTATTCGAGTTTCAATTGAGACTAAATCTAGCTTAGTATCAATATTTTAACTGAAATTAGATTATTTCAAAACTTTTTCAGTGTGCCCCAAGGTTTGTGAAATGAATCAATAAATGAATCAAACTTGTTCGTGCGTTTGATGTCCATGAATGAACGAACGAGATAAGAAGTTTATCTTATGCCAATGCCAATGCCGTCAATAAGTGTCAATAAACTCATTCATTTATGAGTGGGGTTATCATCATAAATCATGTGTTTGGGTTTACTTTGTGAGTAAACATGTATAGTAAAAGAGAGTTTAAATGGATAAAATTATACCGTATCTGTTACTATTTTACCCAGTGTTACTATTTTTGATAAACAAAAGAACACTGCTATTACCAACGTAGTAGATAATCTATCATGATTCATGAAGGTATTTTTGATGCGATAAGGGATAAAGAGAATGTGTATGAATTGGGGAAGGTGTTTTTATGGGTTGCCCCTACATTGATCGTGGGAAGGATGAACAGAACAAAAGGGTTTACAATGTTTTGTTATTGATTGACTTTGAGCAAGTTAGCACGTAAAACCATGATAATTTCTGAATAATAAAAATGGATAAGATGGAAGTTGAGTTAACTTCGGGTGATAATTCTAGTCAGTTAGAAAGTCCAGTTAGTCGGGTAGTTAGTCCAGTAATAACGGTATCAAGGTGTGATGAAACGCTAGACCATGAAATTCATTTCTCAGATACTTGCAGGTAAAAACTTGTTGCGTTATTATTGTTTTTGACAGTTACAACTCGTTACTGACAGAACAAAACTGATACTAATGTAATTTGATTAATGACTAGAATCTGCCACTGCGGTCCAAACACGTTGGCAACACCTACCCCTCAGATGTTGACTCCAGTTTGTTCTCCAAAGCACATTGCCAATGTTCCAAGCATAACTGTGAATATAGCATCGTGTAGTAAGAAACCACCTCCAGACTACAATCTAATATCACCTTGTATTTGTAGTGGATCGCTAAAATACGTTCATCAGTGTTGTCTTCAGCACTGGATTAGGGCCAGCAACAATACAGCTTGTGAGCTATGTAAACACCCATATGACCTAAGGAGCAGGTTCAAACCAATCTGGAGCTGGGAGTCTTTACCAATGAGCCCAGGCGAGAAAAAAAGAATACTATGCTCTGCACTATTTCATCTTATCGCGTTAGCTTGTGTCATCTGGAGTCTTTATGTGCTTATTGGTTAGTTTTATCAAGAATTTGTTTCATTTTTGGAAATTGTTTGTAATTTGATTATAATCAATTTCTGAATTGTATGTTTTTTGTAGACCGAACAGTTGAGGAGTTGACACACAGCGATTTAGAATGGCAGTTTTGGACAAAGATAATCGTTGAGGCGATAGGATGTTTGGGTGCAGGTATTCTAACGTATGTATGGGGTAAATCGTATGTTAGTTTAATAATAAAGTGGGTGGCATTCAACAAAAGTTTCGTGATATTGGGAAGGGATATTCACACCACCAGCACGCAACCAGAGCTTATTCAACTAATCAAACGCTAACAATCTTTTTTGTAACAATTTTGTTTTTAATAAAAAAAATCGATAAACAAAAGTACCAAAAAAAATTTATCATTATTCAATCATACTACTGGGTAGGAGGCTTGAGACGCTATCCCACACTGGTTGTTCTTGTTACGGGCCATCTTTATATAACCACCATCACCCCAACCGTCGCCCCAGCTATCAAAACAAAACGAAATCAGAATTTGTTTATGTTTATGATTGTTATTAATTTGAAATAATTTAATTTAATTCACTTCACCTGTTTTTAACGAGCCAAAAGTCCTTTCCGTCCTCAGTTCCATAGCCGACGACCAAAACTCCATGGTCCAGCTCTGTTGGGGAACACTTTTTCTCAACATACACTCCTGATTCGTAGAACTGGAACGTCTCGTGGCTTGCATCAATCGCTATTGATATCTAATTAGGAATTAATTTGAATGAATTGCGTTTATTAGGTCGTGGTCGTGTCAACTTCAAAATAGCATGAATAATGAATAATGAAATGGATATGAAATCTACTTACGGGTCCAACAGCAGCAACAGCTTTTTTGAGAGCCTTTTCATTTCCTTCAGGCACGTCAACGAATCCCTTGTCATCAGCTCCAACATCTGCTTCTTTGAATCTGCACTTGTCATCCTGAGCTTCGTATGGATATGCCTTTTCCGTGTCAATCCCTTTGTTCTTCTTTATATATCTGAATGCGTTGTCCATGAGCCCTCCATTACAACCCTCATTTCCCTCAGATCCTGAGCAGTCAACTAGGTTCTGCTCGCTTAGGGATACCAGCTTACCAGATTTACGCATGTGCTGACCTTCAAGTGCACCTGTCTATTCATCAATTCAAATCAGCATTTCATTCATATGTAATTAAGAATTTTTTAAGATTTTTTTTAAGAATATGAAAAAGCGTAGTAACTTACTGCAGAGAATGACCAGCAAGATCCGCATTGTCCTTGATCCTTGACGGGAGTGACATATCCCTTTGTTCTCCAGTCGATTGATTTTGGAGCTTCGAAATTCTCAGGGCTGAGGAACACGATGCGCTCTTCAGTGTTATTTCTCTTGAGATCTAATCTGTATCCGTTCATTATGGACTTGAACTCGTGTGGGAGGAGATCCCCATACTTGTTCATGCTCAATTTATACTCATTATCAGTGTTCTTATTGTGCTTTGCTATACGATGACGGTTCTCAAGGTATATCTTCATCCGGAAACGGTCCTCAACATCGTTCGTGTAGTTCTTTGAGTGGTGTGTCTAAAGATTCAGGTGTTTTTTTTATTTAAAAACTTTACACTTTATTAATACAAAATACAATGGTTTTTGTTTATTTGTAAAATTACCTTGAAAGCGTCCCACTCGTCTTTGAGAAGCTCGCTGACGCTAAGAGCGTTAGCGAACGCGATAAACAATAGTAGCAACACAAACTTCATGGTTCTTTGATTTTAAGATGTTAACTCGAGCTTGGTTAGATTATTACTAAACTGGATTCTGGGATTCTTGCTCCTTTTTACTCTCTCTCGCTTCTTGGTCAAGTCACAAGGTTTTACGGGGTTCCAGCTGCTTCAATGACTAGGCACCTTTTTCATAATACATCACACGCATTTTATACAAGGGGATGCTGCTCTCGCTTATATGTACCAAATTATACTACTGTTTCTTTGTTGTCAACTCACTCTTTACGCTTTTACTCAACTCCACATAACTCTCGTAGGAAATCAGGCTTGCGTTTCATTGTCTTTGTCACATTCATGTTTGTCAGTCTGTGTCATGCTTAAATTTTAATTGCTGTAGAAACTACTGAATCATGAGCTCATAAATATTTAATTAATTAATCTATTGTTAATTAATGTTGAAGCAATGTTCTTACATTCCCCCGTCCTCCCCTAAATGTAGTAATAGACTTTGATTGAAGATTTTATAAGTTTTATGAACCTGGTAAGCAATTTACTAATTCACCTATCAAGTAGTATTCAGATCGGTTGTGTAAATATAATTGAGTAATTAAGTAATTTTCATTTAAAGTTGATTCAATTAAAAGTATGATTGACTTGCGTTACTTTGGTATTGCATTTTTGAAACATAATGTAAAGTATAAAAATTGCGTATCAAAAATAGACCTTTGGATATGATGCGTTAATATTTAAAGGAAAGTACATTATGGTTTAGTTTGTAAAGGCGTGTTTAATTGACGCGTGATCTGGATCTCGCTGGAAAGAGAACATAGAATGGTATCAAAATACATTCAAATATTAGGGAAGTAAATAAGATAAGTTTCGACATTCAAGGCTATTTGAGGTTTGATAAGTTGCAGGTCGTGGGGTCAGATGCAACCATCTCAACTGTTATCCATTTTATCATAGTAAAAACACGCAAGGAAGACGTGATCTTGTTTTTTAGGTTGTCTGCGCAGTTTCATTATTGACTTATGTTTTTTTCTTGCAGGAAGAAGCGTCTTGGGTTTCAATTTTTCAATCAATCAGGAAATAATTGCTTGGTTTTCATGTTGCCCCGATAATGGACAGGTTTACGGATTGCATTTATCTAATATTTCGTTTCAGTTTTATGGGAATTTTTAGAAAGCCTTTCTCTTAAGTCAATTCAAGGACTAGAGGGTGTAAATAAAATGAGCCTTGAGTTTCATGTTTAATTAGGGGAAGTAATACAAGGAAATTAAAGGATTTTAGCTCGTTTGGAATTTTCTTAGTTTGATCAACAAATACCATAGCATTTTACAATGGAAATTTTGAAAAATCATATTGTGTCTTTCCATGTTTCCATGTTTCCATGATTGATTGTAAAAGGGTAGATTTGAGTGAGAGCATGAAATTAAGCTATTGAGCACACATGCATATGGTTTTGTATGTGTAACTCTCTTTGATTACTATCCAGTCATCAAAACTGATTTTGACTCATTGACGAGCTACTCATGAATTATCTGGGCCGTGGGGGCTTAAAATCGAGTTTTGTTAACTTTATGTTTGCTCTACTCTTTTTCAGTTTATGTGCTTAAACTTTGTTGTGTTTACAATATATCATTGTTTTCATTAAGAAATTGCTTATAACAAACATGCCTTGTTTTCATGTCACATTTCATTGAGTGTGCTCTTATTTATTTGTTTTAGGGATATTTTCTGACAGAGATACAGTTATAATTGAAACAGAGTCTTGCATTTACTCTTTTCCTTCTTACTCTCACATTTATGACATGACTAATGATAAATTTAATGAAACAGCTTATTTGTTTCCTTTTTATTTAGCACACTCAATTGCCACAAACGTTAAATGTACTCATCTTTTTTTGGTTCTTATGGTTAAGTAAGTAGTTAAAAGTTTGTGTATTTCATGTGGTTGATGTGTTTTTTTGGCCACAAATATTTTCAAGCTTCATACTTTTACGATGACAAATATTATTGGAAAATATACAGAAGGAGTGTATATTTTTAAACTTTACACATCAATATGAATTAATCACATTTAATTTATTGCATGCGTTCATACATGACGACACACGTATATGATTTGCTGAACTGATTACTCATCGTATTAAAACGATACGCGCAATGTAAATTATTTGCGTGCTGCATGCTTTGACTCTAACGGAATGCATCATGCATTTGATTTTGTCATTTTTTCATTCTTTTCAGAGTGGAAGGTTGAAGGAATAAAATTACTTTTGTTATTCGATTTTAGTCAATGCTGCTGTAGGTTGAGGAATATGGTTCTAAAGTGAAATAATGAAAGCTGGGCCTGGAAACTATGCATGGTTGAGATTTTGAAGTAAATTGGTATATTGATGAAAATTTAAGAATTCATGGCTATTCATAGCAACGGCAACATGAATTATAATGATAATTGTTTTTTCGAGAGAAAAGAAACTGTGGCAACATTTTTGCCAAAATCAGCAAAATAGCAATCGCCATGCCACAAAATTTCTGTGAATTATAGAATGTAAAACCAGGACACTAGGAGTTTCCAGCTGAACTATTTCGTTTTATCTTTACGCTAATTTTCGTTGGGTTGCTTAGAGGTACCTTTGTGGGAAGCTGGAATTTAATTCACTTTCAACTGTAAAAAGTATGATGTGGACTTTTTGTTTGAGACATGTTGTCATTATGGACAACCAACCAAGTTGTAAAGGTACTAAAGTTTTTTTTATGGATACCAGTAATTTTGTTTCCATGGCGAAATTTTCTTTCTGCATATTTCACTACATTGTCAATGTGCATAATAAATAATTTTACATGATTCTTAGCCTTCTTGCCAATATTCGCTCATATTAAGTTTTCATGATGAGAATGTAATGTTGCGTAAATCACAAGTGTGTTTTGGTAAGAGCATGTGGTGTAAATGGATGAAAAAAGATGCATGATGATTTAAAAAACGGAGCATTATTATTTTATTAGTCTAAGATAAGGAATATTATATATACATAGGGTGTGTTGAACATTGTGAACAAAACTTATGAGTTAGACACGGGTGAACGTAAAGTTCATGGAGTTTTTTGAGATAAGTGTGAAAACAGAACAATTTGTCGTGTATAAAATTTTGTCGTGTTTTTTTTGGGAAACCCTTAAACATTATATACTACGCGTTATTACTCTTTTATATATATACGTTACATTCTTTACGAGATCGTTAACAATTAGCACAATTATTGTGGATGTACAACCAGTTTATTTTTAAGTATTAGCACAGGAGAAACCTTAAACTCTTAGCACCCTCAATCTTAATTACTAAGTCGTGATCATTTCTTACGGTTTTTCAATGTAATTTTCATAGAACCTATGTGAATTACATGGAGTTTTTCCTAGGTAATTTCCATAGAAATTATGAAAATTGACTTTTTCGTGACTTTTTTTTTCACTGACAATTGCCAATTAACACCTGATCCAAGGTAATTGTCATAGGTTCATGAAAATTGACCTGATCATTCTCAAAGAGTGGTGTAATTGGTAGAGTAGTGGGTGGTGTTCGGGTACTTTCCGGGTTAAAGCGCCCAATCACGAAGTTACAGGTGCAGGAGCACTTGTTTAAGTAATTTTGGAGGTTGTGTGTGTACGAATGAGTTAAATTTGTTGGTTAGGTGAGAATAACACAGTATTAATTTTATCCCTCAGAGTTGACTATCACGAGATCCGCCGTGGCGTTCACCGTTGAAATGTGCAGGTAAATAATCCAGTAGAGAAGGTTGAAACACACGAAACATACAGGGAAGACTACTCGAGAGTACCTGCAATTTAAACGCAAATTCGTTTAAATATAGTTAATATATAATAATAATTTAACAAGGTTATTTTCATAGAAACATACGAGGAAACCATAAGCCTAGTTAAGCTGCGATTTGGGTGGGAATAATTTATAAAACATTTGGGTAAAAATAGACGTATGCAAAATACTGGGTGCCTATGGCTACCCAGGTGGGGTGGAAAATTTTATTTTTCAAACATTTTGGTTTTTTTTATTGGAAATAGCCAGGGTAACTAGACAACCGGGTAGTGGTAATTGCTAATTTTAATGCAGATTTCGCATTTATTTTTCAAACATTTTGGCTTTTTTATGGGAAATAGCATGGGGAAAATCAAGCTCGAGAAGCTCGTCGCCGTTTTTTCCGACTTTTGTACAAAAATCTTGTTTGTTGCCCACCAATTCATGTAAATGGCATGATTTTTGCAAACTATGAAACCTTCCTTATATGTGCGTAGGCTTTAACTAAATGCATTTTTGCCCTTAACTTGGTTTTATGGTTTCCTCGTTAGATAGTTCCTTACTTGTCAATATCGCTGGGCGTGATGCCACAGATTTGGTTTGGGTTGATTGGGATGAGTTGTCTGATTTTGTCTCCGCCAGGGGCAGGGGTGATTTCAATGGAGCTAGAAGCCTGTTGGTTAGTTTGTTGGTAGTGCTGCTGGGTGGGTGGCTCAATTTCAGGCTGAGGGTTTCTACGCTTAACACTTGCAGCTCGGGAACAGCCAGATGATTCCTGAGCCCAAGTGTTTTGCGTATAATAAGGAGCCTGAGGGTTATGTGGGGGTGGAGGAGCTCCTCCTCCTCCTCCTCCGTAATATTGATTAGGGTTGCCTGCGTTGTAGACTTGAGCATCGTAATACCGGGGGTCACGCTCGTACGCTCTTGTTCCTTGACCTTGAGCGTTTTGTTGCTGCTGCTGTTGCCCTTGCTGCTGCTGCTGCTGCGTATAATACGGAGCTACGCTCATTGTGCTACCCATTCCAGGGTGGTTTACTATCCCTCCACCTCCACCACCACCTGAACTAACATATTGAGCATTATTCGTGCTGGTGTATTTTCGAAGTGTTGAAGAGTCTACGAATCGGCCTGTTCCGTGGTAATCATGCGGGGTCGAATGCGAATGCTGCTGCTGCTGCTGGTGAGGAGTCGTTGGGACGTATGTACGGGATGCACCCGCGTGAGGGGTTGACATTCCCGTGTGCTGGTGTTGAGGCGCTGCTACAGCTGCTGGTTGCTGTTGCTGCTGCTGAGGCTGCTGGTGGGGTGTTGCTGGAGCTGGCGTCTGAGGCGTTGAAGGGTAGTATTGCTTCTGAACATGCTCCTCACATGACTTTTGAAGTTGTAATGCCATCTTCTGCAATGCTGCAAAATGATTCTTACGCATCTGGATACGCTTTGCCAAATATCCTACCGTTGCGTATTCTAACGGGAGTTTGTTTAACATCACGTTTAATTTAATTCTGTTATGTGAAACGAATAAGAAATGAATAGAAATGAGATTTACCTAGTAGAGCTGCAAAGACCATGACGAAGCAGGTACCTAGGTACACATCGATGGACTTGACATAAGAGATTTTAGGTAGTGCCTTGTTGGTAGATGACATGAGGGTGGTCATGGTGAGCACGGTAGTGATACCCAAGTATACTCTAGCTGGTGCAGCGTTTCTATTGAGCCAAAACGAGACCCAGGATATCACGACGATTAGGGATGACGGGATGTAGATCTGGATCAAGTAGTACCCCATTGAACGAACAAACTGGATCTCACATGCCAGCCGGGAGTAGTTGCCAGTTGTCAGAGAAATCTCATATGCCTTTTGACGGTACCCGTACACCTTGAACTGGGGCAAACTCACGTCATGTGCCATGCCTACTGAACCTGCTCCTGCTGCCCACTTGTATCGGATGTCGGACATCGTGTAACCAACTATATTAAGAGCGGGTCAATATTTATTGCATATTTAGTGCCATTTACATTTAAGTGCATGACCACGACTCAAAACTGAGCCATTTTGTTATGGCAAAGGGTACTCATAGCAACAACTTACGTTGGTGTATATAAAAATTTAATTCATTTTGAAAAGTCTGGCGTGTCAATTGATTTTCTCCCCAGACTTTTTGTTTAGATATTTACATTGTTATTATGGATAGTAGACAATAGTAGTCAAGGGATTTTTATCACGGATGCCCTTGTGCATACACCCACCCCTTTCTTTAAAATCATCTTGTACATTATAGAAGCGTTAGGCATAGGTGAAATTTAATTTAATTTAATGCACACACTTTAAAACTGATCATTTTGTTATACCGTTATGGCAAAGGGGACTCATAGCAACAACTTACTTTGGTGTATATAAAAATTTAATTCATTTTGAAAAGTTGTTTCGGGGCATACTGTCATTATGGACAACTAAAGTAGTCAAGGTATTTATAGTCAAGGATGCATTGTTATATAGTTAGGCATAAAGTGAAAAGTTATTAAATTGATTTCTCACATGATTCAATCTCAATGGTGCAAAGTTGTGAGTCCATGGGAAAGTGTCTGAGATCCATTGGACAAGAAGCGCATACAGTAAGCCGCATTGATCTGAGAATATCTCCCGTCTGTGAAATCCTGAGGAACTCGTTATTAGTGGTTGCCGTGTGGAAGTAGGAAGTTTTCTCGTTGACGAAAAAAGTGTCCGGTACCCACATTGACTTGAGAAACTCTGAGCTCACTGATAACGTGTTCACTCCCTTTGGTCCGTTGAATGTCAGCCTAGGGTCTTTCCACATTTGACGAAAGTAAAAGTCAACTGTAAAATCCATCTCTACCTCGCTCAATGCTGATATACTCAGCACAAACATCGTTATCCCTACCTCAACTGCTTCACCTGGAATCAACAAACAATTTAATGTGACTTGTGACGTTTAATTTAAATCTAATTAATGTTAATAAATGCCTTATAATTTACTAACCCCCATAGTTTGGCCTGACACGCTTGTCATAGCTGACGTTGAATGAGTTGAGAATGTTTGTGATATTTTTGCTGAGTGTTTTGAGGTCCTGGTGCTTATACGGCTCGTTAGATTTTGGAGGTGTGGTGGGTGGCGGTGCGTCACCAGTCCCATTTTTCGCAGGTTGGTCACCTTGGGGGCGGTGGTTCGCTGTATGGTAGTAGTGCGACGGAGACTGCTTCGCGTAAGATTTTTGAGATACACCACCATTCAGTGATGACTGCGGGGGTAAATAGTCGTAGTTGAACCGCTCACCAAGCTCCTCTGTCAAGTCAACACTGCAATAAAATTACAACAGAGTTAAAATTAATTTGAAATTTAATTAAGCGTATGCAAATTTGAGACGATGACTACCTGAGATTTCCAAAGTAGAATCGTTTAAAGTATTTGGTATCGATGGAGTGCACGAGTATGGAGTTGAGTATTAGTGAAAGAAGCACACTGATGGGTATGTGTAATCTCCATCCGGTTTCAGGTTTGAACCGCATTGTATTCAGTTCTTGATTGTCCACATTGTTTTAAAAAAAGTAAAAGTTTAGTTAAATATTGTAGAGGAAAGGAAACTGTGTCATTGCCAAGTAAGGGTTTGGTAGCGAATACCTTATTAATTTAACACAAAATGGTGGGGTTTGGGAAGGCTCGAGTTACCTCGGGAGAGTGCGCCTAGCGGGTACCAACACTCTTCGTTTTTTCCTAAAAATCTGGGACAAACCACTCGGTACATATCGGAATCCTACGCTATTCCAGACAAAAATCGTTTCATTACACGAAACACTTACTCTTGTCACTCATATCTCCATTCTACTCACTCACCTGTGTTCTCTATATCGATCTGCATCTTCAAATTCCTGCGAACATACTATTCATTCAACGCACGTTCGTGATGATGCAAAAGTGGTTATACCGCATGATCCTATATTTTTTTTTATAGATACTCAATATTCATGAAAATATATTTCTGAATAGATGTAAAGGGTATCTCTCTTGTTATATGAGACATGATTAATGAAAGGGGTAAACCATGGTTACATTAAAATATACATTAGATTTATTACGTAATAATTTGTATATAGAGATAGACATTGATTGTAGGATATATAATAGGATCTAGAAAAATTGTGTATATTTTGTTCACTTTTTTTGAAATTTGTTTTAAAATTCGAGCACTCTAGATATATTGATTGAAAATTTCTTCATTCTTTTTTTTTAAATTGTTCGAGCACCATTAAAATATTGTGGTTTCGTGTAAGCACGCTTTTTTTCTCAATAAAAACTGTTTTTAAAACGGGTTTCTTTGCTCGTAAAATAATGATGATTATAATAAAAATGAAAACTACTCCCTATCTTTGGTATGTACAAAAAACAATCTTAACGTATATGGCACTAAATTATATTAATACTTTTTCACAAAAAAAAAAAGAAATATTTTTTTTACGTGTATATAAAACATCAAACATCGCAAATAAGTTAAAAAAAACACACCACCAACGCCAGTGCTCATTTAAAGAACACTCACCTTTTAGTAACCCCTGAGAAATATATAGAGAGAGTGAAAATATAATAATAATATTTTTTACACGGCCTAAACGCACTCTTTTTTTATACCCAACACCTTAAAAAAAAACACGGAATATTTAATGAACCTAACGTAAGATTTACTGGCCTACGGGACCGTGTGTTATGGCATGTAGATTGTAGAGAGATGATTTTTAATTAAGTCGATTGATTCTGCCAGAAATCTGTTCGAACTCGCTTGTTCGGTGGGTATATCATGTTGCTGGACGAGCTCGACGACTGCTCCGTCGCTGAGTCTTGAGACTGCACAAACAGATCTATTGGGTTCGATTGAGACGGAGATACGCTCGCTCGAGATACTCCTCCACCTCCACTTGCTCCTTGCTCCGTTGGAGAATGAATGTGGATTGAAGGAGACTGCAGTATCAGATTCTCATCGCTATGCAGTGGCTCCGACTTTATTGTTATGCGCGGAGGGGATGTCAAGTTCCGGGGGGATGAGTTAGACTCGGCTCGAGGAGACAATGGTGATACTGGACCCATCTGCTGAGGAGGAGGACCTAACAGGCCGCTGCAAATTCATATACATATTCGTTTTAATTCATACTCACTTACCATAAATTATTCACTGCAAAATCAAAATTTAACCTTTACGGGCTTGGCAGCTGGGACAATATACATTTACATTGTCCCACCTCCCATTATTGATATAGTGAGAAAGCGATAGGTGAAACGTATGTCTCCGTAAAAGAACGGCACGTGGATTCTCTAGTTAATTCTGTTTTTTTTAAAAAAAAGTTGTTGCTTGGCAATACACACCCCGTTCTTGTGCGGAAATATTCAATTGAAAAAAAAGCAAAGTGAAAATGGCGTTTGAAAAAAGGAAAGAGTAACCAAGGTGGTTAGAGTTGATAACTATGGGGGGTCTCACGCCAATCCGGTTATGTTAGTAAATGCATTTTCGTGAGTTAAATGCACTTTTTGATTAATTGTGCAGTACAATCGGACAACGCAGGTACTTGTCACGGAAATAATTCTACAACTCACGAAACTGAATTTACTAACTTAATTGGTTGCCGTGATCACCATTTTTTGGATTTTAAAAAGAATTGCTGGTTTCCTAGCAATATCCCGTTTTTTGTACAGAAATAATCAATTGAAAAAAAGCAAAGTGGAAATGGCGTTTGAAAAAAGGGAAAGATTGAAGGTAACCAAGGGGATTTGAAGCGAGAAGCAAGACTCACCTGTTAGGGGTAGGGGAGGAAGCGTTACTGTTGGGCCCAGCACCGGGTGTAGGAGCATTACTAGCAGCGTTGGCAAGAACCCAGTGATGTGCGGCGGCGACAGCAGCCGCTTGAGAAGAAGAAGAGCCAGAAGCGTTCTGGGCTTGTAAGAAATCGAACCCGTCAGAGAGACCGACATTAGTTCGAGGATTGTTAGTGCTAGAAGGATTGCTTGCGGCCACTGCCGCTGCTAATAAGTTTTGGTGGTGACTGTTGTAGTACATGGAGGAAGCGTGCTCAGGCAACCCACGACGCTCGTACTTGTACGAACTTGGAGAACTAGACTGCGCTGGAGGAGGACTTGGACCGCTGTCGTAACCGTTGTTTCCAGCTCCCGTCGTCATGTCCAACAATCCAACCACGTGGCTTGAACTACTACTCTGCTGCTGCTGCTGCTGCTGACCAGACTGAGTCGCGTTCAGGATCAACGAACCGTCTGCTAGACAAAAATCATATCTTTACTTATACCTTAATACTATGACTACATTTCTACTCCTCATCACCGTTAACTACTTGAACTTGAAACAGAATAGTGTTCATTTTGCTTTGCAATTAAATAAATGCTTTTAATTCATATTGAATTGAATATGGTAGGAATTAGCGTTGACGTGGTAACCGCTATAGTTACTCTCTTAATCCTCTTTGCAATTAAATAAATGCTTTTAATTCAGATTGGAAGACACAGATTTGAAAAAGTTTGAATTGTAAAACCAAATGTTGTCATGGTTCTCGTTGACATGGTAAGTACTATTAAAAGTTTATGATTGATTGAGAGTGTAAATGGTTTTATAACAAACCTGTATCATTTCCACTACTAGCTCCACCACCAGGGTTGTTTGTGTTTTGATTGTTAGCGCCAGTAGCGTTGTTATTTCTTGCTAGAATGCCAAGTCCTGGATTATTCAGATCAAAGTAATGGTTGATAACTTGCCTTGGAGGTCTAAGCAAAAGAGAAGTGAACTCATCATCACTGTTTTGTGATGAAGTGTTGAGTTTAGCGTTTTGCTGTTGGTTAAACTTGTGAAAGTCTAACAAACTGGTTCCAAGGTTCGTGTTTGCTATGCCACTGAAACTTAAGCCTGGGGCTTGACCTGCCCCTTGTAATATCTGAGGGTGATTCTGCAACTGCTGGATGTGGTGGTGCATTGACGAAGAGGAGCCCGCAGTTGCTGATGAACTTCCTGGGTTAGTTATCTGCGCTTGTGGCGTCTGGTGCGGCAATGGTGGCAATGAGTCCTCCTGCGTCTGAGTTGGTGGAGATGTCGGACAATCGTCGTCATTTGATAAACCACCATTCTTGTGCTCCTTCTTTGATAAAGCCTCAATTATATTCTTGTTCGTTAGAGACTCGTGCGGCTCGTTATACTCTGTGTACTTTAATAACACCTTGTCCATGTCCGTCGATGCGTACTATATTCAAACAATCAGGTTCATTAATTATTATTTAAATATATGTAATATATACTATTGCTATAGTTACGGTTTTATTTTACCTGGTAGAGTTTGTTACTGCTTGAGAAGATGATGAGTGCAATTTCGCAATCACAGAGTACTGATAGCTCGTATGCTTTTTTCATGACGCCAAATTTCCTTTTGTTGAACGTGACCTGTCTATTCCGTTCATCAGTGATCCTGCTAATCTGTATTTTTTTGCGACCCATTTTGAAAATTTTGTTAAGAGTAGAGTTGAGTAGTGATGTTGAGTGTTGAAGATTTCAGTAATGCTGGTGAAAGAAAAAAAAAGTATTGTGTGTATATTCTACATAACGTACTATTCAGGTACGAGAGATATTTTAACTAGAGAGTGTATACACAAGCATCCACCTCATATGCCAGTTGTATACTGGACCAAAGGATGTACGCGATTGTTTTATTTTTAGAAACTCAAAAGCTATTTTTGGAACCTATCGTCTAGTGCTTTTTCTCAACTCATATCATCTTTCCTGACGTACGAGAAAACTTTAGGGGGTAAGCCTATACCTTTAAGGGAGGCCTTATACTCACTCGGAAATTTAACCGAACACTCACGGAAATCTCTAACTCACATCCCTTTTATTACTACACTCTTTACCACTCTTTTATTGATTTTCTTCCTTTTTACATATCAATCATTTACATTTACCTGCATTATATTATTTCCTTTACCTTTCCCGTTTTTTTCTACTAGGTGCGGTTCTATATACACCTAGCCTCCTTTACATTCCAACCTTTTTTTCTACCTATATTTTATCTTCTTCTTTATACTAGCTCAAAACCCCCCATCCGTGCGTGTATACGTGTGTACCTAGCATCTATGTGTATTCTTTTATTACGTTTCCATGAAAATCAAGCTTACTTCTTCTAAATTACCTTCTACCCAGATTTCAGGTTGCTTTAAAACCTATATGAACTCGTGTGTAGCAAAGCAAATGCAACCAAAGCTTGGGTACTTTTCGTACCGAATACATATATAGGGGTTTTATAAGGCGAGATTACATGTTTCTTACAGGACGGTGTGAGGGGTCTTGGTTATGTATATTTATTGTGTATCTTGGATACCTCGGGTTTAGATAGGCATGTACATGTGTGATTTTTGTTTTCTCCTGCTTTTAATACATATGTGTTTGTGCGTTATATATGCATAATCATATATTTTTTTTTTTGGGATTCTTCTCACTTCTCGTCCTCTGGTACCGGAATGCTGAAACGTTTGTGTTATACATGCCTTTTGTACTATCTACTCTCGGTTGGAGCCAGGTGGAGAAACCGTCGGGCTTAACTCTTTTCTAAAATATTATAAACATAATAATTCCCTTTATAACCTTACAGATTACAATCTTATGCATCTTACATGTTCCTGGAAAACCATTTCAACCGGAACGCGGTGTTTAGAAACTGGGCAGTGTGGGCTCATATTAGTTCGTTTTGCAATTCTGCACCGGTTTCTTCTCAGAATTCTATAATCTCATGCTAAATCGTATACGCTGTATTTATTATACCTATATGCTTGCTTGTGCTTGCCTGCTTTTGCAATACTACTTTCTGCAAGCGTTTCCGATTTTGCATATTTGCCATTTATACGCGAATTTCAGTTCCTATGAAAATTGTTTGTATGAAAAATTTAAGTTGCAATGCAGATTTTTGAATGCATAATATATGAAATGTGCATCACAGTTTTGTAAATAAACATGCACTTTGTTTACCTTTGTCTGATGCAAAACAGGATGTTTATTGTTAGGGAAATTTTTTATGCATGCATTTTAGATGAGTATTTTCATGATTGAATTTACAAATTCAAGTTGATATGGGCTTTGCTTTTCTTAGAACCGTTTTGAATGAGAGTTTTTATTAGATTATTATGCTTGTAGACTATGGAACTTATGTGGAATAGATGATTGCGTGGTTTCCATAGCAAATTAGCCATTTAAGTGATCAAGTTTGAGCATGTGCAATCGCAATGAAATTAGATATGAAGGGTATTGAAGTTTAAAGTAATATGATGTAGCGTAATAAAAATCAATTTGCTTGTTGAAAATACAGGTTGTATTAAAAGAGTAAAGTTATAGGTACGTTTGAAAGGCAATTTGTATATAAATAAGATAAAATAATTAGCTATGTATGATTAAAAAAGAATGTGGATCACAAATCCTGTAGTTTTTTAAATGGTAGAACAGGGGTGACTAATGGGGAGTGTACTTTGTGAATGAGTTCGTTAGGAACGATCCCGAGTTTATCTTCGGTTGGAGTGTTGACAGGCCAGTCTGAGCAAAGGGGATCGAATCCAAGACCAGCTATCCCGTTGCTTGGAGTTGAGATTGATGCTGGAGTTGTTGTACGGTCATTAGCGATCGTGTTTGCAACGTTGAGTGAACTAGGTCGCTTCATCTTTCCTGACTCTTGCTTTGGGATGTTTTGCAGATCTGCTAAAATATCGGATTTTATAAACTTTTTTACACAGTTGTGGGCGTGGAGTAGGAACTCTAGCTCTTCCTTTTGAGCTTGTAACTCTGTTATTTGGTTCTGGAGACTTCGCTTTCTAGATTCTAAACCTTCAGTTTGCTCTACTAACTGATTTGTCTTGTCAACTCTTCTCTTTCTGCATCTTGCTGCTGCCAGCTTGTTCCTTTCTCTTCTTATCTTTCTTCTCTCATCCTCTTCTGTGTCACGCTTTCTTGTAGTTCTCTCACGAGCTTGAGTCTTCTTCTTTGGCTGCTTCTGGACTGATTTCGAACGTGTTGTACGCTTCTTTACTTGCTTCTCTGGCTCTGGAGGGGTTGGAATTGACTCTGGCTCTTGCTCTTGCTTCACCATGTCGCTTGATACTTGACCTCCTTGCCATGTGTTTATCAATGTTATTGTTGATGTTGATGATGGGAGTGGAGGCACGAAATTACCTAGTGGCTCTGTGAAATGCTCGTGCTCATCTTCTCCTAATGTTTGCAATATTGACTGCTCAAAAGATTTCATTGTGTTTGGTGTTATCATCGTTGCTAGGCTTGGTGTTGGTAAGTTCAATACGCTTGATGGGGTCATCTCACAATTTGAACTACCTCCTATTGGGATCACCAACGAGTTTGGTCGTGATAACCCAATGCTACTGCTCACGTTCATTTTTGTTTCTGGAAATACACAACATTGGTTTTTAGTTAAAATATTGTAAAATGGTGATTAAAGATAAATATATAAAACTGGAGATATTTGATATTTGGAGATTTGGGGCGGTTTGAAACTTACATGAAAATGATGTGCTAAATGTTTCCAAAATAATAATTTTTCTTCAGTTTCTTCGTTATTTAGGGCACTAAGGTGTATTATAGAACTCGAAAAACTCTGTTGTGTACTCTTCACTCGCTTAGTCCATTATGACGAACGTATCCGTGATGACTCACGACTCTTATATATCTACACTTACTCGTTTTACTCTCATGCAAAAACAAACTATATACCATATCTACCCCTTCTTTCAAGGGTGGGCTCAAACTCAAGCTCATTCTAACCTGCGGAGGTTGATGTTTAGGTACCTTTTCACATGCTTTTTAAACTTAAAAAAACTTGGGTTGTGCACCTTTTTCTGTAGCATTGTTACGTTTGAAATGTAGTTGATGGATTTTGTGACTTTTGCTTCAATCTTTGAAACTAAAGCATAGACATGTATGTGCAAGTAATTTTCATTTTAAAGTGCACCTAATACTGAGAATTTTGTTTAAAAAGTAAATGTAAGCAGATTTTAGTGTTTCAGGAGAGCTGTAATAGTAATATACACGTGTTACTGAAATAGGTGTTGGCATAGAAACACACATATGTATTCATATGTATTCGATTGTAGTGATAGAATTTACCTCTATGAAACACCAAGGTAGTCATAGCAACATGTGAGGTGAATTAATTTCGGATTTGGACCTGAAATGAGCATGAAAATCTGTACGAAAATAAATGTAATTAACATTTCGGAAAAATTGGGTATGGGGGTCAGTTTTCTGGACCAAGTCCTACTCTAAATTTAATCAAAAGCTAAGCTTATGAAATAAGAAAAATGCTGAGAATTGCAAATTTTGTCGATAATAAATTTTGAAGGAGGCTCACCTCTGTTGGAGAGCCCAGACATCTGTTAAAGATATATAATATGGTGTTGGTGAGGATAGGTAGTAAAAATGCATGTAGGAGAATGCTCACATGATTACTCAGAAGTAGAATTCTTGGAATTGTGAATGGGCTGAACAAGTACGTACGTGTGTAGTACACTTGAATTTTATCATGTACGTCATACTTGTTTGTTGCCAATATCGCTCTACCAAACGTTCGTGACGTCATTGGTGCCAGCCATTAATTCATATATGTGAGTATGTGAGATGGAATTAACGATGACTCATTCTTTGTTTTTCTATTACTACCAAGCTCAGGTGCGGACACCGGATGCTATACTTCTTTTCTTTTTTAAGACAATTTTTATATTTCTTTTCTTTTTCATTTCATTACGTTACCATGCGTACGGGGTTTAAATGTGATTGTATGTTAGGGCAACAGATATACGTGATTTAATGAAATCTGTAACATGCTACTTGGATACATGGTGATGCTGCAAAATACTAATGACTTTGTGTAATCGGCACATCAAATATATATTGATAAGATAATGGAGCTTGTTGTGTGTGCATATTTTGTGGAGCACTTTTGTGAAACATAACTTTACGTCGATTACGGCTCATTGCAATCCACTTCAGCTTTGCACCATCTGGCTAACGCTTGGGATATCGTGTCAGTGTTTTGCATTCAGACTCAATTTGCTTTCGAGCTGGGCTCACAGGTGGCAGTGGATGCTTATTCCACAAGTTTCAATTCAACTCTTCTGCAAGAAGTGAAAGGAATTGATTTTTTTTTTGAGCCAAGCAATGCAATGTGTGTTCACGTTCTAGTAGCTGAGCATTGTGCATGCATGAGGTTTGAGATTCTTCAGCAGTTCTTCAAAATGCTCTTTCCATGTCATTTCAGTTCGTTTCTAATATCCCATGTTGACATCTTCCCTTTACATTCTTTCTTGATATATGGGGTTCTTGGCCGCACGGATTCTATATGTTAACATTAGACTTTTTTTTCTCGTTTGTCTGTCCATACAATTTTATACACTTTTATGTGGGTCCATCATACATCATATCAGTAACAATCATATTGAATCTATTCGAGATATTTGCTTTTGAATTTTACTATAAACGTTTGGGTATAATTGTCCGCGATGCATAAGCTAATATAAACAAGATGCATTGAAGAAATTTAAATTATGTTCAGTATAACAGTTATAAAATCTCCGTTACATTTGGTTATGGTTTAATTTTTGTTTGAAATTGGATTGAGCATGCTTGTTTATTTGATTTGGGTATGCGAATATCCATCACGATTCTTGAGAATTTCAACAAACTCGTAGTCCGGTTTTATACTCTGATGCATACTCTTGATTAGCTATACGCATATGGTACACCATTCTAAATTCATTACTTTTTTTTGAAAAACAACACTCGTTTCTGTTCCCTTTCGTGAAAGTTCTGTTATGAAAAATTGTTTTCCATCACCAATGCTTTTTGCCATTCAAATTATCTTGTAACGTTCAGGTTACTATTATTCAACAGCTAAATGTGACGATTACTTTGCTACATCGTGGGTTTTTGCTTTTACTTTTGCATTTCTCGTTTGTTTGTCTGTCCGGGGTTTTTAGGTGATTTCAGGGGAAGCTATCTTTAATGCTCGTTTATCATAAGCTACATGTATAAGGGATTAGCTAATGTACCTGACTCGATTACTTTTCCTTAAATATATTAAAAATTTTTGTGGATTGCTTTTTTCAAATTTCCGGTTTATTCTCAGTGAATACAAATTCAAATATTCCATAAATATGGAATAGGATAAGCATGATACTGACGATTAAACTGAATTCAGAATATATAGAATAGAGAAGGTATTGGTTGCGCGCCTTTGGTATGTATGGTTATTGAGATATATGATGTTTAGAGTGGCCATGAGGTTTATGTCAGTTAATTGGAGGTATGGGTAGTATATATTTTGGTATGATCATTACAACATCAAACAAACGACAGAATAATAAGCAGAATAATTAAGTTTTGGAGTAAATTGGGCACACGAACTAGAGATCCGTGTGAACGGAATAGACGAGTAATTTTTTTGTGTGGTGGTTGGTTTTTGAGGCTCGTACAACCCCTATACTCACATACTCATGATATCATTGGCTCGTAGCTTCGCGAAAGGGTTGATTTGCATTCGTGGGGTTGGTGCAAAGGGTTGGACTCAAAAATCTTTTTTATATGTAAATTTATACGCTATTCCTTCTCACATTCTATTCCTCTCTTCAAATCGAATTTACTAAAGCTCTAACAACTTCTTTTGACTCTTAAACCTTTTGATCTTCCTTTCCGTCGGCGATTTAAGCTCTTGTTCATCGGAATAGCTTTTTTGGGAAACTATTTTAATATCGTTTTATCTCAATTGCTTCGGAAATATGAATTGTAGAGAGGGGGATTTGTGTTTTTCGTGTGATTTTTTTTGCAGTCTTTTTCATATTAAATCTTTCTGCTTTTATTTTGAATCTTTTTGAAACTATATATCTTAACGGTTTGTCGTCGTGGATAAATTGATTTTTTTTTTGTGAAACAGAATATTGGGGTTTGATAACATGAAAAAACTATATGAAAATTACCTTGAAATTCCTCTCAATTCTATGAAATATTTCTAACACCAAATCATACATATAACAAACAAAATATCTTCTCCATGGCACTTTAATGTTTTAGCAATCAATTATTATATTTTATAAAACAGGTAATGGGGGTTTAAATGGTAATTGTGTGAAATATGTCACACAAATTTAAAACCTTCGCCTTTTTGTCCAGTTATATGTAAAAGATTTTCTTACGAACTTATCCAAATTTTTAACACTCATATATGTCATCATCACACTGGTCAGTTACGCATGCTGAAGTTAATACTCATCAATATTCAGATATGAGTTAGATATGTTTTGAAGTGACACTGAAAATTGCATAAAATCTTGGATAACATGAGATGATGCTACTCGTAAAGTTTTTTTTTGGGGGTGAAAAAATATTCATTCTGTTTGTCTGCCTGCGATTGAGAATTAAAGGAGCTGGTGGAAGCTTTTGCTTCACAATCTTAATTTACGTACTTACGTGCTGATCTGGTTCATTCACTACTCGTACTGAAAAAAATATAATCCATGTTTAAATTTTAATAAATTCTGAGGCATTTTGAGAAACGGGTTTATATGCCACACACAATCCAAAATGTCTCGACTAATATAGGTGGTGGACAATAGAGCACATTCAACAAACTATTCGTTTTTAACAATACTTCCAAAATAAATCATTGGCTACTATCTTACAAAGGCAAAGGTATGAAATTGCAAGGAATATATTGACTGAGAAGGTATTGCATGTGTATAGCTACACATTTTGTGATGGAAAATAGGAGGTAAAAGGTTTTGTGTACATCCTATTTTTGTTATGCATTAAAATATGAAATTGCCATTACCCGTTGTCTAGTTACCCTGCACATATTTCGTATTGCATAATAAACATATTGTTTTGCATTCGTGCAAAAGCTGTTTACTAAATTTCGTAACGGTAGTTAGTTCTAATTATGCTCCATTTTTTAAACACACGAGCATTAAATATTACACTTTGCTTGACCACTCAAACGGTGTAAAAGTAATTAGTGGCATGCTCTGAATTTTTAATAAAGAATTGCGTACATTTAGTGTACAGTTTGTGGCTATATTATACAAAAGTTTGTACAAGTTGTGTAGATTACCGTCACAAAAGTTGACATTATAATGTGAAAATGACGAACGTGCGAAAAGTATACGGATGACTAGCTACTGTGCTTTTGAAACATGATCTTATGCGTCTCATTCTTTCTTAGCCCCTAACGGAAATCCGTCATATTCTCCTGCGTGTGTTTGTCAACCTTGCGACTGGTGCAACAACATGGTTCTCAACAGGGCAGAGTTTCTTTCATCTAAAAAAACCATGGAATTTCATGCTATTTAAATATTAATGTTTTTTATTCAAAATGAAAATTATTAGAAGAATATGAATTTGCAATCAGATTTGCTTTTTGGT
This sequence comes from Orchesella flavescens, assembly GCA_964034955.1. NCBI lineage: Eukaryota > Metazoa > Arthropoda > Collembola > Entomobryomorpha > Orchesellidae > Orchesella > Orchesella flavescens. The sequence goes on from OZ035955.1 coordinate 40,458,534, forward strand.
GATTATGAAATTGCAAATTTGGTTTTTTGGGTGCTTTTAAAATACATTTCTGTACTGTTTGCGTAGTTTCCAGCATCTACTTGAGAAACGTCATGGTTATGAGTTAAATTCAGTTAAATTCAACGCGTTTGTTATTAATACTCTTAATCTACGAAACCTGCTAGACAACTTTGTATGATTTTGTTACAAGCAAATAAGTTCCTTCCGAAAAAAAACTTTTGATTTTTTAAACATTCGTATTTGTAACGGTTTGAGCAGTTTTGTAGTTCGTAAACAGTCAATGATTTCTTAGATGATACTTTGTAAGTCTGTTATAATTTGCTTAAAATAAATCATGAATTTATTCGTTAAAACATTATCATCATTAAACTTTCTTCAATGTTTCAGACTGTTAGAGATTAAGAAGAGGCATTAAAATTACGAAATACTCGGCAGTATACGTTTGATGCTAGTTTCCAAGAAGGTTTGTATAGATGTTTAGTGATTTGAAACTCGA